>JACCHX010000001.1:11941000-13150000 GCA_018907135.1 Kradibia gibbosae | reverse complement strand
GATGAGTTATGTTTTATTGCATCATTATCGACTTAATGTCTAATAAATATTATGTCGCTAAAAAATTAAAAAATGGTAACAGATTTACATTCCTTTAAAGAAGTTAAACAATTAAAAACATGTACAACTAAACTAAATAATCTCAATTGGCGCATGAACTACAAGGAACATTTTAAACTTTCAAACATTCCAATTTTTTGTATTAATAAAGCTAAGGGATGAAAAATAATGTTTTCAAATAATTAAATGCTATTTAAATTATGCTTTTTAAAAAAAGAGAGAGAAAAAATATTTATTTTGATATTAAAATTAACAAAAATTATATTATCATGATTTCTAGCGATAAATATATTTTCATTTGTAAAAATTGTATAATTATTTCTATATTATTATTTATTTCCATTAAATATTTTTAAAAATTTTTATTAAGACAAATTTATATACGGTACATATTACATATAGGTTAGTAAAAATTTTTGAGCTGTTCGAACTCTCAGTATCAATGTCAATATCAACAAATATAGAATATGGCTATGAGTTTTTACACGACATCTTTGACTTCAGGGCAAATATTCATCCAGTTGAAGTTCTCACAAATTTGAAAAAAATGAAGTTTATCTGAAAATTGGGCAATTTGTTGAAGAATTAAAAAATGACCATTGTTTCGAGTTGCACATGCGTCGAATCGTTACCATTAAAACTACGAAACTACAGGTTCAAATCGTTAAATATAGTATTATATTTAATAATGATACATAAAAATTGTATATGATTACATGAGAAATACAGTAATTTCGCGTTATTTACCCTCTACATAATTCATCCTGAACCTGTAAACAAACGAGTTGTAGAGGAAACACGCGGGATTAGCTCTTGATAATCCACCGTTTCTTGGAAGTGACTCCTTCTAGAACACCGAATACGGAGAATTATGGGAGGAAAACTACTATAATTAGTTCGAAATACTTAAATATAAAATGATAAAACCATGGAAAGATTGTAAGGAATGGTTATAATCAATCGTTAGTATAGAGATACCAATTTGAGTTGAGATAAGACTCGACGTAATTTTTGGTGTTTTCAATTAAGAATCGATTGTATTATTCTTTTTTACTCATTTCATTATTATTCATTCATTTTGCACCCTATACAATTAATATTCTATAACCTTTATTTTTATTATCTTATTTTTATAATATCTCATTTAGTGCCATTTTCCAATTTCCGATTGTATTGATACAAAAGTCCATGGGTTTGAAATTATTGATTATCATTAATAATAAAAACTTTCCGCGCAATTTTTTTTATCTCAGATTTTGCAAAAACTAAATAATAAATTTTAAGCGAAACATGATTTTCATTCCCTTTTGATATAATCTCATGTGATCAAAAATAATTTTGATACCAAGTTATATATATATATATATATATATGATATTTATGATAATGATAATAGTTACTTAATGATTGATTATGTTATTGCAATTTTGATGTTTTTTATTTTTTTATATTTATTAAAATAAAAAAAAACATTTCAAGGCCACATTTGAAAATAACATCTATCTAAAATATTATAAGAAGATGAAGAAAATGATATCGACTAAATGATTACTTTAAAGAATTATACTGATGTATAACAGAAGCTAAGCGCAAGTTTAGGTCGTTAATCAATGTTCATATTATTATTAGAAATAATGAGTCTGTGAAATTAATTAATATAAGGTTAATTATGGACATACCAGATACTATAAACTTCTTGATTTTTTATAGGATTATTAATATAAGGTTGATTTAATTTCGTTATTATTATGACGAAATGAATAGTCAAAATAAAGTGAGAATCAATAGATGCTTTACAGCGTCTTTGTAATTTACGTTAAATAATAAAAATTATTAAGTATTTATATTTAAGAAAACTAGATAAAAGCAGATTATAATAGATCCACTTTGTATATGCATATTAAAATAAATTTTCAAGCCGCAAGCTGTGGTTGGGTGCGTGTATGCAATACTATACAATATCATTATTTTTGTAAGATTACATGTGATGATACAATTATAAATTAAACATGTGGCCCTACATTTTTTTTTAATTTAAATGCCAAAAGATGCATAAAAATAATACGCACACCGATAAATCGGTTTGAATAAGATGTTATACAAAATGTATACAAATACGAATCAGTACATACAATTTGTTTTCATAACTTTATAATTCTTGTAAAATAACGACAGTGACTTTAAATGAAAAATGACTGAATATACATCTTTTATTGCACTGTGAACCTTAAGATTTTTTAAACATATAAAAAAATAGGCAATTCTCTACTTCTGCTCTCAAAACCGAATTACATTTTTAAGTAAACGACTATATCAAAATTTAAAAAATTTTTTTATTTTTGTTATACATTATTTCATATGAACGTATGCATGCACATATTAATTCATGTTATTACATAGGTTTACGTGTGTCCACATATAATCACATGCAATCATATGTAATTACATGTAACCAGGTATAATCATATGCGATTACACGTAGCTACACATGGTGAATTACAATCATAGATTCTATTAGATTACATATAATTATATATGAATATATACCGTAGTATTACTTGTAAACATTCATACTCAACTACGCATGTCTTCATAAATAATAAATTCCCGGAGCTTTTTTATACTCAGGTCATTTTTAAACAAAATAAATTAAAAATGAACATATAATATATTAATAATTTTTATTAAAATTAGTTTTTAAATTCGGCTGTTACTTTTTCAATTTTTAATACATAATAATTAAAGTTAATTAAAAAAAACTAAGATTTTTTGAAAGACTCAAGATATTGATGAGATATCTGATGTGTTCTGTGTAAATTTTTTACACATACTAATTAATCCTGCCTTACTTATTTATAACATTAACAACTCTAATTCACTTAAATTTTTTTATTAAATACTTGAAATATACTGCTGATTAGAGTATTGATAAAATAATTTAGTCCTTAGAATCTCAAGTTTTACAAATCCATTTTTTAAAGATGTTCCTTTAATTGTTATAGCATTAAATTTATTGTCATGAAATACAGTTATTATGGAAATAAAATATATCGATAGAATTACAATTATGAAACGATACAAAACTTAAAATTTAAAGTTTCTTAATGATTAGTATCTTCATATGAATCTAAATTTACAATACTACATAATTCTATTTATGTATTATGTTATTGATTAAAGATATCTGAGATTCAAATTGTTGTCTCTACAATTAAAATTATTACATAATAAAATTAATTAATAGTGGTGTGATATCATTTTTATAAAAAAAAAACATTTTCTTTTTCATTATACTATCATATGAAAAGTTAAAAAATTAATTTTATATTTAATTATCCTTTCAATTGTATACAAAAAATGTGATCTTACTAAATTATAAAATATATTTGTAGGTCACTGACTCTTCGATTTGATAACAAATTTGTATAATCTATTTATGTATCAAGTGGAAATCTAAAGATAAAAGAAAATAAATGTATTAAAAATAATAAACTGCATTACGTGTTTTCGTCATGTTGCGTATAGACTAATAATTGCATCAACAGTGCCAGCCTGCAAAACGTTAAGAGTTTTGTTTTTCCTGCTCGGTTCTGGAGTGTAAACGGAACTTTATAATGTAAACACATCATGAATCAATCGTCTAGCAAGTGCATTTAATATTTTTCTATAAATGTATTTTTATGGCGACAATGAAAATTATCTTAAAATAGAATAATTTTTTGTATAATATTACGCCAAGGCAAAATTGATTTCTTTTACAATCGGAGATATGAATTTCAAAAAAGAAAGTGGATTTTATATATACAAATTTTTTAATTTTATTATATTATTATTTTAAATAAATAAATATACCACAAAATATAAATATTTATGTTCTACATTCATAACAATAAATTTTTTATGATTGTTTCCTTATTCTTTTCCTTCTTTTAAAAATTTACATTTTTAATAATTTTCGTAATAGTTAAAGCTTTCTCACGTTGTTGCTCTCTTTCTCTCTTTCTGTTTATTAAAAAAAATAATTTTTTTATAACAATACGATAAAAAAACTATTTTTCAATTCATTGAAAAAATTTATTTTTTTTTTAAAATTCACTTGATATCTTGCGTTCGTTTTACATTATTATGCATTTCAAAAGGCGTAATTTAAATTTATTAAGATCTATAATTATACATTTGTTTCATGCTACTTTGAATTGAGTATTTATTTATACAGTTTCGTATTTGGTAATAATTTACATACTTTATTAGCATCGAAGGTTTCGTAATAATAATATATTTTTAAAATCAGTTCAATATATATATATATTTAAAGTTAATCTCAAAAACCATCTTTATTGTTTTAAAATTATACACACGCGAACTAAAATTATGAACTCGCTATAACTTATTGGAAGTTAATAATATTCAATTATGAAGTAGTATATACAGCAAAAAAATTTATGTTGATTAACATATATATTCAAGCTCTATCTAAAAATATGAACGTCAAATGCTAAATAATTAATCAAAATTTGGTACATTCAATATTTATCTCAATTTTCTTATTTTACTTACATGAACTTTATAAAGTAACAAATATACTTTGGAAACCCATAATTCTGCTTTTAAAGATGTATATTATTTTGTAATTCGGATTGTATTTATTAAAAAAATTGAATATGTAAAGTAATAATTTGCAGTGATCATATAGTCAAATACCAATTTATGCAAATAATTGTATAATAATTTTAACAATTTATTATAATTATAGGTGAACTGACTAATGATATAAGTTATTAATAAGAGCATAAAATTTCTGTTTTATGACATATGCTAAGAGTCAGTAGGTAATTGACAACACTTTTAACTTACAATTGTAAAAAGCAAATTTGTATTTATTTATTTTTACTTCAATACTTCATCATTTTTGCCACCTAGTAATGTTAAAAATTACGTATTTTTTACCAAAATGATTGTGTACTTTTTTGGTGAGTCGAGAATTTCAACTATATTTTCATTTGTAAATTAATTAATTCATCAAACGACTCATAAAAATCAGAAGTAATAACATCATGAAAGTTTACAGAAGTTATATTGATATGTACATTAAAGATCCTTTCATAATTCGAAAAATATGCTTAAATTCGATTGACATTGTTATTTCGATTTTCATATTAGTAAATTTGAGTTTACTAATATACCCAAAACAATAATGAAACAAAATAAATATATAAAAATAGGTAATAGATGCTGCGTTAAAACTGTATTATTTATTAAGAAAAACTTTTAACATATATCAAAAAAACCAATGCTAATTAAATGTTTTACAATCGTGACAATTGCTTTCTTACAAATATAAGCGAAGACAATCATAATTGTCATTATTGTGAAATAATTTTAAGTCAATGAATAATGAGAATGACAGTACAATTTTGTAAAGAATTCTTCGCAGATATGTTTAATGTTTCTAGAGCAGCCGAAAACTAGCACTGAGTCGTATACTACTCTATCGTGCGTGTGACAGCAACGGCCTTTTGTTTGTTAAATGGACAAAGACGTATTAGAAAATACTCTTATAGTTAAAAAATGTTTCCTATGTACGATCTCTTTCTCTTTATCTCTTTCAACAGAGTTTGAATTAGCATCTTTGTTTCACAAGTCGATAATAAATTTCCCTGCAGAAGCGATTGGCACACACAGTTCAGTAACACACGGTTTTAGATAACAACGTTGTTGATAAACGATTCAAAGGAAAAAGCTTCCAGCGTTGAAAAAACATTTGTTATGGTAAGACAATACATTTTACAAATTTTTAAAATAAAAAATTACGAAAAAACACTCCGATACGTATATAACTATGCATTACGTCATAAATATTTATGCAATTATATATTAAAATTGATAAGTTGACTTTGTTAATTGTTGTATAATCGAACCACATTTTCCAGAAGCATGCTGCCTAAACTTAATGCCTGATCATATGACTCTAGTCGTTTAAAATTGTCTAGTCAATTTAAATTCTTCACCGGATTGACAAGGATAATATACCGAGAATTAGATGCAATCTAAAATACTTTTTTGAACCAATTACCTCAAGATGTGTAACGAATTAATTCGCAGACATTTGCACAGAATTTTTTATGGCTTGTCTCACTTTTCCGTTGGAACAATTATATTGTACCTGATAATATAATTGTACTGTAGCTAATACTGTATTCGACAATCATTCAAAGTACATATGCAATAGCTGAAAAATTCAGTAATAGTCAAAATATCGCTAAGAGCTCGTTTAAGAAGGAAATGTTAAGCAGAAACATTGTTGGCTTTCGAGAGGGTAATTTGATCAACCGATTAGATTTTTATTTCTGACCCTGATTTTTATTTTAGTACCATCTCAAAATCTAATTCATTCTTATCCAAAAGTAAAAAACTATCCTGAGAATATATTTGCAGTAAAAAGAGTTGCTGTTGAAAGAATTTGAGTTAGGCCTTGTAGGGCTTCGGGGGGGGGGGCCGAAGGTTTCAAAATTAAATGTACCTCGTTTAAAAAAATAATTTTCTCAACGAGTATATGCAGTATAAAACAAAAGTTCTGATTTATAATTTTTGACTTTGACTTGTTAGAGATAATGGTAAAATAGGGACATCAGATTCAGTCGATTGATTTGATGGCTTGTCTGATACTTATAAATCTTGGATGAGTAGTTATTTTTTCAAATATTTTTCAACACACTTTTGAATTTTAAGTTGATTCTTTGTATCATCGTTGATATTTTCCTCATTCTGTAAATGATTAATGGGATATTTTTCTTAAATTATACTTATTGTCGTATAATTCTATTTATTTTTTAATTTATGAGTAATTTTAAAAAAATTTTTGTGTACCATTCTCGCATTAAAACTATTCTGCACAGATTTGCCCCTTACTTCATTCATAAGAAAGGAACTAAAACATGATGTATTATTGAGTCAAGCACATAAAAGTTTCATCTAAAATTGAATTATGTTGAAGTTACACTCTTAACTTATATTCTGTAGAACAAAAAGAATCTGTATAATTAATACATTAAGTTCGTTTAAATTGCGTGGTGGAAATATGAATTATAATGTACACATCTTTGTCTTGTTAATTACCCATGAAGCTACATAACATAAAAACAAGTAATTTTTATAGAGCAATTTAAACATGATATAAGAGGGCTTATTTAAAAAAATCATAATGTAATAACACGTAGTCAAAATAGTTTATTAGCAAAATACTATTTGTATTTAGAAAGAATAAAGATAATCTTCAAAGTTTTATTGTAAAGGTAAAAAAATGTATAATTAAAAAATTGTTTTAGTATTTTACTGTCTTTTTAACAACGATTTTGAACTGAAATATTTACTAATATGAAACATTCTTTTATTAGTTCTCATTGTGTTTCATTCTATATAAGGGTAAAAATGCATACACGCTTGGATATTAAGATGAATTTCGCGTATTCTTAGATAAATTGTAACAAAACCAGAGCCATTAGAGTATGGTTTTATTGAACGTTGTTTTTAAATGAATGAAAAATACTCTTCTACCAATGAAGAGTTTAAAAAGTTTTAATAGTTTAGACTTTTTTGCGCTTTTAAACCAATGCGTTGCCTAGATAAAATATAAAATAGAATAGATTATTGAAATAATGTTTATTCTACATACGTTAAGTGTAAACATTATGCTTTAATATCTTCATTTGAATTTCTTAATATTTTCTGGAAGAAGGATGACGTTTTAAGTACATTTGAAATTGATGCGATTAAATGATTAATCCACCATGAGCTACTTTATCTACCACTTAAAGTTAAATGACACGATGTTATTAATAATTTAGAGCAGTGAATAATCGACTGGAGTCTTCTTTTTTACGCTATTTTCAACATTTTCCAAAGATGATCAATATTCCAAGCCAGCAATAATTTTACACGCGGTGATATAAAATACATATCACTAAACTTCTCGGGAAATTAATTTTTTGCGTCTACCAGACGATAAATGAGGATAATTCTGTAGCTAGCGAGACCGGTAACAAGGCATCGTGCATCCTACGCCGTAGTTATGAGTCTGTTCTTGGCAATCATTGCCTTACGTTTTCGTACGTAAGGAATGCAGCCTAACTTATTCTTGAATGATATAAAGCTTTATCTATCTTTGTCCAGCACATTGATTTTGTATATCCTGTTGCTGTTCTTCCCAGTTGTTTTTCATTTACGAATTCAGGCTTAAACTGACTCGAGTCGCGAAGCGTAATAGCGCAGATTTTCATCTTATTTATAAAACTATCTTTAACTTGTGACTAGACAACAAGAATTCCAGGTTGCTTATTAATAGGTATGAAGTATCAGTGAATAAGAAACGACTTTTTCCATTTCAAATATGTATATGTATGTGCCTTTTATTGCTTTACCGATCGCCGCTTGAATTATTATTCTATATTTAAATTATTAATAAATAAAATCAACTTTTTTTTATTACAAACATCAATTTAACCTATTTCATTTGTCAAGAAAATTTATCTTTTCATTATGGCAATATTCTAATAATGGTTAACTATAAATTATTACAAACTGTAAGAATCTTCGAATTATATTGAGCAGTTAGGAAATCAAATTATATTCACTTGAACTTCATTCGTTCCTCATGCTTTTACCATTATGCTTGTTTTAAATACATATTTTTCTGACTTTACAATACTATTGTTATCGGCATACAAAGGGACAGTAATTTATGCATTGGATACCTCTTTTGTGCCTATAAATTTTAAAGATAATCATTAAAATAAAGGCAAAACTAGAGCGTAAAAATCGTCTGCTTATTTTGAAAAAATTTACTCATGGAAGGAATAATCGATCGATGATAAAAAAAAACTAACATTGTCTTAAGATTATTCGATCCAATGATTTTTTTCTCTTCATCGATACCTTATATCAAATATTTTTATATATTAAAAAAATATTTTATTTGGATATTTCAATGCGCTTATGCAAACTAATAGAGAATTATTACTATTAATTAAAAACACCACCATGCATAATTAAACTTTTTTATCTTTACATATCGTTTTTTTGTATTATACTTTTTCTCTACGATGCATTCTATACATTTTTTACATACATTTAAAAAAACTTATATTTTAAAATTAAATTTTATGAAAATTTATAAGCATATTAAGATCAGATTCATATAGTGTAATCTATTAAGAATTGCATTTTTTGATTCCTTTTTAAACACAAATTAATGTAAATATTGATTGTATACGCCGGTGTTGTTTTCATTTTTGCATTGAAAATTAATATTAAAAAAAAAACTTTTTTATATATTATACATGAAGCATAAATTTATTTGGAAATTTTTAATAAGACCCAATCATGAATCATTGTACGAGTTGCCAATTTACTGGTATCACATTGATAGAAATCAAGCTTTATTTAATATCTGTTTTTAGATATTCTGTAAAAACTAAAAGATTCAATTAATTATAAAGAAGACTTGGTAAAATTTGTATTACATGTGCTATGGAATAATTTGTAATTATTTAAAAATTAAAAAAAAAACAAAGTTAATACGTTCACTTTTCCATAATAGAAATTTTATATAAAATTTTACGAAGTTATAATTGCATCTGGAACAATGAATATTTAATCACCCAGAACATTTAGGGAAATATATGTTATAAACATGTTATTTATACGCAAGCACGCGTTTAAAATTTTTTCGTATCTTTGTTTCTTTTGAACGGTTCCGACATTCATTATTGCAAATTAAATAATTCCTCAATCTTCTGTGCGATTTCGTTAAATAGGAGATTCGTATAATGAGAAATACAATCACCTCCGACATCCCCTTAATGGGGCTTATCCCCGTACTGGCATCTTCCGACATCCCTGTAATGGCATATCTCAGCTTGAAGAATAACGAGAAATGGAAGCCGTTTTGTTACTCCTCAAGTAATGAGTACATGAACATAATTTTTACTGACTAATTAAGTATGGTCGAGATAAAGTACGCACGAAAAAGTTAGTAAGTGAAAATAAGGTTTTTGTATCATTAAGAATGCATTAAAAAAATTAAAATTATAGTTTAACTTTCTGTTTTCCAAATGACTCAAAGAAAAAGCAAGATTATATTTCACTCAATATGGATTCCCTTTTTATATGTTTAATTACTTAATGTTTCAATTTTAGGTATAAGTTATTTTGTATTATAATGCATTGAAAAAATCGTTGTTCTTCAATTTATTTCAAATGTCTATATTTCTATAAAAAAATTAAAATAAATATAATTTTTAATAAATAAAATCTACTTGAGGTATTTTTTATTTAAATTTTTTTTCGCTTACATAATTTATATAAAAAAATTCTTGAATAAAATCAACATTAAAATAACTAGCTATTTTTAATAATATACAAAACGTAAAATGTGTCCCAATAATAACAGTAACATTTGGAATAGATGGAAAGTTTTACGAGCATTTGAATATTTATATCATTAATTAATGATTAATTTAGTATTGAATATATTGTTTCAATATTTTAAATCAATTCGTGCTTTTGGACCTTATAGTGTATAAATTAGGAAATACTTAGTAAAATGCAAAGAAAACTTGTAAGCTAATCTCTCATGTATTCAATGTACCTATTCGACTGTATTCGATGTATTATCAAAAATGCAGACCAACAATTCGAATTGCAATCATTTAATGTAAAATTTTAATAACATATTTTTTACATTCGACCTTAAATTCAATAGTTACCTTAAAGTTATCAAATTTGCAATTTTGAAAAGATTGAATTAATTAGTAATTTTTTAAAATCCTTCTGCTTATTTTAATATGTAATAAATACTTGTTATCAAAGTGATGAAACTATGTCGTAATTTGTATTTATCAATACTTAGAAGTACTGTACGAAGTTCTTTAATATATTTCCATAAGTTGTCGTGGAACATGAAATTTAACAGCCTGTCTTTTAATCTTTTAATTATCATTTAATTTTCGATATACGCAAGAGATTGAAACTTCCTTGTTAAGGTTTTGCTTATTACTATATAACTCTATATGGTATTTTAAAAGAATATTTTTTGTCAAAATTTATCGCTTTTGGATTATAATTAATAGATGTTTCTAATTTTTGTTACTAATTTTATATACAACTATAGTGATTAATTTGGTAAGAAATCTACTGAATCTTTTTTGTTTTAATAATTTGAAATCAGATTCTTTTATTTTTATATTCATTTTACTAGTAATTTCTTTTTAAATCTTAAAAAAAACTCCTTAAAACTCATAATTTATTATTATTAAAAAAGATATTTTTGACATGTTGCTCTGAATTATTATTTTATAATAATTTCGCTAACACATTTTTCGTGTACTTTAAATGGATATTACACTCGAGTGTGCGAAATTTCGTTATAAATATTTGTATAGAAAAATAACTGTTGTTAACATACTATGGTTTAAATTATTCTGGAAATAATGTATTTATTAACATATGGATTGCATTCAAAACTTGAATATAATTTTTTGTTGCTGTATATTTTATTGTTACATTAATTTTAATTTACGTTCTTGATATACGTATAAGGATTACAATATACGTATACCAAGAAGGTAACCTTTTATTTATCTAATGACCATGTTTACAATTAATTTTTTCATAAACATGTAAATGAAAGTATAAAAAATTTATAATTTCGTATATTTTTGTTATTTTAGCTCTAATTTTTGCATTATAATTTTTAATATAAATTAAGATATTTTGTTGAAAATTAAAACATTATTTTATCTTTCTTTGTAAAAATATTTCCATGTATTCTTTTAAAATAAAATTATTTTGGTATTAGAAAATAACTTCTGTTAATTTTTTCGATTTTTATAAATGATTTTTATACTGTAATTATAATGTCAAAATTAATTTATGATCGAACCATAAATATGTATTTAAAGTAATTAGAATCAGTGAAATTTATTCAATAAGATATAAATCAAATTGGGTACACCAAATATTTTATAGTTTAAAAAAAAATATTTTTATTAGCGTTAAAATTATCTTCCAAATAATAAAATAAGTTAAAATTATATATATATATATATACTAAAAAAACACAGAATTACATGTACAAATTAAAAACTTATTTATATGCGCATTTAATAAAGGAATTTTTATTTTAAATAAACTTTAAAAAGTCGCTTACGTAGAATAAAAGGACCCTCAACTAAACTGTTGTGCTTAATTAATATTTTACAATACTGGAATTTAGTTGAGTATTTAAATTATAATAAAAAATAATATTTATTTAATTTACTAAATAATTTATTATCATTAAAGCAAATATTCAATTATTTGTAATTTAATTTATATCAAAAACTTACGATTAAGAGATGCCCGTAAATATCATACTGTTTGAAGATATTTATGTATAATTTACTTTTTAAATAGACAATTAAATTTTAATATGTTACATTAAAATGATTTAATATCATAATGTGTGTAGTGTGTAAATGTCAACAATAAGAAAGATAATTTATATACATATAAAAGATATACAAGAGCAGAGTTTTTTGCAATTCTATATACATACAAATACACACACACACACATATGTATATATATAAACAGTTATTTAAACAAAGTAGAAAATTTGAAATGATTAAAATTGGATTCGTAATGATTACATTATTAAAATATTTAATGATATATATGAAAGATTTTATTAATTTAATTGGCTTTTTAAATATACTGCTCAAAATAAATAAATATTGGTACTTATCTTTATTTAGTTAACGTTGATTTCCATACGTAACTGGATTACATAAATGTTTGATTCACGTAATTGATAATATCAAACTTTTAAGAAATTGTTTTCATAAAAATTTATGTGATAAAAACTCTTTGAAACTAGTTTCCTGATGAATATTAAAATATACAAATTTCTAATATCTGTAAGTATAACATTGTATAATCTTTCTTTTCCCTTTATTTAACTATAATGAAGTAGTTATTTACCGAGAATAATTTTCACTGTATAAATGCGCGTGTATATATATATATATATATATATATATATATATATAAGCTATTAAATTATCTTTTGTATTAAAATAATAACGTAAAAAATTATAAGATATTAGAATGAAAGTCATTAAAAACGTTGATGAAATTATAATCAATTCTTATATTGCATAAATTAATATGAAGTAAATAGTGTGGAAATTTTATATCTTGTAACTTATAGCTTATTATTTTATAAATTTTACGTATGCTATTATTTTTAATATGAATCTATGTTAAAATAATAGCGAGAAATGTGAAAATCAATATAAAATTAATTAATAATGCAAAAAAAAATAAAATAAAATGGCAATTTAATGTAGACCTCTAATATTCTTTTGAAAATAAAATAAATCAAAGTTAATCCTAGACTATGCATCAAATGCGCTACATTTTTCTGATATTAATGGATATGAGAATTAAGAATGAATTAGCTTTATGCAAATTACTCAATCAGAAACTTAATTGAAGGTAATATGTAGGAGCTATATCTTTTTAACGATCGGTAAAACCTTTTCCTTAAACTCTTAAATAATTATAGAAGGTTCTATAAGCTGGTACGTTCGAATAAATGGTGTGTTAATTATAATAAAGCTAAGAGAAATTAAATTATGATGTTGGAGAGCTCGGTTATTATAATTCAATTATCAGTACTAAAAAATATTTTTTTGTGCAAAAGCATTAAAAAATGTATGAATTCGGTCAATTTTGAAGGGAGGCAAAAAAAAAGATACAATCTAAGCGGGAATAATGTGCGTGCGTTGTTTGTGCTTGTATTCGAGAGAGAATGAGAGAGAACGAGAGGGAGAGAGGGAGGGAGAGAGTGAGAGAGAGAGAGAGAGAGAGAGAGAGAGAGTGATGGAAAGGGAGAATGAGAGAGAGAGAGAGAGAGAAATAAGTGATATTTATTATGAGAGAGGAAGAGAGAGAGAGAGAGAGAGAGAGAGAGAGAGAGAGAGAGAGAGAGAGAAAGATCAGAGTCTGGTGTAATGGAGGAACCAGTTTGCGGGTCAGTGCTCCGCATCACAGAGGAGCTTAAGCTTCATCCAGACGTGCAGACGAAGCTAACAGCAAGAGTAACACGGGGATGAGGACTCGTCAAGGAAAAGGGGGAGGGGCCCCGAAGAGAAGGAGAAAAGAAGAAAGGAGACGACACAGTGAGTAAAGAGCAGACAGAGCCAGGCACCGGGGTGCGCGAGAAAATGCATCTCTCCTCGCTTGACCCTCATCCTTCGTTTTTCCCTATTTCTCATTCATTCCCTCCCCATTTCCTCCCTCCCCCACCCCCCGCCCTGCCATCAGTCCAGCAAACCATTGTCTCATCCACGAGAAGTCACTCGTTACGTCGGGACCTATCCTCGCTAACGCGCCGAGTTGTCATCCGGTCGAGCTCCTTGAGGATGAAAAAGCGATAACTGCAAGCGACAAAGATACCAAGACTAACAGAGAGAGAGAGATATATATATATATATATACATAGAGAGATATATATATATATATAGATATATATATATACATATATAGATATGTATGTATAGAGAGAGAGATAGAGAGAGAAGGAGAGAGAGAGAAACGGAGAGTAGCGCTGACAGTGCAAGCGTTCGTTAGGTTGGCGTGTGCGCGACTAACGGCCGGGCCCGGGAATGCAAATGCGCGCGGGTCTCGAGGTATCCTCGGCTGTTAGATTGGCGCGCATCCACCGCGGTTCCTTACTGTCGGAGCACGGCTCGTCAATCAGCTGAGTGCCACGCTGCCCGCCCTCGGGCTCGTCCTGCCTCGAACCTTTCGGCGCAGCGCCGCGGAACCATCGCCGAGACCGGATGCCGAGAGATAAGGGCCTGGTCCCGCCGAGCGGGCGCGCAGCTCCGGCCCGAGGGCAGCTCTCGGCCGCGGGGCCTCGCAGAGCCGACGACGGGCACTGCTCGGGCGGAGGGGGCGGCGGGCGAGGACCGGTGCGGGACGAGGTTGCAGCCTCGGGGACTCGGGCCCCTCGGCCAGGGCCGCGGGCTGCCCTTGGGAAAGGGGGGGGGGCGCGCGCGAGGTAGCGCGAGGACGTCCCCGCGGGCCCAGCGCGGCTGTTAAGATACCAGACGAGGACTCACTCACCGGTGGCGGGGCGCGCGCGCAGCAGCGCGATCATCAGCGGCAGCAGGAGCGCGCCGGTGGTAGCAGCCCGTGCTCGTACTTCGCTCGTCATCTCATGCGGGCCGCGGCGCCAGGCGTCCTCGCGCTTCACATGCCATGCCGCCGCGACATTATCACCAGGTTGCGGGCGCTTTCCACGGCGGGCTGAATGAAACTGTTGGACGGCCCGAGACTGCGATCTCGCGCCGCGGGTCTCCCACCTCTCGGCGACGACGCCGCCGTCGCCGCCGCCGCCACCGCCACCGCCGCCGCCACCACCTCCGACAACCTCCGACCACCTCCGAACGGCTGGCAAGCTCAGACGGAGAGACCGACCGATGGTTCGAGGGAGAGAGAAAGACAGAGAGAGAGAGAGAGAGAGAGGGAGAGAGAGAACGAGCGAGAGTGCACGAGCTAGTAGGGGGAAGGGAGCGAGGGAGAGAGAGAGAGAGAGAGAGACGGATGGCGCGTTCGACCGGCGCGATTATTCGAATCCTTCCCCGCATCGGGAGTAGTCGCCGCCACCGCCACCGACGACGACGACGGCTGGACCGTAGATAGGGACGAGGCAGGGAACTGATGCCGTAGTTCCTGCTGCCGGATTACTCCAAAGATCGGTTCGGAGCGCTTGGACCACACTGGGCTGTTCCCAACCAGTCAATTCCAGGGCCGATGATCGTGCCGTCGTTACCGCCTACGCACGGCATCGCACCAGAAACCTCGCCGGTCCGTTCTCTTCCTCGCTGGCAATCTGTTGGCCTCTTCAGCTTCTGCCGACCACCGGTCCATTTTCGACCATATGCCGTTGACTGGCCTCGAGCGGACCTTGAATTCCGTGAATTCACCCTTTTGGAAGCGAGCGCCTTACACCCTATATCCGATACAACTCGATGCACTCGGAACCAAAACGGGAATACGAACTCGGCGAGGCTTTCTTCGGCCGCGCTCCAGTAATGCTGCTCCTTCGTGCTTCTCCATTTACTTGTTTGCCGGGCGGGCATTTATTTAAAATCTTAAAACGACGTTTTTCCCCCATTGACCAAGCCTTTACGCGTCTTTTCGATCCTCCTATTAAAATCACTTCGGCTTATAATCGCACCAATAATTGACGCCCTTATAATGCATACCATATCGAATATTATAATGCTCGAACGAGGAATTAATGATTTATAATTTCACCAGGGGCATACGTACCTATTTCAACGGGCAAAAATTTTGTTTACGCGTCCAGACATCCTGAATCATAATTGAATTGCATTATAAAAGCTTGATCGGTAGCTAGATTTACCTTTCAATGAACCTAAGGTGTAAGATTGAGTTTAGCATTGATTGCTTCCAAACTTAACATTTTTACCCCCTCGATGAACATCATTCGCTAAATCGA
Organism: Kradibia gibbosae; assembly: GCA_018907135.1. Lineage (NCBI taxonomy): Eukaryota > Metazoa > Arthropoda > Insecta > Hymenoptera > Agaonidae > Kradibia > Kradibia gibbosae. The sequence goes on along the minus strand of JACCHX010000001.1, from coordinate 13,133,370 downwards.
TTGCTATCGCTGAATGTATTGCAAAATGCAACGACGCGTTTAAAGCTCTCATTTCTCTTTTACCTGTATAATAATAAACAAATACATATAACATATGAGCTATACTAGGTACACCTGAAATATGTATAAACATGTATAAGCACATCCATAAACTTGTGGATTTATGTTTTGAATCATATTTATATTCTTACATTCCTTTATTATGTTTTGTACGTTACGTTGTAGGTGGCAGTAGTATAACCAAGAGTTTTATAACAATATACATTATTTTAATCGCTTTATGAATCTGTGCATGAATAAAAAATAATTATTAAGAAGAAACAAATAATCAAAAAATTGCTCTATCTTCTATTTAAAATTTATGTATAATATCATTGAATGGTTGTTTTATATTATGATGCAAATTATGAATTTACGGAAAAAATGAGATTTAAAGTGATATAGATATAGAAATAGTTTGGCATTATAAATTTTCATTTCACTGATATTTTTAAGTAATTTTGCATTAAAAATTTCTACCACAATGATTAAATACTGTTTTCCTATTGACTTTTAAGTGTAACCAACTCAATTTTATTATTATTATTAATTTTATTACTATTATAAAAATAATAATTGTTGTCGTTATAATTGTTTCTAAGGAAAAATTAGAAATTTTTATGCATATTTTCAATAAGCAAATAAATATAAGAAAACAATATTAAGAAAGAAATTGTATGCTTTTTATTCATCTTAAAAATGGAATAAAAATAACCTAAATAAACCATGTAATTGATAAAAATTCTCCTTTAGTTGATATCAGAATAAGCAGTATTGCATAATTTAGGTACGTGCATTTCATGAATCTTTACAAGTAAATATTTTTTCATTCAGTCAATAAAACTGAAATCATACACTGCAACCTCCATTGAATATTTTCAATATGAATATGTTTAAATTTTAAAAATAATTTTAATATAAATAGGTGTAAATATTGGGAATAATTAAAATGAGGAGTAAGATTTAAAAGAATCATTAATATAATATCTACATCACTTTATCAATTGTTGTATCTACATATATTAAGAGAATAGTCAACCTTTTATTTTATTGTTATTTAAAAATCATAAATACGTAATTTATTTAATGAATGCTTATAGTAAATTGAAAATTAATGTTCTTCATTAAAATTATTTGATGTAGTTCGATTGCGCAACAAAGAAAAGAGTAAATTAACTGGTGCATCAGATTATAAGAAAAGCGGATTTTATTTGTTGCGCAATACTTAGCGAAAGATTAATGAATATATACATATGTAAAAATGTATAAATAAAATGCCATAATAAGGGTATCTAAATTAATATCTATTCATATTGATTATATTTGTTTTTTTAAGCTACTGTTATTGTTTACTATAAATATGAAAAATATCAAGAAAAAGCTTTCTTAGATAAAAATAAATTTTAATTATTGATTATGCAACAAGTTTTTAAAAATTTTACATAAATAGTAAATAATATAGATCATAAACTCTAATTAATAACGGCAGATGCAGTAGAAATATGTAGACTTATCTATTAAACAATAAAGTCTTATAAACTGTAATCAATGCTTTACATGATGCAATAAATATCTTTAATATTGCGCAGTTAGATAACTGCTACTCACAGGAAAAGTGTTTACTAAGTATTCGAGACGATAAGGATATTTTTTGATCGTTCAAAAGAAATAAACTGTGAACTCCGTTAATAGTTATAGTAATAATTGCAGTACTAATGAAGACTGTACAAAACTTGATTATTTTTAAATGTAAATGGATTTACTTATGTTTATTATAAGTGAGAAAAATTTGCGTGAAAAAAGAAGTTTTGTACTTCAATTATAGTCATTATACAATATTACAAAGTTAACTGAAATCACAAAAAATTTAGATTATGTATTAAAAGTATATTTTTTTATTGTAAAAAATATATAAATCCGATTATAATTAATACATACATATATCTATATGTTTGTAGAATTTTTCTTAAAATCCTATTCTTAAATTTAAAGATTGAGTAAAATTATTTCAATATCATTTTAATAAGTAATAACCCAAATAATATAATTTGACCATTATGACTGTTAAGTTGTGAAACAGACAATTATTTTATAAAATTGATGCTTTTTAAATAATTGTTGACACATTTTTTCAAGATATACATTAATATTAAATGAACTGCTCTTTTCTTATTTTATTCAATTTTAACAAATCAATCTGCATAAATCAAGCACTTACTGAGAAAGTAATTTCAATCTGTATCAATGTACTATCCATCAACCCAACTCATCATTTTAAATGGTAGTTCAACTCAAATATGTAGTAAAAGATAAAACTTTCATACATGGTCATGAATCGTAACATGATACGTCTTATCATTATCCCACATTTTATTAAATTGCCTTTTACATGTGTATGAATAGTGAAAGGTGCTGTCATTTATTGTACAATCAATGACTGCGTAAATAATTTTTCATATGCGGTGCTAAGGCATATGGAATCTCGATAATCTCGAATTTTGTTTTCAGAGTTTCATTTTAAGCCTGTGTTATGTTGTTGTGATGCTGTATTGCTGTAATGTTATAATGTAATAATATCAATGCCATTCATTGTACTGATTGCAGATATCTGAAATAGCACTCGTTATTACTGCATCGTATACTGCAGGCAAAGAATATGCTGAAATGTATTTATTAAAACATTAAATTATTAATAAAATGCATTGGTAATATAAATTTTTTCCTTTAAATGCTAAATAAATAGCGAATATAATACATATTGGTAATTATCTTCAATGATTATTTTTTAATTAAACGCAATGTATATTGTTTAAATAATATAAATTAAACCAAAAACAAGAAAATCTGTGTCTGATTTTCAAAGCTTTACTCATTATATTTTGGAAAAAATTTTACATAGTAATTACCGTTTAATAATTCAAAACTGGTTTAGTTTAAAAAAAAAACCCATATAATATAATAAACAACATAGTAATTCATTATTGAAAAAATTTTTATACACACGTATATTATATATTAGCCGAAAATGCAAAAATGGATTGAAAAACATAGAACCAACAAAGCACATTTGCTATCTGTTAAATTGAAGTTCAGAAAATAATTTAACTATCGATATGTGGATTTTGAAAAAACAATATACTCCGACAGCATGAATCATAAAATTATTATCTCATAACTAATGAGTTACCTAAAACTTAAATGAAATGTTGAAACATTAAAATGAATCTTCTGAATATCAGTGTCCTGGAATGCATTTAATGAGATGAGAATGATGTGTCGTATTATAAAGCCATAAAATTAAAAGAAACTTTATTGCGAAATTTCACAATAATCAAATGAATTATTCGAACCAAGAAGTTAGTAAAATATTTATTAATGCTGAATGTCAATTGATTATTTTATCAATAAATATAACTTTTATCAATAAGTGTATTGGATATGAAACAAATAGGTATATAAAAATATCATTTTCTTATTATTATAAAAAAAATCGAAAAGACAATTCAAATAAAAGTTAAAATTTCAATGTGTTAATATAATATTTACTTAATTTCTAGTACTTACTTAATTTTGTAAAAAAAATTAATAACGATGACTTTATTAATCTATAATTAATATAATTATAAATTAGTTCAATATTTTTAATTTGACCAAATCATGAATTAATTTTATTACGAAGTCTAAAAAGGAAACCAACTATTTTAATAGATTATATTTTTTAATTCCCTTAAATGAATTGTATACCACCTAAAAATTTAGGCTTTTTCGATTTGTGAATAAGTAGCTAAATTACTTAGTATAACATTAAACTATTTTGTACTTGCACGTATATTAATGCTGTTCAAATTAAGCAGTTTTGCTAATTTATACTCTAGAATTTTACAATTGCATCAAGTATATAAAGGCTCAAAGTGAAAAAGAGAAAATTGTTCACAATATTTATGTACTTCTAGCGATTGCCTCGAGCTCGACCTAATTTTATCGTTTCTCTTTAATTCATAGAAATGCTGAAGGCGCGAAAATATAGAAGCAAAAGGAATTTAGATCAAGCTTGCGGCATTTATCTACAAATCATATTATAGCATTTTTATTACTTTCTCAATTTAATATCGCGACGATATTAAATAAATTAACAAGTATTGTTTCTTTTATAAATAATTCGACAAGCGCATAAAATACTTTTTCTGAAAATAACTGAAGTCAAATAAATGAAAATAAGTAATAATAATTTTTAAATAATTAAAAAGTTTTTTTTTACAGAACTATTTATTGAACACATAATATAAACTTTCTTGAATCACAAGATCAATTGTTCCATTGTATTTCAATCCTTATAATTTATTGAATTCCATATTTAGTTCAGTGACGTAAATTTATGCTTAAAATGAACGATGGCAAAATACATTTTATTTAATAATTATTTCTTTTTGTATAACAATTCAATGTTAATATTTTGAATGATAGCAAGTAGCGTATTATACAACGCACATTAAATTATAAGTAAATTTATATATGCAAATTTAAAGAGCTTTATATTTCATTTTTTTATATTTTATAATATAAGCATAGTTTTTTAACGTATTCAATAGACATAGAATAAAAAGAAAAAAAAAACTAAAAATATTTATCCTTGAAGGGATTTTCTTAACTTCAAAATTACCTTAAAAATATTTATATGCCAATTTATAATATTAATAAAATAATTAAAAACTCATTTTTTTCTAAAAAAAACAAAATTTAATTTTTTGTTAAGTTTAGTAATAAATTAGGATAGATTTATTTGTAATGTAATAAATTATTTTTGATACTAATGTACTTCAAAAATCTAGTATGATTTATGTAATATTCAATTTTTTGTTGTTTCCTTGCTTGTCAGAGGTATAATACATTATTTTATATAATCATAAATCAAGAAATGTATAGATCTAAGCTCCGTTCAAAGATTAAATAAACGAATTCACCCTCGATTTTACTTTACGAATCTCATCGTGTAGAGAAAAATGGTATGAAATGAATGAATATGCATTAAGCAATTTCAATGATTTTTTGTTCAAATACAACTAGCATAATACGAATATCTAGAATAATGTGTATTATTTTTAAAAATATGAAAATTGTTGTATAGCAATTTTAAAACACTTGACTACACAAAATTTAATGTTAAGATAAATTTATTTACAATAATATTGAAGTATGAAATAAATGAAATGCTGTTTAAAGGCTAACAAAAATTTTTGAGATATTTGAATGAAGAATAGTGCGGATGATAAATAATGTGAAATTATATTATAATTGAATACAAGAGACTAAAAAAAAATTATAGCAAGTTGTGCTGTTTTTCCATATTTTTGAAAAAATTGCAAAACAAAGCAGGCACGCATAATGTTTTTAAAATAAGTACTGTTAATAATACTAATAATAATGACGATCACTTTCTTATTCAATTTATGATAATAATATATGTAATATAATAATTATGTTACTTACTTATACGTATAAATGTATGGTACATACATAATTTTACATGTCAATCTCTTACTTTTATGTGTTTTTTAACATAATTCAAACATTCGTATAAAAAATGTGCATATAATTGATCATAAAATTAATTTTTATCAGGGCTTTATGTTACCTCATACTTATATTATTACAGCACTTACTGTATACTTAAAATTTGTTCTTACACATATAATTGTGGTTTTATTTATATTTATATTTATAGACTAGCTTAAAAAGAGGAAGTTATAAATGAAACGTAAACCTTTATCATAAAGATAGCTCATGGCCTATATTTACTTCAAGGAATATGATTGTAATTCTTGAGAAAGGTAACTCATAATACGTACATAATATAATAGAAACCCTGTTGAATATAATTGCGCTATTAATCACATGAGTATGAATTTAGTATTTTTATAAATATAATATACCTAAATACTTTTTACTTACGTAAAATTTTATAATATTATTTTAAAATATAATTAAAAAAAAACAGGTGATTAATGGTGTATTTAATTTCAACAGGGTTTCCCATTATTTCATACGTGTATTTTGAACCACCTTTCTCAAGAATGATATATACATACAGGAACAGAGGTTACAAAGAAAACGTTAGCATTTATCATTGAGATAGTTCATGATCTAGATTTACTTCAAGGAATAGGACTATCACTCTTGAGAAAAGTAGCTCATAATATGAAACCCTGCTAAAATTAAGTACGCGATTAATCACATAATTTATCACGTAATTTATCACGTGATTAATCTCATGATTCTTCATAAGATTTTTATGCAATACCAAGAGAAAAAAATTTAATTTGAATAAGTTTGAAGTAGATTTGTGGCTCATTACAGGATCACGTGGTTTCCAATTTCAAATTTTTAGCATCAATTCAAAGTCTCACTTCATAAGCCAGATGAAGAAGCGTCCTATACCTAATTTAGCAATTCTTAAATTGCTTGTAATTTGAAGTCTAAGGTAGTCATATGAAAAAGGGAATTCTTAAAAACCTTGAAGTTAAAATAAAATGTAAAGCCACGTTTACAAAAAAAAAATTGTTCTTAATGGTTATATAACAGAAATTTTGTTTTAAAAAATTGTATGTGAATATTAAGTTTTTTATTGGTGAACTTCACTTTACTTCAATACAATAACGAAAAATTTAACGTTTTAAAGTATTTTTACTTAAATTTCATTCCATCATCGTTAATAATTTCTTTTAGAAAGAAAGATCAATAAACAAATCCATTATATTATTAATGGTTTAGGTTGTTCTTACGTCTGTAAATTCTAGTCATTTTTTTTAATTGAAGCGATGTAATTGCAAGTCGTAAGTTGTAAGTCAATGTGATAATATTTATAATAATATAATGTATGAAAATTTTTAAAGTACTTTTCGAATGCAATAAATTCAATAAAAAATAGCAACTATTTTGAGACAGTTATGATGAAACAATTAAAAAGCTAATCTAATTCAATCATGTTGCGTAAAAAAGTGTGGCTATTACAATTTAGCAAAGGTAATTTATTAAAAAATTATATATATATATATATATATATATATACATAAATATATATGCATATTTATGTATGCATTTATGTATGTATGTATGTATATACACAACAAATATAAAACATATTTAAAGTACATGTTGCTGTTATATAACCCAGAATAATATAATTTTTTACGCTAAAATAGAATTAAATACAAAAAATTTACTTTTAAAATAAGTTTATTTAAAGATAAAGCTTTTTTTATTCTAAAATATTTTGAATTTTTTTATTTCAAACAGCTTAACAATCTGTATCAATGATTATAATTGTACCAGTTTACATATAAAATGGGAACTTGTAATATCAATATAGATTTGAAGCTCATAAGTGAAAGAATTGAAAGGAAGTCAACAAAATTTGATAAATTATTTAATATAGTAAATACATCACATTGGAATACTAATATCAACTTTTTACTGCTAAAGTTTTACCATTAGATACTTTTGCTGAGCTCCAGACATAGAATATCCAGGATTCTCCTTTATCGACAGTTTCAAAAGTTTTTGACCGTAACAAAATCATTGTAAGATAAAATTTATATTAAATGCACGCTGTTAATTGTATTTACATTTATTCTTTGACATAATAGTTACCTCGATTTATAACACATTCTTTTTCTATTTAGGTAATGATAAAGCAAATGTGTCAAAATTTGTAAAGATGATAAAAATGTATACTTTCGTTACATTGATTATAAAATTTGCAAGAAATGTTTTATAAACAAATTTAATCGAAATATTACTAAAAATTTATTAATTTTATATAAATATTGTCCAAAGAAATTTTTATAAATTTTCGATTGAAAAAAGTTAAAACATGTCTTTTTTTGATTTGATTAAATGCATGAACATACGTTTACAAACAACTCGTTGCCGAGGATATTTGTAGAAATTGCTGATGTGTACATAAAATATAAATTTAATATAATTTAATGTGAATTTAAAGTAAAATTTGAAATGAAAATTTTAATGAATAATAAAAATAATACCATAAAGTAAAGAAAAATAAGATGCGTTCTGGAATGGCCCAAAACGATAGTTACAATTTTATTCATATTATTATAGCTTTTTTGCATTTAATATTGTTAATTAAGAACATAATAAAAAATGTAATAAAAATATTTATTACGCTTTAAAATTTAAATTACAAAAAATCTTATTATCATCAGGTGCTTACCATATTTCATTGATGAAATATAAAGTGATGTTTTCTAATAAAATGAGAACAGTGTAGTTGTTATCGTTAAACAAACTTTAGATTTCCATTATGTTTTCATGAGCAGTATTAAGAAGAAAAAGGATTTTGTAATGGCAAGATTGAGATGGAAAAAAAGAAAGAATTGGAGATTGAGAGAACGATGTAAAGTGAATAAAGAGAGTAAGTGGAATGAAGGAAAAAGAAAAAGAGAAGTGGTGAAAAAGTAAAAAAGGTAGAAGGGAGGATACAGCAGAAAGTGCAATCTTCCAGCTGTATATTCGCATTGCACCTGCCTCTCTACTTTCTGCAGACTCTTTTTTTGACAGTTCGCACAGTGAGAAAGAAAGAGAGAGAGAGAGAGAGAGAGAGAGAGAGAGAGAGAGAGAGAGAGAAAGTGAGCGAGAGAGAGAGAGAGAGAGAGAGAGAGTGGGAGAGGGATTGCGCGCGAGAGAATGAGAAGATGCAAGGATGATAGAGAGAGAGAGAGAGAGAGAGAGAGAGAGAGAGATTTCCAAGAAAGCAAGCACTATATTGTTTTTTGTTTAAACTTCGTTTTTCCTTTTTCTCCGTGTTATGCCCCGTGTTTCTTGGCTTTTGCCTCTTGGCTTTTTTTCCCCCGACCTCTTGAAGTACCCGCTATGTACAGTTTGAGATATTATTGACGATTGCCCGGGATTCGCTGTAATCGTAGTAATTTTTTTACGCAATTTTTTTAACCTTTTGTCGAACGGGTGAGATGCAGTCGGAGCTGCTTATTGCCTTCCTTCCACCCTTCGGCGGACTCCTCGTATCTTGAATGGCAATGATTATAGGAGATTGGACTTGGTGCGCCGGTCTCGTCGTATACGTATGTGGCTAATAGCCACTCAGTGGGGCTGCTCGAGTCCCGCGCGCAGCCCTTTACCACGCAACCTTTGAACCCTCCGGGCCTCGACTCGTGCTCGTGCTCCAAGTCCCGCTTGGGAGTCAAGCCCTCGTGACTCGACGGGACGACGCATTGTTTTCATCGGCTCTCCCCGCGCGCGCGCGACGCCGCCCCCGGCCCCCGAGATCCCCGCGCCGATCTCGCCCATTCACTCCGCTGCTCTCCCGTCCTCCACGGTCTATTCTAGGCACTCGGTGTATAACGAGAGCCCATCCCTACCGCAGGAGCCACGCAAAATGTTTACATTCGCGCGTATCGGCGCGCCCCGGCGTAACGAACCCACGCCAGTAGCCTCGGAACGTCAAGATGAGTCGACCACCTGTGCAACTTGCTATCATCTCCGGCTGCTTGCCGCCGCCGACCCTAATGATGTGCACACTGCGCATAACACACGGCATCAAGCATCATATTGTACTTTCAAACGAACCCGAGCCGCATCCACTTTAATTAGGCCCTACGCTGCGTCTACTTGCTTAACCAAATTAATAGCTTTCTTGCTCTTTTTTTCATTCTTATTTCCGTCCGCCTTTATCTCCTCGTCCCGTCTTTGAATGAAGAGAAGGAAAAAGGAAAGAGGAAAACGGCAATTGCCTCCTCGATAAGAAGCGCCGATATAAAGTCCTCGCTGACGCTGCTGCTACTGTTAAAAAGCACTCGATGCTCCTACACGATCCTGCACAATGGCACTCAATTCTCAATTCTCTTTTATTTTTTCTTTCCTTGCAGTCCTCTTTTTCCCTTTTTCTTTTGCCGAACAGAGGCCCAAAGACTTTAGCTCCCCATTGATCAATTTCCCACTCAGACGGAATCATTAGGCTATGCTACTGTAGAGCACTTTGCGGAAGGGCGAGAAGCACACTTGATAAGCCGCGCTCTGCTCAAAAGTCAAAATGTAAGCTACTTGCGAGCCTCCCGCTGAAAGCTAATTCCGCGCATCCAGATATTTTCACTTCTGCATTTCCAAATTTTTCTACTCCCAGCCGACCTCCCGACTCTTTCGCCTCCTCCCGCTTTATTGTCCCACTTAATTTCACGGATGATTCGCGAATAACAAATCCCAAGCTATCCATTTGTCATTTGCAAGCATCGTCCATTTGTCATTTGCAAGCATCGTCCATTTGTCCAAGTGATCCCACACACAGAGCACTCTTAGATAGTTATATCGGTTAGATCGTTACAAAATTTAGAGTATCACCGCGAGATCGCAAAAATTTTTGTCGAATCAATCGGTTCGCCTAAGGCATTTCTTTTAAACTCAACCGCATCATTAAATGTAAGCTATCTTTACGGGATTGTAGAGTTCTGTTTTTAAAGGTCGAATGCTTGTTATTGTTGTTTAATTATATAACAAATTTTTATACCTTCGTATACTCAACAAGACTATGAATCTACAGTTGTGGTTTTCTAACCTCTTTATTATTATTTTATATGCTTACATACAATCTATATATTCCCACTAATTTACATCACCGTGTCATTATAAATATAAGCTTTAAGTCTTATTAATGTAAAGACCCAAAGGATTGACTTACCTACGGGTAATATGATGTTTTTGTGCAATCATTTCGGATAATGTTGAATCCAGTTTCGTACAAATGTGCTAAAAAATATATTTATGCACGTATAAGTAAATGAGTATAAGAGAATTAAAAAATTATTTTTATAAATTTATATCCCTAAAAGCCTTGTTTTTAGCATTATTTAATGTACGCATTTTTAAATATTTTTATAATAAAATACAATATAATTGATAAAAATATCTAAATAAAGACACTTTTCTATAAATTATATAGAGTGTGTTTATTAGTTTCTTTTCCATATAACTTTACAATTTGTTTCGAATAGAAACAATGCTTCATCACAAAGTACTTTCAATACTCTGAGTATTTGTAAATTACTGTTAAGTCAAATAATACAATTTACTTCAAAAAGATCATTTGTTATAATAAGAAATAATACATTTAAATATGATAAATTACAAGATTTTATTAAATAACTTTAAACAATGTAGCATTCATATATATTTTTTAATAATAATAAATTATGAGTTAGTATATGTATATTTAATTTTATTATTATTAAAATATGGTACTTTTTAAAAAATACAGATATGACGAAATAAAAAACTTTACCTACACATAATTATAAATTAAATTATTTAAATTATAAAAAATATTTTATAATTAATATTAGCGTAATAAATACAATGAATTCTTCTAAATTATATGTTTAAACGAAGCTTAAAGTACTTTAACACTTTTAAAAAAGCTTTTTTTATGAGTAAACGGGAAAAGTAAAAAATTATTTTTATGTAAAAACAACTATTTACAGATTTGCTGAATCGATAAATAATAATGACATGTGTTTTGCACATTTTCAGATGTTTTTTAGGAGATCAGAGACAACACCAAATTTATTTGCAAATATGATCAAAAAAATTCGAAAAGAACGTGTTTAAAGTTGTTTACAATGTATAAAGTGCGAGCATTTCTTTTTCTGATGGTAAATCGACTATATTAAGGATATTGAGATGAACTAAATAAAAGATATTTCGGAAAAGTTTTACATTTGAAAAAATGCAAAAACAAATTTTTAAATGATACATATTACTAAAAGGTTTATTAAAATTTTGTAATTAAAAATTGATACGATTTAATATATAATTTCATATATATTATGTATTGTTTTATTATTACTGACATTTTGTACAATTAAACATTAATTGAATATGGAATAATAAAATAAAAGACTTCCTGTGAAGCGATTAAAAAAATTGTACGTGGCTAATAAATAGTGCAACACTATTGAAAGCATGTCATAGTAAACAATTTGAACAATTCTAGTTTTATGTACTTTTGATCATGTATTATTTATTAGAACTGCGGAGCATAAAAGCTTACACGGTGTGAAAAATTTTTATCATTTCGCTAATTAATCAAGAACTACTAAAAATCAACTTTAAAATTCTGAAATCGGAGTTGAATAATATTTATGTTGTGTGCATTATCTACAATGATGTTATTAGGTTGTTTCTCATTTCAATTACTATATAATTCTTACTGAAGTTTCTTGTTGTATTGGTAAGGCTTTTAAGTTAAGATCATTTAGTATATCTCAATTTCATATATTGAAATGGACAATTGAAGATAATTTTTTTACAAATAAATAAACAAAAGTTAAAATAATTTTTCGTTTGAATTGTGTGTAAGAAGCAAAAAAATACAATGATGTTTTTTTTATAAAATTTTATTTCAAATAATTATAAGTATTCTTTTTAAATTGCAAAAAATTCTTTTAATAATTTTGACTATGTCAATAATAATAGGTCATCATAAAATAGTAAAATTTACTTTAGAATTAATTGTAAAACTAATTAACGTTGTTTGATCATATATGTTTTATTATTAAGAATAAAGGAAAAAGAAAACTTAATTTATGTTTTTTTTTCATAAGTATGGTCATTATTGAATAGATTTTTTTCAATAATAACATAAGTACGATTATTAATTTAATGGCCAACCTACTTATTATCCATTAAAGTAATGTTGAAATAAAAATTAATAAATAAATTTCACGATCGTTTTTTTATCAATGCTATTTATAGAGATATTTTTATGACCAGTCAATAGTTTTTGTTTGTAAAAAAGTCATAAATATTTATAAATCAAGGAATAAGTGGGATAGGCCCCTGAAATAAATTTTTAGAATTCTCTAAAGATTTTGAAGAGAAAATTCCTATTCAAAATCAGCCGTAATTTATCAATTATGAGATAAAACTTTCACAATAAACAAAAATTTTTATTCTGATTAAAACTTCACGAGATCAATGAAATGCAGATACATTTTAAGTATGAAACGTATATTGTTTTTGAAATATACAAATCAATTATAATACGTTATTCCATTGTTTTACTTGTATGAGATATTTGTTATTGTATATTTCTTATATATGATAAATACTGTTTATATAAGATAAACATTATTGTTATTTATTTATTTTTGGTCATTAAAAAGAACAATTTTTTATACGTAGTTAAAACTTCATTTAGAAAATAAATGAAACAACTTATTTGAATATTTTGTAATTTCAATTCAAGGCGAAATACGTGTGTCAATATTAAAGATGATTTTGTTTCTGATGATTTATCTTGAGCGAGTGTTAAGTACATAAAATATCAAGTAGGTGGTTAAAGAATCGTCCAATCACTAATCCGCAACTAAAACATTGATACTAAATTTCTCTAAGAAATATTTTAGATTTATGAAATGTTTCTTTTTTTGTTTATCTTCTAGCAACTAATTAATTAATGAAAATTCATTTATAATAAGCGCATCTACGAATCTTATAGCTTGTTTTTCTGTTTGAGTTCAATCACCTTCGATTAAACATGTATTTGCAGCTTAGGTAAGTAATCATAGTAAGCATACCAAGCGACGTAGGCAATGACAAACAGACGTTCAACGAGACGTGATTCCTCTCGTTTATCCGTCTTACTCTTTCTCTCTCTCTCTCTCTCTCTCTCTCTTAATACCTACAGAATAGGTCTATAATGACAGCTACGATTTTAAATAAAATAGTATTTATTATAGTAGTGTAGTGCCAATAGCGTACTGACAATTTTAATCAACATAATACTTTTTTTATGCACTAGGTAATAAGTACTATATTTTTTAATTTTAAACGTAGCTACATAATTAAAAATTCTTGTATTATTAGTAGGCGTGTTGTTGTAATTGAAATTAAGTTATTTAAAGCATTTTTATTTAATAATAGTTTAATAGAAAAATAACTTAATTGAAATTGAAATTATTACACAATATTTAATGGCGATGATTAAATTCCAAGAAAATTTTTTAAAATTTACTACGAAAAATCGATTTCTATTATTCACACGTGTTTATTAATGTTTTTTTTTTTTCTTAAATGAAATTTTTCATTTCACTTTTTTTTTGTCGAACTTCATTAAAATTAAAGCTTTTCAAGTTTATATCTTTGAGTTCTTGAAGTTACTTAAGGTAAAAAATCTATGACTTTAAAGTTATTAAGTTTTTACGACTGTTAAAAGGCCATTGTAATAATGATTTTTAGATATTTTTCATAAAAGTAATAATAATCTATGAAAGATTTTTTTAACAACAAATTCCGATTGAAAGTCTATTTTCTTAAAGTATATGGATTTGTTTAATTATTTATAAATCAGTTTTTAACAATGTGTAAAATAATTATCAATTATCAATAAATTAATACATAAAACCAATTATATGAAAGTTATAATTCTTATAAAGCAAAAATTAAAAAAAAGCGTTAGTTTTTCATTTCAGTCAGGTATTTTGTGTTTTATTAAAAGCTTAATGTCTGTATATATTTATATTCTAATTAAACACCTAAGTAATTGATTTTCATGGTAATCAATGTTTAGTAAATAAAAAAAAACGTGAAAGTAAATAAAATTAGATAAATCGATCGAGTTATAATCGGATGGATTTTCAATTTTTAAAAAACGAATTTATTCGCTAAAAAATAAGCGTTAATAGCTGCAAGAAAAATTAGATACATTAACTTAAGTATCGATATGCCTACTATACTCTTTTGGTATTCGAACAAGGCGAAAGAAGATAAAAGGAAGCGTTTTAGGAATCTCCGTAAAGGTCGCTGACTAATTTCCTGTCTCTTTCAGCTTGCACGATAAAAAGTCAATTTTATACCTGGAGCGCTCTAATGCTGTCTTTTTCGAGCGCGAGAATCTGGAAAAAAGAGATGTAGGAAGAGGAAAGAGCAGAGACGATGAAAGTGAGAAATAAAAGAAAGACAGATAAACTATTTTTGAAGACTTCTCGACCGATTTTATGGATCTTATAAAAATGTGGGTACGATCACAACTTCTTTAAACTTGTATAGAAAGACCGTGTATAAAGAATAGCAAAGAAATAAGTAAGGATGCACAACCTACACTATACGAAAAGCTGCTGCAGTTGAAAAACTTTTTCATAACATACTATATGGAGTCATATATTGTGAAATTCGTGGTCAGAAAATCTTGAGATAGTAGAAAGTGCCGATACAGTGTTATAACTTACTCGTTTTTAGAAGTCATGCGTACTTGTCTTCTCTCATAAGTTATGATTTTGCTAAACAAAGTAAAAAAAGGCCAACTTCACAACGAAATACGTATAATATAATTATTTTTATTTCTACGCTCAAATACTTGAATTAAAATGTCTTGTCACATTCATAGAAGTATTTGAATCATTAAAATTGTTTTCTTCAGGATTAAATAAGCAAGCGATATAAACGGTAGAAAAAAGTATTGCATTGGCCAAGATAGTGAATTATATGCTCCGTATTATAGAGCTTATTGTCGCGAAAAAAACATTGATTGCGAGAATATAAGTTGTTTTTTTTTTCTACAGAAGGGTAGTAATAGTATATTTCACGAAACCATTATTAAGGCAACAAAAATATTTACGTTTACTTAATGAGCCGATTTTGCAATTAAGCATAACTTGGGTGTATTCGTTTACTTGCAATAAAAACAGAGTCAGGAAGATGGATCTAACGAAAAATGAACGTAACCTGAGATATCCGATAAATACCTTTTGACGCCGGGCAACAAAAACACTAAGTGCTACAAATTATGACAGCTAACGAAACATAGATCATGTGTGAAATTCTTGAGCGAGCCAATATCTTATCTCTAATTGAATGTTCGGGTAAAGGAATCATAAATCAAAAATTTTTACAGTACATTTGCAAATGAAACTCAAAGTGTTTTTTATTCTAAGCATTATTTTTGATTAATGTATGTAATAGATAAATGGATTGAGTGGTAGGATGGAAAAATAAATATTTTGTTAAAAGAAATGCTTGGAAGTTATATTCTTGGTAAGGTAAAAAGAAGTTATAATTTTTAGCTGCAATATCCCGATATATTCAGCTTACTCATCAAACACAGCCTATTCCGACTTTCACCTTTCGTGATTGGTGAGATAAAGCTTCAAGAGTAATCAAATCGCAAAATTTGAAGAAATTCAAAATTTAACGATAACACTAAGATGAAATTTTTTATAAATTATACTTATTTTTGTCGATTTTCAACGAAGTCGTAAAGCTGCAAAAGAATTTGTATAGTCATACGCCACATATTTCATTCGGTAAAAATTGAGTTTATTTGTATTTTCAGAATTCTGTACAAATTAATTCGAAAAATCTCCGTTTTCAGTATATTGACTTAAGCTACAATAGTACTGTAATTCGAATCGTATACGAGTGTCTCTAAATTATCCAGTAGTTTTAATCAATGAATAATCTGTATCGCATCAAAGCATATTATCCTAGATAAAATGCCCATCTGTTGATTCATTTACACTAAGATTGCAAGTTGCTTAATGTATAACATTGTTACTTTTCCGCCGTTTAAATTTAGTATAATATAACTTTAAAGTCAACAACTTCATAATAATTTAACGATATATGTGCGTATATTTCTACATTCGAACTCAGGAGTATGTAGAAAATCTCATTTAATATGGCCATTACAACCACTATAATATAGCTTAAAAGTTCTAACGCATTATCACATATTAAATTAGTGTAGGTTTATACATTATTGCGCTACCATGTGCAAAAATGAAACAGCAGGTTCGCAATTATGACACTTTCTATGCCGATTCACGAGCGACATCTTTTTTTATAAAGTACGGTTCCTGTTTTTGGCAATCCAGTCACAGACAATCTACCGTGTCCTCTCCCCACTGTTTCTCTCTCTTCGCCCTCTCCCCCGTCTCCCTCACTTTACTATCGGTTGACCTTGTATAGAAGCAGCTGTTTCGCCGTGTAAAAAAAATCCTATAAACCTTTATCGTCCCTTTTTTAGCGTGTTTCGAAATACCAGAGTCAAGGTTCTTAAAATCTATCAAGAGAGATGTAAAAAATAAGAGCGGGTGCGCTAATCGTTATTATTAGCACGAAAAAGAATAGATAGCTCAAGTTTATACATCCGATCATTAAGTTTTCTTAACTGACTGAAATATTTTTATTCCTATTTTCTGTTGGAGAAATTAGATATTTTCACATTACGGGCAAAGCGACAGAAATTTTGATTTATATGAAATTTCTATACTACTAATTAAATTATAGAAAACCGCAAAAATTTGTTTACCTATAATAATGGTGTTCAATTGTATTAAAAAAAGCAATAAAAAAAAAATCAAATAATTATATATCGAAAAAAAGTAGAAAAAAGTTACAATTAAAAATTATAATTTAATATATATTTTTGTTAGGTACCAATTATAATATGCTGAACTGTACTTTTTTAATCAAATATAACACATTTTTGTTTTTTTGTAATTACTATAAAAAATTGTTATTGCAATTATTCATCGGGACTGCAGTAAAAACCATTATTTTACTGTAATGTAAATATGTTTACAAGTTAAAAAAATATATGTACAATTTTTTAAAGAAAACACATTTTTTAAGTTACAAAATATATTTAGAGAATTAAATAAATTTACATTTCTCAGAATTATTATAAAATTGTAAAATTTTATCTTAAAATAGTATCTTAACTTGTATTGCAAGGGATAGCATTTATTATAGTTTTTTTATAATACAAATTTTTATTAAAAATAATATATCTATTAGTTTATAAGGTTAGTATTATAAATACAGTGTTTATTAGAATTATAATGAATATTACTGTAGAAGATTTACTTATTATGTATAATATTTTTTTATTTAATATTCTACAAAAATTATTTAAAAATCTATTGTGATTCAATATAAAATATATCATTCGTAATAAATAATTCGTTAAAAATAATTAACTTCAGACAAATTTAAGTGTGCGTACATAGAAATAAAAATTTTTTGTTTATAATATAATTTATCTTTTAATACAAATTGATGGATGTTAAGTTATTCATTTTAAGTATTACTTATGGATACATATGTATTTTATTAGATATAAAAAAATAATTACCAAAATTTCAATTTTCCATTTGATTTTATATAACTCGTTAAAAAATCATTATTGTTCTAATTAATAGACAATTAACTTAAAATATTAATAACTACTTAAACAATATTTTCATTTTCATTTTTTATTTCCTTAAAGCGTTGTTGAGTTTTTCTCCAAATAGCTTCTTTTTTTTCAGTATTGGGATTCTTTTGAACGGCATGAGTTTGATTTTCACTCGATCCTAAACCAGCCTTATTGACAACTGGTACCAAAGTTACCTAAAAATATAAATATCATTAATTAAGTTACGATATAATTTTTTATTAGAAATATAATCTTAAATACTGAATTTTACGAATTACTTAAGTGCCTAAGAAAGGGTTGTTTTTGTTATAAACTTAGATAATAATGTAATTTAGTATATTATCAAAGTTACTGCAGCCAATACAATAATTTTTAATTTAGTGGTAACAATAATCAAGTGAATGAAATGAATCAGTCACAAATACTTGTAATCGATAAAAAAAAAATAGTAATATAGCTTAAGATTGAATGAATTCTACGTTCTGAAAGGTATAGATAAAAGAAGATATTATCATTATTCTCGCATTATCGACCCACTATATACGTATAAATTAGAACAATATGTCTATACTTAAAAATCAATTACAATTCCAAACTACACCCATTTGGTTTTTAACGAAGTGGTAAAATAATCGTCCCTATGTAAGGATGCTACGAAGATTCAAGTACTGCTCGGGAATATCGGAGCTCAGAAATGCTCACTTTCCAGAATTCTATGTCGTGAATTATTAACGAATTCTTAAAGAAATCAATATGAATTGTTTAGTCTATCTGGCAAGTTTGTACGAGTTTGTAGGCGTGTGGGAGCGAATATTTCGAGGCTTTTTTCGCGCATAGAGGATCTCGCGTCTAGTCGCGTCCACATTTGGGCCAAGTGCTCTTTCTGAATTCGGGGTTCTTAGTTGCTAATTCTTCGCTCTTTCGTCTGGATGTAAATGAGGCCGAAGAAGTCGGGGGACGGCCACTTGACTCACAATCAGTGGGGCGCGGCGCTCGAGACAACCACGAGTAGATTTAAAGCCAACGTCTCTCTCGGGGCTCTCCTCTCCTTCAAGTTCCTTTTCTTGAGATCGACTTGGACATTTAAAATTTTTCAAATACGCAGGCCCCTCGGGAGACGGAGTCGGCCTGCAGGCGGAGAGACTGCGTGAGCGAGGCGAATGGGTGTGACGAGGAGGGGGCGGGTGAGGGGGGGGGGAGATAGAGAGAGAGAGAGAGAGAGAGAGCAAAGAAGAAGGAGCGAAAAGAAGGAAGGGAAAAAGAGAATTCGAGCGTCTAGACACGCTAGCCTCCTAACGACATTTTGATTGACAACTATACGACTCTTTAAAAGTGCAGACGCCCGTTCATTTTGGAGAATCAGTTAGTGGCTTCGCATGCTGGAACCAGGAAACAAAGAGGAAAAAACGACGACACGTGGTGGGGTTGGTAGGAGGGAGAGGGAGGTAGACAGAGAGAGAGAGAGAGAGAGAGAGAGAGAGAGAGAGAGAGAGAGAGAGAGAGATACGGAGAGAGGGGGGAGGGGGAGGGGAGGAAGAGAAGGAGAAACGCCAAGGGAACGAAAGGAGGAAAGAAATGACGAAACATGCGGCGAACCAACTGGGAATTCTTTTGAAATTGAAGTTGCGAGGCATACATATGCATGCGGTAATACAGGAGCGGTCAAGAGGGAGGAGGTATGCGCCGGTGGACGAATTCGCGGCCGACGGGAAAAGTGAAGGGCGCGCGACGGCGAAGGATCGTCGCGACTGGGCCACGAAGGGAGACGCGCTCCGCGGGAGCGTATTTTCCGTTCCGCCGCTTCGCGCGAGGGGTTGAGGGGAGGCTCGACGGCGGGCAATCGGGGTCGTCGTCGAGGGCGGGCCGCAGGACGCCCGGCCGGGGGAGGGTCAGCGGTGCGCGTCGGGAGGAGGCAGGAGGAGCGACCGACGGTGGTAGCGGTGACGGCGGCGGTGCCGGCGGTGGCAGTAGCGACGGCGATGGTGGGGATCAGCCAGACGAACTGTGCTAGTTCGAAAGTTTGTCCCGGTTTGTCTGGTCTAGCCAGACCTGTCAGCCGATTCCAATGTAGACGGCATTATAGCCGCATATTATTCGCGTCGGAAAGTTTGCCGCCGCCTGAAAGCGTGAATGACTTTGTTCTTCGGTTGTTCTCCATTAAAGACCGCGGAAAAGCGGCTGCGGCTGCGGCTGCGGCTGCGGCTGTGGCGGCGGCGGCGGCGGCGGCGGCGGCGGCGGCGGAGGCGGAGGCGGTGGAGGCGGTGGCAGCGACAACAGCACCAGCCACCGTCGACTGTTTGCTAAGCGTTAATTAGTGTTTGACCCGACTAAAGTCTAGACTAAACTAGATAAACACGTACAGGCCGCTGCTAGACGTCTAGGCGTCCTGCGTGTGAGCGCGAGGCCGGGCGTTCGTGTGTGTGCACGATAATCCTCTGATGAATGTCCTGGACGTGTTTACCCAGACGGAAGCCGTGTCTGGCTGCGATAGGAGGACGACGGAAGAGGAGCCGCGCAGTCCTTATCCCCCTCCTGCCGCCGCCGCCGCCGCCGCCAGCGCACGCACACGCGTACGCGCACACGCCGGCATAGCGATGCACGCACACGCGCAGCCCCTCCTTCCCTGGAGTCCCCTCTCTCGCCCGGACTCTTTTTCATCCTGCCCGAGCCCTGCCTGCCTGCCTGCCTGCCCCCGCCCCCGCCCGAGGGAGGCCGAGCACGAGACTCGCGGGGCCCCGCGGAAAGCTTGCGTAACGTCTCGGCCACGGGATCGTGGCTCGGGTGGGGCGAGGAGGTGGTGGCGGCGGCGGCGACGACGGTGGCGGTAGGCAGGGCTGCCTCGAGTGGCGCGAGACGAGATCGTGGATCGAGGGGGGGATCTGGCGGGGGCAGGGTAGCCGACGTTGCTCAATGAGCCGGATAAATTCGACGGCGGCCGATGCTGCCGAGTGTCGGCGGAGGGGAGGGGCTCGGAAAACCGAGCGTCTAGACACTCGGGATTTCTGCCGGATTTATTTGCGGCTCCGGCTGCCCACCTGTTGCCTCCCACACCGGCGGCCGCCGCGACACCGGTGGAGCGCCGCTCGCTCCGAGCTATTTCAAGACGGCTGCCCAACAATTACTTAGCCGACAAAACAAATCCCCCCCCCCCCGCCGCAGCCGCCGCCGCCCCGGCTCCCCCCCCCCTGCCACGACATGCCCTCGTCCTCGGCGTCGTCGTCCTCCTCCACCCGCCCGCCCCGCCGCGGGAACCCGCCCGACTCGCCGAGCCCCTTATCCAATGTCGAACCGATTGTCTCCTTCTCCTCTCCGCCGCTCAACCGCCAGATCCCGCGACGCTCATCGGTATTTTCGCAAACTCGTTTTGCTCGCTCTTTCATGCTAATCGAGCCTACTCCAAGACAATAATCACTACGTAGCATCGACTGGCTCGGCTCGAGTCAAAAACCACCCCGATTACCAATTAGCTTTTTCCAAATGCGATAATGCCCTTCGAGAAGCATTTTATATTATATTTACGAGATATAAATACGCTATTGCACAATTACTTAGCCGTGGCTAATTTCGTACCATCAGAATTTCACTGCGCACGAGTGCAAAGTCGTTGTACTTTAAAGCTTTCGAATAAAAATTATATCGCTACTTTGCAATGCGACGTATTATGTATCTATTATTAGCTTATAGTATCTTAAGGCATATTCATGCTGAAAATGTTACCCCTATTGGAAATAATTGTTATCATAAATTATTAATATTTTATTTATTATTAATTTTACGAAAACAAACTGTAATTAAAGTGGTTAATCGTATTATTACAGTACGCAGAAAATATAGCTTATACATAATTTAATATGTACCTTCGAAGCTCTAATTTATTTAAACACAATCGAGGCTATTAATATTTACTTTCGAAAAGAATAATTATTTTATTTTTAAATTGTTTGTTAAGCATTTTTTTTATAATTGGATAAAAAAATTTATGTTGTAAAAAGTATACTTTATTGCTGTTGAAAGGGCAAAAGTAAATAAATTATTTACATAATCTATGATTACAACGTTCAAGATAACTTCGTGTAGAAACTACTGTAGCAAATTATTATTACATAAGAACTGATCGAAATATAACCTCTGATATAATTTTAATTGATCAATTTATCGTTCTCATCTGTATTAACATTGAAATTAGACATTCGATGCACTCGTACGTTGTTTATATTTCTCGTACTACGCAATTATATCCCATATACGGAAGATATAATAAAATCGATGGAAATAGAAAATTAGAAGCTTAATTGAATTCAAATTCTTCAGAAATTTAATGAGGTATTTTTATACTGTACTCTTATTGTGTTAATAACAAATTTAATAAATTCAATTTTTGTACAAACTAAATTTAATAGCTATTGCTTCAAATATGAGAGTAATAAATTATAAACACTCCTGCTGAAAATCTGCAACTCTATACATTATAATAACTAAATACGAAATTCTACTACTAAATCATCTAAAACGTTTTTTTTTTTTTTATTATTGTATGAATAAAAAATGTTTTCCTTATTAATATTTATTTTAAAACGTAAAAAGTGATTTTAAAATATTGCAAATACCCATGCAATGTACAGATTGTATTCAAGTTATAAGTATTTATTTATGTTTCGATTTATATTGCTCAATGAACCATTTAATCTTTTATGCGCATGTATATTTTCTTCTTCAGAAAATCTTTCTCCGTTTCTATTTATCGATATCATATTCTGATGTTAAACAAGAACGAAGTATGAGGAAGTATAAGAAAAAACATCAGATCTGCAGTTATATATAATCAAGATACACTTTCCGTATGGCGATGACACGAATACTAAATTTGATATAATTTATTATAAGTAACGAAAAAGCTTGTTTTTTTTTTAAGTATTTGATTAGTTGAGACATAATTGATCACATAAGCCACTTCTTACTACTTACCTATTGTGAGATTTTTTAATAAAATAAAAATTAAGTAATACTTTCACGATTCTCATTTAACAAAATATTTTTTTAATGTTTTCAGAATTAAAAAAATTGCTAGATTTATAATACAACTTCAAAAAAGAAGAAATTAAAAATAAATATTACTGCTACTCGGAAATAAAAATATTAGTTTTTTGTATTTAAATATTGAACATAGCGTGATTATTTTCTAATATCAATTTTCTACGTAAAAAAATTGTAATACTAGTAAAAAGATTTTTGAAATATATAAAAATTTTATCATTATTAATGTAAATTATATAATATATATGTGAAAAGTAAGTTGCATATTCAGTAAATACTTTCATAAAAATTCTTTGTCGTATATATTATATGTAAGTAGTTATATCCCAAATCTAGTAAGACGTTAATTTTATGTGTATTTTATTACGTTTTAAAATTGCTTCACTAGTCATTTTAATTAAAATTCTTTTAACTTACAAATCATTTTACACTGTATTTAAAAGAAAAATGTCATTGATTTTGAAGGCATTAAACACAAAATACGCTTCCTAAAATATATTTACTTATTTTTAGATATGTTTTTGAATGAAACTTTTTTTTTCTAAAAAGAATAAAGTAACATAACTGACGCATTTTTCAATAAAATTGAATACGAATAAATAAAATATTATTAATAATAAATATGATAAATTTTAAAATACAATTAAATAAGATTTCTTTTCAATAAACTAATAAACTTATTAATAAAAAATGTTTTAAATTCTGAAAAAAGCTTGTTATAGATTTTTTTTATTGGGTATTAAATTGAATGTAATATATTGCATACGGTGTAATATATTTTTTAGATTTTTAAAAACATTACTATAAATACTTCTATTTAAATTCATTTATATTAGTTTAAGGCATAGTTATTAAAAAAAAAAATATATATATATATATATTATTAAATAAATAGAAAATAAATTTAAAAACTTTTAAATGATAATATGACTTTTGTTTAATTATATAAGCTTTTACATGTAGCTTTGAAAAATAAAGTTAAATTAATTTCTAGTGTATTAATTGAAAATAAAATTTAAAAGACCACATACACTTTTATACGACATTTAGCTGTAAGTCCAAAAATAACACTATAAATCAATGTTAATTAATAACAAATGTACACAAGACTTGTTTTTGTATCGGAGTATTTATTATTTATTAATGCATTTTTTCGAAATCTAGTCATTATTACTGCATTTCAAAGTTCAAATTTAAAAAAAATTAACTCCGGTTTTTCCCGTTTGATCCATTCTTTTTTGATACTTTTAACTTCATGGGTTTTGCCAAGAGCAATTTTCAAGCTTCTATAACCTACAGTTTTTACAATGGCTATTTCCGCTGCTTTACAATGTCGCTTTTTATGGGTGCTTCCGAGCTTCATTTTCGCTTTAAAAGACTTTCACACGTGCGTATTCGTGTATCTTAGCTTTGGAATAGGTCAAGTCATAGCGCAAGTTTACGTAAGTGCACCTGCAGAGATAAAGTCATCTCGGTTGCGAGCATAAAACGTCTATACGAATAAAAGTGTTCTTTAATACCCAGGGAATTCTTCTTATCTCGGCACTCTGAAGTTGATGATAGCATGAGATATGAATGTGAATTGATGCGCGTGTATTTGTGGGTGACACGAGAAACGATAGAAAAACCAGGTAGTTGTTCACTTAGCGAGAATGATTTTGCCATGCGCACCGGCGATTATGCACAGATGATATTTTGCAAAAATGCCATCCATATTAAATTTCGAACTGTATTGAGCCCCTATTCCCCCAAGTGAGCATTTCATCGCGCGATTTCATTACTTCCAACTACTTCGAGACTTCGAAGACCACGTTCGGTAACGAAAGCATTGATGATATTTGCACGCGAATTCGCAAGAATTAAAAATGGCTAAGCGAATTCTTACACGAGAAATCCTTCTTATAAAGGCAGAGCCCATCCGGCAACGGGAATAAATATTTAAGTAGTCTATATTAATAAGCGGCCAATAATAATAAATGAAAACAAAATACGAATGACCATGACGATTGAGTAAAACAGGACGAATGAGTGTCCAGCGCGACAGACAATAGCGCATGTGATGTGTCTAGACAAAATAATGATTTGGATTTCAATACATTTGCATTCATTATAGTGCGGCGAGAGAGCCAACAGAAGACGTCACTCATCAACCGTTCATTCGCCCCCGTGTCCCCTTTTTTCCCCATTCTATTGCTACTTCCATATTTATCCATTGGAATTCTCTTGCTTAATATAACAAAATTGTCTATGATAAATAAATACATCCAAAATTTACTATGCCTAATAAATTGCAAAATATGTGATAATAGTAGTTATTAAAATTAACCGTTTATTGGTACCATCATCTTACAATTACATTCGACTTTATTTTATTTATTTAACAAACACAATGTCTCGGGAAGATTTAAGACATGGTTTTGGAAATATGGAAATTAAATAACCTTATAAAGTACGTGAACATTACGTAAATCGAGACTTTTGAAAGTCAAAACAAAATTTTTCATATGAGTTATTTGCTTATTTGTACTATTTTCGATTAAAAATACTAGTGTATACTGACTGTGTATTCATTGCAAATGTTACAATAATAAAATTGATGAATAATATAACGATATGATATCTATAAGTATCCACATTTTCTAAAAATTTAGTAAAGTACGTATTATTTACTATGTAAAAGAAAACGTACTCAAAGCTATAATTTTGCTTCCTTCAATTTTGTAAATATACGAATTATAATATTCATTATTTAAATTGCAATGTAGCAACGGAGTAAAACGTTTTAATTTGGCGTGGACATCGTTTTTTTATGCATTGACTTGCAACCATATACATAAGAAAATTGACTCCATTCAGTAATAAATTCAATAATTTGTAAAATTATAAATAGAATGATTTTTATGAATATGTTTGCGCTGCAACTGTTCAGAAAAATATATTCATCATAAATTCATAAACGATAGTTTCTCTTTAGGACTTTTTAGTTGGTACATATTCAAGGATAAATACAAAATAAATAAAATGGCTCATAAATCAAAACTTTAGCACAGTGTATTGATAAAAAGTCTAATTGTATATATTTTATATTTATATAATACTATAATTTACCGATAGACATCAGAAAATTGCAAATAAGATAAACAAGGATGTCATATGGTGAAATAAAAATTTAGTGTACAATAATTTTTTGTAAAACGTTGCTTATCGTTTTTAAAACTTTTGCTTATTTGTCAAATAATACTAAATTTTAAGAAAAAATTTAATCTTAAAGCCATTACTATAAAAAACTTGATAGATTAAATATTTATCTATATTACCCTATATTGCAATAAATTTTTATTATTTATATCAACTACTATTGTTAGTTTTATCTGTAACTTTTTTGGTTTATTTATTTTTTTTTTTTTTTGGTATATGTATTTTTTTATACATTTTATAATCAATAGTAAATAAAATTAAAGAATAAACTGATAAGTTGTTCAATGAATAGTGTATTATTCAATACTAACTGATCGCATTACTTTAAATACACTTAAATTTACTTCTATATTTTATACAATAAATTGTGTACTATTATGTGCTATAATCTTAAAAATTTTAATTCAATCCTTAATAAATAATTAAATTGAATTGCATTTTTAAAAATACAATACTTCGACAAATTATCAAAAAATTGTATTTTATAATCAATATGTAAAACGATTTTGAAGAATTTATTACAAATTATATTTATATTAGATTTTTCTATATGGAAATGAATACATTTTATTAAAAAAAAAACACAAATAATACATGTACATTGTGCATTAGAATAGATATTAATGACAAACGAAATATTAATTTATAATTTTTAATAATTTATTTTATTCGTATTGTAAATAATAATTATCACCAAATAATTAACACAAGCATTAAAAAATAACAAAAGCCGATAATGTAGGAACAGATACGTTAACATTCAATGTATTCGTATCTTAAATGGTATTAATTAGCCCTAATATACCGACAGAAGGATGTTCATAAGAATGATCTTATAAGAATAGTAACATCTTTAAGAACAATTTTGTTTAAATAAATTTCACTACAGGTATATTTAAAAGTTTATTTGAAATAAATTTTAAGGTAAACTACAAACACTTTAAAGTATAACTTATTTATCGTTATTTGTATTTAAAAAATTTTAGGTCAATATTTGCATTTTATATTAATTTGAATATATGATAAATACGCGTCTGAAGTAGATATTGCTATTATAACTTATATTAATATTATTATACATGATATACCAAAAAAAGTTAAGCTCAAAAAATAAAAATAAAATACTTAATAAAAATATTATGCTTATATTTCAACAAACATAATTTTTATGCTTGTCTATCTTTTATAAAATTTACATCATCGGAGTAAAAATTGTAGTAAAAATCTATCGATTGTACTTTTATAATAATGCAAGGGAATCACGTGTAAAATATGTAATGACCAGTAACCATCTGGAAGATAAGCTCGAGGAAAATAATTACAGCTATAATTAGTAACATTCAAATGCGAGAGGTTCACTGAACTTGTAAGACTTCCTATTAGTAGAAGAAGGCTATCGTCAGTATGAGTAGCAGTAAACTATGTTTACTATTGGCTATTGATAAAAATCAATCAGAAATACCAGTCAATAAAAAACGATAAGTTTTTTAATACAATTTTGATATGTATTTATCAGCCTAATTTGAATTTTAATTACACTTTATAGACTTCATTTCTGTATAATAACAGTAATTCCATGTAGAGAATAATACAATACTAAGCATACCTTAGACATGAAAAATAAAGAATTTGTGAGCAGTAAAACGATAATAAAAATTTGAAACAAATTTATAGTTTCTTAAACTACCAACACAATGATTGAAGATGATAATAATTAAATTGTAGAGTAAAAAGAATTCTTAAAATCTTATCTGACAAGAAAAGTCCATGTTATCTTTTCAAAATGTTCTTTTTTACAATGTGTATTTATTTAATAGTTTTATGTTAAAATTAGATTTTATTTAATATTAGTAACGAGTAATTTTATTTAATATAAGTACGACTACAAAATATCTGAAATGAGAGCAAATAAAAAAAAAGTATTCTGTATCAGATTTCTTACTCAAATCATTCGTAAAAAAATATTTTGATTGAATATAAAATATCTTCGTAAAATATCTTACGAATTAGAATCTACTTATTAATAATTAAAAAATCAAAATTATTTTGTAATTTTTTTTTTCAAGAATAAAAATGTTTTTTTGAATACATTTTAATTATTTTTATTCAGTAGATTTGCATTCATTTTTTCCAATGTTTTCCAATTTAAAAACGAAAACTATATATTTTTTAATGGCGTTAATGCAGTGCTTACAAGCGTCTAGAATACATTTATTATTGACATATCTAAGATCATATTTCGCACGCTAAAAGCGATTTGTTTTCTCTAATAAAAATAATTCAGGAAATATATAATTTTTTTAGAATGTAAATGCATGGATCTCATTGACTTAGCAATTTTGCAACAAAATTTGACAACAATATTATCGAAAGAATACTAATTAAATAAATTACATGATTTGTAACGTCTCTCCTCTATATTCTGATAAAAGCTGACTTTTTAAATCTAGTTTATAAATTTTATTTTAAATGAAATGCAGCCATTATTTTATTTACTGTATTTTGTGTTAATTATTTTTTATACAATGCATGTCAATCCTGAATTTTATTGAGTTTTCAAACTCATCTGAATATCGACAATCTTTGTTTGATTCCTTCCTCTATTTATTAAATTAATAAAGTAATTGATTTATAATATAAATTTATTTATTACTCAGCCTATATTATACACATATTTGATCATGATTAATATATTACTTCAAAAAATAAATTTTAAATGAATAAAAGAACTTATTTTAAAATGTAGGTATTTTTTAATAAATAAAAAACTTACCGGTTCTGTTACACCGTCATTTCTTTTTCCAAGAGAATTTCCTTCTGTCCAACCCATTTTCATCAACATTTTAAACCCCATATTATCCTTTGATATAGACCTATTAAAAAATTAATCTTAAAACTTCTATCTAATAACATTTAATTCATGAATTCTTAAAAACCTACTCGTTCAAAGAACTTTGTTGTATTTTAAAATGATCACTTGATGAGCCGACTTTTACTCTTCTTGATTGTGCTCTATCTTGATAACCATAAGCTACACGACACGCTGCGTCAGTATTATCTTGTTCAATTCCAAATTTTGATTTTAAGCGTTTTAATTCGGATTGGTGTTGACTTTTTATAGATATAGTAGTTTCTTCAATAGCAGTATCAGACAGAAGAAGACCTGGCTCACAATGACCACATGTTTCATTTCCAGAGTGAATATGACACAACAGCTTTGTAGAACCTACTTGTAATATTGATCCATGCACAATTTTAGTAACTTCAGATTCTTGTTTTGCAGCTGAGATCCTTTTACCATTAAGGAAGGTTCCATTTCTTGAGCCAAGATCAATTATTTCATACACTTTTTTTTCGTTATTATATTGAAATTTTGCATGATGCTAAAATTAATAATTTATTTATTCATTCATCAAAAAACTAATTATTATCATATTGTAGTACTATAAAATTTATTTACACTCACTTTGCTTATATTTATATCTGATATAAGAACGGAATGATCTCCTTCTCTTCCGAGTGATCCTCCAATATATGTAACAATAAATAATGATCCAACTTTTAAATCAGATAAATTTGTTTCCTTTACTATAATTCTCATACAGGGTGGATAAACATTGGCTAAATCAATAAATAAAATTATTCAAAAACTCAATTTTAAAATAAAAAAAACCACAGTTTAATCATAACATATTTAGAAATATAAAGAGTAAATAAACAAACCTTTGTCTTTGTCCGTTTCACTTTCATTTCCAGAAGATAAGTTTTCGTTACCTTCCTTAGAACTCAAGCTCTCCTTATCTTCGCTGTCTGAACATTCTTCAGGAACAACTTTGTTTTGATCTCCATCCTGCATCAATTTGACTTTCTTTGTTCCATCCTGTAAGGGAATATATATGTCCATATCAAAAGTTCAATATTATTGCCTAAGGCATTTTGCCTGAGTCTTTGAATGAATAATATGGAAAGACCAGTTATTATCTCATGAATATCATCCAAAATCTATAATTAAGAAATCATGATAAAAATTGAATAAAGAAAACGTTTAAAAATATATAATCTCAATGAATAATTCAAGTATTGTATTATTTTATTTAATTTTTTATATTTTAATCTAAAAGTATGAAGTAAATTTACTTCAATTAATACCAGTAACAATAATTAAATATATTTAAATTAAAATCATATCGATTAAATATAAAGTATTTTAAATGCTTCACAGATATAATGTAATTGATACTGTATTGACAAAATTAATATTATATAAGACTTTTTTTAAAACGTAATAGCTAATTATAACATGTAAAAATAAGATGATATAATTTTTAAGAGAAAAAAGAATTTTAATGCTTGAATTATTCTATTCTGTAAAGAAATAAAAGCTGTGCCTTACATTTTCTTTTCTTTTTTTATTTATCGCACCCTTAACATAATTTGACTCATCTAATTCACTTTTAATTTGACTATGAAATTCATAAGATTTACATTCTTTATCATAATAATAATATGTTCCAGTATTTCCATTATAATAAAGGCCAGATTTCTAAAAAATGAATTGAATAATTATAAAAAATTATCCAGATAAATTAATCCATTTTATTACATACTGAATCGTAATAATATCCTGATTCGTAGTGATAATATAAGCCAGTGGTTTCTTCATAAACATAGCCTGTCTGTAACATAGCTGACTGTGCAGCCTCTGTTACCTGATCAGCTATACTTGTTTTTTTTTCACTATCAATTATCCACTTTTGAATTATTGGTTCATCTTCTAATTCTAAATAATTACATTGAGTTTCGTTATCTTTAAAGCTTTTCTCAGGTGCCTTATATTGCTTTTCCTAATCAAATATTTTAGCAAATATTTTATTAACAGTGAATTTTAGGTATATTATTTTAAAAAGCTTTAATTTTTGATGTAGCTGAAACAAATTTAATGAAAATATACTTACATAATTAGTTAATTTATCTTTTAACTCAGAAATATCATCTTGCTGCAGCCTTAATTGCTCTTGAAGCTTCCGTATATATTCGGCAATATGTGGAAAGTCAACAAGCTCTTTAGCAAAATCAGTTGTTTCTAAATTTTCACACGACTCACAGGTGACAGTTCTTTCACTTTCTTCCATATTGAACTTTTTTATATTGTAGGGATGATATTTTCTTAACTACATTTGGTAAATATATTTTTAATAAATAAATGTTGTTTATACACACATGATTTTTCAAAAACGCATATTTTAATTCATAGGTCAATGAATCTTGAATCGCATTATATTAAAGAAGTAAATGAAATATAATTATTTTTTATAAGTCTACTGTTTTTAAATTTGGTGTATAAACAAGAATGAGTATTATATAATGTTCTTGTTGCACTGTTCTCTATTGAAATAAAGAATTATCGATTTATTATCCTATATTATAAAATTAGATGCGATTGTACTGTATGTTGTTAGAGTAGTAGATGGTATTACTTTGTAACAAATAGGTTATGTAGAAGTTGAATACTCTTGCGTTTATGCATTATTTCGAATTTCAGCGTCAGGGACATCAGGGGTGCCATTCCACAAGTAAAAAACACAAAATATTCATATATAATTGCAAAAAAAATTACTACATATTTATCATTGAAAAATTCAATTATTATAAGCTGTTTTAAAATATAATACAAACATGATGAAAAAATTAAATTAGATGATCGAATCATTTCCCTATTTATCGTAAACAGATTGACAATTGTTGACTTCATGAATTAAAGCAAATATAAAAAATGATCCTATCCTTTATAATCATATCATCGTGGAATTCTTGAGGGAAGGATCATTTGTTGAAAATAAGGATTTATTACATCTATAGCATAATTATGTTTAAATTAATTGTTTTAATCTTTGACATATTATAAGACATTTGCATATTTTTCATTGTGACTAAAATAAATATATATTGATAAGAAAAAAAATGTTGAAATAATTTTATTATTAAAAAATGTCTTAATCTAATCAAAATATTATGAATTATATTTTGTGTATTATTTGAAAGAAAAAAAACATTCCCCAGAAAGACTAAGGCCAATCAATTGACTTCGTAATTTCTTTCGATTTCGACTGCGCGAATACTAAGAAAGCAGTATAAAACCAACTACTCTGTTCTGTATACGCATTGTCCGGTATATGTTCACATTGTAATTTTTGTATTTTTAATATGCTTTTCAGTGAAATACAGTTAAATAATCGCATATTAATCTATATGTGTTTTTAAATTTTATAATATTATTTATTATTTTCACAATTAATAAATTAATACAATAATAATGTTTGGCTTATAAGTTATATGCACACACTAAAAATTAAGAGTAGACAATGAATATTTATTTAA
The DNA here is from genome assembly GCA_018907135.1 of Kradibia gibbosae. NCBI lineage: Eukaryota > Metazoa > Arthropoda > Insecta > Hymenoptera > Agaonidae > Kradibia > Kradibia gibbosae. Next base: position 13,100,498 of record JACCHX010000001.1, on the reverse strand, counting down.
TAAGCTCTTTATTTGCATTGCAAATAATTTATGTATCTTCTCAGGTAAATTTTCAACTTTACCTATCATTTGATAAAATGCAAATAATTTTAACAACGTAAAAAAACACTAATTATGAATATCTTTTCATTTATTAAATACCTAGTTGACATTTATTATGATTTATTATTTATTTATTATATTGCAGATTCCTGATTCATTTGCTAAATCCGATCATTCAAATAATTGGGCTGTATTAGTTGATACATCACGATTTTGGTTTAATTATCGGCATGTAGCAAACGTTTTATCTATTTATCGTAGTGTTAAGAGATTAGGCATACCTGACTCTCAAATTATTCTAATGATTGCTGATGATATGGCTTGTAATCCAAGAAATCCGCGTCCAGCAACTGTTTTTAATAACATTAAACAACACATAAATGTTTATGGTGATGATGTAGAAGTAGATTACAGAGGTTATGAAGTGACTGTTGAAAATTTTGTTCGATTATTAACTGGCAGATTACAGCCGGAAACACCTAGATCTAAAAAACTTTTAACTGATGAAGGTTCTAATATTCTTATATATTTAACTGGACATGGTGGTAATGGATTTCTTAAATTTCAAGATTCTGAAGAAATCACTAGTCAAGAATTAAGTGATGCTTTAGAGCAAATGTGGCAAAAAAGAAGGTATCATGAGATTCTGTTTATAGTTGATACATGCCAAGCAAGTTCAATGTACGAAAAATTCTATTCACCAAATATTTTAGCTGTAGCATCTAGTCTAGTTGGTGAAGATTCACTTTCAGTGAGTTTAATTTTACTATCAAAATGTATAACTTTTATTTGTTAAAAATATAATATAATTTAATTTTAAAATAACAGCATCATGTGGATCCTGCTATTGGTGTTTATATAATAGACCGTTATACATATTATGCTCTAGAATTTCTTGAAACTGTTGAACCATCCAGTACGAAAACTTTGAGTGAATTTGTAAGTATTTATTTTTAATTAAAAATAATAAACATATAAAGCATAAATATTTATTTTTTTTAATATTTTTTATTACAGTTAAAAGTTTGTCCAAAACATTACTGTCTATCAACAGTTGGGATTCGAGATGATTTATTTAGGAGAGATACAAAATCTGTACCTGTAACTGATTTCTTTGGATCTTTAAGACCGATTGAATTGACATCTAATATTATAAATATTGTAAATTTTACAAAAAGTAACAAAACATCTTTAAGTGAATCTGTGAACAAGTATAAGTTTCTTCCACAGTTTCCCAATTATTCACAATTTAGTTAAAATGAAAATATTATTTATAGTTATATACTTACTTTACTACATAAAGAAAAATTTTGTAAAATAAGAATTCACAATGAGTAAAGCAACAGCAATTAATATTCATAGAAATGTGTTTCTGTGATTTAAACTTTAGTTTGTAAGTTTGTACATTAATAAATTATTTATACAACTCTGTATTTGAAAACATATTATTGTATATAAAAATTGAAAATTTTTTATAAATATATGAATTAAAGTACAAAAGCTATTTTAATAGTGTATTACCTATTCAGACTTTTTAAAGCAAATAATTTTTAATTTCAATAAAGACACATAATATTTATGTATGATAGATAATATTTCAAATTTTTAGAATCTTTTTGAAGGGTATACGAATTATTTAAATTTCGAATTAAATTTGTAGTTTTAAAAGTATTTAATTAATAAGCAAAGAAAATTTTTTATTTTGTTGAAATAAATATTTGGACTGGCACTGAATGGTCCGAGGAGAAAGTTTGTGATCCAAAACAAAGCATCAACAGAGAGAATAAACATTTCAGCTTTTTCTATTTTCGATTTGCCACTTTTTTATTTACTTTTTTATTCATTTGATGATTACTCATATAGAATCATTCCGTTATCACAGAAAACTTTTAACTGTTTGGAAATTTTTGAGTTTAATGTTTTTATTATAATATTGGTTAAATATGAATTCTAAAACAATTGATTGATTAGTAATAAGTAAAAAAAGTGATAAATACAATAAACTATTCATTTTTTCAATTAAATTCTAATTTTTATAATAAATTAATTTGTTTATATAAAATCGAATGGATACAAACGTGCAAATTGTAATTATTAAATAAATACTAATAAAGAAATGATAATATTTCAGTGAGCATTTATTATTGATAATAAAATTATTTTTGGTCGAAGAACGAATAATTTTACTCATGTGATAACCAAAATAATCAATATAATAAAATAATCTTGTACGTTAAACATGCATTTTAATTTATGAATACTGCGTGTGTGTTTTTTTTTAAATTATTTAGGACAATTGAAAAAAAAAAAAGATAGTAAGCTTTATATTAGATTATTATTAGTCTTACGTACATTTTATAATACAATATAATATAGTTTTTACAAGTACAAATAATGCCTAATCAATCATAGATCGTGCGTATTATAGTAATATAAACAAGCTTTAATATTTTTAAAATGTATTTATACATTAAAATAATATTAATTTGTAATATTCGAAATCTATCAGCTGCTTTTACTATATGGTTTTTTTATATTCTATTTTCTGTATAACATGATTAAGAAAATCAGTCTGATAGCCTCCACATTACGTATTAACTCAAAATAAACTCCTTTGTATAAAAACAGTAACAATATTTAGACTGGAACAATTATTAAATAAATAAATAATTTAACAAACTCGGTCATAATATTTAAGTTTTAGTTCTCTTCAAGACTACGTATACAATTTTTCATGTACTTGTACATGTTTGCATAATCAAGTAATGTATTATAAATAAGTTCGTGTAAGATACTTGACCATTCTGCATCCAACATTTGTAGCTTGTAAATTGCATCAATAGTTTCCTCAATAGTATCTGAAAAATGAATTTTTCCCTTGTGCCTCCATATAAGATCTTCCTACATTAAAACGGAAGTAATTTAGATGTGTATTTTAATTTTTTCGTTTTATTTTATATAATAAAGGATATTTATTTTCCTGGCATTAATTCCTTTACATAAAACGCGTAAAATTTTGTATAATTAATATATTAGTCAATACCTACTTTAATATACGTTTATTGGATTAATTTTAGTATGTGCATACAAACAATCATTAGAAATCTAATAAGCTTAATATAAAAAACTATTTTAAAATAGACTCTAGGAAGGTAAAAAAATATTGCTTATTATAGAAAATAGACCATTATTTATTAAAAGAATATTTATCTATAATATGTCTCCTATCAACATTTTTTTAAATTAAAAAAAGTTTTTCGTTTAAATTTTTATCAATTGCTTTAAAGAAAATAATATGCTCATTGTCTTTTTCTCAATGATCAAAATAAATGAACGAAAGCTAATCGTGGATCAATCATTATATTAAAGACTTTTAAACTCTAAATTTAACTTTTTATTTCATAATCAACTTAATACCCGATGTATGACTATGTTAATTCAGTAATTTTTAAAAAGTAATGTATGTACAAAATACATTTATAAAAAAAAATGTAAATGGTTTTTAATCATAACTTTAGATCTTCATTATTATTTAAAAGTAATGTAAAATAGCAAAGTAATTTGTGCATCGTATACCGTGGAAATGATAAGATTAATATTTAATTTGTTTTAAATATAATACAGAAATTCCTTCTTCTTCTTTACTAAATATTAAGTTCAATAAAGTATTATAAGAGCAGCTTTTGAAAAATACACATTTATCATCCGTTTCTCAAATTTCAACAACAAAATTGGTCCGAAATTAGCAGTTGATCAATACTTTGTTCAACAGCGCTATTAGTTAAAGTATGAGAAACAACTTAGTGTAATGGTAAAGCAAAGTATTGAAACGAAGATCCAAATAATTATGAATAATTAATTTATATTAATATTATTAAAGTGGATAATTAAATTTTGTTGATTCAAACCTGTGTGACATGTCCCCTTCGCCATTGTAGGGCTTCTTTAGCAACAACACTTCGTAAAGCTGGATCACTGTTGAGTAAAAACTGTTTGGCAGTTATTCGTTCCCCGGTTTGTTTCTTGATTCCATCAACGTGAAATCGTTGCAAAAGCGGTTGTAAAAGCAATTCAGGCAGTGACCAGGCCACTATATCGACTAAACCAGAATATTCTTGGTTGGCCGTAATAATATTTTCTTCTGTTATCTAATTGATGAAATAATTTTAAACGGGGGTGAAAATTAAAAAAATATAAATTTCATTAATTGTACCTGAGTCCCATTTATAATTTGTAAACCCCAATGAGCTAATCGAAATATAGCATATAATTTCCAATTTTTTGATACAATAGGATTACCCTCATATTCGATTTGTATACTATTCAGGCCTTGTACTTCGGCAAGTGCATTGAGTTGCCCCAAATGACTAATATTTGTTTCTTTAAAGGAAAAATGTTCAGCATGTGGAAACCTAGTCTTTAGTTTATTTAAAATAGTTGCTATACCGTTAAAGTGTACATAATTAAATTTTACAAAGCTGATTTCATTTGCTTTAGTAAGATCCCATTGTTTATCAATGAAACGTAAAGCACCTTGTCCATAAATATTTAAACAGCATCCTATAATTTCCACTAAGTAATCGCCGCCTAAATAACGAAGGGTAATAAATATAAATAAATTAATTTTTGTACCACTCACTTACCTTGTTCTCTTTCTTTAATCGGAACAGGTTGCAGTGCTGGACTCGGTAATGTCATTGCGTTATGTTTCGCTCGTGCTGTAGCAACTCTGTTACTTCTGTATTGACTAATTTTTTTTGGTTGAGCACTGAATACCCTATTTTTGTCTATACTTAACGCCGATGAACTACTTGAATCACCCAAAATAGATTTATTACTGTCTAAACTGATACCTTTGAAAGACGAGTCAAACCTACATTGACTATTAGTTTTTTTTAATTGACAATCTAATTGATTGTCTTGACTGTCTGCATTTTGTTTCTCATTGTATGAAATTTCTTTGACTCGAGATTGCGAATCAACTGTTAATGAATTCTGATCATGTGATATTTTATTACCTTTTGTAGCAAGACCTCTGTTAATGTAATCTATATCAAGATCCATAGAAATGGAACAGAAATTTGATTTTATTAAATGATCTCTCAATCCACTTTTTAAACTTTGATGACTTTCTGAGGACTCTATGTCGCTACTAGAAGAATCTGTAGAGTCCTGAAGATAATAATTTATTTTAGTGGTAGATACTCCATTTTTGTGAACTTGATTATTAGTTAAATTATCAATAATAGGAACTAATATTGGTGGCAGTTTAAATTCAAGTGTGTCAACTTGATCTATATTATCGGCTTTAACCAAACTATCAGTTGAGTTACTTTTTTTATAACACTTTTTGATTTCAAGATTTTCATTAATAGAAGTCAAACTTCCAAAATCTTTTGATTTAGAACGGTTTAGGCTCTTCAGTTTTATAATATCAGCTGCATTTGACGACTGAAAACTAAAACCTCTTACATGATTACTTTTAATTGATTTTATTTTATTCGTGCTATTATTAAAACATTTTGCTTGGGACCTAAGAAGTTCCCAATTTGTTTTTGCATTTGAAATTACTTCTTCCCGTCGTACATTGACGCAAACTTGAGTGTTAAGGTCTAAAAAAGCAGAATTTGATTGTTCTTTTAATGTTTTCCAAGCTATTGCAGTTCTTCTTATTTGTTCATTAATTTGCATTGTAGATAATATTTGTAGATGTGGCAAATATGATACTAAGAAAGATACACACTCTGCTGTAACACTTACAGGATTACCATCAATTGTAATTTCTTTAATCTGTATTGCTTTTGATATATTCCCCATATCTTCAATTTTTTGTATATCATTATTACTCAGGTATAATTTTTGTAATTTTGGTGTATTTTCAAACCCTAGTAACTTCTTTATTTTATTACGCCGCAGATTTAGTTCTTTTAATGAAGTTAGTCCTTGAAAATCATTAGATCCAATATTTTTAATATTATTTCCAGCCAAATTAAGCACCTTTAGTGCATTTGATTGTTCCAAGCCTGATATTTGCATTATCTGATTACCATGTAAATCTAAAACTTCTAATTTGGACAAAGCTTTTAAACCTTCAATTTTCTTTACTCTATTTTTACCTATAATGAATGTAAGAAAGAAAATAATTAAAGTGATAAATATATAATTATAAATATGTATCAATATTATTTCTTACCCATTAGCAATACTCGAAGATTTTCAAGTGAATCAAAATTACAAAATTTGTCTATTTGATTATCATAAAGATCCAAAAATACTAATTTAGTTAATTCAGCTAATTGATCCTTTTCTATTTTCGCTATTAAATTGTGCTGAAGTGATATTAAACGTAATTTTGGTTCATCAACTATCCAAGGAATTGTTGTCAAACCCCTTCTATCCAAACATATTTTATCAGGATTTTTCTCACGTTCCAAAGGATTCCGACTTGCCACCACAAATTTTCCTTCTTTTGTTTGTTGCAAAACAACAACATTACAGCCTCCAACTTGATCATTTTCTATTTGAGAAGTAGAACTTGTTGAGCTACTAAATAAAATTCAAGAAAATGGATATCATTAAAAATTATTATTTTTTAAATCAGCAGCATAACATTGACACATGATTGTTTCAGGTTATTAATACCTTAAAATTATTAAATAGTATTAAAAATTATTTACTGTATATTATTAAGCAATTAGGAATACCTAAATGTACTGAAAGAACGCTTTGTCAATTTTTGAACAATAGGAACTACTGATGAAACTGGTAATGCTGGAGCTATAGATAAAAATTGACTTTCTTTATTCTCTTCTTTATTTTTACTTTGTGTAAATTTGTCTCTTATCGATCGATTAAACTGCAAAAAATAATAAATTTGAAAGATTCATCTTTTATTAAATGAAATATAGGTATATACATATGTATACATATATATCACCAGGAATAAAATTATACAAAATTCATACCTTGTTATTTGTACTATTCTTGGGCATTACATTACCCAAAAACTTGCTTTAGTATCATTGATTTTTTAAATTATACATATATTCGAAATGTTATAATTGAATGCATGATTAAAAATTAAAGGTATTCTTCATTACATTCACTTGAATAAAAATTAAGAATTTCAATATTATTTTCATGAATAACATTTACACTAAATAACAATTATCTGTAAGTTTGCATTGTAAAACACCGTATTTATTTTTTTTAAAAATGCATTCGAAAATCACGTCTCGAGTAAATTGTAATACAATTACAATATTTGATCGATTTAAGAGTTACCCGCCATCGCAACGCGGTAAGTATGAGAAATTGAGAATATGAGATGTGACTATGACTACTGACGGTAAAAAATTTACAAAATACTTTTGTGAGTGAAAATTAATAGGCTTACTGAATGAATGTGCTTTTGTATATATAGATCGAAACATTAATTATCACAAATAAATGTTATTAAGTTGATTTATCTTTATATTAAACAAAAGAACAATATTAATTTTTAAGGATAACAAATATAAGGATTCTTTTTTTTAGTTGAACTAAATTTTTGAGAGTCCACTTATTTAAATTTTGAAATATCGAGTAAATGGTAAATGAATTTAAAAAATTTGCAAATAAAGAAATTAAAAAAAAAAAACTCAATAGGCATAGATTTTTGTTAGGTGAAAATAGGAAGTAACTTACACTGGTACACTGGACTGTACTGTAATCTGTAGTACTGTTTAACTGTACTACAGTGTACATTATATGAATTAAAACTCAATGTGACGGACAAACTGTAATGTGCCATGTGATTTATTCAACATTAATCAAAATGAATTTTTGAATTTTAATTTCATTAAAGATATCGCTTACCTATTATCTATAATAAAACACATATAAAAAATGTTTTTTATTTAATTTACAATAAAATTAACCGCTATTTTATTTGGTAATCTGTACTTAATAGTGCATAAAAATGAGTTTATTAAACATGTTTCGATCTTTGCAAATACAGTTTATTAATCCATTATGCAATGGCATCCAAGCAAATACATACGCTATATCTGGTAAGAATAATTTTTAATTTATATGAAAAGTCTAATATATTATTATTTCGAAATTTTTTGAGGTTATAAATTATAAACTATTTCTAACGCGTAAATATTTGTAAAATAAAACATGTTTTTTCATAGAATTAATTTTAATTTTCTTCATATTAGTTTTATGATATGGATACTAAATATATGGAATACATTACATTTTGTCTAAATATTTAATACAGTTGTTTCCTTAAAAATATAGTTTTTTATTTTAATTAAAACATTTGCACAATTTTAAGGTTTACAATAAAAATAAACAAATGATAATGCTTTTAAAAAAATAATTAAAAAGAATGATAGTTGTAAAAAAATCAGTATTTCATTTATTACAAGTTTATGTTATGTAAGTAATACAATTTTCAAAATGACAAAATTTTTAAATTATATATAAATTAATTAGTATATCATTATATAAAATCATATAATTAACTAAAGCTGTTTCAATGTTTTACAATAAAATATGATAATAAATTTCCTTTTTATAATTTCTTCAGTTAAATTAAAAGAAGTAAAATTCAATTTGACTAAAAATATTAATCATAGTAATATAAATAAAATTTGGAAAAAAACATCCATCTTCTGGTAATAAATTACAATTTATTAAAATAAATCTTAACAATAAATTATTTTTTGAAACAAAATATTAATTTCACTTCATGATAAAAAATTCAGCAATAATTAATGATTCTATTCTATTCTATTTTATATTTTATTTATAATAACATAAAATTTTTAATAATAAATGTTTTACTATGATTTAATGTATATTATGATTATAACAATGATTAAATATATTGTTTCTAATATATTCAATTAATATATTAATAAACAATTATACTTTTTTCATTTTTATGTTATAAATTATAAAAATAATTTATAAATAAATTTATAAAATTTTGTGTACAATTTTAGAATTCAGTTAAAGAAATTTTATTTATTGAAGTAGTAAACTCTATTAGAATATAATTAATTAAACAAATTTTCTATTAGTTTATACAAAAACTACATGTCCATAATAATTTAAGATGCGTATAATTGACAATAAAACTAAAATACTTATTTTTTTCTATTAAAAAAATTTTTTTTAACACAAGTTTTAAAAATGTGTTTTTCATCTATTACAAGAATATTATATAAATATATATTTATTTTTACTGCATAATGGAGAATTTACGACTTTAGCCCAAGCGTCGATCGATAGTTTTATGTTTTTATAAACTTACTTTCTTTTACCAACGAGAAAAAATTATAACAATTTAAATACATTCTTAATTAAAAAAAAAATTGATAGATGCATTGGAAGTATAAAAAAATTCTGTCAATACATAGAATTAGTTTCTATTCTCTGCCGAAGGTCAAACGTAAATTTGATTAACTGTATGTAACTCGATTTGTAATAAAACGTAGGATGCAATTAATAACACTTATTATTAAAATGTGTATGAATCAATATAAGTACCTTTTTTTATACATGTTAAAATACCTCCATATTTTAAAAAATGAATCGTAAGCTATTATAATTCAATATTTAATATTTAAAATTAAAAAATTTTGTGTAAAAACTAAAAAAAATCCGTTTTTATTAGAAATCGTTAAAATTAAGTTCTCTGATTTTTTTTTCAAAACATGAATATATGAAATATTTTGAATCACTGGGATTATTGAATTAAATACTAAAACTGATAATGATTGTCATTTCAGTTTTGTACATTACGTGTATAAAAAATATAATATATATACATATGTACATATTATATTATGTTAAAAATGTTAACATTGTTCATTATGTATATCTCAGTAATTATCTATAAAAAATTATCTTTGGTAAAAAGAAATAAATTGACCATTCCTAAAATATTTTTAATTAAAGAAAAGCTATATATTTTTCGTTAGATGATGTGAAATATAAAAAATGTTACACATTCACATAAACTAAAATAGTTTAAAAATTTTTTATCTAAACATGTCTTTATTTTAATTGTCTTTTTCTAGGTCTCACATCTGGGAAAAGTAAAAAAGGTGATAAAATGAGGGGAATGCAGCAGAAAATAGAAATACCAGTTGAAACAGATATTAACAAACTAATAAAATATTGCTGTGGGTCGAATATTTTAAAGGACGGTCAAGATGTAGAATTAAAACCTGATTCAGAATACCCTGAATGGTTATGGAAAATACGTACTAAGCACGCGAAACAGCTTTCTCAACTTGATCCAAACACAAAAGAATATTGGAGGAAATATAGAACACTAGCACTTCGAAGACAAGCTCGATTAAATCGCTATAAAAAATTTTAATTTTATTTAGTTTTAATGATGTATTTTAAAAAACTGAAATAACTTAAATCCAATAAAAAATGTTTAAAAATTGTATTTGTAAAAAATACTTTCATTGAAAATTATAATTTTTTTTTACCAACAATATCAATTATTCATTAAAAGATCGCTTAAAAAATAATAAAAAACTTATGTGTTTGACTTTTTACTAGTACAAGTAAAAAACAGACTAAACCAAGTATAAAAAAAATAATTTTCACGAACTAAATGTATACAAAATATCCATAAATCGATTTAATAAAATTTAATTAAATTCAAGGAATATATAAGTATACTAATTCGACCATTATTTGCCGTTATCAAATAATGTATAAGTCATTAGTTATTAGATGAGCATCTTCCTATATGTTGTCATATCATGAAACTTCAAAAATTTAAATTAACATTAAGCCTTTTGATAGGCTATCTATTTAAAATTATTAAATAATTCAACTATTAGAATGGACGCAATGGTATTACAAAGATAGACGCATCGAAAGTTATTTATAATGGTAAAAGCTAAAAAAAAGGAAGTAAAAAGTCAAAATGAAGGTAACTTATGTCCTACAAGTCACGGGTCCAGTGCGCTTTTATTTAATAGACTGATTGTTTTGCTTTGACCAAAATTGAGAATATGCTCCAAATATGCTCTGGATACCTGCGTAATATGTGAGAGCAATGGCTTCGACTGAATAAACTTGATTATAAATATTGAATAAATTACATTATACTGTTTAATTGAAAATAAAAGGATTTTATTCCTTGTTTTAAAAAAACGATAAGCATTCAATAAACTTAACATCACTAGGTATGTAAGTATTAACAACTTTCGTTCGCGTAAAAGATAGTAAGTACTATATTTAACGTAACAATACTATTCATTGACAAAAGATGAATTTATAAATTGATTTTCATTATCTTCTTCATTGTCTGTGTAATGAAAATTCGATCGCACAATCATTTAAAGTAAATTACAAGGCTGGAGGAATAATTTATTGCTGAATTTCGAGTATGCAAATATCAAAAAATAGTATAGTCGTGATTCGATTGTTATCGATCTAAGTGCATTAAGTTTATTAATTTTCTTAAATAAAAAAGGAAATCAGCACAACTCGTGTACAAGATAAGAAATCTATGAAGTAATGTTTAAAAATAAACAATTAAAAAATTATAATAAATAGTTAAAAAATTAAAAAGCAGCTTAGGAGGTAAAATACGAATAATATTATTTTTCTCTGCCTACTCAATTATTTAAAATTGAGACATAATACGTGGTTTTTTTGTGCACTCAGAATAAAAATATTTTAATTGGTCCACCCTCAAATATTATATAGTTGTGCAAATTACTGAAAGAAAAGCAGCAACAATAATAAGTATACATACGTCAACAACAGCAATAATACTAGATTTTTGCTATATTTATATACTGTGCCGTATAAACTTGTCAGTTGAAATATCTATTGCGCATGTGACGGTAAATCGCATATCTTCCTGCCATTCCGATATAAACTCACTGGTTGATCAGTTATTTAATTCAGTGAACAGTTACATTAAGGTGAGCTGAATTACTAATCCGATTGTTCGGAGTTGTTAATGTTGTCCATTATTGACCATTTTTTTATACTTATACAAAATTATGTCCATATAAGTATTTAATGATTGAAACCATGAGTGACTATTATACTCGGCTTTTATAACCGAAACCAAATTATTTTATTAAACATGGATGATGAACTAGAAGATAAAATATTGTATCAGGTATATTTTGATGCTAACTTTTGACAAAGATATTCAAATATTAAATGTTTACAATTAATTTTAAGGTTAAGTTAAATATTTTTCTTTACCGAGACACGTCTCTGAATATAGTTCTGAAGTAGTGTGCTTTATTATTTTTAAATCTCCTTCTATATTTAAACATTGCTTGTTGCTGCCTTTTTTTATCCTTACGTTCTATATTATGTAAAGTTGAAAAATGTATTTTAATAAATCTATCTGATTAAAATTCATCTATTATTGATTTGAATTTGATATGAATGTTGTGTATTTTATTTCAAAGAATTTGTTTTACAGTTTCCTCAATCAATACGATTTATCTTCTATATTGATTGAGTAATATGTAAAATATTACATCCAGTACTTTCTTTTAGAAAAAAATATATTTTAGAAATTAAAAATGAATAATTATAATATAATATAATATAAATATAATTTATTAATTTTTTGTAATATTTCAAAAACTTTTCATATTCATTTCATATTGTAAAAATTGCTTTAAAATAATATGCATGAAATTGTATACATACAAACAATATTAATGATATATAATAAATATTAAACAATATTTAGCGATGTATGCTTAATTTTATATTTATTTAATTTTTTAGACATATTTATCACATATGAAGCTGGTATCAAAATTCGCAGTGGGTGTACCCACTGTCAGTATCAATGCATTACTTAACTATTTTTGGAAAATTATGGGTACCTATTTTTATAAACCAGAAATGTTATTATTTAGTATACTCATATTTCTAATTTTTATTTATCTGCAAGCAGTTGATACATGGGGTAGGTCATTTTTAGGGAAAATTCAATATACGCTTGAGCAAACTACATCAAAGGTATTATATTTATTAAAACACACATATTATAATTCAATATTACGTATTCGGTGTTAATTAAAATTAATATTACTTAATGAAGTATAAAAATTGCAGTTTCTTGTACACAATACGTCTATTGAAAATAACAGCTGGGAATTCAAACAAGCTTACACAGCAGTTTGTGCTATCCAGGGTCGTAGAAATCAAATGGAAGATCGTTTTGTTGTAAATAATGATATAGGTAATACCGGCGTTTCGTTATTTGCAGTATTTGATGGCCATGGTGGGAAGGTATAATTTGATAACAAGTTTAATGGTTTTTTTAAATTAAAGAAAAATGAATTTAATAATAAAATTTAGTTTGCAGCAAATTATGCACGCGATAAGCTCATACAAAGTATTAGTAAAAAAGTCGTAAAGTTAAAAAATATAACATCTGGAAAAGTTATTAAAACTCAATTTGAAAATAAAAATTTAATAGATGCTGAAATTGGCAACAACAAAAATTCTACTATTGATTCTAATTTAAGTGAAAGGAGAAAATCATTGCGGAAAAGTAGCTTATCATCTGATGATTACACTAAAATCAATATAGGAGTCACTGATCCTGAAATTCTTGATAAAATAGATAGTCTCTCAAAGACAATTACTAACCAGGTAATTTAATTAATATAATACAATATAGATTTTAAGTAATTATTTTTATGTCTTTTTTATTATTAGGTAAGAGCAAGTAGAATTGAAAGTATAACAAATACTCCAAAAGTTGATATACTCACTTATTTAGATGGAAATAAAATAAATTATGGACGACTATTAACTGATCAAATACTTGAAATTGATAAAAAATTGATTAATACTGCTAAGAAGAATAGAAATGTTGCAGGCAAGGTTTTATCTATGATTTTTTAATAAAATTTTGAATGAACCAAGCTACTAAAGAAAATTTAAATGAAAGTTAGAGCTATATATATATATATATTATATATTTGCATTATATATTAATTCGCAAAATAAACGGTAGCATCAAAATTACAACTAATTTTAAGTGAATCAAAAAATTCAGAGTATGTTTCAATCAATAAATAATAATTTTTGATGCTCGACATTATACATTATTAGATAAAAAAAAGTTTTTTTAACAATTGATATTTACTTAATAATGCAACGTTTTAGTCTTAAAGTAAGTAATTATCGACGCATTTGTTTTTTTTCTTTATATAGTTAGTAATTGATAATAAAGTTTACATAAATTATCTTAATTATTAACTTGAAATAATAAATGAGCATCTAATTTTCCAAAGTGACTAAAATTTTAAACTATAATGTAAAGAATTTTAGATTAAAAAATGATTTTCAAAAACTATATTTTATTATAGCAGTTAACTGAATTTTATGCTTCTATCATTTTAAATAATAATTATAAAAATATTATTATTCGTAAATTTTTATGTCATTATCATTATTTTGCTAATAAATTATAAATATTCAATAATTGCCTCAATTAATTATAAACTTCATCTACTGTACATTAATAATTAAACAAAGTTACTACAACGGAAACTATAACGGAATATGTTAACAATGTTTTTAAAAGTTAAATCATTTATAGATTTATTATTATGTATCAAATCGCGATTTAAAAATAAACTATCAAAATTAAGAATTTTTTATTTTAGGTACAACAGCACTTATTGTTCTTATAGAAGGTAATAAATTGGTAGTTGCAAATGTTGGAGACTCTAGAGCAGTTATGTGCGATGGTAAAGGCAATGCGATTCCTTTATCTTTTGATCATAAGCCACAACAAGTATGATTTATTTTTAAATAAACTAAAATAGAAAATTATATACAATAAGACACTAACAATATTTTAAATCTTTCTGCAAGCTTTTCATACCCTTCATGTAATACTTGGTATACATTTCTTGTTTCTTAATTAAGAACATAAATCATTTAATTATTACGTAGAATTCTAAATAATAATTTATCACATTGATTATTTATTATTGTAAATAAATTTGTAAAATTAATTTGCTGCTAATTTCAATGTTTTCATTTCACGATAATACATTAGGAGTTTTATTATTGGATAAAATTACATTCAAAGTCATTTAATTAAAAATATGTTACTTTTGAATTATAGTGAATTTTATTTCTTTAAAAAATATAAAATTCCGATTAAATACTTTTAATAATCATATAGAATCCAAAAATATTTTGTTTAAATATTTATGTAACGATTAGTAACATAACTAAAGTATTTATCATTTTTTACGCAATACATGAAATATAGTAGCAGTTTTTGTAATTTGCATGAAACAATTATTAATTTGGTTCTAGAAATACTGATATAAATCGAAATAATATATGGGATAGTTTGTTATGCTATTTTTTTAATAAAAAGCAACTTAATCTTATTTATAATATATGTTTTTTAGCAAAGAGAAAAAAATAGAATATACAAGGCAGGTGGATTTATTTCCTTGAATGGCGTATGGAGAGTTGGTGGTATTTTAGCTACTTCACGAGCTCTAGGAGATTATCCTTTAAAAGACAGGAAGTTAGTAATAGCTGAACCAGATATATTGACATTTGATCTTGATGATCACAATCCAATGTTTATTGTACTAGCTTCTGACGGCTTGTGGGATTCCTTCTCGAACGAAGAAGCTGTAGCGTTTATAAAAGAACATATTAACGAGCCAAGATTTGGAGCGAATAGTATCACATATGAGAGTTACAAAAGGTATGCGATTAAAATATACATAAAGAAAATTTCTTTTTCTATAATTTTTTATTATTAAATATTTTTTGTAGAGGATCTTCAGATAACATAACAGTCATTGTGATCAATTTTAGAGATCGAAATTACAATATATCAGAAAAAAATGAAACATTGTAATTTATAGTCATTACAGATAGGGTGATCAATAAATTATTTATTTTTAAAACCTAGTCATATATTATCGAATATTATACGTATTTAAAAAAGCATATTACACAATCACATTAAAACAAATTTTTTCATAGGTTTAAAAAAAAAATATAATTTATAAAAATCTGTTCTCTTGCTCATTTTACATTTATTATTATTATTATTATTATTATTATACAAAATCACAATTACAAGATAAAGGCATCAATTGCACTTTAATTCAATATTCTAAAATGGAAAGTATACAAATTTCATTTTGTAATTATATTTTTATATGTACAATAAAATTTATTTTAACAAATAGTGTGAAAACAATAATTACAGATTCAAGGGTTAAAAAAAGAAAAACATGTAATAGAATTCTGGGCGTTAAAACGTTAAAGTTTAAAAAAATTGAAAATATGCACAAGTTTCTTTCTGCTGTTCTAGTTAATGATTCTATTGACTATAATTATTTATACGTGATGTATTTAGGCGGTCAATATTTTTATGAATATTCATTTCATACAAGGAAAATATTTAATAGAATATATAAACAGAAGAATATCAATATGTACACAGTATTGGTCAAAATAAAATTTAATTTTTTATCTAAAATATTTGTAATTTTAAATGGTAATACAATATTATAAGTTTATGCCAATACATAATTGTAAATATATGTTTTATGAAAACCAAAAAAATTTTCAGACAATTGAACGTAAATTATCTAAATTTTTAAATAAACATATTTTAATGCAAAATATAATAAAATATCAATCTTTTCTATTCAGATTTATTTCTATAACCTTGGTAAGATTATTACTCATTTAAATAATTTCATAAAGTAATGAAATGAAAAGGAATTTTGTAATTTTTTTAGTACTGAATAGTTAGATGTTTTGTGTTTATAAGTTGATGTTTGTCAACCAAGCAATTCAAAACCTTCGTCAGATGAGTGTCCTAAAACTAAAAATATAGAAGAAATACAGTATTACTTTTCGTGTCAATTAAAGTGTAAACATTAAATTAGTAACTATTAAAATTAAAGAAGTTTTAAAGCACGTCTTTTATAAAAAAAAATAAGTCTTTAATATTGGAAATCAAAATAGTTATTGCTTACGTTTTACGAAAACTTTGCAATATTATGTTTATTATATTACGATATTTCACATATTTGCAATATATATATATATATGCGTAACTAACGGCCGTTTTTTCAATTCGCACTACATTATATGAACACCATTTGAATTAAAGTTTATGTATATATTAAAAATATAGGTGAGAAAAAAAAGACTGTAAAAATGGAAGTTAAAGCTTTCAAACCTCATTTGGATCGAAAAGTTTCGATGGGTCTTTATTTTTGAAAACACCAATTTTTAATAAAATATATTGGTCTCGTGCTTGTATTAATAAATAATACAAAATGATAGCGATTCATAACTACTAATTAAATGGCCTCAAATTCACAAAATTAGCAATTTTAGTGTAACATACCGATTTCACCATTAAACCATTATTGACTAAAAATAATTAAAGCAACAATTATTAATTAAAAATTAATTTTGCTTACACGTAGATGCTGAAGCTCCCAAAACTTCAGTTGCCACATCCTCTACTGGCGACCAACTTGCAGGTTTTTCAGAACATAATTCGAATAACGGTTGTTTCTCATTATCAATAAGTTCTTCTTGCATTAGCCTACAGAGAGATTTGAATTGTTTTTCATTAGCACAAAAGAAGCACTGAAATAAATGTTTTTAATACAAAGTTATTAATATCACGAATTTCCATGTATATAAAATTGAA
Source organism: Kradibia gibbosae (assembly GCA_018907135.1). NCBI lineage: Eukaryota > Metazoa > Arthropoda > Insecta > Hymenoptera > Agaonidae > Kradibia > Kradibia gibbosae. The sequence goes on along the minus strand of JACCHX010000001.1, from coordinate 13,082,722 downwards.
AATCAATTTTTACTAACAAGGGCAACGGAGGGATCCATTTCTATAATTGGTATGCGACTAGCAATTTTACAGTGATAAGTAGCATCTAAATCTGCTTCGCTATCATCAGACTTCTGATCAACGCTACCAGATCTCTGAGTTGTATGAGGATCCAAAAAAATAACTTCATCTCCTAATAAAAATAATTAGATTTAATATTTCTATTGAATAATTATAATTATAACACTTTTTTTTATAACTAACCAACATATCCTATGAAATATAAAGCATGACTTGGTTTTCCTCCAATTAATCCCAGAGATTGGGGAAATTGAAACGATGTCTGTAACATTAAAAGTTTATATTTATGTACAATTGTACAAAGTAAAAAACAATATATAAAACAACATATACTTTGATTCCATTGACATATATAGGATTAATTTCACCCAATCCTAATCGAAGTGGTATCAATAGTAACAATGGCTTCCATTGACTTGGTGCTTTTAAAGGTTTTTCTCCATCTACTTCTGCTGTTGTAGCTCCCTCCACTCGACATTGTCTCACTATGATTTATGAAAGTTCTGTATTTTACTATAGATAATGATAAAATCAAATGCTCAAATAATAAAAATGTTTATACTCACAGACATCGTTTACTACTAATGCATTATCTAAAGCAACGTGAATGGTAATAGAACTCCAGTCATCGTAGACAACTAATTTTCTAAATGATAATTAATTTTTTAATTATAAATTAAAACTAAATTAATAAAAACATCTATACATATATTTTTTATAGAAATTAGAAAGCTCATTTTTATAACTAAACGTTTATTCAATTATAAAACCTTTATGTTTTATTACCCTTAATTTGAAAATTTATCTATAAATGAATTTATAAAAGGTCATTCAATAATACATTTAAAATATGAAAGATAATACCATTGTCTGGTTGGTAGTTGTTATTAAAATGTAACTTACTTTAATACTTGAGCAACTGTGTTAGGACCAAACCATTGTCCAACATCTTTTCCTTCAGATGCTCCCATTAATGCTATTTGGTGAATAGAATATGGTGCTGCTCTTCTATCTTCAAATCGTTTTAAAATATTTAAATAAGTATTATTTCTAGTTTCTGGTGTCCATCTCCAATCTCTACCTGTTAATTAATATATATTAATACAATTAATTTTTTTAAGAAAGGTAAAATTAAAAAATTAATATAATGCAACTACTTACCTAAATGTAAAGAGATTAAAGCTTGACCTAATACCATTTGACCACATCTCAACATACATCCCCAACCTTTATCAGAAGTAAATGTGGAACCAAAACCACCAATAGGAACAAATCCTTTTCGATAAGTAAACCAAAGTCTTGACCTGATATCCCTACGAATAATATCAATATCTAAAAATATAAATATTATGATTTAGAAAAATGAATGTTGATTTTATCTATTCAAAATTTATTAATATTTCTCCCTATTAATCTCGATAAAAAAATAGACTTATACAAGATAATAAATTAATATTTACCTTTTTTAGCATTATATTTTATACCTAGTATCCACACAGAATTTTCTGTTTGTGGTATATCATCAGGTTCATCCGATGAATTTTGTGTAAACAAATTATCCATTATAGTAATCCTTGTGTACAATAATTCCGGTAAGCTTATTAACGTTTCATGTGGAATGAATACGCCTGAACACTATAATAGTGAAGATTTAATGTAATTAATTTAATAAAATTGTCATCATTTCAGAAAGTAAATATAAGATAATATTAAATTATTAAAATTTGATTAAATTTGAAGAAATGAAATTTAATATTTTAAGTGCTTATAGGTTATGGACTCATGACACATCAAAACAATATTAAATAGTTACCTTAAACAGGTTTGAAAACATTGGATAAAGCACTATTAAATCAAAATATAAGATATCGATGAAATCATTACTTTATGATTAAAATAATCAATTGAATTTCTCCATTTTTTTGGAGATGTAGATCAAACGTCAACACATTTCACTATAAGTTATTGGGTTAAATCTGCAAATATAGATTTAGATTGTAAATATAAATATAGATAAATATACAGCATCAAATTATTTAACTTTATCAGGTGATTAACAATTGATGATATACAATTTTAATAATAATGATTGGCACTTTATTTTGTTTTATCTTGCATTAATTTTCAGATAGATTTAAAATTTCTTTAAAAAAATAATTAAGAAAATAGAGAAGTGCTACAAAAACTTTTTGCAATTTATTACGCTTTCCACAAATTCAATAAACTTACTTTTGGGATATGCCTCTTGCCAATTCTTGCGTATATAATGTCTAATTAAGTTACTCAGTTACAAGATACTCAATAATACATTTCAAGTATATTATTGGTTTACTTTTTTTTCACTTTATACCACTCTCATGGATAATCTAGTTATAAAATAATTTTTATTAGAAAAGTTTATAATTATTATTGATGGTTCGATATCATGTTAATATTTAATGGCTCTAGATCATCTGTCTTCTATTCTTAGTAGCCTCAGTTATTAGACTACTTTACTACTGTACTGTATTCTGTATTACTATATCGACAATCGTATACACAAATTCTTACAGCTTTAACACAATTAGACTCACTAAAGTACTAAAAGATAAAAACACCACAGAGTAGTGAACAATAAAGATAGAAACATGTAGAAAAAAAAAGTTACTAAAAGCATGACAGGTAAATTATTGTTCAATAAGGTCAATTTTTTTGTGTTACTCTCACAAGAAATTTTTAATCTTTGCTATTGATTTACCTTACCTTAAATTGTAAACCTACGTTCAAAAATTATTCCTTTTACTTTTAAATATTTTTTTCGTTTAAAGTTATTTACATTACTTAAATTGCTTCTCGTATTTGAATTGTATATAGGTATTACTTGTTATGATAATAATTTTAATTTTATTAAAATCTGAAACCGTTACTATCGAAATTTTATTCATTTTCATGCATTTGAGCGGGATAATTCAAAAAATTAGTTTATTATTTTTAATTGTAATTATATCAATGAAAAATATTTTTCTTTAAATTAAAATTACTTGCATATGAACAAATTAAATTAATTAAAAAGTAAGTACATTTAAAAACAAAGAAGTAAAAACTATATATATGTTAGAATTTGCACATTAAAAATATTATTTACATTCATTTAAAATATTGCAATGAATATTTAAAAAAAAGAAAAAAAAAAAAGATTAACAAAGTGGTAAAATATTTTTTTTGTAGGCAGATGAATAAAACTAACTATAATTTATAATTTTACATATAATAGAATACATAAGGAGATAGCTCGAATTAAGATAGACAAAAAATCATGATTCTGCGATGGTTTACAATTGCTATGATTTTCTGTATACGCATGAATAGAATTAAATCCACAAAAATATGTCAAATTGGACAAAGAAAATGGGCTTTGAATCGACAGCCACGAAAGCGAAAGAAGTGTACCACATGCATTACAAAATAAACGAAAAAATCGCTACATTCTCTTGTTCATTTTGAATTTAATATTTTCATAAGTATAGGTGTATATACATATGTACATATTGACGGATCACAGTTGTATTGTTTGCATGTAGACGTATATAAAGTAAATTCGTAAAATTTAAAATTCTTTTATTGCTAAAACTGATTGTAATCATGATGACCTATTTCGCCTTTTTCCAAATAACTTTAAAACAAATAGAAAGTCGTACACGATTTTTTTCCGACATTAGATATATATGTACTTACAAGGCCATAAAGGATTTTAATAATCATAATGCTAGATTTGAAAGACACCTTTAATAGACTAATAACGAAAGTATTAATAGAGTCCAAAAATGTGTATACGCATATAAATCCCCGATAGTCATCAATAAATACCAGTACGTCTGTATTAATACAATTACAAGTTGGTTGGCTCGTGCCGTACGGTCGACTTTTTAAGCGAAATTTCCATTGGATAATTCAATGCGCATGGTATAATTCGCTTGTCTTTTAGCTCGCTTTTATGCAAAGTGCACGCGTACACTCCCGCAACGTCGCGCGTACCTATACGCAAATTATTTACTTGTAGAAATGCTGCCACGTTAATCAGAATCACATTAATCAGATGCATTTTTTCAATTAGAAGTTCGAATTACCATTAATTTATTGTTTAAGGTAAAGAAAATCTTATAATAATAAAAATGTAAGTTGTTTCATATTTCGAGCAGACGCGCTTGAAAATTAAAAGCAGTCTTTTACCTATCGTCTAAATGGAACAATTGCTCCACGCATTTTTTAATTATTTAAGAGACTGTAAAAATCAATTTTTGTTTATTAATGTTTTTACGCAACATATACATTAATAAAATACATTATAATTAAATGTGTAAGGAGGAATCCTTCGTATAAAGTCTTGGTTTTGAGCATAATGATCTAAAAAAAAAGTTGTCATAAGGCCAGTAAGGTATGTCCACTTCTACTTATTTCTAAAATACACATTGGCTTTATCGGTGCGCTCATTACAGTGCTTTTATTAAAATAAATTTATTATAATAATTTTGATAAAAAAAATGTCGTAAATATTGTAAAAAATTGGGATTTATTAGAAAAATTGCTACATCGGTACTTGCTTCCAACATTTTATTTACTATATAAATTCGAAACCCACTCATTTGTTTTTTTATATAACGTAAACATAAAAATGTACACATGGATTAAATACTATGAATTGTAGATTGATTGATTAAATCGTGCTCATAAGTTTTCGAGCATAAAATTCAAAAAATTATTTTAAATTTCAAGAACTTTTAATTATAAATAAAATTTGAATTTTTCTACTTTATTTGAGACCTTAATTTCAAACTTCAAATATCATACATTTTATTTTTGGAATTACCACTACTTTTATTAAAAAGTAAGACTTTGTTATTGTATTTTATATTACACATGGTTATTTTAAATTCTCATTCATAAACTCAATACGTCTACACCTATTTTTATAATAATTTTAGATCGTGTTAACGCATCCACCTCTATGCTTATCATCGATGAATGGACACACAAATATTTTCAACCTTGATATAAGAAGGGTTTTAGGTTGATTACAAAAAAAAATAAAAGGGAAAATTGCCATATGTACACAACTAAGAAATTCTGATTAAGAAAAAATAAAAATTTTTAATTTTCTAAACTAGTCAAATAATTTGACACACTTTTATTTATAAAAATTAAATTATGTAACAATTGCTTTCATTTTAAATAAAAACCTTTGAAACGCAATCATTAAAAACTGGTGATAAAAGAATTATATAATTTTATAATGTCTCTTTGACTCAAATCTCTGTTTGTATTTATTTATTTTTATTTTTTGAAATTATTTCCATTTTATTTATATACTCGAAAAACCAAATTCGAAAAAAACTAATACGTATATATTTATAGTTAGTAAAATAGTAAAAGTCCCTTTATTTTCTTTAAAAAAAAAATAAGATTATGAATGCAATACGTGTACAAAAAATGATAGGTAGGTAGAAAAAGAGAGCCAGAGAGAGAGAGAAAGGATTGATTTGGACATTTAAACTTAGGGAGTGTGCAAGACATTATGCGAATATTGCTATTACATACTTTATGGGTGAGTTTACAATTGCAACAAACATTACATGATTTTTTAAAGTAAAAATTTCTAGCTATGAGCGAGATAAGAATAATTTGAAAAAAATAAATCGGTACAACACATTTAAAGTTTTATATAGAGCTTTATAATTTTTACTTTAAATAAAAACTGTGAAAGACAAGGAAAATAAGATGAATTACGATATTTTTAATAAAAATAGAGCTTGTAAATTATTAATTCAAGAAACATGATTAGATGCATTTTTTCTAATATATATATGAAATTTAAATTTAAGTATTATCTTTTATATAGCGATTTCTTACTTAAACATGAAAAACAGTTTTACAGCTGGATCTATATACAAAATAATTGTGTGATAATTTATAAAAAGATTTACAATTTGCGATTATTAATTCGTTTTTCACACTATGCGTAAGAGGTACAATCACATGACACATCGTTATGTAGGTACATTTATCAGCGTGGCATATAAAAATTTAAAAAAGATCTGCTTTTCTAGAAAACAAAGCAACGAACGATAGCGGATACATTTAGAATACATATAGATATAGTACTCTATCGGAGATATAGTTCTATATAGTGTCTAGATATAGATTGGTTTCAGGTAAGATTATAAACGAATTAATAAATAGAAATGGACTGAGGAATACGAATACGTTAATTGCAGTGTATTATTTTTTGTTTAGTATGATTAAAATTGTATACATTCAGTATATGAAGTTAATATTGGAAATAATATTAATTGAATGAAAAAAATATTAAAGATTAATGGTATTCCACTAATTTCAAATCGTATAGAAATACTTATTAATAAAAATACATAATCATTAAGAAAACTAATCATAAAAGAAAAATTACATAATTTTAAAAAAGTCTTTAAGGAAAAATTAAAAAAAGACCTAATCTATTTTTTTAATAAAATATTTTTAAAAAAAGTCATGTAAACTTACATATTTCCAGGCTATTTATTTACATTTATTTATGAGCTCTTCTGTAGATACTTGAAGGCCTATTTAAAGACAGTATAACGGATACAAATAGTTACCAAATTTTTTATATTATTCTTTATAATTTATTTTTTCGCATAATTTTGTACTGAAAGTTCTTACTTAATTAAATAAACCTTGCACTATTTAATTGTCTTCAATGATTTAGAATTTTTTGCGTTTTTGCGTCTAATGTTACGGAAATGTTTTAGAAATTAAAAATTTATCAAAAAATATTTTACTTACTTTTAAGTAGCCAATTTCGTTGAATTTTTTTTGTGTAAACAATTTTTTAAAGAAATTAAAAATTAATTTCGAATGCAATATTTGATTTTGTTTAAGAAATATCCACAAATATATTACAAGAAGGATATGAATTCTGATTAGGGTGAATATAACATTTTATTATTAACATTTTTATTACGAAAGTTGCTTTTAAAATCAGAATCTTTAAGAATAATAAACAATTTTTTTTTAATTAACGAAAAGAATTAATTCGCTCGAGAACTTAACTATATTAAATTAATTTTTTAGTCATTATGTAATATAAATACGTAACATCTAAAATAGAATAATTGTATTACAATAGTTTTATAATAACAGTTCTTTAGCAAGAAAATAATATCACCGCAAAAGTTATTCATAATAATATGAAATTTAAAGTATCAATAGTATTATCTAAGGAGCGTATGTATTCATTAATAAGTATAAATTAAGTTAATGCATTTGATTAATTATAGCTATTTATTCGAAATATAATAATATTAATTCGGGAGTGAACATAAATTTAATATCATTCTGAGAAAAAAGCGAAACCATAAAAAATTTTTATACATATATATATATATATATATATATATATATATTTATATGCGCAGATAACCACAATTTTTTTAATTTAATGGGAAAAGTCAAGATTTGACTAAGACATTACATAATAATTATGTATAGAAATGTTTATAAATAAATCCCATAAAAATGCTTTACGTAAAAAGCATAAAGACAAAACTAATACGAATGAATTCAATATGTTATAAATACTATCATATGTACATAAGATACAGATGATATCTTAATACTTATTGTCATTTTAGTACCTTGAATTTAGTCTTAATTCCGTTTGAGGACATGTAATCATTACGTACAAACGGAAATAAAGGAGGGGGAGGGGATAAAAGCACAAAACCTTGATACTCATTTATAGTTGGAAAGTTAAAGAGGTCAGATAGTTTTTACAAAAGAAATTCTTAATTTTGAATAAAAAATAATATTTGAACTATTTTATATTTTTCTCATTTTGTGTAATTAACTTATTTCAAAATTTTACTACAAAAATTAAAAATATAAATATTATTTTATTTTTACTGAAAGTAATATATTTATAAATCCTTTTTAACACTGTCAATATCATATTATAATAAAAATTGGATGTTATTTTATTTACATAAATCTACAAATAAAAATTTTATTGTACAATTTTATCCTGAATAGACAGAATATATCATAAAATTAAACTAACAAATTTGATTAACTTGTAAATACAAAAAAGGCATTAAAAATTTTTTTTTCATATAACATCAAAAACATCTTCATAATCAATATTTATAAAAACAAGGTTTATATACATTAACTTTAAAAATTTTTGAGAATACCGTTTTTAGTAAATCTTGTTGAGTTTTTTCAAAATATACAACTTGTACAAAAATTGTGATTGTAAAAAAAACAATAAAAAAAAAATACATTGAAATAAATTAAGAAGACAAAAGTATGCATTTTATTCTAAGATTTGATATTAAAGTAGAAAATTTTTACATAATCCATTTTTATTAAAGCAGTTAATCAATTTGCATTAGTCGAATTGATAAGTTATATGATTTGTGTATTTTATAAAATAAGTTCCAATCATCTCAAATTACTGAAGAGATTATAAGTATTCTTTACATTTGTCCTCGAATTACGGTTATACGGACTGACCTTTAGATATGAAAGGTAACTGCGAATATATAAATAACCAGTTATAAATAATGAACTTATAAGACATGTTATAAAATAGGTGATTACAATAAAGATAGAAATGGTGAATGTTATTACCTTAAATTATTGAAATAAAAGTACAAATGGTATTAGAAAATATAAAAATTATCAAAAATAAAAGAAATCATAAAAATATAAAATTATTGATAGGTAAAAGGTATACGACGATGTATATAGTTTAAAATGTTTAAAACGAATAAGCAATTAATGGATTGCTTTTATAAAATAAAAAAAGTATAAATAATCTTCCTAGAAGGAAAATAAGAAATTAGAAATAGAAAATTAATAAATATTATTAAAGTTAAAAATTGAACTCAGAAATAAAAGAATCACAAATAAAAAATAAATATAAATTGTCTTTTCTTGATATAAAAATTATTGAATTTCTATTAATATTGTTGTTACACATTGAAAATAATCAAAAAAAAATTAATTTGACTGTAGAAAATATAGATTAATAGCTTAAAAAGTATCTTATAAATGTATTTACAAATATTAAAGTAACATAATAAACCAAAATTTCATCATCTTCTATTAAAAAATCATTTTTTATTTATAGGTTACAAATTGAGTTTTATAAAATTATTCATTAAATTCATTGTATTATTTAGAATCATAGATTGATTTTACCAAATATTATATTTCATTACAATATTAAAAGGACTGGTTTACAATTATTATTAAATACAACATTGCAAAATTTAATATTTGATTATTTAATTAAAAAATAAACAAGTTGCATAGATGTAATACATATATGTTCCTGTTATTAGCTTGGGTAGATAAATTTGCATTTCTTTTAGTACAAACATAACTAGTGAAAATATAACGTATGTATTAATAATACATATATGTACAATATAAAATCTAAATTGTACTAAGCCATAATATTATGCACACATATGCAGGACTATAAAAAATATCAAGATAAAAAAAGTTTGTATATAATGTTGACTATGACTATGTCAACTATACGTTGAGGTTTCAATTTTAAAAATATAAGATTTACCATGAATTTTTTTACTTTCGTTCTTGAGCTAAAAGCAATATTTTAACTGCATTTTTTTATCTGTATTTTTTATGTTGTTAATTTAATTTTAAAAGGAGAAATCGGTTTTTTGAAGTACGTTCTTTAAAGATTTTTCTTTCAAAATCTTAAGATAGTCAATTATTAATTGCATTAAAAAATGTAAAAAAAGCATATATATTAATAATATATATCTTGTATATATTAAGGTTATTTTAATGTTTTTATTAATTGAAGTATAGATAAATTTTTTTTAAATAAACTACATTTTTATAAATGTATTTTAATAAGGGAACTCTTATATTTTGAAAAACTGATTTTTAGTTAGGTATTTGTATGAAATTATTAATATTTTCAAAAACTATAAAATAAGTACACCATAGAAGAACATTAAAAGAAAGAATAACGTACATGGAGAGCTTCCTATTACTCGAGTTTTTGCCTTTCTTTGTAACAATTCCAAGCGCTTGAAATCACGATCCAGACTCTCCCAACTCTCATTTCGCGTTAGACCTTCGTTACGTTCGCTTCAATGCACAAGAAATTGGATACATTCTATTGAAGGTGTAATTTTTATAAGTGGTCGTAGAAATACAGTCATTTCATCGATTAACTCTGCATAAGTAGGTAAATGTTGGTGTAATTTTCATTATATTTGGTTTGGTTTTTTAACATTATTTTTTTTTTAAACTACTTTCACTAGTTCTCAAATATTCTTTTAAGAAAATATTCTTCTGCATGAATTGGTAAAGTTAATTGCCAAAAAGGATTATTTGTTTGTAAATGTAGATTTCGGGAAATAGAATAAAAGTAGGCCTTCACGGTCCAATTATTGGTAGCTACAATGCAAGAATTCATCTCTTCCCTTAACACTTGCAACATATCCGCCTAACAGCTTGCATATTTATAAATTCAGTTAAATAGAATTAATCCCTTTACTCCCTTCTATAATTATTAAAAAACATATGACAAAAAGTTATGTAAGTATTTTTTACGAAATGAGAGACATATACGGAAGCTCAATTGCAACTCAATGCCTAATGTTAAAATTGCCCGATCAAATCAATGTACTATATGATTACCTTTCACTTGATGTAATGGGCTTAACGTATATAAAACCAAGAAAAATTTTATTATCAATCTTAATTTAAAAATTTGAGAATAACTAAAAAACACACAACAAAATCTCTTTGAATAGCTTTAATATGATTAGGTACCCATAATAGTACTACTATTAACTTATAATATATATTTTTTTAATCGAAATAACTTATTAACTCACTGTTAATTGAAAATAAAGAAAAATGAAATAAAATTTGTCAGGTTCGAGTATAAATGCAAAGTAATTATAAGCAATATATGACTAATACGTCATGAAATTTTGTATGTATTAATTACCACTTTGAAATACTTATCATTTTTTGCTAGCTGATAAAATTCTTTGCTTTACATGAAAAATTTTATTATTTAGGTGAAAATAATTATATTATTTTATAAACGAAATCGGTAAGGATTTATTATAAATTTTCTTTTGCATTAAACTGCAAATTCAAATTGTAAAAAAGAACCTTCATTTAGTTTACGAATTCATTAAATATATTTACTAACTTGAAGGGATTTTATCCTAATAATAAAAATAAGCTCCAAGAATCTTTAATTATATTTGAAAAAAGTTATGTTTAAGTAATTAAATTGTATTATTTAAAAACAAATTTAATTTTAATAGTGTGTAAGTATTATTATTAATTTTTATTCAAATTAATGTAATATTAATGTAGTTCACAATGGAAAATCCGAAAGAAACAACAACATCAAAGGAACCGGCAGCACATGGCATGTAAGTTTATTATATTATATTTTAATATTTAAATTCAAGATAAAAAAATTCAATTTTGAATGCAAATGTAAATTGAATTATTACATAATTTATAATTCAAACTTTTAATAAAAAAAATATACTCTTCGTTACAAATATTTTCTATTGATTTTTTTATAGTTATAAAATATTTAATTAATAGGTATTTCCAAACTATATTACTCTGTTAATAAAATTATCAATTATAGAAAATAGAATACTACAAATATCATCGTAATGTTTTCAAATCTTACAATTTGAAATTTTAAGGTGTTTTAATAAACACAAATGTGTAGATATTAAAATCTTAGTAGTCTTATTATTTAAAAATAGAAACACCTTTTATTTAGAAAAAAAATGTGACTGGTCATTTATAGGTTAAAGATATTTATTTACAAATATTTATAAATAATAAGATAAGAAATGCTAAATTTCTTTAAAAAGTTCTGACAAAGTAGCAATAAACATATGAATTACAGTATCACAGTATTTCTTTAGTAATTCAATATTCATAATATGTACAATTATTTGTTGATTGAATGATGTTTTTTTATTGATTTTTTAATGCTAATTTCTCTTACAAGACCAAATTAACTAAGCTAATAGTTCTGATCCATTAAAGATAGAAGAGAATTGTAATAAATTTACGTATGAGTTCTTTTTACTTTATTAATTTCTCGGTAACTCATATATTCTTGTTAAAAAATAAATTCATAATCTTTAAAATTTATACGCTTAAATTTAATTTTTTTAACAGTAATAACTTAATCTTAAATATCAGTGCTTAAACAAAATAACATTTTATTGGTGATAGTCAGTAGTTTAAAGGGGTCAAATAAAAAATATCCACATAGTCAAATAAAAATAATTTTGTTTGCAATAAAAAAATTTGATAATTCATTCAAATTGAAGGATTCGTATAAAAATTACAGGTAAAATGTTTACCATTCAAATGTCTAGTCGTTAAAAGAAGTATGCTATAATGATAACTTTGGTTCTCTCTCAATTTCTAATTAACGAATGCGTATATATTTTTCGATATTTCTGTTTTAACTTTTTAAAAGGTTTTAATTTTCTATTTAAGGTATTTATATTTAGTTTAATGTACTTAACCGTTAATAACTGAAAATCTTTATTAGTTTAAAGCATTTTAAAAATGTCATCTGATCGATTCATACAGCGCATTATCAACACAGTATCACAAATTTTAATGAAAAAAAATTCTTTACTTTCAAATTAATAAAATTCTTATTAGTATTATTCCCTTCCTTATTTATTGTACTTTCAATAGCTTATTAACATTAATAATTTGTCATTATTTACTACGAGAAATATATATATATATATATCAAAAGGGAATAAGATATAAATAAATAATAAATATTTCGTGAAAATGTAGTAGATTATCTTATTTATATATATATTATTTTATTTGTTTTGCGGATATTTTAAAAATCTTGTATTTTACAGTGTTTTCTGCGTACTCATTTTATTTTTCATTTAAAAACATGTGTTCACAATCAAAATTATTGTATTAGTTTTATTCAAAATATATTGTTTTTAGGAATTTTTACCTAAGCAGCTTTATAATATAGTAGTTATTTATATACCATAAAATTTATTATATGATCAATGCAAATTGCAATGAGCTATAATTTTTATATTACTTCAATTGATAAATATTATGTATCTGATTCAATTTATGTTTTTCACAGTTGAATATTTATTACTGCTATATCAAAGATATTTAATTATATACTTGGAGTAGTTCTTACATAATTTTGACGCTATCGATACAATAAAAAATAAAAAAATTGAAATCTTGTACCTCTTGTTGATAAAAAGTACATAATAATTGTTTTTAAACGATTATACGTGTATAATATAAAGTTTTTTTTAGTTTTTTAATAATGTACTATCTCATCATCAATATTTAAAAAATTAAATATTTGTATTGAGTCAATATATTTTTTGTTACTTTGCCTCGTATTATTATTATAGATTTACTTTGCTAATAATTACGTGTTTTACAGCTTACGTTACGATGAAGAAGAAGTTTCTTGGATGTTTTGGCGTAAAAGAAGATATATTGTAGCAGTTTTAGCATTTTTTGGTTTTTTTGTCTCATATATTCTTCGTGTAAATTTAAGTATTGCGATTGTGAAAATGACATCGAATAGAACCTTGATTGATACGAATGGCAATATTCAATATGTATGTATTTGTTTTTTATATTTAAAAACAAATTTTTTATTTTACAGTAACGCTAAAAATTAATTATAAATTAATTGATTTAATATGTTTGCGCAAAGAAAAACGTCACTGATTTTTTTTTTTGTCAAATTATTTTGATAAAATCAAATAAGTTTTTTAATTAAATTGAATTACAGGACCATGAATTTGAATGGGACTCAAAACTACAAGGCCTCATACTAAGCTCTTTTTTTTATGGATACATTAGTACACAATTATTCGGCGGTTGGTTAGCATCTCGTATCGGCGGAAAAAGAGTATTTGGTTTTGGAATTGCTGTGACAGCTTTTTTCACGATAGTTACACCGCCTATCACAAGATACAGCGTTTACTTACTAATCGCTGTACGAATAATAGAAGGAATATGCGAGGTAGGCCTTACTCGCATATATATATATATATATGTTTATTTTACATAATAAAATGGCTATAATAGTACACAAACAAATAAGTCACGCTATAATAAATAAGTATATGACTTGAAACTTGCTAAATAGGGAGTAACCTATCCATGTATTCATGCAATATGGGCTAATTGGGCGCCACCACTTGAACGCTCAAAATTAGCGACACTTGCTTTTTCCGGGAGCTTCGTTGGTACCGTGTTCGCAATGCCAGTGTGTGGCATTATGGCCGAGCGGTTTGGTTGGCCTAGTATTTTCTATGTTTTTGGAGCACTTGGACTCATATGGTACGTTTTCTGGACCATCATCGTTAAGGATCATCCTGAAGACGATGAGTACATTAGCGAATCCGAGCTTAAGTATATAAAGCGCACTCTTGGTACTGCTGAGCACCAGGTTTACCCATGTTATCATTATTACCGATTTCGAAATAAACATGTGGTTTTTCTATGGTATTGCAAGATTATTTTTCGATTTTTTGTCATTCGTGTTTTCCATGCATCGCAAAGATTTTTAAAATAAAGCACGCGAAAAATTGTCCGGATTTTACCAATTTAACATGGGAAAACCACGTGCTCATTTATAAAATAACAATATTTATTATATAACAATATGTAATAATTAATTAGAAAATGAATTGTTTAATGTCAAATTAATTTTTAGCAAGTCTCACATCCATGGAAAGCTATGTTCACATCCCCAGCCGTTTGGGCCATTGTTTCAGCACATTTTAGTGAAAACTGGGGGTTTTATACTATGCTTACACAATTGCCAACTTTTATGAATGGTAAGTTGTTGAAATTGGAAGCATTAAAATTGTATATTCAATCAATGTCTTTATGCCACGCAGATGTGTTAAACTTTAAACTTGAAAAGACTGGATTTCTTTCCGCGTTGCCTTATTTAGTAATGGCAATGGTACTACAAGTCTCTGGACATTTAGCTGACTATTTCCGTTCGAGGAAAATCCTTACTACGACGCAAGTCCGCAAAATTTTTAATTGTAGTGCTTTCATAAGTCAAACAATTTTCATGGCCTGCACGGCGTACATATTGACACCGAACGGAGCGGTGACATGTATTACAATAGCCGTTGGTCTCGGAGGATTCGCCTGGTCTGGATTCAGGTAAGTCAAAAATATCTTTTTGTTGAATATATTACAAAATATTATAATTCTGCATTTCAGTGTTAATTATTTGGATATTGCACCTAAGCATGCAAGCGTATTAATGGGAATAGGCAATACTGTTGCGACTTTACCTGGAATTCTTAGTCCCTTGATTACTGGTTACATAGTAAAAGAAAAAGTAAGAATTTAATTCTAATTAAGATTTGCTCTGAAACAATTTAAGCTTTTTAAAATATATTAAAAAATATTTAGACCGCTGATGAATGGCGAATAGTATTTTTAATAGCCAGCATAATTTATCTGATTGGTGCTATTATTTACGGAATTTTTGCATCTGGTGAAAAACAACCTTGGGCTGTTCAGAAACAACAAAAACAGGATGCGGGATATGACAATCCATCTATGGAAATTGACAATCTCTGATTCGACTGTAACAAACCCACATATTTCAAATATTTTTTATCTCATCGTAGGTGAAACGACGGTGTTTGAAACATAGAACTATCACAGACGGCACATACATTGTAGCGTATCAATTAACGATGCTTTTAATTTGTATGTAATAAATGTCATTATTGGTATAATTTGAAAGAAACAACAAGTAAATAGTGTAGAAAAATACGTATACAAGTTACGAATTATTTTACATTGTATCGTTTATTGAAAACTGTACATTTTTTATTTGGAAATCCTCTACTGTACAAAAGAGAGAAATGTTATATATGTATATATATTTCTTTACATAAAAAGGTTTTTACATTAAAAAAAGATTTATAAAATTAAATTACTTTAAACATTTTGTTATGAAATTGAAGAAATTGTTAAATTTATTTTCAAAATTTTTGTATCATAAATTTTATCATATATCAGTATAAATATCGTAAAAAAAAATTAGTTAAAAAATATTTATATTAATTTTTTATAATTTACATTGCAAGAATATCACACAGAAAATTATTTATAATGCTAATTATTTATAATGCTAATTATATTAAATTATATAAATTTTTTAAAATTTTTATACTTCTTTGACCTTACTCACAAAAACGTAGAAATTTGATTTATATATTTTACGTCGGAATAATAGTTTTGTGCTTGATTGAAACTAAGTAATTTAAATTAAGTAAAATAAATTAAGGTACAAGTTGAACAAAACAAAAACTCTTGTAAATATGTAAAATAAATTTATTAGAAAATCTTATAAAAATATAATTTTTCTATTTTCATATGTATACATTACTGTACGTTCGTGTAAACATTTTTATAGATATCGGAAATTTGAAACTAATATGTATACAGAAGTCTGTGCTTTGTTTTTAGAAAATTACATAAATTGAGGTTCTGAAATTGTAACATGAAGTTGTTGTAAAAATATCATTAATCCATTTTTGACATATTCCTTATTGATTTATTGCAAGATTCAATAAAACTATTCGAATACGGTGATTTTTTCGTGAATAAAGTAGATGCCCTGGATATTCCTTACATAGCCAAAATCATAGCTTATCATGAAATTTCCTTAATGTTCAATTTTTAATATTTAACAAATTATCTGTACGTAACTCTTAACGATAATGAGAAAATATTATTCAACGATAAAAAGCAGAAGCTTAATGACTTACAAATGCTCTGATTGTAGTCTTTGTGAGTCTTTATTAGAGTTACTGATAACTCTATTTAAAAAGAATTGCATTTATTTATAATGTATGCATAATAAATAATAATTTGAAAACTATATTATAGTATATGTAAGAATTATGTAAAAAAATTACTTCATAGTATTTAAAATAATAAATCTTGAGGATATAAAGAGAATCAATTTTTAGTATTAACCATTTTGTTTTTAAATATGAACTAAACCTGACATTGATTTGTTTACAATATTTATTATGCATTACCCATTTCTTTTTGTTCATTCCATACATGTAAAAGTTCATCTGGATTTTCATACCCATGTGAACTAATTACATATTTGTAATTATATTTTGTATAGTCTTTTTTATAAAAATGAAATTCTTCACAATGAAAAGGTTCAATATCAGCTTTTTTTGCAACAATACCCAAAAAAATATCATCAAACTTGAAATATTTTGTATACATACTAGCATAATACATATCTAAAAGAGCTTCTTTTGATAAAATATATGCCCCAGCAGTGATATAAGGTGGCCACATATGATAAGGGTATTCTTTTAATGAAACGTACCATTTCGAACTTTTGTGTCTATGTGGTGATGAATTAAATACAAAACCAGTAAATAATCGAACATTATTTGGTAATTCTAAATCAAATACTTGACGCTTTGTTCTCAATTCTAGCTTAGTTTCAGCCATAATATTCTTTTTACTCATTGCTATCGTTTGATTTATTAATTCAAAAGTTTGCAATTTTGAATCATTTAAATATTTTTTTATTGTTTTTGATCTCTTAAATCTACTTGTTAAATTTTCAACATCTTCTAAAAATAAATTATTGTAATTATTACTTATATTTATTTATAATTTAATGAATAGAATACATAAATACATATTCATATATATTATTACTTACTTAATTTTACAGTTTCTCTCAAATATTCTGGATATGAACCTGGATTTCTTAAAAATCTTAATACATTTTTTACAGATATGTAAACATCATCATCAACAAACATATAAAATTTGGAATTAGAGCAGTAATTGACAGCCCAATTAAATCCCATCATAGTTTTAATAGTATTATTGTAATATGTATCCAAAAAATCAGCTTGTACAATGTCATGATTTATTAATGATTCTAAGTTAACTTTTTTCAGTAATTCATTGTCGTTATTAGGTCTACCCAGTAAAAATACAGTTTTTATTGGTACATCAGAAAATCTTTGTTTTCCCCATGAATTTCTAATAGCCATTCGTCTTTTATAATTTTCAACTGCTGATTTTATTAAAAATACAACACGTAATGTTTGAAAACTTGGTTCTATGCACTTGTTTCTAATATCATGAATAAATGTAAATTTGTAATTATTAATAGGTGGGAGATCTGGTTTTTCATTGTTTCTTAGAGCTGCTATAAATTCATGAATATCTCCTTCATATGGATATATAAAATTGTCATCGAATGAAACTTCAAAAAAATGTGTAAAGACTCCAAAAAAGTCAAGAAAAAATATGATACCAATAGCAACACAAATGTACTTTAATTTTTTTTTGGTCCTCATTTTGAAACACGATTGAAAATATGTTTTTAAAAAGATAGACATATTATAGAACTAAATGTATTTGTTAATATTTATAAAACTTCAATCAATCTTATTTTCAAAAACCTGTAAGAGAGTAATTCTTATAAAAAAATATATATTAGATATATTTTCAAATTTCTATTTCATACAATAAATTACAACCTTTAAATAATAATACAACAAATAACTTAAAATCATATTTAATAACAAAATGATTTGATAATTCAAAAATTTTCAGTTATTTATTGCAAATACAAAATTAATTTTTTTTTTATAAATAAATATACATAATACTGTTAATTTTTCATATAGCAACTTGTATAATAAATATGTTGTTAGATTCTTTGCCTATTGCAATATTAACCGAAATCATATTACGAAAATAAATACATAAAGTCGCTTTTTACGATATCTGTTTACATCAATTAGGGTCTGGACACATTTTTTAATAAAAATCTTCTTTAAGATGTAAAATACAATTTAATATAAAGTGTATAGAAGAAGATGAAAAAATGTTTTCATTGTTATAATTGGTCGACACTGATCTTATTATACAGAAGATAACCTTAATGATTAAATGTGTAGTTTTTTAAATCGATTTCATGTAAATAAAATACAATGTGTTTCAATTAATGAGATTATTTAGATTGCGAGTTTTTTTGTCAACTACTTAATTACGCTCATTGAGTAAACTCGAAAAATATTTTAAATCAATAATTTATTATGCTCTACAAAATACTGTTAGACAGATCTACTTTATCTTACTATAAATCAACTCTGATTGGTCAAATTTCTATCTTATATCTTCTCGTCTATAAGTATCAGGTTTTATTTACGTTTATAGTTTTAGTTCTTATATGTTCTATTTTTATTAATGTGGAACAATTTTTGATTGATTCATGGGTTTTAATCGACTTTAAATATTTCAAACATACATTGTAATGTACGTTTGAAATTTTAACGATGCTTATAAAAACAGTATTTTTTTTCCAAACAATTCTCATTTACTTCAACCACTTAAAAAGTTAAATAAATATTGTGATCGATTTTAATTATTGGCTGTACAAAGAAAGAGTGGAGCAGTAAAGCATCGCGAGATCGTGGCCATATTTATTTATGCTCAAGTTGATTTTATTTATCAAAATAAACTAAACTTATCGAATATTTAGAAATTTAAGGACACAGGAAATTAACTGCAAGATTTTGTTTTAAACGAGCACTTCAAAATATTTCATCGTATATTGATGATATTGATGAAATAAAGATAATCCGAAGTATAAGTAAAGTTTAATTGTCGAACATATGGGCAGCCTATTTTAAAAAAGCTAGTTTTTGGAGTGTTAAAAAAATCCCATCAACATTGCAAAGTATTTAATAGTGAAATGATGGACTCGAATGACAGAGGTTAGTTTCTTATACCAATATATACATATACACATATCTACATATTTTACTATTTACCTATGTATACTCACACGCTCATAAGATATATATAAACATTTTATTTAGTTTACTACTAATTTTAAAAGAAATATATTTTTTCAATATGTATTAAGCTTTTATATTTTTTTTTTACTATAAATAGTTTTAAATTAAAAAAGTATTTATCAAATAAACAGTTAAAGTTTATAAATACTTAAAATAAAATACATTATTACTTTTATAGAAATTTAGGAAAAATATATGTACACATCTGATATTCATTAGTAACAATAAAATCACTTTATTAGTAATAAAATCAATATTATTTTGTATTGTAGGTAAAAAATTTGTATTTACATTTGAAATTCTTTTTATTGTATAATTTATAAATTATAGGTTACTTTTATAATATTTGTTCACAAAATACAATATTAAGAAAGAAACAGATAGTTATCTACATAGAAAAGCTACGTAGAATTTATTAACCTCACTTTTGTTTACTTTTTAGTTTGATATAATTGAATCCAAATTTTATATTTAATTTTTTTAATTTGTTTAAAGAAAAGTATTATAATTCATATAGTATCTTATATAAAATTATTCCCAAAATAGTGTCAAGAATGGTACAAATATTTGTACATTGATACCAAAAGTTCATTTTGATTCTTCGAAAGCTTTATTGTTTTCTTATTTAATTAATTATGGTTAGATTTACGTAGATATAGTAGATACACTTCACATCATTTAACATTTTCAAAACTGAATAGTACCTATTATTTATTATTTAAAATAGATAATAGCACTTTTTTACGATATTATGCATATTGTTATTATATTCACAATGTATCAAGATCAATATAATCCTTTTATAGCGCAAGAATAAAATTACTGGTTTTTTATTATATCTAGTAATTTACTGGTAATCTATTGGTAATTTATTAGATCTCATATAGTTATTTTAAACTTAAATCAATATTAAATTTTTGTTCTTAAAGTAATAACTAATTTTTTAATATCATGTTAAAAACATAACAAAATGGTTTATTCATTAAATTTGGTTTTCATATATACATTTAATAATTTATAAACTTTTTAAAATTAATACAATATTATTATCCACTCTACCAAAATGATTTTATTCACATATATTTATTTTATATTTTCACAAAATATTTTTAATCTATTTTTGATTCTTAGTTATTCAAAATAATTAAAAAGATATCATCTACTTCATTATTTTATAATTTGTACGACTTATGTATGGCATTTACGTAAATCCTTTCATATCAGCTATATATTTAAAATATTTAAAATGATGCTTTGGTAGAATATATTTTCATTTATAATACCAACATTAAAATTTTAATTTTTTGTTATAAAAAAACATGTTTTGAAGATTTTATATTATACTTAATTTATATTTGATTTTAAATATTATTGTCTGTTTATGATGTCAAAATATATTAAATAAATATTTATAATAAATATCCAACTTCTCTTTATTTAATCTACAAAACAGTATTACAAACAGATAACCGTCCGTAGTGAATAATATTGATTGAAAATTCAATGTCAACTCTTACAAATATTTTAAAATATGTTTAGTTAATGAACAAATGTAAAATAGTTTTACCGCACATAAGAAATACGTACGTATATGGAATGACATAATTTTTGGAAGCTTAGTAGAACTTTGGATAAAACGATAATTAACCATACAAACGATTACGATTAGAATTCATACATTGGGAAATAATAGTAATTTACGATAACGAAACGAATGAATTGAAGTAATATTTTATAGACCATGCACAATATTTCTTACTGAATTTTCTGATTATATAAAGTTTTTGGACTAGATTTATAATTATTAATAAAAGTCAGTTATCGAAATAAAATAAATTATTTTGTCCTTCAATATATTTTGAAAATCTAATACTATATTTTATATTATATTGAAAATATAATATAACCCTTTATTAACCTTATTACACTTTATAACCTTTATTTAGCAGTGTGAATGATATTTTTATTATCTCAGAATAAAAAAATTAAAATTTTTAATAATGGTAAAAGTGAAACAAATATTAAACATTTTATTGTACAATATATTTTATTGATTGAAACATATCATCTCGAATGCTTAAGTTACAAATATTGTTAAATTCATATTACTTAACAATTAATAAATATGACTTTTAAACAAATTTGTAATTATCTCTATTTTTCTTTTCAGTAATTTAACAAGGTGGCTTTTATTGTATTAAATTTAATTATTATAATATTGTAATTTATCTTTACATTATCGTGTAATACGTTTTATCCTTTGACTAAAGTTGTGTATAAGTAATTATAAATATTTTAGTCATCAATATTTTCTATAGAAATAAAAATTTTTTTAAAATAAAATTGAGAATGAATATTTATATTAAACAAGAAATGTTACTATATAATAGATGATTATCTATTTAGTTTATGGTTTAAACATATTAAAAAGGAATTCTATTTTTAGTTTATAAAAAATTTGAGGTGTTAATATCGTGTAATCATTAGCACAAGCTTATTTTAAAAATAACTTTATCGATGAGCATGTATAATGTCACTCTTAAATTCTGTTAATACTACTTAAGTTTGAGTCTTTTAAAAACAGTTTTATTTTTACTGTTAATGAATCAATTTACCTAAATAGTAATTTAATTGTTTTCGCTGTGATATTAAACTTATTATTACGATGAGTATTACAGACTATACACTCGTGTACCATGTAGAAAAAAACCCTTTACGTTCTCCTTGTTTGCATTACCTACTGAAATTTAGCCTTCTTGAGCCCGTGGAATCGTCTGTATTTGGAAAAAATAACTAATTCCAAGTTGCTTAAGAATTATTGAGAACGAGATAGTAATAATTTATTCTACAACCATAGACTAAAATAAATTTTAACAAAAGATAACATATATTCAGGTCAGACTGATTAACCAATTGCTGCGCATGGTGTAACTCACAATCGTTAGTATAAAATAAATAGTGCGTCAGGATATATTAAAAAAAATATTTGATATAATAAATAAACAACTATTAAAAACACCTTGTCTATATCGATGTTTTTTGTTTACTTTTTGTGTCTTCGATTTTTCTTATGGTATAACGGAGTTCCTTTCTCTGGCAGTCAGGAACTGTGAACTTCGCCCGTTATTACGCATCTAAGACCCTTTCTAATTCAACTCTTTTATGGTTCTATAATCACTCTTACACATTTTTTCCAATCTATTTGTTTAGCGTGCCCAGTTCGTGTCCCATAACGCAATTTATTGATATATTTTATGATATACTATAAGTTTACACTTATTGCTGAATCAATCACAAATGTTTGTCTACGTTGTGGCTATTTTATTTACATAAATAAGTAGTGCTTTGGAAGCAGTAATATTGTAATTTAAAAGTTTTTAAGTTTAGAAAAATTAAAAAAAATTCTTCATAATTGCACTAAATATATAGTAAAGTTTAAAAACTATGAAATAATATCATATTGAGATTTTAATATTCATGAAAAGTAATTTAAGAAATTAATGCATTTAAAAGATGCTTTAGAAACTGAAATTAAACGCTACATTTTCTATATGTAAATTATGTTATGAAATCGTCCTAATAATATGAATCATGCCGGATTAAATTGAAAATATTGTATTTTACATTATATACAAAACACATACTGTAAATGTCTAGTTTTTAATAAATAATACATATGCTTTAAGTAAATTATTGCAAAAAATACTATTGGTATTGGTAGCATTTCGAAAAATATCATAAAAATTTTTTTTATTCATTACGTTTAATTATGTAACGCGAATCAGTACCCAGGAATAATAATTATATCCATTGGCACTCAAAAACATTGTTTTTACACCATTACCTATTCGTATATTCGATCTGGTTATTAGCATATATTTACTATGGATTTTACTCGCACAATAACGGTTCAATGAGCATTTTTTATTTTTTTTACTTTGTGTTGTACAGTAATGCGAACGTTTGGCTCTATTGACCCCAGTCACTCTTTGATGACCATTACGTACTCTTTTTTTATTATGCAATATTATAGTGCAGCGAGGCTGCGTTCATATACAGAAGTAGTATTACAAATTATTACTTACGGACTCACTGCAACGCAATACTACCATCTGTTTTTTACAAAATTAATAAATTTATAATACGACTACTTTTACAAAATATGAAAAAATTATTAATACGTTTGATTGACTATTTACTAATTATAATCTTTCAGAAGTTTCATAATATTTTTTTAATATTTTTTAATATAACTACCAATTTGTCGTTAAGGATTTGTTAATATCAAAGACAATCGCGTAGTTAAATTAATTATCAGAATTTGTTAATTGAAAAGAATGCAGTAGTAACAATTTCTCTTTATTTTTAATATAATATATTTTTAGTTTATTATATTTATAAATTGTCAAAAAATTTTGAGAAACTTGCCTTATATTAAATGGGTACTGAATTTTTTCAAAATAATACCTTTTATTTGTTTGCATAAATAAGTTTTACTTTATATTACTTAATCGATATTATTAGAATTCATTAAATTCGAACATTTTAAATATTTTTTAAAATATTTTCTATAATAATATAACAACATTCTGATTATTGTAATTATTTATTACTGACGCGATTTATTAAGTATATTATTTTGTATAGTTCTATAGAAGTTTTATTACTATTATTCACAGATTGCCTATCAAGTTTAATCACATAAATAAAATGTTCTGAAAATTTACAATTTAATCTTTTATGTATAAAAAATGAACGAAACATTATTAGTATAAATTTGAATTTTTGTCTTTTATAAGAATATAGAGATAATAAAGTTTTTGTTTCAATATATAAACGCATATAAATAAAATCTTATAAAAAGTTTTCTTATACTGAATAGATTATTTTGTATATAAATAAAAGATCGACATGTTAGTAAAGCAATGTAATTTATAATAATTTGATTGTGAATTTTATTCAATTGTTAATTGTACTATTGTTAATTTTTTTTTAAAACCACGTGTTTAATTTTTATGAAACAATTAAACTTGTAGCATTAAAATAGAATATATCATTGAAAATGTAGTTGAGCATCGTTGTTATTAAGGTAGCAGTTATCTTTAATTTTGAATTTTAATTGTAAATAAGAAATAAAGGATAAATTTCAACATGTTACAAATAAAGCTAAAAAATCTCCCATTGCTAGTTTAATAGATGATGACGACGATAAATTTAGTTCAATTTGTACGCGTTTAGCAGCACGTAAGTGGAAAGCAAAGGATAATTTTCAGATTGATTTTTCGATCGGCAAGGTCAAATTAAGAGAACATTTGACTGCAATACATGAAATGTTTCATGAGAGTGGGAGTAGGGCTGCCAGGCAGACTATGATGAAATAGGTCAAAGTTCAGTTTTCCCGTGCGTACTTGAACATGGATTTACCTACTGACCTACTTTAATCCCTCTACTGTCCTGGTGCAGTAAAGCAACTTATTATTTAATTGTCGCTATTCCTGCTTCTTGCGTTTATTTTAGGCTCTCGTAATAATTAAGTTATTAACAAAATAATCGTAGAGTATTAATTTATTTGTTAATTTATTTATTAATCAAGTCATTCAATACGAACTCAATAAGAAAAATTTCCGAAATAAAGAGCGAATATTTCCATTATTTTCATTTGCACTTACAGGCATCTATATAAAGTACGAGCCGGAAAATTATTGCTAAACGTATTAAAACACAAACGCTTAAGCTGAAATGTTTAAACAAAGGTTATTTAGCATAATAACAAGACAAACGTTGATATAATCATAGATGTGCGTTTTAAAAACAATCGCGTAGACTAACCCATATCTATTGTCTAATGCAATTACGTATAAACGACGCATATAATTGCATTAATGCACATAAAAGTGTAGTACATTTTTGCACGGTACTTATTTTTGACGAGGGATGATTGGAAATATGAACGCAAATATTTTTTGATCATTTGGAAACTGAAGCTCGTAGCCGTGTTTAAAAAAGGCGTTTTTCACTATTTTACGCTTGCAACATCGTCCTGTAAGACCGCACATTGTTTTGTCTTTATTTTTCCGATGTCCGTATACAATAAATGTACGGACAATTAAAAATCTCGACTGAAATCGCAGGACTCCTCCTCATCCCCCCCCCCTCGCCCAACCCAGATCGGTGTCCAGACGCCGAATCCTTAAACGGATTCCGCCGGAGAATAATGGAGAGTAATCGGAGAGTATCGCGAATCGCCTAATGCAATGGTAACGAGAGTGCGAGCGAAAGAGACGCGGCCCGGTCGGCTTTGGCCTCAAGATGAATGGCCTGGGTGTTGGCTGGTGTACCGCCCCGAGCGAGTAGGTCACAATGCATTTCCCGAGCTTTTGCCGCCGCGACCTTGGTACGGATGAGATTCCATGAGCGAGTGCCTCTTTTTCACGACACATTGAACAGCACGCGCCGGGGCTAGGGTCGAAGAAAGAAGAGGTCAGGCTAAGCTTCCCCTTCCAGGAAGGCTCTCGCATGGGCTGCTCCACTCCTCTCCACTCCCTCTACGAGCGAGCAGTCCAATCCTTCACTTAGCTCGCATGCTCAGATGCATTAACTTAGGCCGGCCGGCCGTCATCGCGTCAACTCTAGCTCAGTTACTTTCGGCTCTGCGTACTGCACACATTGCACACTCGAGCTGAAGCGCGATACATATTAAATCACTCGTATGCTAATTCAGTTTGATTTTCTCAGTCGTACGCTCGATTCGTACGGTACCTCCTCTCCTTCACGCATATAAACATACGCGCGCACTCGTCCTCTCTCTCTCTTTCTCTCCCTCTCCCTCTCCTTCTCAGTATACACGCACACACACACACACACATATATATATATATATATATATAAGTGTGTGTGTGTATGTATAAATGTATTTATCTATCTATTCACATCTATTTATATAAATATCATTGAATAAAATTAAGTATTTTCCCTCATTTCATTTTGTGAAATATACAATAGTCACGTTAATGCACGATATCTTGGCAATTGTTATTGAACGTTGCAACGAAAAAAGGTGTGTCATGTTTATGGATTCGTAAATTATCTTATGTGCCGTTTTGTTCCTCCAATGTTCGCGAAAATGACCACTTTTGACATGATCGAATGCATCTTTACATTTGGTACACGAGTATTAGCAAAGTCCACATTATTTATGAGAGAAAAAGCTTTTCAGCTTTTTTCGATCTTACTATTTTATAAAGTGATGATTATAGACTCATGCTAAAAATGTGTTCCGCGTAAGCTAATCTCGTGACTCGTCCTTGCGCGTAAGAAATATGTTATTTCATTTTATACTATCACAGTTATTCATTTATTGAAATTATTCTTACAAAATAATAACAATATTGTACTACGGTGAAAGCAATTAAGCGAATAAAATATGAATTGAAAAAATTTATTTTTTTTGCAATGATGGCACTTCGATTATTCAATTTTAATAACATTTTCTTATGTTGTTGCAGCTTACAATAAGCATTTATTCTCGTTCTTTTCTTTTCGTTAAATTTATGCTTCGTGCAATTTAGACCGGCAAGAGGCATATAAAATACCTGAATGATCTCAACATTGACGTCATCGTTGATTTAAATTAAATTCTTTATACATGAATTATGCTACTGTCTAAAATAATAACTATACTTAATCGAAGTACTCTAATAATCTAAAATAATGTATTTTCCGTTAAAGTTTTTTTATTTCATATTGTTTATAGCTCACTGCATGGTTAATGTATTAATTTATTTTGACAAGTTATCGTAAAAAATTAATGTGAGCTTTTGAAAAATACGTGTAAAAAATAAATGCACAATTAACTTCATTTTCAGCAAAAATATTTTCTAACTAATAAAATAAAGAATATAAATTTTATAGAGATCTTTTGATTTTACTGCTTGACTGGATAATATTTTTGCATAACATTATAAAAAGTACATTTCTCATAAAGCGTTTGGCATACGTATTGTCTACTAAATTATTTAGTGGAATAGTTATTTATAAATTTAAAGAACAAGCTTTATAACATCGAATAGGCGAGCAGTATTTATCGATTACATCCTGTCTATGCAATAGGCTACGTCTGGCCTTGGCATTAGCCTTGAAACTTTGTGTGTATAATATGAGTCATCATGATTTTATTATTTGAATTTATAAACTTTATTCATTTTTCTATAAAATACATTTTATGCTGCAGTTAGACTAACATTTCTAAAAATAATATATTTTCATAACTCTTTTACAAATTCGGTTTCGAATTACATATTTTTTTACTTAAAATTTACTAGCAACAACGTAATGGTCGCAGCATTTTAGATTATTTGTGAAATATTTTTTTGCAGATACTTTTTACTATTACATTAAATTATAAATTATTTCACTTTTTACTTATTTTTTATTATTTTAATCATATACTTAGTTTAAATACTTAACAATTTCATTTTTTCAAAGCCTAAAATACAGCATATCTTTAAGATATCAATATATGTATAAAGATAATAAAAATTAAAAAATGTATTTTTACACTAATTACAAGTGACTTTTATCATTCATTTAAATACTTTTGTATTATTAGTTTTATAAATAAGCAACACAAATAATTATAAACTCATTACATTCATAGGATTATTTGTCTTAACAACTGCATATACAATAAATTAAAACTTAATTGATTGAAAATCTATATAAATTTTTAAATACCATTTTTTTAATAAGTTTATGATTTCTTTGTATCTTATCGAATATATTTATTGATTAGTTATGAATTGAATTATTTTAATATTATAAAATGTTTTTTTTATTATTAATTGAATTTACACACAGTAATGAAATTATATTAAATAAACATTGAAACAAGAATTTGATTTTATTTATTTTAATTAAGATTATTTTCTTTAATTGAGTAGATTTCAATGTTTCTGTTTAACATTCACAATTTCATTTGAAACTTATAATTAATATAAAATTTGTATTAAATATTGTATTATGTCAATTTTTGTTTAATAAATCTTTAAAAATTTAAATTATTTAAATTTGTTCTTTGCTTAAAACATTATTTCTCTAGAACATATGTTTATGAACCAACTTTGATGAAAATTTTCTTTAATTATCATGTATTTAATAATAATTCAATTCTTTCATGCTTTTTACATTGAAATAAGTTTGAAGAAGTAATATATAATAACAAAAATCATTTTTCTGTTATTTTAAATTGTAATAATAATATATTCAAAAATTTATCAGTTTCATTGCATTTATTTTAATATTCAATACAGATAAGACGATAAGAAGTTTTTCATATATAGTTTAAAAAGATGTAAAAAAAATTTTGTAGATATAAACCGTTACACATAAAAAATACAAATATAAGTAAAAAAAATCAAGAAAATATTCAATAAAATTATAAGATATGTTCCATCAGTTTATTTTCATAGATTAAATATTACTTTCCAAAAATTCTTAAAATCAATTCAATCGCAATCCATTTAAATTAGAAAAAATTCAAACGTACTTTTCAATAATATTTATAACTGTTACTTTATAGTAAAATGTTTTGAAACTGAAATATTACTTTATTAATTAAAAAATTTTATTTATACATTGAAATACTATTTTAAAAATTTCTATTGTATATTTTGAAATATATTTTATCTAAATTTACGTGTTCTATGAAAAGCAGGCCCCGTATTACTGACACTGTCGGGTAAATTTAATGTGAGTAGGTGTTCTGAATATATTAACTTTCTTTTTGAAAAATCTGAAATAAAAATTTTTAAGAAAGCATTAGTAAATAATAAAAATAATTGTAAGAAAGTATGAAACAGTTTTATCTTAATGTAGTATTTATTATTTATTTTATTTTAATTGTTAGTAAATTGATTGTTAAGTTATTAATTACGCCTAATATTAAATATTTATTAAATTGTGGAATTAAAATGTTTTGTAATTTTTTAAAATTGTAGGTATAAAAATATGTATAACTACATTAATGAATAAAACAACTTAATGATTTTTTATTCGAAGATGTACATAAATTAAATAGTAAATTATAAAAATTAGAAAAAACCTCTACTTATGAACGTTTCTTTTATTTATTGAGAGACACAATCAACTAAATAAACGTTTTCATACAAAAAAATGGTAATATGATTGCTTTTGTTGTAGACTCATAAATTCAAAGAAGAAAATGAATTATATTAGTAAAAATTATTTTTAAATTTTTAAATTTTCTTAAAATAATAAGAAATATTAGTAAAAATAATAAGAAATGGTTTTAAAATTCTCTCATTTTTCACATTCCTATTTAAATCTAAAATATTATTTATTTAATAACCAAATGTCAATCGGAGAATTTATTATAAATTTATTATTTTTAATATTCATTAAATTCAATAGTATTTAATTTAAAATTTGTATATTGTCATTTATTTTTTCAAAAAATAAAAAAAAAACTTTAAATCACTTACAAAAAAAAATTAAAAGTCATTTTAAAGGAAAGTTTGAAAAAAATTTTTAAAAATTCTCTATTATACATTAATCAATATCTATTTATGACCGAATAAAATATACTATTTTTAAACACTTATCAGAAGTAATTTAATGGTTATTATTCATTTTCGTGTTTTAAGTCTGTAACTCACTTGATAGTAAAGTAATTATTTAGTATAAAATTTCGAAGTGCTTAAATTCCTTAATTTAGATTTTTGAAAGATGATTATTTTTCTTTCATGTATATTCTTATTTACTGACTACTAAAATATAAAAATTAAAAATCAGTTACGTACAATTAAAGAAAAATTATCAAAAATAATTATAGTTGATTGCCGCCGTTCAAACATCAATTTCAGATAAGAAAAGGATAAACACAATCTCTTGTCGTTGGTAATTATATTTTAGAGGGTTGTTATACTAAATATGAATCGGAATATATGTTCCTTGGCTTATTGTATTTAAAATACTATCTACATTAAGTTATTTACATTTATAATTTAGATATTTTGGTAACGTCATATTTTTTAACTTCACGTCTAAAACATATATATATTTATGTATATAGCAAGACAGAGATCAAATTTGTTCATCTTTAATTTAAATACGCTTCTCATTTCTAGTATGAAATAATTTTATATCATAATACATATAAACCACTATTTACATTTAAAGATATTTCTTATTATTTAATCTATAAAATAATCTAAAACTAGTTATGTGCCCTTTATGTAAATGTTGAAGTGTTGAAGAAATTCGAAAATTTGTATTTAATCTACTGATTATTTATAATTATATGAGTTATTTACACGTATATTATGTATAATAACAGATAAGCTAGTGAATAATTTCACTATATAATGTACTTTGATGCATTTATTAATGTATTTAAATATTGATATTGCAATTGCTTGTATATTATCTTTTTATAATGTAGATGTGCAAATCTTTTCGATCGATCATTCTCTTTTATCAAAGCAAATATTTTGTATTTCATAGTGTATGTAACACAATTTGTCATTCATTAATCTTCGTTACAATTCATTCTAACTCAATTATGATCATCTTTAATTTATTTTTAATCTTTTTTGTGATTTCTCTAATAAAAATTAACGATTACTAATTTTTTCAGTTTTAATAAACTTCAATATTATTACAATGTTTAAATGTTTCAACAAAAAATGTATTTTAACTAACACAATATATTTAAAATAAGTGAATTAAATACATGTTTAAAAAAGTGTGGACTGAGAACGCATTATTGAATTTTATGAAGATGATAAAAAAAGAGAAGCCGCTGATGTCAGTAACGGCTATAATTCAAGGCACTCAAGCACAGCATTGGGTTCGAGGCAATAATTGTACGTACTAATAGTTTATATTACTACATTACTATTGTAGAAAACTACATTTTTATGCAAAAAAAATCTTGATAAATAGTGTTTAAAATATAAATGAATCTGTCGTTTATGAATAAAAATTGTTTGGCTATGTTATACAAGTCTTAGCTTTGCATTATTTATCTTAAGTATTTTTTATCTGTGGACTTAATTGTCTCGATATTTAATAATTTATAAAATCAAAATTTAATTTGTTGACAGATTAACTCATAAGGAGTACAAATAATTTGAAATGTAGAATAAAACTTTTATATTCGTTTTAAGAATATATTTTAATGCAACTACTTAACCATTAGTTGTTCAGCGATAATTTTATTTAAACTGTATCTTGAAATTTGTAAATAAATTACTGTTATAGTTTAATTTTTGTTATTGAAGCTCTTATTAAAGTTTGTGCATTATTAGACAAAATAAATTTTACCGAAGTGGACGTTGTAAATTTCCTGCTATATTAAATATTTCTTAATTTTGCTTTTCAAATTTTTAAAAATTTAAAATTTATTTATTTTCTCATATAAAAATGCCCCAGAAATTATAAATTACAAATAGTATCTCATTACATTTTTTTATTAAATTTGTATACATATATTCTTTTATTAAAGAAGTTCTATAGTTATATAATATTTGCGAGGCTAAAATTGATTAAGTGAAATATCGAACTGAAAATAAAGAGTATTTTATAATATTAATGGTTGTACGGGCGAATGTTTAATATTCTCAGGTGTGTTGTTTTTTGCGTGACTATGCAGTAACCTGCCATATGTGTATACGCAATCATAAGAGAGTTAGAGATTTCAGATGTATATGCGTTTTTAGTGAGCCACGCAAAGAAAAAAAGAATTTATAGCAAATTTTAAATTATCCATTGGTTATAAAGTAGGGAAGGTCTATATCAGTTAAGTCTAATTATACTGAACTTTATCTACTTAACTTACTTTATCTACTTAATTTTCCAATTGATTGTTTTTCATCTTGACCTTACTTTTTACTTTACTCAATAATTGCTATTTCATCGTAGACATTTTGCTTGGATAATTATTATACTAATTATATTAATCTTAACCCTGAAAATATTTATTCGAAAATCAATTACATTGTTTTAAATTTTACTGAAAAAAAAACAATGTTGTATTTAAAAATGTTAATTGTGAGATACGTTTGATAAGTAAGAATAACAGCAATAAGAGAACCTTTACTCTTATTCTTGTAGTCATACCTAGTCTCGACTGGAATGAGAGTTGTCAAAAGAAAAAAATAGAGAGCCAGTGCATTGATCAGTAACCTATTGAGTAAAATATCTACATGTTGAGTCTAGAGGTGCTTAAAACAATTCTACAGTTTGCATTCCAACTTGAAGTTCCAAGTAGAAGTTCTAACTAGAACCAGAAGTTGTTGGAATTTTGAGAAAATCTACTGATATTTTGGGTTCTTTTTGTATTAATTAGTTAACTGAACTTCTTGATTAAATTTATTGCGTATTTACTTACTTTTCACCTACGTTTTCTGACCATTTTTTCAAATGGTTTCCTCCAAGATTCTTTAATAAAATATTATAATTGTTAGTCGTCGTTTAATAAAGGATTGTAAATTAATTAAGGTATGCATTTTTTCTTGAACTTAAAAATGGAAATAAAACTGTTTATACACAAAATAAGACGCTTTTTTTTAAAAACCAACTTTTATTTTTCATTAAAAAATCAAATATTTATAAAAAAATTTTGATAAAAATGAATGAAAGTTTAGCGCGGGATTTATTAAAAAAAAATAATTCTTTTCAATGTACTTTCTACAATATTATTTTACTGTCATCCTTATTTAAGCTGCTTAGAGTATCACTACATTAAGTTAGTATAATAATTATAATTTGATTTTAAATATATTGATTTATTAGACATTCATATAACAACAATTATTTAAGTACAAAAAAATCTTCAAATTGTTTTACATTGAAACTTAATAAGAAATATATTAAATATAAGTTAATCATTTGACAAAATAATCTTTTTACAGTTGTATGACTCACTTTTAATTTCGACATTTTTGCTGATTAATACAAAAGCAATACAAGAATACTTTCATACACTACTTCAAAATAACTTTTAACCAATAAATTTTCAAATTTTGTGCAAACAATTTTTTCTATAGATCTTACTTTAAGCAATTGATACATTTTAATTTTACTCTTTTCTAATAAAATTATAAAGTACTAAAGCTTCTAGTTTTTGAGTTAATTATATTATCCATTCAAGTTTATTTATAAAATTTATAAAACATATAATTGACGAATTTAAATTTACCGTCTTTTTGATTTTTACTATTTTGAAAATTATTTGTTAACTATCTATTACAAATAATTAAAATTGTTTCTTATAAATATACATAAGTAGAATATAAAATTACAATCTGTCAATGTTCATTATCTAAAAAGGTAGAAATACTTTTATATTAGAAATCTTTTTTTTTTAGTTTAATTTTGATTGTGTTTATCTCTTCACAATGGCTAATAACATTTATTTTGAAAAGTTTTTAATCTACATATATTTGGTGCATCAATGGTTCATTTAATGAACCGTACTCGTATTATCATTATTTGTACACTACATAGAATAATAGTACCTCGTAGCTTTATTTTCATTAAGTTAGAATATAAATAAAAAATTTATTATCTTAAGAAATATAATTTGCAGGGCTTCGATTACACAGAGACAAATTAATGAATAAAACAAAAATGTCTACCCGTTTGTAGATTATTTTTACAAGATTTATGACAAATCTCCTCATGTACATAAACCAATTTTTCATATTTAGTTATTAAACATTTGGATTACGATTAATCGTAAAAAAATATTGTATTTTTAGGGTTAAGCCTTGACAGCAGCAATATGTCTATGTCTTCAATAGGCCCTCAGAGCCCACTTGAAATGAAGCCTGACACTGCAACTCTGATAAATCCTGGCAGCTTCAGTCCTTCTGGTCCAAACAGTCCAGGGTAAGTCGCTCATTTATTTTCTAAATGAAAAAAAAACCTGTGTAACAAATATTATTATCTCTTAATAAAAAGATCGTGTCTTATTAAATTGACGATAATTTTTACTTAATTATTTAGAAGTTTCGTAAAATAAATTATTATTCGTAATAGTAAGTTTATTTTCAAATGAATTTTTAAAACTCATTATTTACATTAATAATATAACATTTTTTATTAGGTGGTTCAAACTTTACAATTTAGACTAGCTGCTATAATTTAAAAAGGATTCTATGCAACTAGATAAGAAATAAAGAATTGGAATAATTTTTTAGGACAGTTTTCGTATTGATTTTTAAAATTCTCTCGTTTGTCACTGACATTGCAAAAATTGATATTTCCAATAAAAAATCATAGGTTCTATACCCTCTGATAGCAATGATAGTAGTGACTTTGTGTTTTTGTTTTTTAAGTAAAAGATAAATGCAAAAATCAATATTACGTACTAACTTACAATCATGATCAATACTTTAAAAAACAGATATAATAACACTAATATTTATTCGTATGAGTATACGAGATTCTTTTTAAAAACATTTTAAAACATGAATTTGTTTTTTAATAGATTATTATTTCAGTTATCAACAAATCAGAAAACATTCCAATTTATGAATAATTATTATATTATTACTACTTATACATTTTTGTTAAAATGTATTTTCACACAACGATAAAAATTTTTTTTCTTATTATATTACAAATAAAAGCATGAAAGACCTTGATTACATCAATATTAAGGATTAAAATTGATAAGTAATACAAAAAAAACTATTAAATACTATTCATTAGAATAATGAAAAATTTTAACGAAATTATAACATTTAAAATTTTAAAAACTTAGATAAACAACGTGATTTATATTAAATACGTTCATAAAACTTCTAGATCATATTTTTTGATATAAAAAAAAAATTTTTTAAAACATTTCCTTTAAAAGAAAGTCATACTTAAAATCAAAATATATGACTACCAAATATCAAATTTATTAGTTCTTTTGGCAATTAACATATACTTATAAATGTAATTTTGTACGTATTTAGTCATGTTTTGAATATTCAGATAAGATTTTAAAATAATCTACAACATATATTACGTACATATATTTGTTAACAGTTAATCTTATTCTTCGGGAATGTTAGTCTAAAATATTATCAAAAAGCTTCCATGACCTTTTACAATCTATCTTCTGCATTTATGTATTATAGAGATAACTACATTTTTCAGCAAGTAAATTAAAGAATGTTTTTAGCTTATGATTCTGTTTCTACTTTAAAAATATATTTTTTCACGGATTCATTAATTTATAGATTTTGAATTTTCTATTACATACAGTAGTTAAAAATCTTTTTAGGATAATACATTATAAATATTCTTTTTATTACTCAATAAATATTACATATAGTATATAAATATAGAAGTGGAGATTTCATTCTCTGATGTTTATAAATTTGTACATACGACTGCTGATAATTTTAAATTTTCTTTAAACAGCAGTAGTATTAGTAATAGAAATTTTGGACAAAAATTAATATTGATTAAATACACTTACTACTATTTGTACTGAGCAGCTTTTTCATGCATTAACGACTCTACTATGTTTGTATTAAGCCTCTGAGTCACGAAGCAGTGAACTATTTCCTAATTTCAAATTCTTTTAGGCTTAAAAGATGATATATATGTTTTTTAAAAAAGCGTAATAATTCGTAATTAAATGAAATTACTTTATTATGTTACTATGCAGTTATAAAACAACAGAGCAATAACTATACTACTGCAAGTGATAAACAAATTTACAAAATGTATACTCAATAAGATGAAAGAAATACTGAAATAAATAATTTCTTACATTTTTTCACTTGTGCACTAATAATAATTACTTTTTGTTTATTTCAAAAATAGAAATACAATTCAACAAAAAAATTTTCTTTTAAATAATATGTTATCTGAAATATGTTCTACAGTTTATAATAACTAAAACTTCTTTTCGTGATATTGTTTCTTAGATCTTTAAACATCAACTGCCCAAACAGTATGATAAGTACATCGCCAGGTGGTCAGATCAAAAGTGGTGTAGCATCACCATATCCTCCTAATCATCCACTTTCGGGTAGTAAACATCTCTGTTCAATATGTGGCGATCGTGCAAGTGGAAAGCATTATGGTGTTTATAGGTATGTTTTTCAAGCGCAAATACAATATTATCGATGCAAGCTTTTCGACCTAAAGATTACAATACATTACGCGAAAGAAGTATTGAACTCAAAAACTTTCTCACGTAATAATACTTGCAATAAACTAATATTGATTTTTCATAAATTTTTCAATATGTGCTACATAGACTTATATAGTTTTAAACGAAAAAACTATTGAGTAATTTTTAAATTAACGTTCGCGTTTAATTTACAATTTCATATTCAAGTTATTCTTAAGTTAAAGCATTGAATATTGTATTAGTCACGATTGCAAATAAAGGATAAAATTAATATTGCGATGAAAATAATTCAATTTTTTAAAATGTGGATGTAAAGATTTTGAAATGCTCGAGCAATTATTACGATTATTATTAATAAAGACAAATAAACGAAGATATCTGCAAAAATATTTTGACAATCATTGTTGTAATTTTTTAAATACTTTCTTATGAAAAATTAAATGCACTGACAAGAGCAAGTTATGAACAAGACACGTCTAATTGTATCCCGAGTCAAGAGATTATTAATTATTATTTAATAACGAGCCTTTTATCCGAGGAAGGGACCGAAATAGAAGGCCTAAAATAATGCCAACGAAAGGCTTTAAAAAACGAATTGTATAAATAAGTCTTGCTTGGCACCGACGCGCTAATCCTAATCGAGGATCGAACAATCAGCCGAGTTCCGAATGAATTTTTTGATTCCCGGCTCCGCTTTCCAGCTGCGAGGGCTGCAAGGGCTTCTTCAAGCGGACGGTGCGCAAGGACCTGACGTACGCCTGCAGAGAAGAGAAGCGCTGCTTGATAGACAAGCGGCAGCGCAACCGGTGCCAATATTGCCGTTACCAGAAGTGCCTGACGATGGGCATGAAGCGCGAGGCCGTGCAGGAGGAGCGCCAGCGCACGAAGGAGAGAGAGCGCGAGGCCGCGGGTCCCGGGATGGGCGCGGCCGTCGGGCCCGAGACCGTCGAGAGCTGCACGAGCAGCTCCCACGCGGACATGCCGGTCGAGCTGATCCTCGAGGCGGAGAAGCGCTTCGAGTACCTCGCCGAGAAGCAGACGTCGTACGAGCAGTTCGGGAGCCACGGCAACAAGCAAATGCGCCACGTCGTCGAGTGGGCCAAGCGCCTGCCCCAGTTCATGAGCCTCCCCCTCGAGGATCAGGCGCTGCTCCTCCGCGCCGGATGGAACGAGCTCCTTATAGCGGCCTTCTCCCACCGCTCGATCGACGTCGAGGACGGCATCGTGCTCACGACCGGGCTCACCCTGCACAAGAACTCGGCCCAGCAGGCCGGCGTCGGGGCCATCTTCGAGCGCGTCCTCTCGGAGCTCGTCTCCAAGATGAAGAACATGAAAATGGACAAGGCCGAGCTCGGCTGCCTCCGGGCCATCATACTCTTCAATCCGGAGGTGCGAGGACTTAAGGCCCCCCAGGAGGTCGACTTGCTCAGAGAGAAGGTCTACGCGGCCCTCGACGAGTACACGCGACTCCACTGCCCGGACGAGCCCGGCCGCTTCGCCAAGCTCCTGCTGAGGCTCCCGGCGCTGCGCTCCATCGGCCTCAAGTGCGCCGAGCACCTCTTCTTCTTCCGGCTGCTTGGCGACGCGCCCCTCGACGATCTCCTTACGGACATGCTCGAGGCCCCCTCGGACTCCTAGTTTCTCAAACAACTTCGCGACACCCTCTCTGTCTTTCCCGCGCGCGCGCGCGCGCGCCAACTCGCTGCTCTTTACCGCTACACGTTTTGCAATCTTAAGCCCTAACTCTGTGCTCTTGAACTACTACCGATCGCGGATCATTGGATTCACGATCATTCGAGATTCACGCTTTGGCTATTGTGACGATCGACGGCTTGA
Source organism: Kradibia gibbosae (assembly GCA_018907135.1). Classification (NCBI taxonomy): domain Eukaryota; kingdom Metazoa; phylum Arthropoda; class Insecta; order Hymenoptera; family Agaonidae; genus Kradibia; species Kradibia gibbosae. The sequence goes on along the minus strand of JACCHX010000001.1, from coordinate 13,043,686 downwards.
CTCGACTGTCCATTGCCCATTCGATCATCATCTATTTATTCATTTATTTAACTTATGACTGTAGAATTTCAAGCACTTTGAAATTCTACCCCCTCATTGTCCCCTGCCAGAGATATTATTATTAAAGTGAATTCAGAAGTAAATCCGGTAGTTTCTCTTTAGCCGGCTAAGAGAGAACGAATATTTAGCTCGATTATTCTAGAAATTGTGTGAAAAACATTTATCGAAATAGATTTTTGTTAATTTCCACTTTAAAGAACTTGATTATTTATGCAATTTATTATTTAGAATATTATTATATAATATTAAGTCGTTCAATATATGTTTACGGGTAGGTGTAAATGTGTAAACACATACATGAGCGCGCTCACGCACATAAAACACACAAATACACATATATATATATATATATATGTATGTATGTATAAATATATGCATACGCGTGTGTGTGTGTGTGTGTATATATATATATTTACAAAAAACATACATTAAAAGTTTGTTTAAGCAAAACAATAAAAAGTTTTCCCCAACGATTACAATGTATGCGAAACACATTGTACTTCAATCAATTTAAATGTATTATTTTACGTGATATTTAAATTAAATGCCAGTAATCGATATAGTTTATAAAAAGTTCTGTGCATAATGTCGCTCAAAATTTGAAAAAATACATAATATTATACTTATAAATATTAAAGAGCATAACAATACATTTTCAGGTAACGATCAATACCTAATAAATATCTTTATGCATATTACAAATATTTTTAATTTTCATACTTATAATTTGAAATTATATAGAAATATTAACTTTTTTTTATTTTAACATTCCCTTCCAGTTTTATTATCTTTATATTTATTTACTTCTTTTATTTAAACGTTTAGATTTATATTATGTAATGCTATACATAACAACAAATCAAATGCAAAAAATTGTTCATTTTTATACTTATTTTATTACTTGCAACTTTAATTTAGTTTTTTGTGTGAAAAGAATTTTTTTTTAATTTTAGATATCCAACTTTAATATTTTTAAGAAGCCATTATAGAATTTTTTAAGTAAGATGTTTCATAAAAACTTATTTTATTTTAAATTGTTTTTAACACTTTTATGTGTAATTAATCATTCTTTTAGTTGCTATACAAATTAGTATCACGGAAAAGACATTATTTAAATTATTCCATACAATAATTTATAAACAAGCTTCTTATTATGCCTTTACTTAAAAACTTGTTTTTATCTGATTCTTATCAAAATTCATAAATTATATTGTTTTCTTTTTATTTTATTATTAAGCTTAAGAATTACATTTATAATATCTATTTATACCGATTTATTTTAATTAACTTACTTCAATTTAATTCTTGGTGTCTGTCTTATTTAAAAAAATGTATATATGGTCGAATAAATCTTTCCCGAATTCTAATAAGAGAAATACTTTGGTTAAATTTAATATTTTTTATTCCTTTGATGAGGATTAGAGTTTTTTCAAAACAATTTATAAATTTGAGTGAAATACATTCTTAAAAATTTATTTTATGAATATTTTCAAATATATTATTATATTTTATAATGTTTTTTTGTACTTGTCCTTTTTTACTACTCAAAATATGTCTTCGATGTTATTATAACTATCGAAACAAATTTTTACTTATATTTTTATTTATATCTTATTTTTATCTATATATATATATATATATATACTTCTGAAAGTACGTGTACACTTGTTGAATACACAAAATGTATTAACTTTTTTTCTTATAATTCAAAAAAAAAACATTTTTTTATTTGTCTTTTCTAAAATAAAATAATAGCATACGTAACGTAGAGAATTGTTTATATTTAATTAATTTTATTTTTTTAACTCTAGCAGTCTAATTGCCTTTAATGATTAAAACGACAAATCTCATTAATCAAATACATCAAAAAATAAACATTAACTTAAAGTTACTTGTACAGTTATAAATGTGAAAACGAAAATCAAATAATATTCTACGAAGGATAAGAAACAATTAAATAAAGGTATCAGGTATAAGTTTAAATATTGTGAATTGATTAAAACTATGTTTTAATCGTTTTTATTTTTATTGGTTTGACCGTTAATACTAAAAAAATAATCTATTATTAATTTCAAGCATACATATTAGGAAATTCATCAAAATGTTATTGATCAATGCCACAAAATTTTTTTGAAAGTTGATCAAACTAAAATACATTAGTGCATAATAAGCAATGAGTTGCAATTGTTCAAATTCATTCAGAAGATGAGTATAATTCTGCACAGCATTTTTTATAGCCTTGATAAGCTCTTAGTTTAATGATGTTAAGTATTAACTATAAATTGTAAGTACTCTAATATGGAAAAAAGAATTTAACAGATAACTATGTCTTCAAAGCGTTATATTTATCATTCTATGTAAACCTAGTACTTTAAAAGTGTTACTTCGTATTTTATAAGTTTTAGTATTATATATATATATATATATATATATATATATTATAAAGGTTTAGGGATTTCGTTTTTACGTGAAAAAAGAATTATAAATTTAAGTTTGATATTGGCAGGACATTTCATGAGTTATGTAGTAAAACGGTGAAATGTAATAAGAAATTGTTATAATTTACAAGAAATTTAATTTTTCTTATATTATGTTTGTCATTTTTAGGTTAAAAAATTTAATAAAAATTACATAAATGTCTAAAAGTTTATATTATACAAACATAATTAATTTTTCATTTATACAAAATGTATTTTCTTAATGCAAATGATTAAGATTTTTCTACAAAGTATATTAATTAATACATAAAATCAAAATAAAGAGAGAATTTACTTTTTAAGTCCATTATGCAAGTGCCTGAACAATTGTGTATTTATTTTTTTCTTATTATTACCCTATTAGACTTATTTAGTTTTAGGTTTAGATAAAATATTATATTTAAAGAAATTTGTGTAATAATTATATTAGTAATTTTTCAAATTGGAACTACTATATCTAATAACCTATTACTTTATATGTAATTGCAGTTAAAAATTACTATTATGCAATAATTTAAAATAAACATTGTGATGTATATTTACGTGCGAAAAAAAGAAAATATATATCAAATATTTCATTCGTTTTATTGGCTGTAGACTTTACTTAAATTAGTTACTTAAACTTTATTTTAATGCAGGTTTAATAATTGATAATTCAACTTTAATTATTAACTGGTCTGAATATAAATTATTAAATTTTTTATTAGATTGTTTTGTTATTTTATTAACATGATCCATCTTTTTATAATTAGACGAAGTCTTTTTTAATTATAGCAATAAATATATTATATAAAATTTAATTACTTTATTTTAATTAAAAAACAGTTTTAAATAAATGATATTAATACCTCGACATTATTTTTACATTACTGTATCTACGTTTGTAGTTTAACTATAAAATTTGTGAAAATATATAACTCCAATAATACGATTTGAACTGGATCATTATTTATACATTAATAGTAATATATAATTCTAAAAAAATGCATTTTTAATATTCCTTGTTTAATTAAGCGTACCGATGTAATGATTGCATTAGAAAGCTTCTTTCGTGGAAAATTCATACGTAAAGAATTAAGTAAAGAGATTTATATATTACAATATAATATATAATTGTCCTGCCAAACATACATATTTTATTCAAATTATTAATACTTGGTTTTAAAATAATGATAAATTATAAAAATTTATCAAACAGATATTATGCAATTTTAGTATAAAAAAGGTTATTAAAAATTAATTTATATATTATTAATATATATTATTATATAATTGTTATACGATGTATTTACTATATTATTCGTGTTATTAAATGATATACTTAAACATAATTTTTTTTGGAAATTATTTATTTATTTAATGTAAAAAATCTATCATGATTCTGCAACGAAATAGCAGATAATAAAAAAAATTGTTATCTACTAGAGTACCATATCTCTTTTATTTACATGAAGTATTTTTTATAATTTTAACTACATTTTCGTAAAATATAATTAACGATAATATTTATTTTGGTTAAAATTTCAGGAATAAAGAAACATTTTATTTAAAAAATCGTAAATGAATTTTTACTATTTCATATTATCATAAAAAATTATAAATTTTAATATTGTTCTGAAGTTTTCGTAAACAGCTCAACCTTCTACCAGTATTCGTCGAGTTTCTCAATTTGTCCCGGAAAACTTGTTGAGGATTCATAAATCCTTTGAAATTAAATTTTAATTTTAGATTTCTGTTAAAAATTAACAAGTTAAGATCAACAGCATATTAGAATATAATTTTTAAAAAATTTCATTTTTTTGTATCACGTTAACAGGAGATGCTTGTGTTTAAGTAGTGCCTTTGTAGATAAGAATTAATACAATGTTAAAATAAAAGTAATCATAAAACCAGTTACCAAGTGAATTGACATATCGCTAAATGTGCAAATGTCTCAGGTGTTGTATTTCATTAAGAAAATGTGATTTTTAAGCATGCATAAATGATTTGCAACTTTATAATGTATGGTCAGGTGATTCCCTCACTTAAATAATTTATCAAACTTTTGGGAGGGATGTCAGTTTTCAAGACATTACGTAAGCTATCGCGAAGAGATTAGAAATTTTTTAAAGAAACTAACTGTGTTGCTAAGCGTAACCAATATATTCAATAACGCATCGCAAAATGACTTATCTTTGTGTTGGTTTTTTTCCATATTTACAAGATTTTTTTTATACTAATATCAAACCAATAGCATTCAAATTTAAGTTACAATAATTGAATAAAGTTGAGCCATTCATTTGCCAATGAAATATTCACAAAAATTTTTAACGCTAACAACATATATTTAAAAAGTGGAACAGATTTTCGAAGTCCCAAGATAATGATTTATTCTTGAAAAATTATGTACTTATGCAATAAAATTTTTCATATGTATATTCCTCACGTAACCAATTCCAGACAGATTATTTATCAGTAACGATTAAAAACCGATTAAAAATTTTTTTCCGTCATCTTTTAATCATAAATGTAATTAAATTTTTATTAAATTAAAAAATGTTAAATTTATTCACTTCATTAAATAATTAAAATAAGAAAATTACACGATGCTATGATTTAATGCTGTGCTTAAAATCTTAACTTAAGTTTATACGTAATACTTTGTAAAAAAATTATTTAACAAACGATTTAATAAAGATGAATGAATATCGGCAACAATGAAATGAAAATAACTATTAGTATGTACTAAAAACTGTTTACGTTTCATTGAACAGATATAGTTGCCCATTTCGAATTCTTAATAGCAATTATATTAATATTTTTCGCAAGTTGAAACATTTACTTATCGTCTTTTAAAATGATTACATTCGTGTATAGCGAATAAAATCAAGAACACTACCGATTAAAGTAATAGAAAACAAAGAGTCGTGTACATAAGATTTTGAATGAGATTTTTATAGAAAGGCTGTCACGTTTTAGAGCGAATATGTACACAGGTGATTAATGATTCCTCTAATGTATTTTAATATGTTTGTATACTTATATTTTATAGCGAATGTTTATCGTGATTTAAAGTAGTGGCAATGCACTCATATATTATTGGTATACATCGGCACTCGAGTGTGAAGCAAGTTTTCACTGTGGGAAACAGCTGAAAAACCATTAAATTTCGCACTGCCTGTTTCTTTCCTTCTTATCGAGATTCCACTGAAATAATTCCAGTAATTCAGTCACACCATTGAGTATCGATGGCACTAACTGTAGTACAACGTATATACTTTAGCAATTTATGACACAGTTACGCTTCACGTACGTCCACACATGCCACGCACACAATGTGCAAACTTGACCTTTATTGACAAGAGGTTGTCTGAATGTAGTGCCGCAGCATAATTAGCAAATGCCTTTTTGTTGGCTTGTTTTTGAAATTTCGTTTATGCTGACCAGTTTTTATTTACATAGGGGCAAGCAAGAGTGTAGTCGCCGTAGCCGATTTCTTGTGTTTTGTGTAGCTAAGATAGCGCCGCCAATGTAAGTTATTAAAATAACAATTGCAAATTACAAATGTAATTGATTCGACAAATCTTTAAACAATTGAAAACTATGATAAATGAATGTTCTTGTATAAAATCTTTACTATACTTTTACGTGGCCTTTTAATTTGTTTATAGACGCACAATATGGGTTACTTGAAATCTGTAGGGACAAGTATAATTTATATTGGAGCCTTCCTTGCTGCAATTACCTTCATTCCTGGAATACCACCTAATTCTAAGTTCACTGAATATAGGTATGGTGCTAATATTAATTTTGTTTCTTACATTTTTAATCAACAATCATCAAATGCAATCATTTTTTATTTATAATTCAAAATTGCATCACAAAGGATTGTAATTATATCTTACAAAATAATTAGTATAACAGCATTTAATTTTCCTACACCATGTATGTGTACAATACAGTTAAATAAAATTTTTAAACGAGATATAGCAGAGAAACTAAATTATTATTTAAAGTGTATGTTATTTAATTATTAAGAAAAATCTGTATAAAAAGTAATTCTTTATTATGATTAGATGCTTTACAATAATTATTATCTTTGTAGTTTTGTTGGACCAAAAAAATTGACTGATGACTTAGCTTTTAACGAACGACTGAGCAATATTGAAATTTTATTAAAAGGACAATTGAAAGGACCCGAGGACTTTGCTTCTTATAATGGAGAACTTTACACAGGACTTCATGGAGGCTATATAGTAAAAATTACTGATAAAAAAATTATACCCATTGTTAAATTTGGCAAAGATTGTGGTAAAATTGATAATTATTATTCAAAATAATTAAATAACAATGAGCAAACAAACAAATTTATTAATTTTAAAGATGGACTGTGGCAAGAATCTATTTGCGGTAGACCTCTGGGATTAAAATTTGATGACAAAGGTAATTTGTATGTAGCCGATACTTATTATGGAATTTTTAAAGTAGATGTAGAAACTGGAAAGTACGAAAGACTTGTTAGTCCCACTGATCCAATTGAAGGCATAAGACCAATGATGTTCAATAGCGTTGATATTGCAAGTAATGGTGATGTATATTGGACTGACTCTAGTATAGAGTTTCTCATGCAAGACGGGCTATTCAGTTGTCTAACAAATCCAACCGGAAGGTTTGTAGAACTAAATTGTCATATGTTTACCTTTCTCATTAGATATTTACTCATGTCTGTATATATTCACAAGTGAGGTTGTTTGCTTATGTAATTGATTATTTATTATGTCCATCTTAAAAAATTATCATTATAAATATAAATGTTTTTTACATAAACTGGTTTCAACTTAAATGTTTGCAGAGTTTTAAGATATGATGTCAAAACAAAGAAAAATTACGTTCTTCTTCACAATTTAGCATTTGCAAATGGTATTGCTTTGAGTTCAAAGGAAGATTTTCTAATTGTTGCAGAGACATTGGCATCTCGTATTACAAAATATAATCTCAAAGGCCCTAATGCAGGTAAACGAGAAACCTTTATTCAGGGACTACCTGGAATGCCTGATAATATAAATTTAGATAATAGGAATGGATTTTTTGTCAGTCTTATTAGTTATGGAGATGAAAACCTTCCAATGATATTACAGTCATTAACACCTCATCCATATATAAGACGTATGGCTGCTAGACTTTTAGCATTACTTGAAGTACCTTTCAAGTATTTGCAAATGTATTATCCAAATTATTATTCTGAAAAAATGATCCACTTTATTGGTCATTTTGAAATGGTAACATTTTTAATTCCAAAAATTGCTACTATTTTAAGAATAGATAATAATGGAAAAATAGTAGATGCTGCCTATAGTACTGATGAAAGAATACAAGGAATAAGTACCGCATTTATTCACAATGAATTTTTATACTTGGGTTCTCCTTTCCTAGAGTATGTTCCAAGAGTTCCATTGAGACAAGCATTTCCAAATCTTTTTATTGAAGAAAAAGAAAAGTTTATGAAGACTGAAAAATTGCAGAAAAAAACTAATGCAAATATTAACAATCAACATGAACCAACCACTACAACAAAAACTCCGAAAGTAGTAGAATCAAAACCAGCTACCATGACAACACCTAAGCCAGTAGAATTAAAGGAAACTACTAGCGAGACAACTAAGCCAGTAAAATCTAAGCAAAGTACTCAACCCCCAAAACCTGTAGAAACTAAATCATCTACTAAACCTTCAAAAGCATCTTCGAATCAACAAAAATCTAGTCACAGTAATGAAAAAAAAACTCCTAAGAAATAAATAATGACAAGATGCGATTAACATAACAAAATAACTGTGCTAGAGTTGATTTAAGAACAAAAAGATTTATTTTTACCTTATTAAATATCGGGTATATATTAAAATTGTTATATATTTTCTGTGATAAAATATAAATTTGAGATTAATACAGGCGTTATTCTATAGTACGTAAAACTGAGTAACTGAAAATTTATAAAAAAAAAAAAAGTTTTTACAAGTTTTATGCTATTTAAGTCTGACAATGGCTTTCATAGTTTTTAAAATTTCGTTTATTGAAGGCCTAAAAATATTTTGAAATTAATCAGAAATATATAATTAATTATTTTTGTTAAGGATTTGGGTTAAAGGAGTAAATTTTTTAATTAAGTCGGAACGTAAAATATTTATAATTATTTTCTACATAATAAAATATTTTAAAACAAACAGTTTTTTTCTTATCCATCCTTAAAATCATATTATATGCAGAAGGCATCATTTATATTCATAGACATAACATCATTATTTTTATCATCAAAATTTTACTAAAAATAATATTATTTAATTTATTTTATAATAAATGTCAATAATTGGTATTTTTGCCATAATGAAAAACTTCGAAACATATTTTTACAACGTAAGTAATAAAAAAATTAAAATATATACATCGATAATTACAATTTATTAATAGTAATAATGATAATAATTGAGTAATAATCTAATTCCTTTAATGAAAAGCATTATGAGAAGTTTTTAATAGAATTAATTATTCTCAGTACTTATAGAGTACGACATGAGGTAATTAGTTTCGATTCGCAAATATGTAATTTTTTGTACGAAGATTACAGATTTATAAGAGAATATATGAGCAAAAGACATGGAAGTTTCAATATCAGTCACTGGCAAACAAACATTGTTTTAGAATATAACTTTAAATGAGACTAATATTCCTTAATTAACAGAATATTTGAATCACATTTGTTCTACGCACTACGCATAAGGCATATGTGAACATAAATAAAAATATTTGAGATTAAAAATATTATCGCTCTTTTGTAATTACTTTACTCATTTTTCTGTACAATTTTGTTATGCTTGCGAATTAGTGTGAATAAATACGAATTACTAAATCGAATGATTCAATTTCGATTTTACATTTTCATATATATATATATATATATATATATAATTATGTTGCAAAAGTATAATTATCTCATATTATTAACAAGTAATTTAGTTTTAATTAAATAATATTCCATTTTAGATCTTCAAAATAAATAATATATACAAATACTTATCTGTAAATTTTCTATTATATATTTCTAAGAAATTATTAATTGACTTACCCTTTACAAATAATAAACTTTATCGTAAAATATTTTAATAAATAAAGTTGTAATAATTGTTTTCTCGATATGTCAATATTAAGATATGAAAATTAACTTTATTTATATAAAATATTAAAATTTTAATAATTTTATTATAGTATTAATTTAAAATTTTGAAATAAATAAATGCATTGATTAATTGATTTATTGTAATACTAATAATTATTGTATTTAGTTTGGATATTTAAATACATTATTTAATTATTTAAAAAGTTTGTTTAAAATTTACCTAAACATTAATTAATTTTAGTGTATTATGAAAAGCTACTGTATATATTATTTAATTTCTGAGAAAATAATTAACAAAGATAATTATTATAATTTAGATAAACGCTAAAACCTTTTCAATTTCAAGAGAATATTCAGGTAGACGCCCTTACAAATCACAGAACATCTTTTACACTTTAATATATAGTAAATTACCCATTTGGCTTATCTTGGAATTATCAATCAACAGATGCCTAAAGACCCTTTTTTGCATAGACGATACAATTTTGACAATTCTGGGAAGATGGTTTGGTCTCATTGTATTTCAAATTTATTAATAAATCACAAATGTCTGTTGCGGCAGTTTAAAATTATATTTTTTGAATATTATTGTCAGGAATATTTAAATTATTCGTCAGTTTACACAAGACGTCGAACTTCATTAAAAAAAAAAATAAATATATAAAATGCACTACCACTTTTCTTTATTTCGTCCAGTTATTTTATAAAAATCTTATAATTTTTAATTTATCATTATTTTAGATAAATTTAACTTATAACTGTGACCTGAACTTTGTTTAAGATAATATTTTAATACAATTTGGTTCGTACATACCGATACAAATTATTACAATGTCGATTGTCTTTACTGCATTTAACATTAATTATATACACTTAACACTATTAATAATCCATACATAAATTTTGCAAAGAAAACAATTTCGCTTTTAAGTTTTTTTGCATAAATCAAAATTATAGTTTTATCATTAATTTATCAACAAAGTCGAATAATTTTTTAATCTATAGTAAGTAACTAACATCTGAGGTTAAATATTTTATTAATATTTTAGAAATAAATTTACATATAATCTTTTAAATATTTTCATTAACAGTCTATATGATTTTTACAATTTATTTTATAAATGTTCTGTATCTTGGTTTTTATTAATTCTGCATTTTCATAACATAGACTTATGTTCCTCAAATTTATGGTTTGGGAGAACCAAGTTGTGCCTCAAATTTGATCATTAAATATTGTATATTTATCACATTTTAAGAATGTTTAAATTTTAAACACTAAAATCACATAAAATTTTTTTTAACAAAAGTAAATTATCACATTTATAGATATAGTTAATAGCAAAAAAATAAAAAAATATCGACTGTACTTATATTCTACTGAATCAATCGGTAAATAAAACTGAATGTTTAAATTTTTTGAAATTTAAAATGTAAAGCTTACAGTGTTCACGTTTAATTGTTTTAAATTATTCGAAAAAAATTAAATTAGGATAGTGTATTCAGTGAAAAATTGTTTAACACGTTTTTATAATTAAATTGATTAATTTCATACTTTTATCAAAACGAATAACTGCAACAGATAATTTCATTTTTTAAAAATATGATTATCAATAAACGTCTTTTTTTGTTCAAAATTTTCTTTTATTGAATACAAAATTATAAATAAGTCAATTGAGGATCTATACGTATTTGTTTTGTATTTTTGTTTCTATTTGGACTATGGCGTCGTTTAAAACCTTTACGTGAATTGCGACCTGCAAAAATAAATATATTGATTAATTTATAAACACCTATATATAATACGAAAATTTTTTAATATCTTTATGTAAATCAGTATTAAGAGAAATTTAACTCAGCGAGATCCTAAAGACCGCTCGGTATTAGCATGGCAAATCATCATAAAATGAACCAAGTATCTAAGATCAGAAAAAAAAAAATTATAAATATTTACCTTTATCTCTATGGTTTTGTCTATGATTCGCCATATTTTCTTGTATTTTTGTTAAGTAAGCTTCTTCTTCTTCACCTTCAAGCACTTTGCAGTCAACATTACAATCATTAATTTTTATCTGTATCAACAAAAAATTCGTTATTTTTTTATCAATACATTAAAATTCATTATTTTATAAATTACAAACCGTATTTGTGTTTAATTTTTTTAACAAATCAACAGCAGAATTTTCTCCTTGCAAGCGAATCCATCCTTCGATATCTCCAGTTTTATATTCAACATATGCTACTTCACCTTCCAACTCTATTAATTTTTGTTTTATTTCTTCTTTAGTAATATTTTTCTGTATATTTGAAATATGAATTAAACAGCCTTTTGCAAGTTTAATTTTATCTTCAGTATTATTTTTCTGATTTTTAGGTCCCTTTGCCTATTTCGCATATAAATCAATTATTTATTAATTATCAGCTATATTATATTTATCCACAGTTGTTATTATAACAATTGACAAAAAATACCATACTTACATTATTACTTTTACTATTATTTTGGTTTTTAGCTTTTTTTTGACGTCTTTCATCTCTTTCTTTTTCTTTTAGAACAGCATAATCAGCTCTAAAAAATTATAAAATCATTTTAATAAATGTAGTTTTATTCATTTTTAAAAATAAATAGACGTAGAACAATAAATACAATCAAGTAAAACAATTTTAGTTCTAAAAATTATGTAAAAGAATTGTTCACATAATTATAAATGAACATTTTTTTCAGTTCTTTTAAATAACAATTAAATTAATTTGAACAAATACATAAATGCATATTATTTACAATATTCATTGTTAAAGACAAATTTTTAAACTTAGATTGATTTTTTTTAATTTACTTACGACCATAATTTAATTAATTCTGTATCTTTATATTTGATTGATTCTTGCTCCATAAATGCTTTAGCATCATCCAAAGTTTTGAATTGTAAAAATATGGATCCTTTAAAAAAATATTCTTTATCTTTTTTATACTTTCTCATCTTAAAAAAGAAATATAATAAAACATAGATGAATAATGAGTAATAAATTTTTTCCAACATAAATCATATAAACATACTTACAATAATAGTTTCAATTGATTCTACAGGTTCAAAATGTTGTTTTAATATTTCAATAGTTGAGTCAAGTGGAAATCCTTTTAAATAAATTGTCCTAGCTTCTTGAGCTTTTCTATAGTTAGTATCGTATGTAGGTAAAGGTTTTTCTTTTGATCGTCGTATTTTCTTCCTATCTTCAGACACTTCTATAAACTCACTGTCATCTAAGGCTTTTAAGATCACTTCAACATTCTTACTTAATGATGCTAATATTTTAAAATTTAACATAATTGTCATTGGAACCCAACCATCATCAAGTTTTGTTTGTTCTATAAGAAACCTATCTCGTTGCATATTAACATCTCCGAAATAAAACTAAAATAGAACGCAATAAGTTATTAAAAATATCAACATATGAAACTTAATAACATCCTACCTCGACTTGTTTTTTAATTTTTTTGAGTAATTCGATTGAAGCTTCGTTTGCTTCGGAATCAACATCATCGTTGTTAGATTTTTCTATTTCTCCATTTTCTTCTGTACAATTATCTACCGGCTTGTCATCCACCTTAACCTCATCATCAGTACAAATTTCATTTTTAGGTACATCGCCTTCCTGCACAGAATCGTTCTTTGATTCTTCCATAGCTTTATGCTAGCGTAACGCTTTTATATGTATTATTAATGGAAAAGTTAATATAACGTAAAAAGTCTAAGATATTTATAACTAGTACAGAATAAATGGTTAAACGATGCACGTGGAAAACTATCTTTTTAAGCTAATGCACCGACGACCGACCTGATATATCGTGGTCTAAAACTCCATTGGAAACGTGGAACGTGTAAACAATATTCCGGACATGACGTAGTTGGTGATGATTTTTGTTCTTTCATTCAAATTTGGCGAAAAACTAAACTACTGACAGTACGAAACATATCCATATGATACCGAATCAGTATTACTCATACACAATTAAAATATAAATCATGGAAATAAGTACACTATCTGAAAATTTACATGTAAAACAATAAATTTTACCTAATGAGAAATACAACAAAGCATCTTATATTATTCAACGATGGCTATGGTCAATTGTTTAAAAATAGAAAAATAAGATGTTATATACATCTTGTAAGACGTATTGTGCCAGTTACTACTATTACTAGATATAACGTACCTCTTTTCTTAAATACAAATTTTGATTGGTTAATTATTGGTTTTAAATATGTAAATGACATCCCGTTAATTCCCTATTTACAGTTAGAACATCAAAACAATTCTACCCAAATACTTTTATTATCCAGTTCTTATTACGGTGTAAAAGCAGGTATAATTTATAGATAATTAAAAGTGCGTCCTTCGGCCCATTGTACATAAAATATAATAATAAAAGTATAGAAATTTGTAAATAAAGCCTTTACCTAAACTTGTCTTACGTAGTTATATTTGCAGTCAGATTGATGTTTCAGTTCCTTATTCTTTCTTAATTTCTTGTTCCTTTCCGCTCCTCTCTTTGGGGTGACTGCGCCAATTTAGTTTTAGCTCTGATCAAATCTTTTTCCATCTTCCAAAATGAAAATCTACAAGGACATTTTTACGGGTAAAAAATTTTTTTGTACTATTAATTTATCATTGAGCTCAATATTTTTCTTAAATTTCCCTGAAAACACCTTAATTTACGCGTTTTAAGTTGCACATACATTGCTTACATTCCATCTCGCTATCTTTGTCTTACGTATTAATTTATCATGATCCTATTAACTTACGATCTTTACTTCACTATCTACTTTACCTATATTAAATATTGTTTAATTACTATTATTTAACGAAGGCAAGGCTCAATGAGCATTCAAATGCTTTTGAAAATTAAATAATATGAAATTTATAACTAATTTTTAATTTGTAGGAGATGAGATGTTTTCTGATACCTACAAAATAAAACTTGTTGATAATGTTATTTATGAAGTGTATGGCAAGGTAATAATTTATTTTTCATATTTTAATAACGATTTAATTATAACTTTACAATAAGTGTAAACAATATTGCAGCTTATTAGTCGTAAAGCTGGAGAAATAGAAATTGCTGGTTTCAATCCATCTGCTGAGGAGCCAGATGAGGGAACTGAATCAAATGTGGAAACTGGTGTTGATGTTGTTTTAAATCATAGACTACAGGAAACGTATGCTTTCAGTGATAAAAAATCATATACTCTGTACCTCAAAGACTTTATGAAGAAGTAGGTCAACTTAAACGATAAATATTCAAGTAAATTGTTACAATTCTAATAGTAACATGTTTTTTTTAGACTCGTAGCTAAATTAAAGGACAATTCTCCTGAACAAGTTGAGGTTTTTAAAACAAATATGAACAAAGTTATGAAGGATATTTTAGGTCGATTTCAAGAACTTCAATTTTTTACTGGAGAATCAATGGACATTGATGGACTTGTTGGTCTTATGGAATATCGAGAAATAGATGGTGATACTGTGCCAGTGCTAATGTTTTTTAAACATGGACTTGAAGAGGAGAAATTTTAATAAAACTTTTAACATTTGTAAGTACATTGTGTACATTTTAATTCAGTGTTAAATTACATGTAAATTCATAGCAGATGCATTGTTATTGTGTTTGTTATTGCACAAACATGTAAAATCATTTTGGCATTTAAGTGATTGATACAAAAATATTTTGTTGATACCCATTTTTTAGGTGCCAACACCCTTTTTATTAAAGCTTAGTAACTTGTAATTTTAATTAATTTATATTTATTTTTAGATGATCAGAATCAAGACTGCTGATTAAAAGCGAATAATCACAAATTTTGTTCAAGATACTGAACAAGCATTACTTCCAGAATAATGCAATAATTTATTTGTTAAATGTTATCAATATTTTTATGAAAGTCAATGCTATTGTAAATAATGTTGATGCACAAATAGGACAGTATAATCCAGACCTTGTAATTTTTAAATAAGAAGAATGGGACAAGAATAAATTATCATGTCAGAATTGAAGTGCTGTCAATAGCTATTGAAATTGAAGAACAATGGATATTTGTTTCTAATTGCAACTAAATACATTCAATAAAAAATTATACTTTTTTCTAATCCTTAACATAGTTGATTTATTTGAAAGACATCGACATACTGCAAACTTAAAAATATTAAAAATTTTTTTTTTATTTTAAAGACTTTAATTATAAACCTTTTTTAGAATTTTGTATAAAAATATATGTAGCATATTTGAAAAAATTGTTTTTTAACCCTTAGCTTTTAAAATATAAATTTGTCTCAAAAAAGGGCCAATAACTAAATTAAATTTTTTTTTAAAAGTCAATGCTTTGTATAAATTAAAATATCTCTTATTATAAAGATTAATAAAACATGAATTTCAATCAATTTTTAATTATTAAGATATAAACAATTAATATTTAGTTTTATAATTTACAAATTGAAGACATAGATAAATATTAAATAAAATATATTTTTTTAAATAGTAATTCATATATTTCTCTTTTACATAATTTTTATTTTCTTTCTTATTTATTTATCTTTTACATACTTTTCTTTATAGCATAATTATATATTTTAAATACCTCAATGTATGTAAATAAAGTTTCATAGTTTCAAAAGTAATATAAAAGATGTTATATTTCTTGACCTATGAAAATTTTTAAAATATCAGTTAGTTCAAGGATACTTTCAATTACAATTAAAGTACTTACATAGTTTGTTTTTTTTTAATTTATTCGAGTACTTGGTGATATTTGAAAGTGAAACAGTTAAACATACACAGCATTTTTCATATTTAAAATTTTCATAGATATCTTGGAGACAATCACTTTTATATTGTTATTATATATAAAATAATAGTGTCAGCATTTAAATGCAAATAATGCAATTTATTTAAACATAAATAAATGAAATTAAAGAAAGTACAATAGGTAAGAACATTATTTTCAAAAGAAATTTGAAATAAAAACGAATAATATATTAATTTTGTTTACGGAATAGTAAACGTAAAGCATAATAACAATATGTAATTAATAATTTTCTATTATGAAATAAAAATAAAATGTATTATTAATATTATTTGTTATTAATAATAAGATAAAAGGGTCGATATTGTAAAGGAAGACCTTTTTGATTTCCATTTGTGCGCTCTTTCGGGTTCTACATTATTATACAGTATACACTATGTGTAAATCAGCTGATTAATTGATGAATACATATGTATACGTAACTTTGCTTTCGCCTAATTCTTTTAAAGTATAATGGAATTCGATCAGTCAAAATTGTATCAGCAATTCCTATTTAATAAAGTTCATTCACAGGTATATTTTGCATAATATTTTATTTAACTTTTTAATTTTATATTTAGAAAACTAATTTATTTATAAATACAAAATTTTATAACCTAATTCATATCTGTACATATACAAATACATACCTAATAAATGTTATTATAAATATAAACATATCTGTTGAGTTTAAGCAAATTAACTACATAATTATTGTAATTTTTATAAATTTTTATTAATTAACCTATTTTTTAATTACTTTAATGGCATTAAAAATCATAGAGCATTAAAAAAACTTAAATTTATTATAATAAATTAAAATCAGTAAATGGTACAATAGTGGGTTACATAACTTATCTAAATTTTAAAAATAGTTCTTTCTTATATCTCATTG
Source organism: Kradibia gibbosae (assembly GCA_018907135.1). Classification (NCBI taxonomy): domain Eukaryota; kingdom Metazoa; phylum Arthropoda; class Insecta; order Hymenoptera; family Agaonidae; genus Kradibia; species Kradibia gibbosae. The sequence goes on along the minus strand of JACCHX010000001.1, from coordinate 13,026,271 downwards.
TATCTATCTTATATTTATAGAATTGTAAATAGCTTTAATTAAATAAAAAATCATATTAAATTTAAAACTTGGTAAGGCTTAAAGCATTAAAAAATATATTAAGAGTATTTTAAATTGAGTTCTAAAGTCATCAAAACTATTAATTGCATAAACAGAAATAGATATAAAAATATAGGAAATATATTTATCAAATTAAATAATTTAATATGAAATAATTTTTGTACGCTTTCTCATTTAAATTAAAAATAAATATTTATTTTATCTTTTTAATATGTTAAGTTCATTTATTTAGATTTTCTATTTTTTAGATTTAAAAACTGTCTTATTAAAAAATTTTTTTAATACTAGATACTATCTAATTTATCTATATGATAAACAATCTAAAAAAATTTCTTTAATTCTCTCTTTAATTGATACTTACTTTTTCACTTATAGGCAATTCAACAGAATGAAGAACATATTAAAATGTGGACACAGTATAGAGATAGACATAAACAAATTATTGAAGGACTCAAAACACTTTCACTTGATTTATCTATGAATTGCATAGTTCCCTTGGGAAAAAGAGCATTAATGAAGGGTAAATTGAAGCATACTAGTGAAATACTTGTTTGTATTGGAGATGGATACTTTGTAAAATATACTACTCAACAAGCAATAGCATTATGTAATCGAAGAATAAAATGTAAGGTCTACTTAAATATACTTTACTTCATCAATTTATATCATCAATTAAATAATAATAGATTATTTTAATTGATTTAATTTGTCAAATGAATACAATAAACCTTATAAGAAACAAAATAATAAAAATTGTATTCTGTTTTGCACAGGTTCAGAAGACATATTGGATAAATTTGAAAAAGAAAGAAATTTACTCGAAACTCGACAAATGTTGCCTCTACATTATGGTGCATTTGAATTAGGTGATTGTGAAAATGTAATTGAACATTGGGATGAAAAAAAATTAGACGATTGGAGAGGTATTAGTTTTTTGTTAATATATAGATTTTTTAAGAGTTACAAATATTTATCTATGACATATTTTTAGTTGAGCATAAAAAAAGAGAACAAGAGTATCGACAAAAATTAAGTTATTTAAAAAATAAAAAAAAAGAAGAAGTTGTAACAGAGAGTGATCTTTTTAGAAGACTTGATGAATTAGAACTTGAAGAAGAATTGGCAGATGAGCTTAATAGGTAATACTTGAATTTTTAACATACTTATCTAAATATAGATTTGATTATTTTTATAAATGTTTATGGTATTAATGTTTTAATACATATTAATAATTAGATTAGAGGATGAGCATCAGAAATTATGCGGTAATAGTTTACAAATAAATAAGAAATATGATGAATCAGATGAAGAATCGGATGAAGAATCAAATGTAGAATCAGAAGAAGAACCAAATGAAGAATCAGATGAAGAATCAAATGAAGAATCAGATGAAGAAGTTGGAGAAGCAGAAAATGGAATAAATATTGATCATGTACCAAAAAAGAAGAGAAAACAAATAATTGATGAGGAAAATTTATTAATAAAATCATCGGCAGATATTAAGCATAACAAACAAGAAATATCATCAGTAAAAGTAAGTACTGAGCAAACAAATAAAGAATTCCAAACACAATCCGAACAAAATATTGAAATAATTCCTAATAAAGATAATAAAGTAAATGGCAAATTTGAGGTATCTATCATAAAAGAAGATGACGTTGAAAAAGTATTAGAAATACCAAATATATCTATGGAATCTAGTTTAACCTTTTGTAAATCAGAGGAACAAAAATTTAAAAAAAATGAGTTAGTTTTACAGGAAAATACAGTTTGTTTAGAAGAGGACTATAATTTTGAAAAACTAAAAAGTTCTAGTAGAAGAGTTTCTTTTGCTGAACCACGATTCTTTGAATTAGAATCTGATTTAAATGAGATTGATAAAGACAATAATGAAAATAATGTGACAGATGAAAATGAGTATGATAATACAATAGAAATTAATTTTTTGCACTCTGAAGTAACGCCATTATCTTCTAATACAAATACTAATAGTAATATAACCAGTCCAGGGGATATTTATACATTATTTTACAAACCTAAGTCTATTCTTAAAAAATCACTCGATAGTGAATATAATAGTAAAAATATATCATTAGATAATTATAGCATACAAGAAGAAAGTGATGAAAGCATTGGAAGTGATAATATAATAAATTCCACTTATAATATAGTAAGTATTGAATTAATACAGAAACTTTTTTTTTTGGAAAATTATATTGTGATTTTAAATTTCTATACATAAATATTATAATAGAAGAGAACTTTTATCGTACTAACCTGTTATTAAAATTTAGGTGGTTCATGATGTACAAGACAGGAGTATCGAAAAAGTTGTTACGCAATGTAATGAATCGATTAATAAAAATAGGCCAATAAGCAGATTTAAACTTGAACGAGATAACTTAAAAAAAGGATTTAAATAGTACAAAATATTGTTATCATTTATATATAAACTATATTTTCTAGTAAAATGTACACGTTCTTTTTTACTTATTAAACAAAAAGTGAAAAATATAATTGCTTATAAGATAATTTAAAATATAAATTTTGTACTTCCAATTTTATTATTTTATTATTATTTTAGATTATTTTATTAGATTTTAAAGAATTTTTCCGTTATGATAAATTTTGAATATTTTCTAATATATAAAAATTGAAAAATTAGAAAGATACATCACACAAAACTTGCATATTATTATCTCTAGTAAATATCATTTTTAATATAATATTGTAAATAAAATTTAGTTTATGTACCTAATTATAAAGTATAAAAAATCGTAAAATTTGAATGTACATAATTTAAAAATGCAGAACATTATTTGTATAACATACTTTATATTTTTGTTTAAATAAAATTTGTTTAATCTTTATGTGTTTCATATTTATTACAAAGCTAAGCTACCATATATCCTCCTTAAAAGTTGCGCAATAAAAGTTTGAAAATTGATATCTTATGATAAAATTTAGTTGATTACGTATTTGCTAAGAAGTCTGAATAATATAAAATTTTCTTACAAAAAAAATGTAACACAAATAATTAAAAAATTGTATTTATTAAGTAATACATGTGAAATTATTAAGTGTGCAAAAGAAAGGTGTATGAAAAAAATAACAATGATTCAAAGTAGAAGTTTGAATGTCGATTTAAACGTGTAAAAAAATTAAAGATATCCCAGCTCTTCTCTTTCAAATTGATTATGGAATAGCTTCGTGATATGAACGCGAAGATGCTTATTTACCCAATCTTAATTTTATATTCAAAAGAATCATTTTATCGATTCTCTCCTTCATCTGAGTTTACCTAGAATTTCGATTTGCCTTTAACCAATATTAATAATAGCCCTATTTATATATTGTTCGATATTAATAATTAGAAAAGTTGATTTTTAAGATTGATCGTCAATTTTATAATGTAATGTTAATTGTATAGGTCGTACCTCGTATAATATAAGCAACTGATGCCATTTTTATTACACTATCATTTCCTCAAAACTTGTCTCAACTTTTAGGCAGTCACTTTCATTATATCGATAATAACAATTAATTGTTAGTTAATACTTAATTAATATTTTGCAATAATAAAAATGATAACATTTTTTATCAATATCGTCTTATGATAATTGTTAAAAATTAAATGAATAATTAAAATATGCTTCGGAGCATATTTTTCCTTTAGCAAACACTGAAGTCTTTTTAATACTTTATTGAAACCCGATGACAATGGATGGTACGAGTGAAAGCCTTATAGCTAAATATTGTACGACTATGTCTTGATACCAGTAAACATAAATTCTATTATTTTAATATTTTAGTTATGCATATAATACAGCCTTAAAATTAATTTAAATCGTAAAGAATTATTTCGCTCACTGAACTCGAAAGCGTCAATGATAATAAATGTGTTTTGTTAAACAGTTTATCCACGCGCCTCCTCTGCAAATACGGAGTGGACTTTCTGGCGAAAAGAGAGCGCGAAATTGCCTTCGCGCTTCGATAGCGGCGAGTAACCCGAACTCCTGCTTCCTTGGAAAATTGTAAGCACCCGGTCCCGACCGGCGAACTTGAAATCCGCTCACAACTGGCTGGTCGCGGCTGCAAAACGTCGATGCGACGATGGTTCCGGGAAAATCTTTTTTTTTCTTCGTTGTCTTTTGGCGTGCGTGATCGTGTTGCCTGGAGCAGCTGGAACTACGTGTGGACCCTGGTGTCGTAGTGATGTAGCCTCATCTTTACGAAGCGGCTCGATAAAGAGCCTGGAGTCGAGAAGGGCAACGGCCGGGATAATCCCCAAAAATGACCAACGATATACAATCAGTAGTAATAATAAATGTATAAAAACTGAAGTAATTTAATAATACGTAAATTAAATATGTATTGCTAGTTTATCATTCACAATCAAGATGAAAAGTTGAAATTTTTTGCAAATGTTTTAATCAAATTTTCAAGCTCTACAGTATATTTTACGTGAAAAAGTTATATGGGTCGTACTTGTGTATATCTATAAAGTGTTTTGATTCGCGAAACAGAAATTTCACAAAAATTTTATTTAAAATTGTTTATAAATATATCTGTATGTATCTATTGTATAAGATTCTAGACTTCATCAACGAAAAAATATTTTTCTTTGTAAAACCTAATATCCTTGCGGCAAGTTTATATAAATAATAGCTATTATCATTTTTATATAATAATTAATACTTTATCGAATTTTCTGCATTTAAATTTATCAATTCAAATTTGTATAAGAAGTTTTATATGTAAAATTATTTCAAATTTATATTTGATTATGTTTGATTAAAAAAGTTAAAATTTTTTTGGTACCTTAAAATTCCAAAAAATAGAAACATGCATTGGGCGTATCTGTTTCCGTTTGTATAATTTGCATCAAAGCTAATGTAAACGACTATACTTTTTGAAAAATGGGGAAGACAGTTAGTAATGAATTCTATCATGTGCTAATTATACACGGCTAATATGTACTGTTTCGCTGAAGATCTACGTCACGACAATCCAATAGGATAGTCTAAGATTACATGTTTTTGGGTATTGATTAAAAATTAATCGATGTAAGTAAAATCTTACAAGTGATGTTTGAAGAACCCTGCTGAATAAGTTAGGCTGTTAAGGGGTTTTGTAACTTTCTGTGTGTGTGGGTGCGCCCGGGAGGGGATGCGGTGTATGTGTCCGTGTGAATATTAAATCATATTTTTAAAATAACAGAATAAATATCTCGCAAACGCTTCTATTTTTTTAAGCATAACGTCGGCTTGTAAGTTTATAACAACTGAAAATGTTTTTAGTAATAATAGAATTTCTTTAAGCTCATTTATTGTAAAGCATGTTTTTTTTCGTCAATTAATATATAGTATTGCACTTTGATAAGAGCAGATAATTAATAGTAGTTAATAAATAAATTGAATTTTTTGATATAAATGACAATACTAAGATATGAAAATTTATTATTTGATTAGAAAATATTTTATTCATCAATTTATTCTTTGCTTAATTTTAAATTAATAATTAGTAATATTTATCAGTGGTTATGCAACTTTTACTTATTATTTTAATTATATTTAAAAAATAAAAAATGTCAAATGAAAGGTATTATAAATTATAATACTTTGTATTTAATATTATTATAAGCTAAATATAAAAACCAAAGTATTAATTTTTTATGCGGTATATTACCGTACAAATTTTATTTCTTTTTGCAAATTTTATTTCATTCAAACATCTTTTGAACGTATTAAAAAAACAAAGTTCTGCATAAATATAAATATTTATATCAGTTATTAAATTTTTACTATATAAAGCATATTGTTATTTTACTGACTAAATACTTTATTTTTTATCTTTGAATTTTGAACATTTATTTTACCCAAAATAGATATAATTTAAACAATAAGGTATAAAATATAATTCCTCTTTGATAATATTGAAGCACAATATTCGTGGATTAATAGCTCCAAATGGGATTTTAGCTTAAACACACACATTCTCACTACCGCTTTCCCCTGTTTTTTATTTTTCGTTGATCACTTTATGTAATTCTACAGACTTACATAATAAACTTCTAAAAATATTTATTTTGAGTTAGCAAACAATATTAACATCTTTTACAAGAATACATTTTTAAAATATTGAAATTGACAAAAAATTGATAAACCATTTATAATAAAACTAGGACAATTGTCAGTATCAACAGAATAATAATTTGTAGTTCATTCAGTATTTTATTGTATGCATTTGTACAATCAATTTAAATGTCGATTCATACATAAATCGTTACCAGAGAAGACAAAATTTGGAAGTAGAAGGCCGGTCTACCTTAACAGTGCTAATGAAGTTTATATAATACTATCAAGGCTATGCTCTGAATTTCATGCATCCATTCAAGGAAAAACAAGGTTGGTAAATATTTTCAAGAACTTTACCAAGAATAAAGGATGAACTAAATCTTCGTTATAATATAAGTAAATATATTAAAACATTTACTAAAAAGTAAAATTCTTTTTTACATGAACGGAATTTTTGTCTCATACTTTACAAAAAAAAAAAAATATTAAAAAAAAAATCTATAAATATTTTAAAATATAATACTCGAGTAAAAAAATATTTCCTATTTTCAATATTAATATCACTTTTGATATAATTACAGTTTCCAACAAAAAAAACAATGTAAATATAATATCGCTAAGTAATGTGCACATTTAAATAAATGTTGTAAATAAAGTCTATCTAATTCTTTGACTATAACTGTAAATAGAGTAAAATAAAATACATCTACTAATTTTGAAAGACAAATAAAAATATTCAAAGATATAATGATCTTATTTAATGGTATAAAATTAAATAATATCAGAAACGAATGCAATTAAGCCTTTTATATTTATTGTTTTTCAATCATATATTTGAAATAAATCATAGCTGAAATTAAAATTTATGTAAAAAGTTCCAATCAATCCATTGAATAATTTTACATTTAATTTAATGCACGTCCATTCAAACGTCTTACTTTAAATACATTTCATTATTAAATAAATGATTTAAAGCAAAATTTATAATTTAATTACATTTTTAAATTTTATTGCTTCAAAACTATTTGTATAAATTCAATTTTTAATACTTCAGGCACTTCAAGTATAGTTTGATTTAATTAAAAATCTATTTAAGTTTAAAAATGAAAGTTTTTAAATATTTTTATATCAGGTATAAATAATCAATTATGATATTTAATTGCAATAAAAAATAATATTTTCTTTTACTTCTGACCAAGTCTGAGCAATTTTTTAAAGTTTGAAATAATGATGTTTTTATGTTACTGATATAATATTGATAGTTTTAGCAATGTTACCTAGATTTTTACATTTTTATGGATTAGAAAATCTTGTTACATAATTAATTAGAAAAGTTCAGACTTTTTACACTGTTCTTTTTTAAATTCCTATAAAGTTCCATTTAATTAATTTCCTTGGTTTTTTAATTATTTTGTTTCAAATACTTACATTTAATCTATTTCATTATGTAGAAATTTAATAATTTAATTTTGAATAATTTGAAAATAGATTTTATTAAAAAATGTAGTAACTTTTCCTATAACTCTTCGATTTGATTATGCATGGTAGGACAAGTTACGTTAAAATAATGAATTATTTTGATGTCAGCTAGGAAAATTGAATACCTACATGTATGTATCTATTCATTTATATGTGAAATTCAAAACTGTCCATTAAAAATAAAAGCAAATTTCATTCAATTTACATATTAATTTATCAGTAGTTTTTTATAAAGTAAAAAGCCTCAAATTAAGCTTTAAAAGGTTTAGTCTGTAAAAAAAACTAAGAAATAAAATTCAGTTATACTTACGAGCAATATCCGGAAGGAAAAGAGTTAATTTTCATGGTTTTGTCTGATTGCACGTGTAATTCGACAAATTCTTTCTCTGTGAACCCTTAACCTACTTAAGCTCCATATCTTTATGCTATTATGTATTTACTTAGAAATGTTCAAGATAATCTTTGCTTTCTTCCAATCATCATTAAAAAGTGTTCATTTTGAATTATTTTGTTTTTTTACAGATTATTAAATTTTATTAAAAAGAAAAATGACAACTTTCAGTGTTTTTAGAAAAATATAATAGAATAAAATATGGTATTTTGTATTTATTGTTATTTAAAATTAAAAATTGTAACATATTTTTCGATTTAAACATTTTTCGAAATAATTACGTATAATTATAGTACAGCTTTTACAGAAACTTATTGATAATGGAAAAAAGCTTTTTACTTTAAAAAGAGTTCATAATATTATTCAAATTGCTAATCAATTTTTTCATACGGTATTTAAATTTAAATTTATAGAAGATATAAATAAAAGTACATCATAAAAAGTTTTAAATATTAACATGCGTTCATGATAAATACTTTTATCCGCGTTTAAATAATTTTAAGAGTTTAAACAAATAATGTTTTTAAAGAAGATTACGTAAAACTTCTAATAAATGCGGTTATTTATATGAGAGCGAATCAAGCATAAAAGTTCAAAAATAATAAAGTTATACAAAGCAATAGAAGGAAATGCACATGAATGCAGTACAAACGTTAAAACTTTCAACACATTTTTACATGGGCTTGGTTTTATCAATATTTTTGTGTTTTTACTAAAAATTATATTTTATTTAAAAGTATTTATTGTGATTAGTGAATGAATCTTAATTATGTAAATTTAATAAAATTTAAGAGCAACTGAATAGAATTTGAGTAGAAAAATTGATCATTGACACGTTGAATTTTTAATAAAAGTTATTTTAGCCTACATTTTACAATGAAGAAATTAATAACTTTAATTTTTATAGTAAAAAATTAAAAATTAAGCAACAGATCTTCTTATATTATTGTAATATGAAAAAGTTATTATCGTTATTAATTAGCTATTATACATATTAATTATTATTAAATAGAAAAATTAATAGTTTTTTATGAAAAACGTATATTGTTACTTTCAAAAATATTTTTTAATTTTTTTAGAAATAAATTTTGTTATTACTTAAGACATACGTAGTTATATTCATATAATATGGTAATAATCAAATTTATATAAAAAACAATAATAAACGATACCTTATAATTAAAAATCTTTATGAAATTTTTGTAAGGAAGTGAATTTAAAAAAAAAGAAAAATTTAGCAATAACAAATATAAAGGATTGAAGCTAGTGAAATGGATTTTTTTGCAAGAACATCTTAAGTATGTATTACCTTTTCTTGAAACAAACCTTATTCTATTTAAAGATATTTTTATATTAACGAAAAGAATTTTTTATTAAATTTTTATTTCTCTCATTACATTATTTCTTTTTTAATATTTGGTCACATTTATAAATTTTTATTAGTACTTCTTTCTAAGTACATAACATTTGATTTTTCACTATTAATAAGTATAGAAATTATAAGAAATTTGCTATATAAAATGAACTTTTTGGCTGATTGAAAAATTTTTTATTATTGATATTTTTATTATTAAATTCTATACAAATTGTTTTTAAGGGGAAAATTTTGTTTAATATTCAATTTAACAATTATAATTGGATCTTAAACGATTTGCGTTATTGAAAATTTTAATTAATGTAAAAAATTCCATTTGAAGTCAATATTAATATTCTAATAATAAATACGATTCATCAGTGTCTTTAAGAGAGAAAAAAAATATTTAGCTTGAAATATAGAATGTCTAAAGGTATAATCGCTAATTTTTTGTTTATTATGTTTTTGAGTATTTATTCTTTATTATTATTCAGAAAACATGCATTTAAATAATTTGTAGAATCTTAAAACTATTTAAATTATATTGTGTAAGGAAATTTAGCTTTGAAAGTAACTTTTTTATCCTAAAATTTTAAATTATCTATCAAATACAATGCAACTGCATTATTAAATTGAATGTAATTATTTGTAAACGTTATCGTTATTTTATGAACAACTAACTCGTTATTTTAGTAAAACTACAGCTTTTTCTTATATATGTGGCAAACATGTTTGGTAGTGTTTAATACTGAAAGGTCAATTATCGTCTAGAGTCTTATATGATTATAACAAAATAGACATCCATAGACATTTATTTAACCGATAGTCGATTCAAACACTATAACTTAAGACAATTGACTATTATTTAATTCTAAGAGGATCGATATTTCATGAGTTAAAAGTAATAATTAAATTTTGATTTATACATGAATAAAGTTGTGATTTAAATTCATGAGAGATTCTGCGGGTGTATAAATGTGAAGTGGAAGTAGGTAAAATTTGCTTATGCCGTAAGAGTATCCATTAAAATCTGTAAAATCAACTAGCAAAGTAAAGCTCGGCTCGAGGCGGATTGTGCAAACAAAAATCCCTCTAATGGAGGTAGAGTAGCGCTGTCAAATCCGATAATCTACTACGTCGGAGGACGTCGGGTCGCTCTCCTAGCTGTGCGCGAGGGCGCGGATGCGTAAGGAAGGATCGAAAGAGTCTTCTCTGGTTTCGAACGCTCTGCAGCCCTCGTCGTCGTAGCCGCGACAAATGCGAGCTGCCAATGGTAAAGGTCCACCGGACCGAGGACCTCGACAGATCGCGACTCGTCAATCGAACGGTCATCTCGCACCCCATCCTCCTCGGACCGACTCACCCCGGCTGTTCGCGGATAAACTGGCCGCGTGCGGATCGATGGCTCGAGCGGGTGTGTGTGTGTGTGTGTGTGTGTGTGTGTGTGTGTGTGCGTGCGCGCAAGGGTGGTTCTCACGGTGGCGTGGGGGTCTGGGTGTTGCGAGGCTCGAGCGAGTATCAGCCAGCCCAGCCGAGATCGCGATCGGCGCTGCCGAGAATTCACGGCCCCCTCCATTTCAACCCTTGTCGTCGTCGTCGTCGCCGCCGCCGCCGCCGCCGCCGCCGCCGTTGAAGCATCGCGGGACGCACCCCGACTCGAGTCGCTGCCCCTCGCAGTCTCGCGCCGCCCGACCGCCCGGGAGCACAGCTCGTCGCGGTGGCCCGCCACCAGCAGTAGCTCGGCGCGCGCGCGCGAGTGGCTCCTTCCCGCCCCGAGCCCTCCTCGTCCACCTCCACCTCCTCCTCCTCCTCCTCCTCCTCCTCCTCCGCCGCCGCCGCCTGCGCCGCCCCCGTCCGTGCTCGCGCCCCTCTGCCAGTCCCGTCCCCCTATGCCAAGGGGGTCGTAAGGATGTCGAGGCGCGGGCTGCTCCTGCTGCTGGCGCTCCTCGGGCCCGCGGCCGGTGCCCAGGAGCCCGCGGCCGCGCCCCGCCACCAGCAGAGCCAGCCGCCCTCGTTCATCGAGCGCCGGCTACGCGAGCACGCGGCCGCGCAACAGGCCGAGACCGAGCAGATAAGGCACGGGCGGGCGCGGGCCAAGCTGGGGACGCGGGCCCGCGCCGGGAGGCCCTTCATCGAGGAGTCGGGCTACGAGCCGGCCGTGGGCTCCCTGGGCTCGAGCCCCGGCAACGGGACGAGCGAGCGCCGTCGGGGCCGGGAGCACGTCGACATCGTGACCCGCTTCTTGCGCATCATCGAGAACCAGCAGCTCCTCGGGGAGAACTGCACCGCGGGCACGGACGTGAACCTCGGCGAGGGCGTCGTCGACCAGTACGCCCAGGAGCGCTTCAGGCTCGAGGCCAACCTCGCGGTCAACCGGGCCAACATGCTCACGCGGCTCTGGAAGTACGCCCCTGAGGTGGTCACCGGCTCGGAATACCTCCTCCACGCGAGCGTCCTCTCAATGGTAGAGTTCGACGAAGACATATTCGCCGCAGGCAACTGCTACGATAAGCTGCAGTACCGGGAGCGCTGGCTCTACTGCCCCTTCGCCCACCGGCTCCAGAACGAGGAGGGCGTCCTCGTCAAGGACCTCGCGGTCGAGTACAAGTATCTGAGCAACAGCAGCGAGTGGTTTTACATCGCGCGGAAGAACGCCGAGCGGAGGATCGCGAGCTACGCGGAGCTCAGTCGGGGTAAGTGCCCGAGGATCGATGCCAGCGGTCGAGGCTCGCCTCCTCATCGCCGCTCTGGCCGAAACAACCTCGCGCGCCTTTGAGCGCCGCTCGATCGAAGCCGTGTTCCGTTCGATGGCTCCGAGGACCTTCGATTTCTCTCAAGCCGCCCTGTCGAGCTCGAGTCCAGGCCGATATTTGCCCTAGTAAGGCTATCCGGACCCTCTTATCCGGACTCTTCGCATACCTCGAGATCAACGAGGCCCTGCTCGATTTGCGATCCCTTTTCTCTTAGCTCCCGCTCTGAAATCGTTGGCCATCGGCTCCTGCTGCCGTTGGCGTACGAAGCAAATGCCGCCCTCGATCCTTTGGAGTTCTTTTACGTTTTTTCTTCTCGAAAAGAGCGCACCGCCTGCTATTAACTTCCGCCGATCGTTCTCACTCTTTAACGAGCCCTTTTAAAGCGCGAAAAAAGCTGAAAAAAACTTGGTCCTCCTCCCATTCGCGGACCCCGCAGTCCGCCCGAATTCACTCGGGACTCGTGCACATTACCGGAGTCTATTTTCGATTGTCCCCGCATCTTTAATTTTAAATTTATTTCCTTCTCTTTTCACAGCTCTTTCTACAATAGCACTATTACGACAACTGCATTGGCTGAAATGTTTGGGTTTTTTTGCGTTGAAAAAAGGTTGCTTAAATGAAAACTTCGCTCGAAAGATTTTAATTAATGCCTTTAATTTAGTTTTCACTTTATATGAAAAATGCACTTGTCAGAAAGTTTTTTGCCCACTTTCATTCGATGCGCATCGCGAAACCAGTTTTTCTCCACTAATAAAAAAAGGATTCTATTTTTTCTTCTCTATTTCTTACGTCGTGCTAATAATTTTAAAAATGAACAAGCCCATCAGCTCAGTGTCTATTGAGAAGAAAAATTAAAAAATTTATATTCCTAATCATTGTTATGTATTATAATTACGCACCTTTTCATTAAACATTCGATAAATTTAACTTTGCGAGGAAAAATTTCTGTTTTTCATTTTTTGCACAATTAGTTGCATTAAATTAATAAAGTAGATTTACATTATGCTATGGATTTAATAACATTTTTTATAAGCGTTATATTTCTGTTCTTTCATTTAACAACTGCTATTACGCTAATTTAAGTTAAGTAAGATAATATTTTATTAATATTAAAGAAGTCATTAATACACCGTGATTCATACTTTAATTCCTAAATATTACATTAATTTTGTTGTCAAAATAAAATTTTTAATTTTTTTGGGTTTTTTTAAGTATTTATTTATATGTAATATTACTTTCTTTAATTCATTGATTATTTTTTGTCTTTATTTTTATTTGACTATAATAAAAATAATTATTTACATAAGATTATAATTGCTTTAGTACTAAATCATATTTAATGACATCTTTGCATTATATTTCATTTAGTTTTTAAAATACTTTGTATGTATAAAAACGCATTTTTTCAGAGGAAGATTTCTTAATTTTTATAAGTACTATTTATTAGATTAATTTAACTACATTGTTATTAAAAAAAGGTGTTTAAAAATGTGTACAAGTTTTAACTAAGTCCAAGTAATAGAAATTTGTACACTGTATTTTTTAAAAATAATTTATTAAGAAAATGTAATGGTAATAAATAAAAAGATGAATTTTGAAAAATTAAAAATTTATATTTTATAATTTTTCATATTCTTATTTTAGTTGAAGTTTTATAAAAAATTTAAAGATTACAAAATTTTGCAATATATATATATATATATATATATACTTTTAATTTATTCATAATCACACAACAGCCATATACTTTCTGCGTGCCTAACAGAATAGGAATTAATTTATAATGCTTAATTCCGTATATTTATAAAATTTTTGCATAATTCATAGAATAAATAGAATAAAGAAGAAATTTATTTGCTAATGGTAAATCAATTAATTCTCTTATTGAACACTGTATTAAATGCAGGTTTTCAACTTAATGTAAATATAATTATTGTTAATAAAATACTTAACATTTAATAAATGTTAATATGTCGAAGAATAATATTGATTTCAAATAAATATCTAATTATTTTCTATTCAATGCTGTATTCATAAAAATCGCAAAGAAACAACTTTGAAAAATGTATTTCAGTAAAGTTTAATTTATACGGAATCATATTTTCTCTTAAAGACAGACAAATAAACATTTTACGGATTGAAAATTAATGAGTTGTGAAAAACAAAATTCTTCAAAATAGATTGTCTTGGTTTTTACGAATTTATCTCATATGTATGATATAGATTACAATTAATTTATAAAATAATTTCATTGTATATTCATATTTTAAATTTAATGTACAATTAAGTACGTAACTGAAAACAGACTTAAAATTGTCACCTTTATGTAACATTATGTTTGTAATAGTTGTCATTTATTCAAGAAGCTTTAAAGGTTCAAAGCGTTGCATATAATATTGACATTCATCACTACTACAATATCAATTGAATACTAAGCGCTATGTTTGCAACAATTATTCTGTTGATATACTTGCAGAGGTGTGTCATGCAGACTGTATAAATATAATTCTTAGAAGTTGTTTTGATAATGCCTTAATAAATCGCTTTTAAGATAATGAAAACGATGCCTTGTTTTACAAGTACTCACTTTTGAACTGCTTAGTTAGAATCTCTTTGTAATTTCATGTTCGAGACTCGACGTGACGAGCTTGAGCGAGATTACCCCTAGCTATATCATATCATTTTCACCCTTTTTGTTTCACACAAGTACTTGTGTCGATATATATGTATATCATGACTGCTTTTGGGTTAGATAGGAACTTCTCTAAATCTTTTTGTCGTTTTAGGCAACTCCTTCAGTTCTTGTGACTCGCGTAAGCTAGGTTGCTTAAATTTTTTGCTGTAAACATCTTCAAATATTAAATTTCTTGCGCGGTATCATGTATATCATATGACTCACAACACTTTATTAGTAAAATAGTTCAAATAAGCTTAGCTGGTTGACATTATATTTATATTATTTTAAATTTTAGTTGTCATATCGAGAATTATTGTACTACATAAATCATGATCAATAATGAGAATAAAGTACTTTTGGATTAATATAAAGATACATGTGAATAAAAGTTTCTGCAAATATGTCTTTTTATAAAAACAAAATATTTCTATTTTTTCACTTATGAATATAAAGTAACGGAAAATTATCAAGAACTAATCCGTTTTAAATTATTTGCTTTATTTACATACTAATTATAATAAAAAAACTAAATCAATAATGTTTATGTATCTGCGATGTTTATGCGAAGTAATGAAACAAGCTCATATTTTCAATCTTTTTTTTTATAAATTTACATTAATATTTTCATATAAAAACTTCTCCTCAAAGAGTCACACCTAATTATATAAATCACAACAAGGTTGTCATTAAAAAGTATGCTCAATTATTTTGAGTACTCATATTTTATAAAACTAGGAATAACTATGTTTATCATTTCACAACTATTTCATAAATTAATTAAAAATATCATTTAAAATCTAGCTCTAAAATCACAATCGATAATTAGATATACAAAACAATACAAAACATGTTTCTTCAAATTTATACAATAAAAAGGTTTTTTTTTTTAAATATATGAATATTTTTTTCTAATAAACGTGATCTTATCATTGTGTATTTTTAAATACCATTATTACATACAAACCATTCTTATCAATCTAAATTTAAATGAAATGAGTAACATAAATAATAAAGGTGAAATGTTTGACAGTTTCCATTACTAATTTAAGTAAAATATAAATATGCATGCTTGAAAACATTTCTAATATGAAAAAAAAAATTATGTATAAAAACATCTGTATGTAAAAGTTGAAAACATAAAAAATAAATAATAAATTGTTAAAAAATACATGAATTTCAATAATATCAAGAATAAATACTTGAGAAAATATTATTTTTATTTTAAGTGATAATTTTCTTTTTATGGAAATAATTACTAGAGAGTAAGTAGAATTATATTTAATTATAATAAATTCATATAAATGAAATTAAAATAAATTAAATTTTTTTAAACCATTGCATTGCATTTTAATACTTTTAGGTTTAAACTTTGTTATTCATTATTACCAGTAGTACTTGAATTATTAATTTTGTTTAAATGTGATCGACTGATTAAAAAAAAATATTACAATAAAATTCATCAATATAGTTAAAATTTTTTTTTCAAGTATAATTTTAAATCATTTTTTAGTAAGAACAGTAAAATTTAATTTCGTTTCTTATTTTAAATTAAAATCAATTAATAAATACATTAATTTTATTTCTGCACTTAGTAATGTATATAATAAATTATATAAAAGCTGTAGAATTTTATTATTTAATATGCGCACAGGAATTTTAACTAAATTCTACTAACAATCAATTAAATAATACAATTTCATTTATTAAAATTTATTATTATGATTGTTATATATATAGATTATGCTGCATATATCACATAATTCTGATTTACTTAAAACTTAATATATATTAAAAAAAACATCAAACAAAGTAGTTTTATTTTCAAATAAAAAATAAGAGATTTATTTTATGTGTGCAAGGATTTACAGATAAAAGTAGATTTAACGTATTGTAAATATTTGATAAGCTTTTAATACAAACAATAGTTAATATAGAAAAATGAATTTGTGTGTTAAAATTTCCAATAAGCAATTTTCTTACTGAAAAGTAGATCTTTAATGTTTTCATTTCTTCCAAACAATTAAATTTACATTTGTCGGGAAGGTCCGTATCTTACGACGATTGATGTAACCACGTTTAATACATTGCACGTAAAATTCTAAATGAAATATTTTACAAAATTAATTTGATAATAAATGTTCTTTAAATCTTTTATGTAATCATCATCAATTTAAAGATGTTTTGATTAATTTTCATGTTTTAATAGTTATACAAAAATCAAACATTTTTTTAAAGTTGGAATTTTATAATTATCTTAATAACGTATTTTTTCTTCTTTTAAATTTTATATATTAATTTTTTTACTGAACTTTTATGAAAAAAATTGTAAAACAAAGTTTTTTTAAGGTTTTCTATGTGTATTAAAACGTAAATGTTTAGTATAATATATACAAATTATAGTATTTGTATACAAGTCCATCATAATTAATTCTAAATTAAATTTATTAATATAATTATATTCAAAAAAAGTTTTTAATTTATAGAATCATTTTGCATAATTTTTAATGTTTAATTATGTAGCAACTATACAAGATTAAAATTCATTTCATGACAAAGAAAAATTAATTTTTTACAAACTTTTATGATGTGGTATACAAGAAAGAAGAATTTTTATAAATATTATTAAAAATTTTGACCTCAATAAATTATGCCAATAACGTATCGAGATCATAAGTTTATTACAATCAATGTATTAGCAGATTTTATTTAACACTTCAATGATTAATGGTTGAAAATTGTAATGTAAGAAATTGAAAATCAATTGCGTGACTATCAAGTTTAATATTTTTTATGCAATTATAATTTATAAGCGTTAAAAAATGTCTTACTTTGATAATATTGATTTCTTAATATAAATTTAGAAGTCACTAATTTAAGCAAAAGATGTATCTATAGAACGAAGTCCTTTTAAATATATATTTTCATGGCGTATAAATAATACTAATACATACAAACAAGCATCATCAAAATGTCAGTTAAATCGATTTAAAATTTTAAAATCGGATTATCAAAAATATTAAATTCATGAATTTTTGTGGAATTTTTGTGTTGAATTTGGAATTTACGCATACTTTTATACATCTGTACTGAGAAATAATAAATATTTAACACCTTATCGGGGTTTAATTAAAAATTTTCTAAAGAAAGTAAAATTATAAAAATACAAAAATTTTGTTTGAAAATATTAGTAGAATTAAAAGCGAATTAACAATAAGTTTAATCTTAATGTTGATTATATTTGTAAAAAAATTATAATTTTTTTTTTATTAAAAATAGACACCCAGTAAATTAGATTCAAATATGATTACAATGAGATTTCGAGTAGGTAATCACTTTTGGTTTTTTATAAATCGAATCTCATAGCTCCAGATTCGTAACTACGATGTGATATGCGTTTGGGCATAATTTGAGTATAGTAGGGAAATATAAGAAGGCAAAGTAGGAGAAATCATCCATTATATTCATTAAAATTTTTCTAAAAGGAAAAGTAGTGAAACTTTATGATTAGATATATAATATTAATTACCATAGACAAAACGGATGATAAAATTATATGCGTATTTAACTAAAAATAATATATATTATTACTACTGTCACCAATAATTATAATAAATTATAATTTTTAATGTATATGCTAAAATAATACAATTTTAATAAATTTACTGTTGAAAATATTCTAAAAATTTTTTTTAATACAGCATTCTTTTACAAAATTGGACTTTCTGATAATATGTTATTTAATATATAGGTTTATATATTTAATATAATATGTAAAAATGAAATTTTTTATTATTTTGAATTCATAACTTTACAATATTAGTAACTATATATGAAATTAGCTAAGATAGTCATTTTCTCTTTTCAGTATATTATAAATGAAATTTTTTTTTGCAATAATGTAAATTCATTGCTAATTATTATTAATTATATATGAAATTACATGTATTAAATTTAAATATATATCACAATAATGATATTTAACTACACTCATAAATTTTTTTTAACCTTTATAAACGTTTGGGCAAAATTTATTTTTCACTTGAATGTAATATCGATTCAAGGTGATTTTATAAATAAAATATTGTAAAAATATCTGAAGAGAGAATTTAATCTATTAAAATTTTCGGTATCTATGTTTTGGGTAATATAAATTAAGATTTTATACGTTTGAGACATTAATATTGGTGCAGTAATATGTATGACTTGGATAATGAGAAACACTCAATCTAAATATTAGATAAATTTAAAAACTGTTATAAGTTAACTCTTAAAAAGTAAACAATATCGTTAATCTAATATGTATTTCACATTATTATATATAAATAATACGTAGTCTTATTATTAAATCATATTGGAGCAACAGAATTTAGTTAATATTTACTTGAAAAAACAACATATGAATATACGATAGAGAATTATGAGAAACGTGCGGGTGATAATTTATTATGGTACATAAATCATACGGGATCATGTACTGTGTCATACATTTGTTTTCTACATAAATCTGATTATAATTAGTTTGGTATAGAAAAATTATAGTTTTTTTTTAAAGCATAGTATGTATGTTAATAAATATTTGTTGTATATGATGTGACTGAAATATTTATGCTTCATAAATTGGCTAAATTAAAAAATATTGTTAGCATTAAAATATTGTTAAATATAAATTACTTACATACCTATCTACATGTTTATTAAAATAATTTAAAAATATCAGTGTAAAATATAAGTGTAAAAATTTTAAATTAATAATTCTTTTAATTGACTTGTAAAAAGTATCATTTAAAGTATAATGCATTTCGTATTATAAGCGTATCGCATTATTTATTATATAAAGTATAAAGGAGATTTTTAAATAGTTCTATTTTACCTTGAAGTTTCAGTATTATGTCATTTATTTATTTAAAATACCGTCAATTTTGGGATTTAGTTTAAGAAAATAATTTGTAATAAAAATAAACAAAAATAAGATACAACATGAAGCAATTGTATTTATAAAGTACTATAAAAAACGGTTTTAAAAGTAAATTGTATAAAATAATGTATTTATTACGCTGGTTAAAGGCAATAGGAAAATGAGAATATCATTTTAATTCGACGAGTCCATATTTATGAAAGAATTGCCAGAAAATGGAAAGAAAGTTCATATTTATTTATTATTGATTACATCGTCGCACCTAACACGAACAAAAATAGTTCCATTTATAATTCTAAAATATGATTTTATACTATCTAATTGTGTAATTAAAAGTTCTGGTTAATTAATTTTTAAATATCAAATAGTTATATATTTTTTAAATTTAATTACAAATAAAGAAGAGATCATAACATGGATATGAGTAATGAAGCAAAGTAAATTTCGAACATTTTAAATATTTTATAAATTAACCTTTTCTGAGACTGCACGTAATAATGCAATGATATAAAAAAATTGTATTATTTACAGAATCTTTTTTAAGTATCAAAAGATAAGAAGAGGTTAGCTTATAAGAAGAGAAATTAAAACATTACTATTTTAACTGACAATATTTATGGTATTCTTATTAATTTTTTATTTATAAACATTATTTTTCAGAAAAGGTGACTGTTGATATAAATTATAAATGAAAAAAAAGTTTATTCAAGCATTTTCATTTTATTAAGTATACTATTTTTATAACTTATTATTTTATTGTGTTATTAAATGTTGTGTAATAAAATTTCGTTTTTATTTTAAATTATTATTAAATTATTAAATTTTATTTTAATTCTTAAGCATGTATAAGAATTAGTAAGGGAGGCTCATCTCAAAACAAATTTTAATAATTATATGTAATAAAGTTTATCTTATTGACTATTTATTTATTATAGTTAGAATTAAAAACGAGTAATTTAATTTATAAGAAAACTTGAAAATACGTTTTCAATGGGCTTATTTTTAAATAAACTTAATGAATCTATTTCAATGAAGAATTTAATAAGAGATTTTTTTACATTTGTATATGAGAAAACTGTGAAACGATTAAAAAAAAATTTTGTAATTGCAAAAAGGAATATATATATTATGAGTATGTATGTACTATGATTAATTTTAGTAAGAGGAGGAATAAAATAAATTTATTTTATGCAAATAAAAATACTAATAGTTTAATATAATTTTATGTTCTAACCGACAGATAATTTATATTTTAATAAATCTTGAGTCAGGAATATTAATTTTTTTTCTTAAAACTCACTAAAATATGAAATTAATATCTATGTATGATTTTTTGGAATAATTACCATTTTTGAGAATCTTACATCTATGTCGTATTTAGCTACCGTACTTAATTTATGATTTCTTAATATTATTAGTGTGATCGAATGTTTGGTTGTTTAAAATAAGAATATCTTTCATCAAATTAAATCTCTGAAATTCCTATATTTTCTCCAAAAAAGTGTTAATTTTTAGGAAAATTATTAACTTTTTTGCAATTAAAGCTCGATTCTGGGTCACTATGAAACATACTGTCAGGTCAGATAAAATTTCATTGACGTAAAAGCCGTTTGTTAAGGAAAACATGCAGCAGAATTATAATTCAAAAACTCTATGAATGGTACGCAAGACGTAAGTGAAAAATGTAGTTAAAAAATGTACTTGGCGCGTAGCCAATGATAAAATTAAAACAGAAGGATATCAGTTCATGGTATATAAGTATCTTACTCTAATAGATGTGGACAGGAGGGTTAAACAGAAATCATCCAACTGTGATGCGCGTTGTCAAAAATTTGGTTACGCATACTTACGAATATAGTATATATTTCAAAGGTATTCTTGGCTCTCAAAGCCCAGACTGATAGGCGCCTAACTACAGCGAATCATTCGACACGGAAGCTCGTAGCGGGGCTGCCAAATTTTTGGTTTAGTACATTAATTTACTCGAAACTGAATTTATTCTCTATAGAAGTAAAAATCGACATTTATGGCAAGAGAAACTGTTAACATGTGTGCTTATATGTAAATTGCTGAATCTTGAAAAATGATATTTATTTTCAATATGAAACCTTTTATTGAAATAAGTTTATTATTATTAAAAATGTAGATCAATGCTGCAAATGTTTATTAACACTTTATTATGCCATTATGCCGTTTTTGTGTAATTATTAATTTTATTTTTAATAGAGTGAACAAGTTTCCTACATTAAAAAAATTCATATTAAATATATCAATTCTCTCATTCAAAATTTATTGATTAATTAATATGAAAAAAGATAGAATAATAACTTTGGTATGTACGTAATATTTTATACAGCGTATTACCAATTCTTTATTAAATTAAAAACTTCCTCTAAAGAAGCCAAAATCATTTCTATCGTATACGAAATGCATTTATAAATATAATTTAAATTTTTTAAAACTGAATTCAGAATTAATTCAAATTTTAGCGACAATCAATTTAGTTAATATTATTGCTAATTATAAATGTAATGTAAAATTATACCTTCCATTTAAATAGTTGTTTTATTGAATGAATTAATACAAGTTCTCGACTGTAGTTTCCTGCAGTGGTCGAACGTTATTGAATGTACTAAATCTTATTTTCATCTAAATATGGTTGAATCCTCATCGAAGAATGCTTCAAAAGGTCTCAAATTAAAATTTCATACTTAAGATGCTTATTTTATACGGTTTCATAACGAATTTTTATAATTTCAGTTATTATTTGTTACTTCTGCCCTACATTATAAACTTGCCAACCCTTTTTCAAATAATATTTTTGCAACTTTTATTTATATCATATAATATAATATATTATATATTATAATTTTGAGTGTAACACGGCTATATTAAACGTATTTGTGATTTTAAGTTAATATTTTACATTTCAACACTATTATAATAGTAGATTAAATCTTTAAAATTCCATTTATTTATAGTAAATTCCGTAAGCTTAATTGTTTCATACATTTTTTAGAATTACTTATTAAAAAAAACTTATCTAGACCAAACAAAATTTATTAATATATTATTTGTTAATATAAATTAACAATATATTACGTACTAACATATTTATAATTGATAGGAATAACGTAATAAAAGTCAATACAATTCATTAATTAAATTTATATCATTTATATTAAAAAAACGTTTAATAGTATTTTTATAATATTTAAAATTAATTATTTTTACTAAAAAATAATTGAATAACTGAATATGAAGTTTATCTTCTACTTTGATGTCCGAAAAATGATTTTTTTCATTGTTACAAATCATTATAAATATATTAACATAGAAAGTAATATTGATTCTTGTAGACTACGTTTATCTAACAAGATGAAGGTAAATTAATAAATTAAAGCTTGTTAATTATTAAAAAAAGATTTTGTAAAATTTGTTGAATTTCAAAATACGAATATATAAAAGTAAAGTCAAAATTCAAATGTTTTCTCTTTTATTTTGTTTGTTTGTAATTTAACCAATTCATTTTACAAATTCTGAAATTAGCTACGAAGAAAATGAAATATACGAGTAAGTTTTCATTGCATTTTGTTTTGTCGTTTTTCCAATATTTGAGAGAAGACATACATTCTTTGTACTGTAAAAATAGTAGTTTTAATATAAAAAATTGTTGTGTAATTAATAAATATTATTCTGTTACTAAACATAAAAACATATTATATTCAAGAGAAGTTTTTTTATTTGATTTTAGTCTAATGGATGAAAATATAATTATTTATTGTAGATATTATTTTAAACAATATATTTAATTTGCACTTAATTTTTTCATCTATATTTCATTTTAATGTACACTAAATAAATCATATTATATAAGTAAAATTGAAGTTTTTAATCTCTTGCACAATAAATATTTGGATAATGGAAAATAAATGGAAAAATTAAAATATTTAAAATTCGTAACTCTTTTCTATTTAGACATTATTTTTGGATTTAAAAAACTTTTTTTTATACTTATAATTCCTTTTGGTTTTTTATTTAAAAAAATTCATTTCATAATTTTTTATAATTTTTTGTTTTTAAATATAAAAACTAAAATATTTTCAAACAATTTTACTAAACGAACTGTTTTCTATTAATTTAGTTTTTATTTAACATTTTACATTTTAAGTAATGATAATTATATATTATTTATAAATTACATGTATTTCGAAATAAAAATAAAAATATGAAATATTAGTTATTAGTAGAAAATTAATGATTTAGTAAGAGAGAAATTGTTTTTCTTTATTTTTAGCAAAATTTGAATTTACAAATAATTATAAGTTGACTATTTAAATATTGAAAAGATATTTGGAACTTAACATTTGTTTTGATTGGGTACAATTATAAATACTTATAAATATATACTTTACAGCACATAAATGCCATCATATATAATAAATTTTTCATATTGATTATAAAAAACTGCGCAATAAAAAATATTATATTACTATTTTGTTTAGCTGTAGTTTAATAAATTATATATAATTATTTTTAATTTTTTATCTTATATAAGTACCGAATGATTTGCTGTTTCAGGTTATCACACCTATACGCACAATGAAAGCAGTCATACCGAACGTATAGAAGACGAGATATTAACAGTGCGTTACGAAGATGGACGCTGGTCGAAGCCGTACTACGATTGTGGGGGTGGAAATATTTGGATGTTGACGTATACTGTACCATTTTTTGGTTACGTCAATAATACTTATTACTTTAAGTAAGAATCTTTTTTATAGTATTATTTATAAAATATTTTTGAATTAAAAATTATTAGTTTTATAATTCAAGTCTATTTATGAACATAATAAAAAAACTTATAAACTTATTCAAATAAAGTATTATGGTGTACCCCAGATAATACATTATGATTTTACATTAGTAATGTACATAAAAATTAGGTATTGATACTCTAAGGACATAAATAATGTTGAAATGAAGAAACTTAATTAATATTTATAATTGATAAAATAAGAATAATATTAACTTTATACCATTTTTTAAAACTCTATATACTAATTACAAGACTTTAGTTTCAATTAGCTTAATACAAAAATGTTGTTATAATAAAGTTTAAAATAAAGATAATATTAAATAAAGTTGTATTCGAAAAATTTCTTAAATAATTTAATTTTTTAGCATGAAGTATTTTAATACAAATTTTCTGAAAATTAATAACATTTTTAATGTAACAAGTAATTTAATATACTTAACTCAGTGCACGATTTTCTTTAACACATTCTCTAGTATAATAGTGAAAATTTTGACTAGCTGAAAGTAATAAAATCATATCACAATATACGTGAACAATATGATGCAATTAAAAAATATTGTATTTAACACACCCTTGAATGGTCGTTGAAATATGCGAAAATTATTAAAAAATGACTCATGATATACAGATATTTGAGAACAACGCTTGTTTAACAATGCGTATAATTAGAAGGCACACACCCACACACACAAAAAAGCATGTACGCAAAATTTAAATAAACATTACTTTAAATATTTATTTTTAATTATTTACAATTAATAATTATATAATATTGTGTGATCATTTAATAATTTTGATTATAACAGTAGTAAATTAGTCAGACCAAATATGTAATTATTTCATATGAAAAGGAGTTTTTTTATAAATGATCAGTGTAGGCATTATGTATGTAAGTAAGTAGATATTACGATGCAATTAAAAGCATAATTATGTTATGTTATTAAAAACTTGGTATTATTTTAAAAGTTATAACAATATAAATTACAATTTTTAAAAGATGTATTAATATTAGTTTCATATCTTTTCTATGTATATATTCTGTAAACCATTATAAAATTTATTTTAGCGGACTAAAATTAGTCTATTTATATATTTTTAAATATTGTATTAAAATCAGAAAACTTTTTAAAGATTTGAAAAATTTTTCATTCGTATACCATTATCATTTATTAAAATATTTATGAATACTTAATTATTGAAGCACTAAATATACTAATTTTACTTCATTAAAAGTAGGAGAAACAAACTTAAGAAGAAAATTTAGCTGAAAAAAAATGTTTTTGCTTATTTACCATAAGGTAGATCGAGACTTTTTGTTTTCGCTGAGGATAATCTGGATGATCTCTCAACTAAAACACCAATAATCTTTTTTTTGTAGATGTATTCGGAAATAATGATCGTTATACGCAATATGCTGCGCGCTTTACATTATGTTTGTAAATAATCGAATTAGTATGTAATTATGCAATTTTTTAAGTAATGAAAAAAACATATTTTATCGTCATTAATATCTTTTAATAACGCATTCATCTTTTTAAATTAGCAACGAGCTATGTATTAAGAATTATTTTTCATCCGTATAAACTACACTACATTTATTTTCATTTTATTTGTATTAAAAATGAAAAATATGTAATATATGCATATATATTAAAAAGTAAAATGAAAATATGATTAAGTGCTTAGTAAAAAAGATAATACTAAAGTTTATTTTTTTTTTAGTTCTACTTAGTTGCACTATACATGCATATAATTAGAGAGTATTTTAACAACTTTCTTTATGAAGCTTTAATATAGCAATTAATAAACAATATATATCCTATTATATAATAAATGTAAATAGAAACTTTAAAAAAACTTTGTAATATTCTAACATATATTTTGAAAATTAATGTGACATTTGTAGTTAGTTTCAAAAGTAATATTCAAAAAATATATAATTGAATACCTTTTACTAAATATTGCGAGGTGTGATTTAAGCTTGAGCTACTTGACTTAACTTAAATTGTGATTAATCAAATTTAAACTCTATTAACTATAAGCAATAAATTGTGAGAAATGCATGGCGCATTCATTGTCTCTTAACGTCACTCAAACATGATTACTGATGATTTTCTATCCACCGTAACATTCAGTAGAAGATATCCATTAAGATAACATGCATTAGGAAATGTTCTGTCTTAAGAAGTATTTATAATTATAATTTATTGTGATAAGCACATAGAAGTTTATTAATGAAACGTCAGATCTGACATCATAAAATGTATATTATTGAGGCCAAAAAAAGGGTTTAAAAATTTGATTACACTGAAAGGCAAATACGAATAATGAATATATCAAAATTCCCTTTTCAAAGATCATGTTAAATAATGTTACCAGTTTAATTTTAATGGTATTTTAATCTTAATTTTAATGTTATTAAAACTTGTTTTAGTCTAATTCTTAGCTAGTAAGAAGGCTAGAAAAATTTATTATCTATTAAAAAATCTGTTTTGCTTTTCCCTGAATTTGCCATTACTTTATAAGGAATAAATTTATTATAAACGTGCTTCCTTACGTTAGCTATAGTGTAGTCTAGAATTCAGCTGCTTTTAAAATATAAGCACACCTTAGATTAAAAAGTGCCTAGGCATCAATAAATTTAGTTTTGAAAGAATTTGATAGGTCGATGGAAGGTCCGATATTTTATACTTGATCGAGTAAAGTAGAATGTATCTTCCTGTAGTCTGGAGTTGTCTTCTGATGTTCAAACCATTTATCCTGACTCAAAGAAAATAAATCTATAGAAGCTATAAAATCCTTATGTATATTTGCATATATAATTTAAAGTCTGAGTAGCATATGTATATGCATGCATAGGAAAACAATTTAATATTTTTTATCTTTTAGGTATTAAACAAAATTCATATTATGATAGATTAATTGATAAATAGGTACATAAATCTATTTTGTATTTGTAATATAGAACCTATATGTCTTATATATATATTATGAAAAAATTTATGATCTTATATTTGTTGCTTAATTTTCAATGCATTGATTATTAATTTATTATTTGTATATATAATACAATTTTGTACGCACAAATTTATGTATTACAAATATAAGTATTTATGTGTGTATTATAAGAGACTTGAAATAAAAAATCTGCTTTTTTACGTAAGCATAGTTTGCCAGTATTGTTAAAATAAATTGAACTTCTTCGTATTTTTTATTGAATGATAAATTTAAATTGGCTTTACAAATTTTAAACTTTCAGTAATCCTATATCTTGTAGCGGCTTAATTTGTTTCAAAAGTTTTCGAACCTTCATTGTGTAAAACTCAGTCATAGTAACATATGCTGAAGTTATGGTAAAAATGTCGTTTATAAATTCTGTAAACTTAAAATTGAAATTGCACTAATGGTCGGTGAACAATAAATATATCAATAACCATAATATTCTAGTATCCATTAATTTTAAACTTACAACTTGAAAACAAAAACTAAAGCTTTTAGTATAAAGCTATTTATAGCGTTATTTATTTTATTAATCATGATTTTTAATTTGACAATGTGAACTTTATTTTTTGTTTGGAAATTATAATGAAGCCCATGAGTAAAGGATTTAATAAAAAAAAAAAAATGAAACAATTTGTAGAGGGTATTAGTAGCATTAAAAAAATTTATAAAACCGTCATAAAATTTTATTTTTCCCGAATAAAAAATTATGAATATTTGCAAATAAAAATTGTTTAATGGTATATTGTAAAGTATATTTTAATCGTTAGAAAAGTTTCGAATTCAACTGTATGTTATGGATAATAGAAATTATAAGTTGAAATAAAGTTATTTGTTTAAAGAATTGCACAACTATGAGTTTCAATTTTACATTTTTAATTATTAAAAAATTTAATATAATTATTAAAGATTTAATTATTCAATTGTTTCATAATTAAAATCGATTTTTAAAATAAAAACGCTTTTGCAATAAAAACATACATTTGAAAGTTGTCTAACTAATTCTGTAAATATTATAAATAAAATTCACATTTATCAGTTCATATAATTTCCTTCAGATTGTTTAAAATAAGCTAAATATATATCTAAAAAATAATTTAATACTCTTTAGTTATCTCTAACGTATTTTAGCTAGGAACTGTTTATTACCTGAACAGCATTTTGCACGAGATATGTAAATTCCAGTATCGACAAGAAAACTTTTCGAATCAATATTGAAACTACAATATATAAACAGCTTAAGAGTATACAATGAATGTGCAATATTTGCATTAATTATTCAAAATTGGATACTACGACGTTGTTATTCATAAATATATTTAAGATTGAAAATTGGAATATTGTCATATGAGAAGTCAAATGTGAGTATTGAAATCCATTAAGTTAAGAGAAGAATAAGGTGCAATAGTAGCATCATCGCGAAAAGGCAGTGACTATTCCATGAATCAGGAGCTAAAGATACTAGGATTTGATATAGACATTGACAAAAAAGGGTTGGCTTATCAGCGTCACGATGTCACGTAAAATTGTAAGGATCATCGTCCGCTAGTTTTTTTTTGAGTTCATATATCTACAGAAATTTTTAGATGAATAATAATTTTGAAATTATAACAATTTTATAAACATAAATGATGTTTATATGTATGCTAGATGAAAATTAAAGAAAAAGCTTGAGTTTTATTATTGCATATATTATTCCAATATTAAGTAACCGGTTTCAACAAAAAAAAATTTTTTGCATTACCAAAAAATATGCTTTATATACTACATTAAAATATTTAATATAACTGAAGCTAAAAGAAATTTTGATATAATATGTAGAGATTTGTATTATTTATAATTTATTAATGTGCCAATTTTATATTAAATAACTTGTGAAAGTACTATTAATTAGGTATTTAAATATTAGAAATTAAGTTATTTGGCGCAAAATAAAATGATATATTTTTTGTAAGTTATTGACAAACTTAAATAAATACATTAGTCAAAGTAAAAATCTTTTACTTATCAACTTTTAACAATGCAAACAAATTGTTTTCATTGCAACTTTTTCCATTTATATTTAACGAGCTTTAATATGTATATTATTTGAGTTTTTTTAATTTATATTTAATGTAATATTCTGACTTAAAAAAAAAGTTAATGAGAAGTTTAACTCTACCGTTAATTTTGTAAAATTTTTAACAGAATGTAATTTAATGAATGGTAATTAGTAATTTAACAAACGATCACATTTTATAGCCATTAGATTAACTACAATTCTGTTGTCAGTTTCAAAGTTACTCAATTATTTTCAATTGTTAAATAGCATCTTTGCATAATGATTGTAAAATGTTAAAATGCACATTAAAATACGCTAATAGATTTCTGACGATTTTGAATAAAAAAACTATAATAATAAACTAAAATAATTAAAGAATTATAGAAAAACGGATAAAAGAAAATTGAATTAATTTTCAATATTTTTTAATGTTGATGTTTTAATGTAACGTACAAAATGACGTTTTAATTAACTATCAATAGTTAATCTGTAATAGAAAGCGAATGTGTTACACATATATTGCTTACAAGAGTTAAATATTGTTTATTTTCTATGAATTTATGTAAATAAATTATATTTAAATGATAATTTCTGATATTTGAAATGTAATAAATAAATAAATATATATATATCTTATACAAGCAATTATAAAAAAAAATTTAATACTTTAAGAAATATAAATTTTTAAAAAATTGGACAAATTACTGAATAATGATAACAATTTACTTTAACAAACATAATAGCCAACGTGAATTTCAACCTTGACAATACGTTTGAAATAAATTAAATAAATTAGTATATTCAAAGGTAAGGAATTTAAATTTTAAAGGGATAAATATTTTATAATTTTTATAATTTAAAACTATCATTTTTAAATTCTGTACTTGTCTGAATATAATTTTACTTGCTTCTTTCAGAGGAACTAGTGGTATCGATATTGATTTACGTAGAGTAGATATTGATCAATGTCCACTACGTCCAGGATCTACGCAATTAAATATATTTGCAGCTAGTGATAAATGCAAGAAGCGAACAACTGAGGTAAATTTTTAATCCATTTACATGCTATGTTGAATAATAGCTTATTTTTATTTATTTAAATAACAATTATATTATTTTTACAGAAGGTATAATAGGTTAAAATATAATAAAATATAATAAAGGTTTAAATTTGGTATAAAATGTTGTATACGTTTTAATTTTCATTCAGGTTTCAATGCATGGAGTGTAATGTATCTTATTCTACCACTGAAATATCTAGATTAAAAATTTTAAATTAAAAATTAAATCTAAATAAAATAATTAATCTAAATTAAAAATCGTTCCTTACGCAAGCTATTCTCAATCACAGACATTAATATGCGTAGGTAATAGTACTCTTACTAAAAAATGTTTATATAGTAGGGGGATTAAAATGTTCATTAATGTTTTAATAATAAGCATATGAAAAAATATGTATAATTAAATATTTTTATTATTTTGAATTATATAGTTTATTAGTTAGACATTAAATATCTATATGATAATATGTGGATTTAAATTTATTAAAGTTTATTTAATATATTTATTTATTCAAATCAAATGAAAATCCTTTCTCTATTTTTTATTTCATATTATTATTTATTATAACTATCTTTCGGCTCTTCGAACAACCAAAGCCACTCTTTATCGCAAAGCCTTTTTAGCCCCCCGCAACGCTTATCCTTGCAATAATCTTTGGTCGAACTGAAGATGGTTATGTACAAGAAAAAGTATTTCTTTGCAAGGGATATTTTTCAAGCAGCTGTCACATCAAGTACGGTACAGCCTCACTGTAATCTCGGGAAATGTACCAATAGTTACAAAAATCACAATGGCTGTCTACGTAATAAAGGACGAAGAGTACTAGAGCTGAATGCGTATAAATTAACTTTTGCATATAATATGGCTTAATGACTCACTAATTATCACACACCTGCCTTCTTCGACACTTGTCAAGAACTTACAGCTTAGAACTATTACATCAACAGGTGGAACATCTAACCGCATCTATCAAAATACAGTGGCTAGTCTATGCCAATCACTGGGTAAAGCGAACATGAATACGATCCGAAGCTTTCAGAAACAGAGTAGGCATTGTAATCTGTAATGAAGGAAGTGGTCGCCTGGTATCGAAAAGCCAATCATGCTCAAGATACGCGTTTTTATGATATAACCAAATTCATGAATATCAAACTTATTTCAAAATTTGAGAAAGTTTTTAATATTAAGAACAGATTGTCTCCGATAAACACATAACTTTTAAGTAATGATAGAAAAATAAAATAAATAATGCAAAATACTGATACGAGAACTTTGAGAATTTAACGCTGTTCACTTTAGCACCTAAAATAATTTTAAAAATGTTTAGCGAATTGTAGTTAATTGCAAAGTTAATTTTTACAATTGAATTAAACTACATGTAAATCTTTTGTCATTAACTTTAAATTTTATTTTCGAATAATGCAAAGGAAATAGAAGGAATTCTTACATATGAAATATTATAGATAGTTCTTCTGTACAATGTAAGGGCTTCATTTCAAATCAAAGTTGTAAAGACATTTCTAAAATTTCCATAATGTCTTCTAAGTGTAATAATATACGTTTTACTTCACCATAAGTGAAGTTCAACATCAATTCAATTTAACCATAAGTGTCAGAGAAAAAACAAAATATAGAAAAAAACAGATTTAGCAAATGAAAAAAGTTTCATAGATGTAAAATAAATAGAGTTTTATGATAGAATTAATTTCTAGTAATGTAAGAGTTATATAATCAAAAAATAGAACGGAAATGTTTGAGTCTCTATAATAGATCTCTTGTCTTGATAAAAATTATCAAAACGTTTTAAATCAATTCAGTAGACTTCCTAATTATCCTGAAATAAATTAACGAAAAAGTGTTATAGAATTTGTTGAATCACACGTTAAGATTAAACATTATTACGAATTCATAAGCATTATAAAAATTTTATGACAGTGTTAACTATAAATGAATTGGAAATTAATATCCTAATTCTTAAAAAAATGGGATAATTTTTTAACAAGGCTAACAAAAACTATATCCTGTATATTAGTCTGACTGAATAGATCGAGTAACGATGCATTATTAAATATATCAAACTTAATTTAATTAATCATATAAATAATCATATTAATTAATCATATAAATTTACAATAAATATACTAACATATAAATAGCATGAGTTACGTACGATAAAATTCCTTTCAATAGAAACATGTAATATCAGTATTACAAATTTATTAAAAAATTTATGAGCATATGTAAAAAAAATTCGTTTAAAATTTTCTAGTCTAAAATTTTTATTAAATTTTAGTTAGTGCTTATAACAATTTTAATTACATATTAATTCTTATAATTAGTAAAAAATTATTCTAGTATTTTGAAAAATAATTTTAAATAATTAAAATACTGAATCGTAAACAATTATTATTCTTTCCTAACAGTATTTTAGAGAAAAATATATAAGTGTTAAGTACTTGACAGTTAGGATTTACTACATTTTTTAAGTACCATTCACCTTTTCTTTCTAATTGAAGCTTTGACATTTTTTTTAATATTTTTCTGATTTTATAATGTTAATTTTTTTGTAACATATAAGTATTATACAGTTCAAAATAATTATAAATTTCGTTTTAAATTTTAAATTTAACAACAATATTCTATGTTAATTGTTTTTAATATACAATAATAATAATTTATAAGTAAAAAATTTTACAGAATAAATAAATCTTCTTTATGAAAAATTTAATTATATATTAATTCTTTATTACTTTCATAGATGAATATGTTTTTTCTGTTTTATATAAATCTGAAACATCTATAAACACATTAGCGCGTGAAAGCATATTTTTGAAAGGAAATATTCGCAGAAAATTTTTGATAATGGTACTAAATTTTAATATGTTATTTGTGCGTAAAAATATTTTATGACAAAAAATTGCATTCTGATTTCAATAAAACAAATAATAAGTAATTTTTTTACTTTAAAAATGTAAAAAAATTATTAAATAATATCGTATTTTAAAGAATATAGCGTCGTTTATTAATACTTCAGGTTAATAGAAAAAACTATAAGAATTCACTTAACTTAAGTTTTTAATTAAAGAAACTTCGTTTAAAAATCATCCTCTTGTAAGAAAGAGTCTGCGAAATTTCTATAAAAAGTACAGATTATGTTACTATAAAGTTTCTCTTTTAAAGTTTTTGTCAATTTTTATCCATAAATTTGCTCATATGAAGCGTATTAATAATGACTTTAAATATTTTTATCTTTTTCAGGTATTTTTTTGCAACAATACTACGTAGCAATAGGAATCTAAAATAAAAATGTGCTTTACTATCTCATTTTTTTTTTTAGTTTTTCTTCAGTTTTTCAAGACGCATAGCATTTAAATAATGATTTATAAGGTCATAAATTTTGAGGATGTAGTTATTGTGTAATAATAAATTAAATCAAATTTAAAATAAATTTTCTTTTTTCGGTGAACTTTATCAGGCTTTTATTACATGATTTTTTAAATAGTTGCATTGTTTCCTAATAATATTTTATGATGCTGGTATGCTGAGGTTTCGCTGAACCTATAAGTATCACTGAAAATTTATAACTAGATGCATGATAATCCTGCAAGAAACTCTGATCTTTTTTTTATAGTGAAGCTTATTAGTTAGTTAAATTACTGGCAACTTTTCCCTAATGATCCGTCTATCGTAAGAACAACCCTACAAGCCCATAAATACATTTTTATCCTTTGCACATAACAATTTAGAATGTACAAAACTGGCATAATACGCAATGGAACTCATTAATTTAATTATTCGTACAAATAGTGTTTTTCGTTTTATTAAGTATAATGCATGGCTTCATATGTCAATTTTTTTCTGACTTAATAATATTATTACAAATATTTACTTTTTAATACAATTTTTTTTATATAATACTTTTTTTTTGTTTATAAATATTTTGCGATGTAGAATATTACAAAAGTGAAATAATTAATTTTTCAAATTAATAACCAATTTTTAGACAGAATTTATGTTATATAAATTTATGATATAGAAGCATTTCTTAATATGTCTATCATTTATGCTGATTGAATGTATTAAATAGTCGGTATTAATAAAATTGTAATTTTATAAAAGATTTGTGCTACGAGAGTGATTTATCGATATTAAGGCATGGTAGTATATATAATTATTTGATTACTATATTTTGGTCAATACATGATAAATTATAGTTAAGTGAACTAAACGGAAATGTTCAATTCCACACCGGATAAAACAACCAATGATTTTATTACTGTGATCTACTTTCAAAAAGGAAGATTGGCTTTTGAAAAATAATGAAAATTGCACAAAACTCATTTACACCAGTGCACTAAAAATGTTTTTTTTACCTATAAGTTTTCATGGAATCCTATTAAATACATATATATATATATATATACATACATATATTTACATAAAAATGTTTTAATTTCTAAAAGTAGTTTTGCAGTAATTCTGTTTTTTAAATAAATAAATTTATAACAAAAGCTTAATTTTTGTTAAATAAATAATTTGATATTAAAAATTGTAGAATTATTAAAAATTCTTTTAAAAACACACCTTAGTTCAAATAAGAAAGTGATAAGCTAAAATGCAATCTTCATGAAAAGCTATTCACTGCCATTACAATGCAGTCTAATGTAAAACAGATCCAACAAAATAAAAAAAATACAATTAAACTTGGCAATCATGGCTATCATTATTGCCAGAAGTATATTTGCTTAATAAATATATGTAATAAATATGTCTAATATATAAATTATTTATTTATTAAAATATAACTTGATTAGTATTTTAATGTTAATAAATTATAATGTAGTGTACCACATCAAGTTTTACAATCCTAAATAGAAATTTTACTATTCTTGGTCAATTATGATACGTTGAAAGTAATATTTATAAAATGAAGTTTCATTTTCAATTTCAATATCTTTCTTAATTTAGAATTCATATCTTTAATTACAGAAACTAGTACAAAAGCTAGTATATTATTGTATCTACATGCGATTCTGCGCAAAGTACACTACACAGATATATGCGAAGTTAAATTAATATGTTGTGAATTTATATTATGCATTATTTGCTTGCAGTAGCACCATGAATCTATCTATTCTGATAACGATAAATTTGAGTACAAATTTTATAGTTTGTACAAGTTTAGCTTATGTTAAGCATAGCTTATGTTCACGTTTATATACATATTATTATTATTTGTAAATTTAGATATTCTAATGTGTAAATGCTACTTTTATATAAGATGTATTAATTGATTTTATAGTTAATCATAATCTAAGAATATCGTACGCAATTGAAAATTACCCAGTTCTATTTTTTTTTTAACATAAATATATTTTTCTAATTTTTACAAATGGAAACTATTTTTCGAATGAAAGGAATTTATTTCAATAAAATCTTTAAAATCAATTAAATATATTAGAGAAATATGTATCATTGATCTACTTTATCTTTAAAAATTAGTTTTTGATATTCTGACTTTTGTAACAGAATTACTTTTTAAAGAACATTAAATATTATATGGTCTCGATGAAGTAAATAATCCTTATCTCTTTAATTACTTAATTTATGTAGTATTAAATGATAAATTTTATATTTATTTTTCATTTCTTACGTAAATAAATTTTTATTCATTCATTAGTTGTAAAATATTACTGACAACTAATAATTTTTATATAATTTGTTTGATAGGTACCTAAAAATGTGTTTTAATATAAAATTAAATTAAGATAAATAATCAAGTGAATGTAATAAACTAATGGCAAATAAGATTATTAACAGAAAGGATTTGTTCAATAAAATTAAGAAATTGATAATAATATATTGACAATAATTATAAAAGATAAAATTTACAGAATTTTCAACAAAAGCATCGTTGAATAGTCTATGTATTCTATTAGCTGAATGTAAATGTAATTGAAATTACCATAAAAACATCATTTTTTTATGAAATTTTTTTTTAATCGAGAATGATTTAATTGCAAGGGTGTTAATCATTATTTTTTTTATAAAAAAGATGACGTTAAAATTAAAGAAAAGAAAAATGTGGTAATTTCTATGGAAAAACTTTAATTTTTAATATCACAACAGACTTTGTTTTACATAAAGTGCTTTAATAAGAACAGGCAAAATTATGGATATAATAATTAATTATTTTCTAGATAAAGAAAAAAAGTGAAATAAAGACAAATGGAGATAATTGAATGAAATGATGTTCGTTTTCTTCATTAAAGAAACAAGTATTGTATCAGAATCATGATTAAAATAAAAATATATACTTTTCGAATAAATAGTTTATGAAAAATACTATAAAAAAAATATATGTATATTATATATAATAAAAAATATTTAAAAGTTACAAACATTACGATAAGTTTTTTTACAGTAGGTCACGAATCCATCCTTA
Organism: Kradibia gibbosae; assembly: GCA_018907135.1. Lineage (NCBI taxonomy): Eukaryota > Metazoa > Arthropoda > Insecta > Hymenoptera > Agaonidae > Kradibia > Kradibia gibbosae. The sequence continues at coordinate 12,989,198 of JACCHX010000001.1, read as the reverse complement.
TCATTATTTCTTTGCAATTATAAATTAGAGTAGCTTTCAATAAATTCGTGCTTTGTTTTCCTATATCTAATTATAATTAAGTTGTAAAAAATTGCATTTTTTGTTTTTAAATAAAATACAAAAATATTTATAACAATCAGAAAATTTTTTTTTTTAGGGAAAAAAAATTTTTATCCAAAGAAAATGAATAAAATAAGTATCGTTATCAAAATTTAATTTTTTATAATATATAAGGTATAGAGTTTAAAAAAAATTTTCATATATGATATAAATAACTAAAATCTTCCTTTCTCATACATACAGATTAGTTTTTTATACACCTGCCTTTGTTACAAACAGTAGTTTTTTTGTTTTTTTTTTTTATAAATTTAGGTATATAAAAAATTTTTTATGTGTCTTTTAATTAACTGTTTTATAAATTATCTTATACAGTAAAATACCTTATACAAGGTATTTATAAATAAAATTTTATATTATAATTTAAATATATAATTTTAAAACAATAACTATAATTTATAACAAAACAAATTTTATTTATCTTATAATAAACTTTTTTGGAACTATGAACATTTTTATAATGATAAAAATTAAAAATTTGTCAGTCTTCGAGATGTTACATTAAATGTACTAGATCTTTGTTAAAATTAAATTAAAGTCAGCCGCCTATTACCTAATTTCCATGAAAATCGTAATACAGATTACGTAAGAAAATATATTTTTATTATTATTAACATTATTATTGGTTGCAATAATAACTTGTACACTTAAAACTTACATACATAAAATTGAGAATGAAAAATATAAAATTTTTAATGTATTATAAAAATAAATGGAATATTTTGTTTTTATAATCTTTATAATATACGCATTCTTATACACTATTTATATTTCGAATATTTTTAATATTTATTTATAATATTACTGTTGTTATATTATAAAATTGTAAATATTATAATATTGTAAAAAATGCACTAAAAAACGTACAAATATTTTTTAGTGTGTTTTTTCATTAAATAAACATTGTTCACAATTTAATTGTTTTTAAATATTAGACAAGTACATTCGAATAAATTGATATTGATGGATTATTAGAAGCCACTGAGGTAGCAAAGGACTGTACAATATTGAATACTCCCTTAGGCGTTTATATCTAGATAATTTTAAAGTGAGATAATCACTAAAAGTTTTGTTTTATAAAGTTTTGTCATAATTTTAACAGTAGCAAATATTGTTAGTTAAAAAAAACATTTTTAATTTATTTGAAACTAGATTGAAAAATTTGATCACATTAGTAAATTAATTTATTCCATAACTGATATTTACTAATATGTATTTAATGTAATACAGTGTAAATTAAATGTATGTATCTTTGACTAATAAGCTGAAAAAAAATCCTGATAGCTATTCACATTTCTCTAATATTCTGTACATTAAAAATCTGTTAATATTTATTCATTTTTTGCATTTTATATAATCATACATAATACATTATATTAGGATGCATGTAGTTTATAAATTCGATGCGAACGCTCAGTTGAAAGTTGAAATATTAAATGTACTGGTACGCTGTATATAATTCTATCGAATCAACGAATAAAGCAATTACTGAACGAGTTCAGACTTGCATAAAATTAAGGCACTTTGAAAATATGACACTTAACTATAGAGTTAAAAGACGTCCGTAAGAAACAGCTAATCATAATAATAAAAAAGGTGATAATATGATTTATGTTTTTTGTACGTTGACAGTTGCGAGAGATCTTTTTCTGTGATATAAGTAGGAAGCTACGTATAGAAACCTGTTGCTTTTATATTGGAGAATTATATTGAATACAACAGTTAAAAGTCATATTATCATAAAAAAATTATTTAACCTTAAAGCAAATGATCACACATAATAGAAGAATCATAAAATAATATATATATATTTAAAAATAAAATGTCAACTACATTTGTTCTGTTATTTTATTAAAATGATATTATGTAAAATTGATCTCCAATACTGAATATAGTAGTACTAAGCAATTATTATTGCATTATATTTATTTTAAAATAGAAATATAAATTTGGTCCAATTGACGTGAAAAATGTACTAAACGTAGAATATTGAAATTGGTTTATCATAATACCGTCGAAATACTAAAAAAAAATATAATGCTTTTTAAAAGAAAAAAAGGTTATTTCAGAAATATTTCATCCGGTTTCATGAATAGAAAGACCATAGTAATCTAAAATAGTTACGAAATCTTTTAAAAAAACTTCAGGTACATTGACAATTAAGTCAATTAAAAAATATAAATATAAATTAGTTTTGTACATTCTTTTGTTATAACCACAGTTGTTACAACCACAAGTACGGTAAAATTAAAGAGTCTGAATTTGATTTTCAAATATAATGGAAATTCAGATTAGATTTTTAAAACTAGGCTCAAAAGCCATTAGATTACAAATTTTATTAAGTAATTAAAAACATGTAGAAACGTAGTGGTATAAATAGCTAGTCCACAAACATTTTTTACGACTACAATTTATATATACGTATATTTATATATATATATATATATATATATATATATGTATGCATACATGTATTGAAAACTGATGGCTCCATTGCTATAAGAAATACAGTGAAAAAAATTAATATGAAATAGTTTTCAACATATTTTAATTAAAATGTAAATAAAAATACAAAATCAATGCAAATTAAATGAAATAAGCCAGTAATGTCGAATAAAGGAAAATATCATACGCATCACAAATTCTTTGAATTACCATTCAAGTAGAAGCTACTTGCGTTTACATTACAGGAGTAAAAATTATAAGTTTTTCCAAAATTTTTAAAATAAAATGAAATTGTTTTTTAGCATTAAATTAATTACAAATTTGTATCAAATATTACAATATAATGAAATGGAAAAAATCCGATTATAAAATAAATCTTAATATACACAATACATAATATATATATAGATTTCCATGATAAACCCTAAATATACGAAAATTATTAGCGCTTATGCAAGTTTATTTCTCAAGTCAATGCTATATATACTTAAAATAAAGTAGGAATTCGCAATCGAATTAGGGCAATACAATCTTTCAGACAATATACGATTGAAACTTGTTTTTACAAAATATAATGTACTATCCAAATAAAATACTTGATCAAATGAGAAAACTAAATATTTACCTAGTAACTGATTAAAAATTATTATAAATAATCGTAATTACAATCAACATCTTGGAAGTAATATTTTGAAAATAATCCTCATTATTTCTTAATTTTTTCTTTCATTTGCATATATAAAACTTTCAGCAGTTGGGTAATTTTCCCACTGAGAATTTCTTCTGATAAAAAAGGGATCTTTATTAATTACGAAAAGGAAAATTTATATTTCTTGTTTCATTAAAGAAATAAAGTTTTAGTATGTACATTTGTTTAATATTGAATATTAAATTGCAGATTCTCATTATTTATTACATAAGCGTAAAGTCTATTGAACTAAGTGAGATGTTGAATTAATTTCTTAAAAAAACATTTTAACATGTGGTAAAGAGGAATAAGAAGTAACTATAATTTTTAATGTCATTAACATGATAAATAAATTGATTGGAAAATGTATGAATATATATATAAGCGACTATTTTTAATTTATAAGTATATTTTTAGCTCTTTTGAAATAAATAAATTTAGACTCTCCATAAAAATGAAAATATTATTCTAAAAATGAATCGTTAAAATACATATTTTACGTTAACGTAAAAGAAAGCAGGAATAATTTTGAAAGTTTTGTTGGCGTTGATATCTATATTTTAATAAGACGCCTTTATTTGTAAGATTAACAATAAATCCTTTAGATTTATGCAACAATTTTATTAAATAGCATAATTTATGTTTTAGTGTGTAGCCATTTCCGGCTTAGGCTTTCGCAGAGGTAGCTATCGGTGCATTTGTAAACGAGGTTTTTATTATCCTGACATAAAATCAACAAAACATTTCTACAATGGTACTGTTATTGAAGAGGAGTATGAAAAGCTTATGTTGGTAAGTAAATAAACAAGTTCTTATATATGTTTATCAAATATTTAAGGTGCATAATTATTATACAAGTAACAATTTAACTAAAATAAGTGTCCATTAATAGTAACCAAGAAAATCCTGGTTGTGCTTCATTGTAATTTAATTTTTTTAAATGCTAATTTTAGTAAATCTAGTTTCCATATATATAGAAATTGGAATAGCTATAGTTTATACGACATTGTACCTTAAACTAGTTTCTTATCGTGATTATATAAATAGATTTTGGTTTATCTATATTGAAAAGATACACAAACTAATTTCAACAACCTTTTCTGAGATTTTTTAGTGATTGCATTAAAAAATGATTAAGACTTTTATAAACTGAACGACAACTGTTAAGGATTGATTTACAAATTTTAATATTATGCAATTACAGCTCAAAAAGTATATAATTAATGTTTGGGTTTTTACTTTTGATATACTACATAAATCATGAAAGCTAATCAATAACTTTATGTGTTTAATTATATATAAATTTATAACCGTTCTGCTCATGAAGTTTTCTGAAATAAGAAGATTAATTTTTATCCAGAATTAGTTTATTCAATCATTGACATAACTAAGAATTTCTGAATATTTGTTGACAACATTTTTCCTATATAAGAATCCCAAATATAAGAATAAGTTTTCCCGAAATCTCAAGTATAAGACTTTAAAAAACTGATACTACACTAGAATGTAATTTCAAACAATCTTGGTAACCTACTGACCTAAAATGTTTCAAATTAATACTATATAGCAAAATGTTTGACCTAAATTAAGAAATTCATAACAAAATTTTGAATTAGTTTTGACTAAATGCGAATCATTTTCCATCTAAACTCATAAATTTAATTTTAGGATTTCTACTAGTAGTATTTAACAAAAAAAAATAAATACAAAACAAAATTGTGTTCATTAATATGTATAATTTTACAGATGTTACAATTTTATTCTATTGATTGATTTAAATTTAGAACATTATTTTTTTTTATTAATAAATCTTTTTTAATAAGTTTTTCTTAAATATATTTAGTTTCAATATCAATAAATTTTTGTTTTAACCTATAATATTTTTTAAAAGATAATATAAGTACAGGTAACTATTATTGAAAAAAAAGTTTATACATAATCTATATATATATATATATATATATATTTATTTGTAAGGATAACTGCATTGTCGTTATAAAAAATATTTTTCGCATTTTTATTTATAGAACTTTTTTAGTTATTTGTTAAAAGTTAATTTTTTAATATTAAAGCAATTAATTGGTCTATATTTTTAGAAGCTAATAAAAATGCTTTTTTTGGTTAATACTGAAATATCTACAGCTCTTGACTGTACAGTACAATTACGTAGTCTTTCTTTTTTTCCAATATTCGGGTTTAATAATAAAAAACTGCATCAAATGGTAGTTGTTTTATTTTATACTTGTTATTCTGATATTCTCGCTTCAGTTCGATTATTTAGTTCCTTCCTGTTTCAAACTTTGATTTCTAATCTCGCACTTCCTCTCGTAGATTTGTTTCCGTTCTTACATGAAGGAATCGATAGAAACGATGTGTTTCTGATAACTACGTTCTGATACCCTACAATTGGAATATACTACACTGATTAGTATTGATTTGAAAACCTGATATTTAATATGTTCTAGATCTTTAATATATTAAAAAAAATCCATTACTTTTAGTTAATAGTTCTTTTAAAAAATACTCTTATGCATCTTTTTTTATATATATAAATTATTATTTAATAATCCAAATTATGTAAATATGGATAATTTAGTTTTCAATTTTTTTTACTTCATTAATAAGAAAGCTTAGTTTAAATATAACACATTACTTATTCAGTTCGTACCATTTTTAGACTTTTTGCTATCTTGGTTTTCGTTAAAAGTTTTCAGCTAGAATTGGAAATCGTCTACTTAGGAAAACAAGTACTCCATGACCTGGTTAAACTTTGTCTAAACTTCTTTATATCTTCAATAATGTTAACTATTGTAATTCTGTATGCACATATGATAACAATTTTTTTTATTATCCTTTTTAAATAATATTTTTCTCATATGTATTTCAAAATGTAATAATAATTTGTACCTATAACACATTATCTGTATTAGTAATTCTGTATTAGTTGTACCTGTAATACATTTACTTAATATTAATAATTTATAAGAATAAATATTAATCGGTATTGCAGTAAGAATAGAAAGTATAGAAGTTATTATTTTTAACATTTTTTGAACGAATTAGCATTAATTTGACAGAGATTCAATATCTTATGAAAATATTTTTGCTATTTTGGATTTTATATTTTGCAAACTGTTAATTTTAAACTTATAATTATATTCATGATTTAATTATTTTTATGAGTTTAATATCTGTAAATGTCAAGTAGTATCAATTTATGATTTAATTTCAACTTATTTATCTTTAATGTTACGTTTTTATATTTTTCAGTCATTTTTTTAATTTTAGCAAAGTTTATTATAAAAAAAATTTACATCATGAAACAGTTCAATTTACTGAAAACCTCATAAGTGCAGATATGTTACAATATACTAGTACATTCATAAATTTTTACATTACCGTAGTACATTGTTTTTTGAAGAGCTTATGTTTCATGCCTGTTTATGTAAATAAATATTCATTTTCTTAATCACAAGAGTCAAGAAAGATGAATAAATAAAGTATATATTTGATTTCAATTATACTAAACTTCATAGTAAGTAGGTACAAGATCTCACTTACGTTTTTATTTTAATGGATGGTCTCATACTACTCCTTAAATTTTGTATAAGAAGAAAACATTCTTGTTAGATTATTAATACATGAAATTTTTAAAGATAAAAAATTTTATGAAAACATACACATTATATTATAAGCTCAATTTTGTCCCTTGTTTAAAAAAACTTATTAAATACAAATATATTATATAAAAAATGTGCATACTCTCGGTTTAATATCAAGCTTTTTTATAGATACTTTATTTATATCATGAATGAATAAGAATATACGTAAATTAACTATTGTAACCGCAGTTATACTCAAATTTAATTTTAAAAAGGCGCAATAGAAGCACAAAATTATATTAAAAATTAATTTTAAGTTACAGCATTAATAAGTACTTCACTGGTAGATTTTTAATGGCTTGCTACTCATTTTAAAAATACATCTTTTGATTAAATTATTGATGCAGCTTTTTTAGAAGACTTGTACAATTATATAATCTTTACGCCTTCTTATATAATCGTATTTAAATTATTTATTGAAAAAAGTTAAATTTAATAAAGAAAACATGTTTTATTTTGCCATGAATGAGCTTCCAATGTTTAATAATTTGAATTTTATCAATTATCTGTTGTAAAAAGAGTAGGTAGTTAAATTCTTAAGTGAATCTATTGGTATTATATTTGCAATTTTTACTGTAAATAATCTGAATAACGGATTGCATCATTTCTAGAATCTGAATATAGATGTAAGTCAATTCTACTACAAGTTAATGGGAGGAAAATCACTACTTTAGAATTTGATTGCGTGCTAGTACTTCGAAATCACTCGGAAGGAATGCCAATTGAAAACGAGTATAGTAATAGTAAAAACATATATTCAAATATTCACATTTTTTCGTCGAATTTTTTTATAAGCATTTTTCATTTTATGAACTTTAGAAACAAATAGAACTTACATAATATTTAAAAACGCAACATTTAATCAAAATTTTTCATAAAGAATATAATATTAAAATAAATCTAAATTATAAATTATTTATAATTCATAGTATATATTTTTTAGATTCTAGACTACATTTCAAAAGATAAAATTTTGCTGCAATAAAATATTTAAAAATCTTCTTCTCAAATTTTACTTATATTGTCTCTAATAAGAAATTAAAAAAATCTGGATTATAATTATTCAAATAATAATTATATTATTCCATTCAATATTGAATACATTTATATTAAACAATTTTTTGTCATCAAATATAAATTTATTGATAATAAATTTTTTTCAACATATTTTTGATAAATATTTAAATGAATCCATGTTTTTACACTACTTACGCTTTTTTCCTGACTCGTATCGGTTAATTAAAATGAACAATACTATTCATCACTCATTTTTAGTGATAAATGCCAAATTGAAATGAATAATCGTAAGTACATCTGAGTGCATGAAATCGGCGCAGGAAGCGATCTTTATCGCCCCTTTATTTCACTCGACTATGCGCGTCTTTAATTTCTTTTTTCACTTCTTTCAAATCTTCGCTTAAATATACGAGCCATAAAATAAATCGGTTACTATAAAGGATATTTCTCATATCTAGATGAACTCATTGACTTCTGCAACTTTTTTCTACTGTTGACGATTTTTTTCTTTTATTCTCGTTTCTTTTAACTTGAATGGCATAGTTTTTATAGTTTTAATGAAAATATGTGAGCACAAACATTTACTATCTACTGTTGACCACATTTAAAAAATGGGAAATGCATTGCTTAACTGAATTATTGACATAAGTAACTTTCACTTAGTAAAATTAAAACTTAAAAAATTACTTTCTTTTATTAAGTCAGAAGGGACTTAGGATGTAAGTATTCTTCTATAATCTCTAGTCAGTTTAGTTTACAGTACAACTATTAAAGACCAAACTTTTCAATTATTTAAAAAAAGATTTATTTTTTTAATTTATTTTTCTGTACAAAAATGTTACTTTTTTTTATTCATTGTATTATAATGTATAAAATATTGTTTGTATAGAATAAGGTTTATTTTTAAAATGCCTAAAAGATTTATATTTATAGTATATATAATAAATGAACTATTTAATTATTATGTTGCTGTCAATAAGTAAAATACTTAATAATTTATTTATCTAAAAACTACTTTAAAATCGTTCGCTAATTAATATATAATAAAATTTTCGACGTAAAGTAAAACATTGTACATAAAAGTTTAACTTTTTTAATATATTGACTATATACAATAAAAATTAATTTATATGCTCATATGTGCATGGTTTTAGTTCAAATTTGTCTTTGAAGAATTTTCTCCTCTCATATTTGAAGTGACAGTGGTCACTCGAACGGTCCACTGTACACGTTATCGTTTTCCAGTAATCCAAAGCCATCATCTCATATCACTGTCTTTAGCCACATTTTCGGAAAATCTCATATCCATCAAACACATGCCATTCTGATGCTTAGCGTTATTGTCCTCGATAGACTTCTCCGCTATGCCAGATAAATCCCTCTCCACTCGATCTCTATTCCACTTGTAGCTGTATTATGAGTATAAGGCATCAACATGAAAGGTGATTGGAAACTGATATCGAATAAAAATTAAAAAGCACAGTTCGTCCCGTTTGAATCTACTAGGCTCGTTTATAAGATTGTTATAGTCCAAGACCATCTTATACACAACAAGAGAGAATAAAATATATGTCTTTATGTATTAACTGCAATTTTATAGCCACTTGTGGATGACAGCTTTAATAGAAATCATGAACGTATAGACAAGTAGCGGACGCACTCATATAAGTTCATACAATCGTGCAATAAGTTTTAAATAAAATGCAATTAAAATTATTTTACTATTTAATTTATTTAGTATGAAAATATTAAAATTTTACACACACTAATATACTAAATAGAAATACACAGAATTGTTCATTTTCTTTTAATCTTTCATTTATTTAAGTATCTGAAATTATGTATTTGAATTTATTAACGTTACTCAATTATTTACTTAAACGTTGGGTAATTGTTACAAAAAATTAAATGTACTATTATTACTTTAAAAAAAATATTGACTAATGTAATTCATTCCTCATCGGAGAAGACAATTTATAGAAAATATAATATATAACAAAATATTAAATAAACTACCTTAAATTTTACGTGGAGAATAACTAAAAAATTTTTTAAATTCACCAGATATATTTTCTTTTGAAAAAAGTCATTGATTATACGAAAATGTCTCTTTAACAGTTAACATTAAAATGGTACTAACACTTCTGCAACAAGTGTCTCTACTAACATAATTCGTTAGAATATTTGTCGTTTTCTCATTTGATTTATAGATAGCGTTGTACATATGACATTGGCTGGACCTCAACAACGTTTAGGCTAATCAAAATACTCGTATTTGATGCTTATGCACCAATTATTTGATCGATAAAAGTATTTTCACTAAGCTTTCCTCGGAGCAGTTATTAATGTTAGAGCTTGCTTCGATCCACATATCACTCAATTCATTATAAATAGGAAAACTTTTGGATCATATATTTAGAAAATTAAGTTATACTAGGGCAATATTTACCTCGGAGCATAAGGGATAATATTCCGTTCGTTCTTACCATAACATAAGGATGAAGGTAGAAGCCTGTTCAACTTTCAATTCAAATTAAGCTCAGTTATCGTCAAAAATGCCTTGCATGGCGTTCACACCCACATAAATAGAGAAGCTTCTACTGTAAGATCATGGATACAGCGATGCCGATAATATCTGTAGGATACTTGCCCTGGAGCAAAGAATGGACGAGAATCGGAAAAGCGGATAGAATGTTGCTCAACTTAAGCTCTGCATATAACGTTCTTCTATGACATTACTTATGTATCTTTATAATGTTTATATGGAATAATACTATAATTATTTTATTGTTCTTTTACGTTGATCTATTTAATAATAATATTCCAATTAAAAATTATGGATAACAAATTAATTTATACAACCAATGTTATAGTGTAAACTTAATTTAAAATTTACTCTTCGGTTTAATTCGGCAGTTATTTTGTAAAATCTATAAAAAAAATAATACATCTTTAATCAATAAGAATATAGGAAGTAACAGAGGCATATATAATATAGCTCAGGGGAGGAAAGATTATTTTTTAAAGGACTATTGAAAACAGAATAATCAGAATATTGATATATAATAAATATTCTTGTTATTAATTCGGGTTCATTTACACATAATGAAAGTAACACAAACAAAACATAACACTACCAACTGAGAGTAAAATGAACTTTGCTCTACTTTGAGTAAGATTTCCACTTAGGTTCCGCCTATGCGAATGTATATGTTACTATATTAAAATACAAGTTGGAAGAACTTTTAATCTATCTGAATATTTTATGAGAAGTATTAAATCTAATGCACATGTGATCTTACAAAAATATATAGAGTAACAAATGCTTCAATAAAAAGATGCTAAAATGTATAGATAAGCATCACTTTTCAATCTTATGACGTACTGAATGCTTTGTTCACATTATGCAGCTTACACTCAAACATGTAAAATAGAAACTTCAATAATATACTAATAATATGGGTTTCAAATCTATGCCATTACTACTTATATGTGAATGATGTAGAAGGGAATTTAAAAATTAATCTATAAAACTTAATGTCTTTTTCGAAAATTTTTGCTCTAAGCTTCATAAATACGAAAGTGCCATAAAAAAATCATGAATTTTTTTTAAAAGCTTCTTTAATAAAGCTAAAATTTCATTTATATAACTCTGTATACTTAGTATATTTATTTACTCAAGAACATAATGCACCAGACATTTTATCATTTTCTTCAGTTAAAACAAGTAAAATAGTTTCTAAATATGCTCATTTTTGTAAACTACGTTTACTTAAGCACTTAAATTAAGAAAATATTTATCGATTTAATGCAAAACAGAGTTTAAAAACAATATATTAAATTAGGTATTACAAAAATCTTTGAAAATGAAAAGTTTTTACTAACATTTTTTTCAAAAAATTTTTAATTACTTGATGAATAAAATAGAAATAAGAGAAAAAGGAATTGAGTATAAAAAATAATGTTTTTATTGAGAATTCATAACTTATTTATAATTCTGATGATTTAAAGAAAGTTTGATTATAATTTTTTTTTTAATTTTCAAATAAAAATATTAACTTTCAAATTATTCTATTGCTACATATTAATTTCTCACTTCATATTATTAAATATCCGAATCAGACAAAACTGTTTAAGATTTTTATGTATGTTTTTATAATAGAATCTTATTACAGATAAAAAAAATCATGCTTTTGCATTTAGTGTAAACTTTGTTACCGGAATATGTATTAAAGTTGAAATTTCATTTCAATGATTGACAATAAATAGCATTTTAATTAACATATCAACTTATTGTCAAAAACATATGAATTGAAATATTATTGGCCAGAAATCAAAAGCCATAACTACATATAAAATCAAGCTTATAATTAAAATTTTTTCGTAATAAATACATTTTTGCTTATTGTTACTTAAATATGTTTAGATTACAACCTTCCAATTTGTTTCACTTAAATTGCGAACCGTTGTTGCGGTACATATAAGCTATTGAATAAAAAAATTTATGCTGTTTAGATACTTTATTATTGAAATTAATTAATAGATGCAATCATCAATGAAATATAAATTAAAATATAAGTTAAAATATAGTAACATAAAATCATATTATGTGCTAAATATTTATTTAAAAAAATGTTATATGCTCGGTGGCTTTTTTCTGTTACAATTTTACTGAAATATTTCGTTTGATTTGCGTACTGTAATATTCATTAAAATAATTTGAACATATTAGTCAATATTCATAAATGAAGTATCTAGATTAATCGACACAATGTATAATGCCAAAGAAACATAATTTATAACTAAATATTAATTACCAATCTATTAATCACCTCCAAAATTATTTAATGATCTTTAAAATTATATAGTAATTAATGAGTACAAATAAAGTGACAACCTTTTTTACAAAGTATATTAAATTTGAAAGAAATATGAGAAAGATTTGATTAATAAATTAAAAATACTCTTAACCACATATTACCTCATTATTGAGATATTTTGACAAAATACTTTATGAAAATTATTATTTTTCTATTCAAAATAAATATTTTCAGATTGAAAAAATTTATTTAAAAATGAAAATTTTTGAATCTAAAAAAATTACTGAATAATATTAACGAGCAACATTTTATCTGCAATAAGTAGTAATAAATAAAGTAGCTCAGACCTGCTTGAGAATTAAATTGAAACTCAATACTTCAAGCGTACATTTTTCTTAATATTCTACCAGCTATTTTGTTCTGTTAGCATTCAGTTGGTACATTTATCTTTCAAGACTTTTTTCTACATTCGGGTATAAAAACTAAAATACGATCAGAAAGTAAAAGATGCAGTCACTTGTATTCATTATATCTTTCAGTATTTCAACAAAATAGATAGAGCACGCAATTAACGATGTGCAGCACTTAATGATTGTATTTTATTTTTACTGCTCGATTGTTTTTTTTTCTTTATACTAGTAAAAAATTAAAAAAATATTATTTATAAAATTAAGCTGCCTGAATACTGGATATCAATGAAACTCACACTCGGACGACCTACTTTTCAATACATTAGAATATTTTTAAGTACATAAAAATTAAAAAAAAATTACTTTGGAGTTAATATTACATAATACTTCACTCACGTATTAATAGTAGAATAATTATGCATTGTACAAATAAAAGTAAGAATGTTGATACCCAGAAAAAAAAGTTGTTTTTTAAAATAGAAAATAAAATAGAAAAGGAAATTATTGCATAATTTATTTTTTTTTAATTTTATTATTTCAGCTTGATCAACTTTTGTAGGTTTCAAAGGTATGTTTTTTAAAAACTAAATTAAAATCGTTTGATAATGAAATGCAGCAAGTCTATATAAAGAGAACATGAACATTTCCATTCTCTCTTCGTTCTTGACTTTGATCGTTTCTCAGTTCACTTTTAATCGCACCGTTCAGGGATTGAGTTTCTTTACAACAACTTCGTGAGAAATTCAGATCCTTCCCAGACAGGTATTGAAATTGAAGGTACACTTAAGCACTCTTTAGAAATATGAACTCAGTCTAATTGAGTCTTGAAATAGATAAAATGTGTGTGTGTGTGTGTGTGTGTGTGTGTGTGTGTGTGTGTGTGTGTGTTATATACAATCATACGTAAGTATTGCAAGAATCTGTAACGCTTCCTTAATGAATTATCATAATGTTATTTAATTAAAATAGCATTGTTTATTATAGGAAAAATGTTAATATTTTAAATAGCAATGTAAAGAATTGAGATTATAGTAATTAATTTAACTGAAATTAATTCAGTACATTCATTATGATGAATTTGCAATATAAATTATTTTTTTATAATTCTAGGGAGAGGAGAGTCAGTATGCAGTAACGGGGGTTTTTGAGTGTTTGACATGTGCTGAAGGTTGCGAATCCTGCGAGGACAGTTCTCCATGTGTAGTTTCTCTCAATTGGCTTATGAGAACTGCTATTCTTATTTTAGAATGTTGCGTAATAGCATGTCTCCCAGTTGTTGTATTTTTTACATGGAAATACGGTAACGTTAAGGTAATTTGTAATACATTTTTAAGAAATATAACAACTTCTTTTATGAAAAAAATTGCTTTAGGGTATTTTTTTAAAGATGTTAAAAAATTATTCCTTTAATTCTCAGGTAGTCCGAGCTGCAAGTCCAGTATTATTACGTGTCATTGTTCTTGGAGCTTTCTTTATTTACTGTACTGTAAGTAATCATTTCTTTACATTATATTCATAATAAAAATAACAGTCTTTTAAAATTTTTTTCGGTATTATACAAATATTATTCAAGGCACAATTTTTATTCAAGACTTTTAAATTTATAATCGCTAATCTTATGAAATTTGTCGCAAATATATTTTTTATAAATATTTTTATAAATATACTCACATTGGTTTTAATACGAAATATATAAGTATCCAATAAGATTAAATGTAAATATGTCATGTAATATAAACTTTATTAATAGTATTAACTAATTCCTTAAATAGTTTGGATAACATTGTTAAATTTAGTTACGAATTCTCAAAAATAGAATTTAATGAAAATAAGATAGAAACATGCACTAGAAATTATTAAAATTAGTTAAAAATTTTAAAAAGTTGGTTTCTAATATTAAACATAACTTTTCATATATTTCAAAAATATTCAATATCGCCCTAATTAGTTTTATAGTTACTCAATGTTCCTTTTAACAAATATTGATAAATCGTCATAAAAATATGCAGATAAATATTAAAATTTTTTAATCTATTGCCGTTTTTTAAATTTAGCCAACAGCAGTACTAATTTTTATAAAATAACATAGAAAATTCTGAATCAAGTCTATTATAATAGAATATTATAATATATGCTATCTAGTGATTTATTTAAATATTTACATAATAATGTGTAAATCTTATGTATTTACTATCAAATATTTTGATAAAAGTTATAAAAGAATTTCTGAAATATAAAATATGAATTCGTTTAAAATTTTTCTTTTTAAGTGATACAATTGTATTAAAAGCGAATAATGCACATATTTTCATACATTATAGACATACTTATATTAAAAATTTTGTGTAGTTATTTAAAATTGTATTTTTTTTTAAATGTTTAAAAAAATTTATTGACATTTTAATCAATTTATCATAAATAGAGGTAAGTACATGTTTTAAATTGAAAATTTTGTTTGAAAAGATTTGGCTGAAACTTGTAGATAAAAAAATTGTAAATTGTTTTTACGAATTTTCATTTCTATAGTAATATAAGAATTTTAAATGAATTTTTTTTCAATTTACCTTATTTATATAAAAAGCTAATTTATAAGATATCATCTATTAAAAACTTATTAAAAATTAAGAGAAGATGTTATGTTTAGTATTTTTTTTTACATGTCTCCTTTTATTTACATTTATTTCAGTTATATTTTCATAAAACTTATGTAAAACTATTTTTTATAAAAATATTTTTCGCATTTTATTATTATTTCAGTATTTTTTCCGACACCTACATGTGATTTCCGACCATTGTTCTCTTCGTAGTACATGATAATTTCCGTTTTTCCAATATTTTTTTTCAATTTTTAGATTCTTTTATGAGTTTATCTCCATCTTTTTTCATTCATAAAACTTTAATTGTTTCTCCATTTCCTATTTTTTAAAAAACTTTTTCCATTTCTGTTTATCTGACAGTTGAATTTTTATAATTCACCTTTCTGATTTAAGTGGTTTAAAAGAAACGTAAAAATAGTTCTATCTCGTATTGCAAGCATCTATAAAATATAGCTATAAAATAAATTATCCCTTAAAAATATAGTTAAAATTATATGAAATAGTCGTAAACGGTATGATATTGGTAAATATGTTTTGTGTATTCTATAAAGTGTTTGGTATTTCATATCTATGCTTAATTTAATATGATTTCATGAATCACATAAATATTCATTTTTATTTTACTTATAATTCGAAGCATTTCTTGTGCTATTCAAATAACGCATAAAATTTTATTTTTATAATATAGATAAGAAATGCCCTAGCTTGAATAATCATACTATAATTCATTCGTATTTGAATACACTTTACAATAGTTTTTAGTTTGAAAATGGAATGGTATAAATAAATTCGCATAATGATGATAAAAAATTGTTAAATCTGACAATATATGGAACGGTCTGAAAATAAATGTAGCTTGTAGATGTATGATAAAGTATTGAAGTACGTCATTGCTTATTACATAAAATATAGGGTTCCTGTTTACGGAAACGTACAAATATATTTATATGCGAAAAAATCTATATTACTATTATAAGAACTAAGAAAATTATTTTCATTGGCGTTGAGGTGGAGTAAAAGATGAAAGATAACCTATATTGGAAGAAACCACTTAATCATTTTGACGCATTATTAATTAATTTCATTCATTTAAAAAAAGTCAATAAAAAATTGAGTTTGTGAAAAATCAATTCTGTGCAAATAATAACAGTACAAAAATAATAATAACTGTTAAATCTGAATTTTAAAAGTCATTTTAACAATCTGTGCATATCACAGTAATATTTTGAGTAAATATGAAACGGTTAAAAGCCCGCATACAGAAGTTGGCATATAAGGGCAATAGTCTAGAGAGGATTCCGCCATCTGCAGTTATGTGAAGGTCAACAGAATGATGGTCCAATCACATTTACTGTAATTGTGAGCATAGAAATATCTTTCAGTGGGTGAAAAAGGGTACTAGGCTATACAATAGGAAGTTTTGTAGTCGGATTGTCGCACTAATGGTGGCAGGGGAGGTCAAGTTTCGGCATCTAAGCATTATGTCGGTGAAGTATTTGACAATTATTCGCTCATTTTTGAGCTACAGCTTAGACTAGTTACATGGTTTTCATAAAAAAATGCAATTTTCAAAAAAATAATTTTTTCCTTTTTCTCAATATTAGCGTATAAAATGAGAAAATATTTTTTCCTCGTATTATTTATTATTGCACTGTATTATGTTACACAAAGTTGACTGGGTCCATGATATAACGTGAATTAAAATTTTTTTAGAAAACTATTTGAGCTTTATGGGACATTAAAGTAAGAATAAATATTAGAATACTAGTAGGAAATTAGAGAAACACGCTTTAAATATATCACAAAGTAGCACTTGTCCAAGAATTCCGTCTGTTATGGCATCCGTGGTTATCGATAATACACGATTATATCCTGATGGATTTGAGACGAATGCCAATATCGTGCTGACATTGGTTAAAGAAATTTTGTTTAAAGAAAGCTCATAATATATATATATATATATATATATATATATATATATATATATATTATCTCGTCGTCTATGAGAACCTATGAAAAGAAACATTGGGTTTGTAAATAAAAAACACCTTGTAAGAAGTAAAATTACAAAATTTTACCTCCAATAGTAAATATGTCTATAAGCGATTGAAATATTGCACTAGGATTTATTTGACTAAGCCAGCTATAAATATTCTACTTCATTTATGCTAATGTAAACTTATATGTTGTATGTATAGGGACCCTACGTAAAAATATTTACAACAAAAAATTTACATCGACATGGTATTTTATATCAAAGGAGATAGAGAGTAGAATTATTTCAATTTAAATATGAAATGGTGTTCTTAAGATGATCAATAGAATAATAATCTTTTAAATTTAGCGTCTAAAAATTATGATTACCTTTATGGCTTCACAATAAACTTTAGAGATGTATAATTCCGAGTGGGCACGAAGAGAAACAAGATTGAAGTACGAATGGTTAGGGGTAGCAATACTAGTTTCTGTAGAAAACAAAAAACACAACTAATCATGTTGTATCAGATTGGTATTTAAATTACAGTATGCACGCCCATAAATCTAATATTAAATAGAATTTCTGGATTTGCACATTTCAATATCTGTCGACGCTGTGCTATTGTTTTATTTACAAATGATTGCCTCCAACTCTCACTAAGCGTTAGTAATAAAGCTACTGGCAAACTTTACCTAGCTGCTATAATCGCATGTGATATATTGAGTGATATCGATCTATAATATATTTATGAAAGATAGACACAAAACCCGAATATAATTGTAGAAACTATCAACAATAACTTTATTAGTTTTTATAATTAAAAAAAATTTTTTAATTGATGGTAAAATTTTCATTGTGTCAAATAAATTAATATAGAAATTTTCCAAAATGAACTATATAACATTTTTATTAAAAACTCTGACAATTATTAATCATTAATAATATATGTAAAAAAAATGATCACATCATAATTGATATTAAACGATAATACTAAAAAAAATATGTTTTTAAATTATTATATTTGTATTATATTACAGTTATAACAGCTTGCTTATTGCTGGTTAAACAATTAACATAATTATCTCAGATTATTTCTGTATAATATTCTTTTATTAAAAAGTATAACATTTTTGTCGTTTTTTCTATAAATCAGTTTATCTTTAAGTCAAAATTAATTTATATTTTATTTAAATTAGAATGTTTTTAATAAAGAAGAGGATATTTATTGCTAGAAATTTGACACAATAAAAAGTACAAATTATAAGTCGAATTCATAATCTAGAATAATTGAATTAGAATTTGTAAAACTTACTTAATCATTTTTCAACCTATTACTAGATAGGGTACTTCTTATTTCTTTTACAGTACTTTGTCAATGTCGTATAATCCTAGACAAAATAGGTTTCGACTTAAAAGATTTTCTTACATGATCCGTTTACGTGTCTTAAAATATTCTAAAATATATTTTTCTCAGACAATTTTATTTTATATTATTTTGTAAATTCTTTGTACAAACATTTAAAAAATATCAACTCTCTTCTTTTACTTTTACCTAAAATGTTTCGTTGACTACTTTAAAAATTTTCTATGGTTAAAAATATCACTTTGAATTTTTCTCTTTTATATTTAAATTTATAGGATATAAAGTTATGTAAGATAAATTCTGATGTTTTAAAGTTTTTTTTTCTCTATATATTATACATTGCATAATGAATTTTTTATACATTCCACTAAATTTATTTATACATTTATCACTACTTTTAAAAGTAAAATTCTTTTACAAAAAATGCATTGTATATTTTCAATATAATTATTAGATCAAAGAATTTTCATTTGATTAGTTTTGTTATTTTAAGGTTCTCTTATAATGTATTTTTAATAATTAGAAGGTTATTAGTAAACATAACGAAAAACATTTTACTCGACTATAAGTCTATTATCTTCAAAAGTTTTTTGTTTATATTGTGTTGAAAGTAAGTTACTTTTTATTTTAGTTTTATTTCTATAGCTTAATTTTTAAATTGCTGTACTAACTTTCATTTTATTTTAATTATTTTTCTCTTTACTTCTCGCTTCCAACATTGTTGAGATTTATTTGATTCATTTATCTTTTTTATATTTTTTATTTTTTTTATTTTTAAGCTTTCAAATTTCTTATTCTTCTTAAAAAATGCATGCAATCTACTTTGTTCAACTTTTATGCATGTATATATAACTATTAATATTTTAATACGTCTCTAAGCTTTGTATGCTTTTAATTTCATCCCTATTATGTTCTGATAATATATTATTTATATTTTTCAAAGTATTTAACATTTTTTGATATGCTTTTTTTCTACTATTATAAATTTTTTTACCAAAAATATTACTGTATTCATCATTTTTATATACGATGATCGACAAAAATTCTTATGTGACTAAATTATTATTTTTTGATTCTTGTATTTTTCTAATTACTTTATTTTTATAAAATTAAGTATATTTCAAGAATGATAAATAAAGATTAATAAAGCAGTTAAAATTAAATGAAGTATACAAATTTTATATAAGTAACTTTTTTATCAAGTAAAATTTATGTGTTAACTTTTGCATGATTTTGACATACATTTGTATTAAACAGAAACCAATCTATATGTGAATTGAAATATATGTAAACACAAAGAATTCAAAATTAAACTTCAAAATTTAGAATTTATTTACTACTTATATATACATAACATATTTAATTTTTATGTATTCCGTGTTAAAAATAAATGCGTTTATTTCAACAAAAGCACTAGCAATGAGGTTTTGAAATTCCTTAACGTTAATTTGAATGGAAATTCGATGATAAATATTGAATGCGATAATAATATTTGATAGGGTGCATATAAAGTTTATTCTATGTATAAATAATAGAATAATGTGCATAAAATACGGTGATTAGGCGTTGACATGTATAACGTAAAAAAATGCTTCCACATTTATGGATCCCCGGCTGTAGATATATCAATCATTTTATGATGTTATTAAAATTATTCGGGAGAATACAATACACAAGAGTATATATAGTACTTAGTATATAGTATATAAAAAGAAGGCCATTTCTATAGAAAACATTAATGATAGAATTTTTTTATTGAGAGAAAATTGTAAGAATGGTTATAGTCAAATAATACCATTCAGATATTCATTAAGCGCTAAAACAATACAAAATATGATTAGTAATATTTTAGATTTTTTCTTAACTTTTCATCCAGTATCACAAAAGTTCTCTAGATATAAATACAACTATTATTGTAACTAAAAAAATATAATTGTATATACGTTGGTTAACTTTAAATAGATTTTATCTGTAAATATTTGTAAATGATCATCTTTAATTGTCTATAACACTTTTATAGAAAATTTTTATTTTTAAAAATAGATTATAGAATTCCACTCTCATCTGCATAGGTTATTTGATTATTTACTATTCTATTGATACCAAAATTTGAATTATTCGCAAATTTGATTTACCACCGTATATTTTAATAATTCCATGATTATAATCTATTGTGATACTTTTTCATACTATAAACTATAAAAAAAAAAAAAAAAAAAAAAAATATCAACAATATCTTTTTAGCGCTATTTATATTGATAAGCTTTTGTAAAATAACGTTTATTAATAGGTATCCTTAATTACAAAATTTTAAATAGATTATTTAACTACAAATTAATTTGATCCTTTACTCGTATTCTTAGAACTAAATTTTTTTATACAAAATATATAATATTTTGCAAACAAGAATTAATCCTAGCTAAGTACATCTTTTTAAAGCAGGACAGCTAAATTCGTTTAATATTTCCACTAAAAGAAGCTCTTCAAATCTCAAACGTAATGTAATTTTTTTATGTAATTTAACTTCCCGATGAAGTTAATAAAAACAATTTAATAATTTATACGTACTATTTATATATATATATATATATATATATATATATAATTTCGAGTACGAACATTGTTTTAAGCTTTTATAATGATTTAAAAGTAAGAAGAGAAACCATTTGAATTTTAATGAAATAATAGCCATTTTTGAAATTATTCTTATCTTTTGCAGACAATAGTAATGTATCCCCAACCGAACGTCGTTACATGCACTGTACGTGTTTGGCTCCGAGAGATAGGCTTCTCATTGACTTACGGTGCGCTGATGCTGAAAACATGGAGGTGAGTCGAAAGAGATGAAGGTCGAAGGACTCTAAGCTTGAAAAATGTTTTTTTTGTATCAGTTGGCTTGTAGTTTTAATAGAAAATTTTTATGATTTTGAATAGCACTTTTATAAACTGAATGTATGTCGAAAAATTATGCTATAAAATACTTCATTATTAGAATTGATCATCTAATTAAATTGTATAAAAATAACAAAATTGTATTTAATTAACTATAATTAACGTTGATTTTTTAAAACCAATTCCTTGTATATAATTTTATGTTTTCACAACAAATATAATATTTTTTTTCCTTTCAAATCGGCCAACATTTAAATTTTATAATGCTCAATAGATATATGAATAATATAATATATAATATAATTAATAAGGTCATTGATTACCAACTATATTTTTTTTTTAAATACGTTATTATATTTTTTTGTCAATCAACTTTGGATAAAAATATGACTTTAGTAGCTGCATATTTAAAGTAGATAAAAAATATGTTTTAATTGATAGAAATCTATAATTGGCACTTGAAGTGTAAAATTTTTTATTGAATTATTAAAAAACAACAACCACAAAATTATAATTTAAAATATTCAAAAAAATAATTGTTAATTTTTTACTTTAACAAAAATTTTAAATCATCATAAATAATAAGTTTTGTAATTATATGTAAAAATATTTTTTTTCAATAAATGAATTATTAATAGAATTAAATTATTCATTGCTTGAATAATAACGAATGATGTACAAATAGAGTAACTGATTTATATTTATAATGAATTATCTTTTTTTTTATCATATATCAACTATTAAATATTAAGTTATATATATATATTTATAAATAGAATAAAAGAATTAGTACATGTGTAATAAAAATTTTGATAAGTTAACTAAAATATTTGTACATGAAAGATAACAAATAAAAATAAAAATATGCGTAATTAATTCAATATTGTTCATTCATCATAATACAATGAAATAGCAAAATAATTTCATAAAAATTTCAAAATTCTTTTATTAAATATGCTTTTAATGTAAGGAATTTTCGAAAATTGATTTTTTTTATTGTAAAATATATCTTGATTCTACAAAATATTTTTCGTAATAATTTTATGATACAGCACTTTATGCTATAAATAAATGATGAGCTTTGTATACCATATAGTAGTCTATTCAAATATGTTTAAGTGTAAGATTATAGATCATAATGTCCATGAAAAATTTCGTTTCCAAAAGTAGCGGAGAATTTTCTCTTAAACGGATTTAAGAGCGAAAATATAAAATGTAACATTTATGAAAACCACCAAGCACTGAGATTTGAGATTATGCAAAACTTTGTCGTGATTACAGTATCTTACTTTGAAGAAACCACAAAAGAAATTTAGTTTATATAAGCTATGTGGAACAATGAGCCTAAAGTTTTTATCGTTCAAAACTAACAGCATTAGAAAATATGGTGCTAAAACATTAAATTTTAACACTTTTTTGTAACAATATATTATCTTGAAAGATAATTCTTTTCATATATTAAATATTAAATATACCGATATAATAACAATATTTTATTTCTAATTCATTCATACATAATATTGTTTATACACAGATTAAATACAATTATTTTAACTGGAATTAAGATTTCTATAAATATATTATGGTTTTGTTTCAAATTAAAATCATCGTACAATTTTTTCATTCTATTACAATATTTCACAGATTTATTAATAAGTATATTTATATCGCCTTATAGAGATCAAACTCTTCTGTATTTTTTATTTTGTGTCCCGATGATAATGTACGTATCCAGAATTAATTCGGAAGGGGATGGGAAAGA
Source organism: Kradibia gibbosae (assembly GCA_018907135.1). NCBI lineage: Eukaryota > Metazoa > Arthropoda > Insecta > Hymenoptera > Agaonidae > Kradibia > Kradibia gibbosae. The sequence continues at coordinate 12,965,447 of JACCHX010000001.1, read as the reverse complement.
TTGGAGTAGATACGCGTATACGAGGTGCAAGTTATTACCTCATCCCTAAGGTATAAAATGGAGAATTTTGTTTACGAGCCTTAATCTAATCAACGTAAATTTCCGAAGAGCTAATTTAAATAATTATGTTCAATATTGGTATAGAACAATGTGAATGTTTATGATAGAACTTTATAATGAATATTTTAATTTTCTTATATTATCTAATGAACAATAAATTTAAACAAAATATTTTACGATACTGTAAAAATGTTGAAACATTTTAATGACTCGATTTTCATTCAATAGAAATTCTCAAATGATTTAAAGATAAGAAAATTCTACATGCATGGCTTCGTAAATGATATAGTAGATAATTATTTGCTTTAAATGTGAATTATGAATTTCGTAAAATGAACATGACCTCGATTGTTATATACTGTATACAATTTATTTTTATCTTTTTTTTTATTACGAACAATTATTTAATGATAAATGAATTACTAAATAATACTGTAACCGATCACTTTAAGACTTTGTTGTAAGAAAAATTTTTGCGAAATCCTTCCGTAAGGCTTAATATAGTAGAATACATCGCGTTCAATTTCGATTTTAAGGTGGCATGTATTATAGAATATCCTTTATAAACTAACTTATAAAATAGTAATATTAAGCTGATCAGATACACATTCAACGAGTGTCCCTATTCATTAAAAGAAATAAGAGATTGAGATTATTGGCATCAAAGGTATATGTCTGCAATATTAGTTGATGAAATATTAATGTATGTAAGTAATATTTAATGATACTTTAGATATAAAGGATTAAAAATAATTTTGAATCGTATGATCTCGTTTTAAATCCTACAAGCAATTTCTTCTATTTGAAATTTCTAATAACCGCAGGAAGTTAATCATATTAACAAAGTATGTATGAATACCCTCTTTCAGATAGAAAGTATAATTTTAGTGTGACTAAAAAATTTCAAATGTGAGCCTGCAATTCTACTTTTACGTGACTAATCATACGAAAGTAGATCGTAAGATTTAGGACCTCAAATGCAATACGATAGATACTAGCCAATAACAATAAAATAGCTAAGCATTGCTTAACTTGGATTTGCTTACCATCACACGTATTTTCACTAGCACGAATAAGTAACCCCCTCAAAAGCAAACTGAGGCTTGCGATGTTTCTCTGTTAGGGCTTCAGTTCTAGCGCCACTCTCTGTGTTTTCCTTTTTTCATTCGTGCATAAATAAACACGAGCACGTTAACAGACCGAGAAAAAATTACGAAACAACTCGGAGCGTCGAAAAAAATTGCATAATCTCAATGCTTCTAAAAAACTAACATTACCGCATTTTTTACTTACCCTCAGCACACTCTTGTTCGAATTTACGCTTTATTTTCTAAATGCCATCTTATAATGCACGTGGGAGTGATTAGTCACACAAGCTCGAGATTTCGTGGCTTGCACTTTGGTTATACACAATAAATCAAGCGTTAAAGAAGAGAAGTATTATACGTAGTAAATTAGATCTATTTATAAAAAGACGTAGATAAATTTTTAATAGTAAGTTCGAGAGAGAATTTTTATAATGATTGAATATAGATAACACACGAGTAGGTGTCCGACTGAATGTTAATACAGCACTTATTTTTATTTACATTATATGAGCTTCCATCATTATAATCTTAGTCAAAGTTTTTTTCCGTATTTAAACTATAAAACAACAATAACATTATTTTACTACTGTATTTTATATAAATAAATATTTGCACTTTAATAGTCTTATTATTCTCATAAATAAGATTCTTTTTAAAAAAAGATATCTAGAATTATAAAATTAGACTTTAAAATTAGTAATATTAAAGTTATCCCAATGTGTATATATGCATGTACATATAAATTTACGCTCTTCGTTCGTAACATTTTTTCTTCTAAACAAGATACTTACCCTGCAAATAAGACTGCATATATCTTCGAAATATTTTAAAGTAACCCAGATTTAAAATTTTTTTTTAATAAAGTATGATTCTATAGATGTATATGTATATAATGTATTTGTTATTATGTTAATATATGTATGTAAATATATTTGTTCATAAATATTTCAACTTAGAATAACGCGTATTATTCTTATTTTTATTTATATTTTAAGGGATGACAAAACATTGAAAATTACGTTCTGAACTTTTTCTTGTTATTTTGTTTCGGAGTTTTTATCTTTTGATGAAAGCTTCCATTTTCCCCTATGAACGCGATAAATTCCATGTAGTTTATATACCTATAGGAGCTACTAGAGTAGCTTCGCCTCGGAGGATCCGCGATAGAGGTGAGCCAACACGTATAGGTATATTTTGCGGTAAGCCGCAGATAAAACTGTTCTTTCCATGCAACGTACGTACCGTATTTCTGGAGATATTTCCGCCCTCCACCTCACCTCCTCCGCAAACCTTTAACTAGTTTAGTTTTTTTTTTTATGAAACTCCATATAAATAGGAATAAAAGCATAAAATTTAGTTAATATTAGAATAAATTATATTGTAACAGCAATGGTGATCGTATGTACAATTATTATCATTATCATCGTTTTGTTACTTTTTATATTATTACTATAATTATAAATATTCTAATAAGGCCTCATTAGCTAAATGTATTAATAATTCAATTCATCATGTTTCAATTAATTGCTTGATATCTCATTCTTTATTTGCTTTATATTGTTACTCGTCTAAAAAAATAATAAAGTGCCATTCAAAATTATCGAGCATATATCACGTGCGGAAAATATTTAAACACTTTAAAAAATATTCATAAAACTTAAAAAAAAAAACAATCGTATATAAACCTGATATATTTTTAAAAATTTTTATAAAAAATATAATTTTTTCTCGATTTTCAAGATATAAAGGTAACAATGTGAAAAATGTTTTTGTAATTTAAAATATTAACAAGCTTCGCAGTAAAAAGTATATAGAAGCCAATTAATCAGTAAAAAGAAATGAGGAATTAAAGTTAATTATTAATATATTTAGGTTAGTAATTGTTATTATTTTTTTGTTTACTATATAATCTATAAAATAAAATGCCATTATGATAAGTCTCTGCAGAAGAATAATTAAAAATAAAGACTAAAACATCTCTCAATCTCATCATGACATACTTTTTATTGACTGTTCTTTTTTAGTAACTGGCTGTTTAAAATTGTCTTTGAAAATATTGGTATATCCTTTTTATAAATAATAACTATATAAGAATATTTCTTTAACAATTTATAAAATCAAATATTATTTTATTTTATTAATGCATTTTATTATATTCCAACTGAGTAGCATTGGTTATTATTTTGACATATTTTATTTAAAAATTCCACCCTAGATGTTTTATGAAAACGAATATGTTATACATGATTAATATCTATAACTTTTCACTGATGCACTTAAATTAATGTATTTAAAAAAGTTATTTTCGTCGGCTTCATTCAGCTAATTCATACAGCTAATTAGGCATTTCTTCATTTTCTTTATATTTTATACTTTAATACTTTTCAAAGATTTTATGATTTTACATGGAAGTCATAAAAATTTAACAGGCGTAGGGGTGAGCAAGTACCTGTCAATACGTACTTTATTTTGTCAGTAGAGAAGATATAAGAATTGTTTGGAGAAAATTGCACACAATAGGTTCTTTACCTTTCCGTGCTCCTCATTCTGTCTTTCTTACTTATCTATTGCTTTACTTTTACCCTCTTGCTTTCACTATGCTCATATAGAAAATTGATCGGAATAGTGTACGATTCAATCTAGTAAATGCAGTTCTATATTTTTTCACTTCTTAAAGAACTGTTGTCTTTCTTTTATTAAATTGTGTATGTGAATAGTTTTTTTTTTTATAGCTGTTAAAAGAGTTTTAAAATCGAAGATAATGAAAATTATAAATATAAAATGTAAAATTATAAAACTTTTTTACATATTGTTTATATATAAAGCAAAAATTAATATGAAACGAAGAAAGTTCTTAAGAGATTAATAATATTTTGGATACTTTAGTAAGTACGTATCAGTTTCTTGATAAACAAATGTGACTTAAATATTGTTTAACCATGCTATGTAGACATTTTTTAAAGTAATTCCTAAATGCTTCCATTTACCTACATAATAATATTTTATTTTCAATATTTAAATTAATTATATATTTTAATATTTGTATGTAAGTATTTTGCATATGTATTAAGCTTAAAAAAATTAAAATTTTTGTCCAATCCGATGTTGGTAAAATATTAATCGGGGATAACATTATTTACTATATCATTGGATTTATATAGATACTTTATTGTCTAGATTATTATCGGTTTCACCATATTCTTAAAAAAGCGATATTCGAAAGGAATATGAACATTACTGTTAGACTTCATTCTAAATAACATATACAATATAAATTAAAAAATCCTCTTTGTAACAAAAGGAGAACTTAAGAACAAATGAGTTGAATTAAACTTATTTAACGAGTTGATCTCGCTTCGCGTTCGGGATTCAACTGCCGTATTTGAGTTCGAACCTTCTGATTACTTGTATATGCTCCATATAGTAGATTTGTGGCACTTTATGTAAACCAACTAAATTAGACATTAGGAACAAAGATAATCTTTAATTGTTCTTAATTGAATCATTTATAGTGACGTGATATTTTTAATGTTTTAATAGAAATTTTATTCTTAATTTTATTCAGTAACTGAATAAAAATGTAAATGCATCGTAAACATAAGAAATTCATCTCATTTCTTATTGCATCTTGCGAACAGTAGTAAGGAAAAAATATTGCAAACTATTTTATGCGTGTATTCAAAATTTTATCTCCTTTTTATCTATATTTTTATCTTTTTGAAGATATTTATAAATGCAAAAATTATATAATGTAAGTGGTGATACATACATAAATAACACATTAATCAATGTATCTTCTTGAATATAGAATATCAATATAAGAAATGTTGCATAAATAAGTATTATTAATGAAATTCATAGATAATGAATAAATATAAATTTTCAATTTTCTGTCGAATCGAACTTAAACTATTTTATTTTAAATTTCTGATTTTCAGTGAATAATTGAAGTTTTTATTCACTACTCAGTTCTTTTTTTTTATAGTCATAATTCTCTAAAAAGTATTGCAGTTAAAGTAATAATAAAAACAGAAAAAATATGATTCATTTTGTAAGTAAAACGTACATTTACTTATTTATCCAATTTCATTTTTGTTCATTAATTCGATTCATTCTGTATTCGACACCTCGTTATCTCATTATCACAATCTTTCTCTCTCTCTCTCACTCTCCGTCTGTATACGTACACTTAATATCCGTAAATATTTATACAGTTTGTTAGTGAATCAAATTTGATAAAATAAAAGATTTTAAAGAAAGAAATAAGAAATAAACAACCCATACTAAATGTATTAGGGCGCGTGGATATCGCTATATAAGCTTGCCTTATACACATCTATTAAGTTTTTTTCATGTTCAAAGAAAAATTTATTAAACATAGTGACTTAAAATAATCTTATTATTATTAAATCAAATAACGAACTGGGATATTTATTTAAAAATTTACCATAACTATTTATCTCGATAAAACGTATAGCATTCTATATTAATATTTATAACTTTTTTATTTGCAACTGATCGATTAATATCTAAATATATGCAGTTCGATAAGATATATAAATACTCCACATTTAATTTATGATATTTATTACGCGATTTATTTTAAACAGCATAAATCATATTTTAAACGGTTATACGGAATAATAAATATTTTTAACACTTGAACTTATTTCCTAATTTATCACTTTTATAAGATTAATTTTTTTTAATTTAATATTTATTATGTAGTATTAACGCATTTTTTATGTTAATGGATTTGGCCAAAACAAGCCTTACCAATAACGTAGTTTGTAAAACTCGTCAGATATTTATCATTATATTATACGTAATTCACATTTATTTTGATTCTTATTGAAATTATCAATATCTTTTCAAGTATATGAGTCTACTAAAAAGATATACCAAAAGAAAATAGTAAAAAAAATATATTATAATTTCTTCAAACATTTCAACACTCTAGTAGCTCTTATCTTCTAATTTATTCCAATAATAATTTTATCGCTATTTTTTACTGTTAGACAGAATTCCAATTCAATTCTACCAATGATGACAATCTACAGTAACACATAGAAATCATTTAACCTTGAACCTTTATCAATCAGATTATCAATATATTCTAAAAAAACTCTCGGATTAAAATTTTTTTTTAAAGAATATTATGCAATTTTTATATTTTTAATGTAAAAATCTAATGTATTATATTAGAGATTTATTTTTTTTATTTTTCTGTTTTTTTATTTGTCTCTTAATGTTTTTAATTAGTCCACAATCAATTAAATAAAATCATTTCTAAAAAAAGCTAAATAATTCAATGAATAATTTCAAAATAATCTAAATTAAATTTTTCAAAATTTCTTAAGTTATTTTTCATAAAATACATTTCCTTAATTACAATTATTTTTCGTCTAATAGCATTCTTTAGGAGATTAAACCTTTTATTGGCAACAAATTTTTTAGTATGATTTGAGAAAATTATGATATGAAACGGTTAGAAATTTTTTACTTTTTATTAAATCAATATTTTCCGAGATTCATTCCAAATTTCTAATTTTTAACAGAATTTTTTAAATAATAGTTTTATTAATTTTATGTAATAAAATTAATTTAAAAATTATTGCATTTCTGGTATTTCGTGATTTTCTGTATGCCTTTAGGATTAAATGTGTATGATATCAGCAACCCAATAGTATTTAAGCTGTCGTTAAAATAAGAATATCACTTTGCTCTTTTCAAGAAATCTTTCACAAATTAGAAAATCTCTACCATTTTTTCAACATCATTATTAACTTAGCAGCATTTTCATGTTAATAGGAATTTAATAAAGTTTACTGAAACACGTTTCGATAGAACGAACTTTTTGTGAATGATCTCTACTTAAGTATTTACTTCATTTTAGTGTAAAATCCCGATTAATATCGTCTACAAAATATGTTTCCGATTCCTTTGAGCCAAATTGTTTGAAATGCATCATACGATGTTTCATTCAAACTTAAATATTATCACGTTCGTTTTTAGATGGGCATTAGAAGAAAATTTGTATACAATAGTGGTAATTTAGTGACAAATATATGATTATTTCTGAAATTACCTTTTCGAAAGCATAAATGCAAATTTGAAATTGGATCTCATACTATCTGTAATAGATACCAAATAGATTTTTATTATGGATTTATTACTATGCATCTTTACAAGGAGATCCTTTTATTTTAAAGTAAAATCTTTTCTGACTTCTTTGAAAACTGAAGTTTTCTCATTTTTTCTTAATATTTAAAAGTTTTTATTATTATTATTTATTGATTATTTTTTATTATATTTATTATATTTTTTATTTTTTTTATATATTTTTTTTTTTATTATATATTTTTATTTTTTTTATTATTTATTAAGCAGCATAAATTTATTTACTCAACAGTATCATTTTTTTACCAGAACATTCTTTTATATTTTATATATATCCATTCTTATTATAAATAGGATCGCGTTGTTTCTTCATGTATTTCTAACGATAATATTCAAAAGAAAGTTAAATTCATAAAATGTAGATGTTTATTGTTAAAATTTTATTGTACGGCACGTGTTTATACATACCATTACTAAAGGCATTTTCAACTACACGCATTTACAAGTTTGGTCTTTTCCAATATACACAACATCTCGGACGGCTTCCTCAAATTATTCATCAACATTCCATGAATATTAGATGCATTTCTGTGAAACATTATTATATATTCACGGTCCCTTTAAAAATTATTTTTGAATAAAAATTACTCATAATTTTGTTTAATACTTAAAAAAATTATTTATTTCTCATATTTAGAAATTTGTTTTTTGACATTCTAATTTTACTTAATTTGAAAATATTTTTTTTACAAAAAAAATTATAATTAATTTTTTTTATAATTATAATTATAATTAATTTTTTTTATAATTATAATTATAATTAATTTTATTTAGATTATTTATTTTTAAATAAATATCATAAAATTAATCTTTTATCAAAAAGACAATTTTTGTCATTTAATGGAAATGACATTAATATATTTAATCATTTATTGGAAATTTAAAATAATACCACCTTTTTATATTTCTATATAAAACTAATTACAAATAACTTTTTAAATTTAAAACTTCTTGTTATAAAATTATTTAAAAGGTAATTTAGTTTTGTTATAATAAAATTTTATTGCTAAACCATAATGAGTCATTAAATGTACAGTTTAATTACAATTGATTATTTATATGTATTAAAATGCATAATTGAATTAATTTTAAATAGTATATAAAATTGATTTTAGTTAATATGATTCTGACTCATAGAGCCACACTTAAAATTTCATCTATTATAGTTATAATAAATAAATATTACATGAATTAACTTAATTTAATCCAAATATTATTTTAAAAAATATAATTTAACTACTTTGATATATATAATCTAAATTTTTTAAATCATTTTATCAATGCTGTTCATTTTCAAAATAAATTTATATTAATATATGTAATTTTAAAATAACCATATTACAAAAAAGAATAAATAAAAATTGTCTAAAAATTTTTTTTCCATTTAAATTAAACTTTTAATTTGTAGTTTATTTATTAATATAAATAAAATTAAATACATAAATATTGTTAAATCATTTACTTTTTTGTAAATTTAATTTAAAATTGTACATATCATTATTAAAATCAAAATTATTTATAATAATTCTTAATTTTTAAGAAGTACATTAGCACAAAGCTATTTTAAACTGATTAAATGTCCAATTATAAAGTTCTTTAAAAAGGTTATAAATAATGGTAGTACAATTTTAATGAATTTTACTACAATTAATGATATTTATAAAGTTTAGTTAAAATTAAATTAAATCTAAGTTAGCTGGTCTAATGAGTATTTTTAATATATTTCTAAATTCTTAATATGATTAATTAGTAAAAAATGTTTAAATTATAAAGCCTTCGACAATTATGAAATTTTACTTAAATAACTATTATTATTAATTATTAACATTATTTATTATTTTTATTATTATTATTATTATTGTTATTGTTATTATTATTATTATTATTATTATTATTATTATTATTATTATTATTATTATTATTATTATTATTATTATTATTATTATTATTATTATTATTATTATTATTATTATTATTATTATTATTATTATTATTATTATTATTATTATTATTCCTTCCCCCGCTTGCTGAAGTAATTATCTTCTATAATTCTTTTTTCAAAATTATAGTTTTATTTTTTTTAAAAACTTTAAAGTTTTTAGTTTTGTAACTTTTACAAGAGAATGTAGCTTGCTGAGAATTATTAGATACAAAATTTGACTATTGCTAATAAGAAAATAATGTGTCAGGCTTTTGTTCACATCATTGAGAAATATTGTTTCTTATTACTTTATGTAATTACTATATCATTCAAAGTGAAATTAATTTTAAAAGTCTACAACAAACAAACAAATTTTGATTGATCTTGTTTAGAAAGAATTTTAAATAATTACTTTTTCTTTATGTGTATGCGCTATACATTCATTCAAAATTATCACTCGTCAATCAAGATAATCGAATAGTATGAAAAACGGTATTTAATCAATACTTTTTGTAAAACAAAGATGTATATATATCTACATAGATTTACAATTGTTAATTGCATTTAAAAACAATTTTATATGACTTAAGCATATGTAAACTTATTTAGTTTATTTTAAGCAATTTACTTAATCTAAAATTATATCATTCAACTAACTTACTTACATAATGACGAAATTAGTAAGTTATCTCGAAATATAAGTTAGTTTAATAATTATTTTTATAATTCATAAGCTTATTGAATAATAACCTTAATAAAGGTTTAACAGGAAATGTGATTTTAATGTAAACTCAAATTAATTGCTTTTTATAAATTATTATTTCTTAAAATTGATTTTTGTATAAATAAATTCAAATTCTATATTATGCTATAAGGCTTCCTGTATTTATATATGCATTTGTACGTAATTAGTTTTTTATTATTATAAATTTTTATACTAATTTTATTATAATAACGTTACCTTGCGACTGAATACCTTATTTAGAATTACTCTGTTTTAAAGTTATTTTTTAATAAAATAAAATTAACTTTAACGAATAAATATTTGACAATTTAAAAAAAAATGAAAAATAATAAATATGCTTCATAATTATTAGTTAACGAAGCCATTTATTCAATATAAAAATGATATAAGTAATAATAAAATATTTCAATGTATGACGTAATCTTTATACTCGACGATTTTATAACTATTTTCATATTTTATTTAAATTTATCAAACAATGGAATCTTTTTTAAAATTGTTTCACCTTTAACAATAACTCTACAGAATTTTACTTCAACAGAAGAGTTATTATATATTCAGACTGTAAGCCTTTTTTGATATAAATCTGTTATAAATAAAGTAAAAAAAATAAAAATTTGGCTTTTTTACAAAAAAGTTTTTTGAAAAATTTAAAAAGAAATCTTTCTTATTTAAATTGTCGCTAATAATTAATTAAAATATATTAAGAGGTATTTTTAAGGACGAAATAATATCACACGAATAAAAGTGATAATCTTGTTTAAGATTATGTTTTAAAAATAAATATATAACTCCTACAAAGAACATATAGATAAAAATAAAATATTATGATGAATGTTTTTCTTAAATAATATAAGAACTCTAGTTTAATATTTCAATTTGGACAGAATGAGAAAAATAGTTCACGAACAAAGTTTCCTGCAATTGATACCAAAAGGATTGACGCCTAGTAATTCACTTTGTTCCTTTAAAACTGATCTAGCTAATTAATAAAATCAATCGATAACTGTATTTTTATTCAATTTTTCAAAGCTGAATTAATCAAATATTCTTAAAAATCTGAAATATATAAAACTTAAAATACGAAAGAAAATGGTAATTATATAATTCCAAAAACATAATCAATCAATTTCCATTTCATTTAAATTAACTTTCCGAATTGCATATATCTTTAAAGTTATTGTCGTACGACAAAAAAGATCAGAGAAATATATAGAATAGCTGAAAATTTTTATTATATCATATTTTTATTGAATATTCTTTTTTTTATGTTCTAGCTTTATCTGATATTCTTTTTGACTTTACAAAGCTAAAGTTTCTTTGCTCTGAGATACATATTTAATTCCTTCCTTATACATTTTTCACAACTTTTATAAGATTTTCGGACCTTTATATATGCTCTGTAAAAAAAATATTAGATTATTATATAATTTCTAATATATTGCTTTCTATTATGCATTTATTAATTGAAAAATTTACGTTTAATTGATTTTGAAATGTCTTTTATGGTCTTTTTAAACAGTATTTCTAATTACGTTACAAAAACTCTTTAAATATTTCTTTTTTATTATAGATTTGAAAACGCTTCTAACAAAAGGAAATATATACATTTTTTTACAATATTTCACTGAATGAATTTATAACTGCCAATTATACTAAATTTTCACACAAAGAAACGCCCATTTATTTTTCAAAATTGATTATAGCTTATTAATTTTAATTTTTAAACATCTTAATATTGTTATTTTTTTGATGAATGAACCGTATTGAAAGCATTGAATTTTTAAGATAATAATTTATAAAATACATTTTAAATATTTTATGTTATAATTAAGCAATAAATAATATACGATAGCTATAATATTATTTATTTCATTAGTATATCATTATTTGAAAATTAATGCACCATAATACTTAATATCAAAGAAATATTATTCTACTGACAACGAAATTATTATTTATTTATAAATATGGAAAGAAGTCCTAGGATATTTATATTATTTTGCATTTCGATTTCTTGTAATAACCATTATTTATAATCATTTCATTAGATTTAAAACAATTTTTAAAACAAATATATTATTTATGATAAGGAAAATTATTTATATAATTATAAGAATAATATAATTGTTTAACGATATTTTCTATTAAGTTGTATTATTATTTCTGCAATATTGAAATTAATATTTTTATTAATAATTTATTCAATGAAATATAATAATTTATTTTTATGTAACGAATAGATTTTTGATGTCTGAATTTTATTCAAAAAATTATATATGATATATTCGAAAAAAATTTTGCTTTAAAAATGTTGTGGTGTCATCTATTTTAAATATTATTCTGCTAGTGTTAAAAAGTTATGTTAGATGGGTTACATGTAATGAGATTTTAATGCATAATAAATTTAAATATCTAACAACAATAATTTGTATGATCTATATGGAAGAAAAATTGTCATTTTAACATCGAGAGCTTATACTTTTAAAAATAGTTTTTAAAGAAAGATGTGATTCATGATTATTGTAGTTCAAAGAATCTTTTCGCATAAAAGGGTTTTAAAAAGTTAATAAAAACATTTAAGTATGCACAAAAGTTTTGCAGTACTATCTATGTAAAACATTGGCAACTTTTTTACATTCTTTAAATTAATTAAATAATATCCTTTACCTGAGAGGAACTTTGAAAAAAAATTAGCACCGAAAGAATTCCTTAATTCTGTTAGTAATTTTTTTCATACAGTTAATGTGAACTAGTAAAAAACATAAAATATTTCTTTTTTTATTCCGTAATTGTAAAGTAGTATACAAAATTAACACAGACCAATGAAAAAAAATTCTGATATAGATCAAATGATTTATGTAACAAAAATAACCTCGATGTCATTTTCGCTAGTCAATTTACTATACAGATAATACCGTTTTTACGATTTTACTAATAAAAAGATAATTAAAACATTTGAATGACGTGTAAGTTTAATAAAATGCAAATGGTTAGTGCTGCGTTTCAAAAATATATTCATTCATGTACCTATGGTACATTTTAAATGCATTCTCCAAACTTAATACTTTAACAAAAAATTCTAAATCATACTTTTAACTTTGATTGAAATTTAAATTAAATTTTTTTCAATGTATATTTTGTTATTAGAATATAGCTTTATCTGTAACTAATCAAAGTAATAAAACCAAAAAAGAAAGAAAAAGGTTTCTTTTAAAAAATGTTTATGTAAGTACATAAGAAAATATATTATTAGAAAATTACAATAAAAAAAAATAAAATATACACATATACGGTATTATAGTTAGATGTATTAGAACTGCATCTTAATCTATTTTCATTTATAATTATATCTCGAAAAAAAAAATTTTACAACAATAGCTATACTTATCTTGACATTCTATTAGAATATACGAATATGAATGCTAATAATTATTTTTCCCCAAAAATTACTTAATAAAGATTTTTTTTACTCGAACAATTCGAACTACGTTAAAACATAATCAGGAATCTAGGTTTAAAAGGTTTATCCATTTTTTAAAATAATTTTTTAAAAGTTTCACAATTTTTCTCAATAACTAGAAAAATTGGGTTATAACTCTTATTATTATTATTATTATTATTATTTATTTATTTAAAAATGATAAGAAACGTTGTGTATCTCCAAACGGTGTACGAAATACGACCATAATAAAATCAATTAGAATAAAAAGACCAATGCACGTGCATGTTAATTTTGAAGTAATCTAAAAGAAGAAATGCTCTTTGTGTGGGAATCTTGTTACTGAACAATTGGAAAAAGCCCTTCTGTACATTATTCAGATAAAAATGAAGACGAAAATTGAATATTTTCACATTGAAACTCGGCACCTCGTTCTACAGTAGCCTACGTTCAATAACACGCACATAACCAAATAGGCACGTACGTAGTACGCACGCTTGCATCTACAGCTTGAAAGCCGTTTTTCATTACAAAGCTTCATATTGAAGGACGAGGTACAAAAGTATAATGTTGCATGGAAATATAAAACCTTTGAAATAATATAATTGAGAAAGACGATTCGAAGATGATCTTGGCGGTTTCATAAATTAAAAAATATTTTTTGCATTTACGTTACGAATTAAAGCTAAACAGCAACAGACGGTTTTTTAAATCATGAAAGATATCATACATAGTTACGTAAACTATGAAATTGTCAAAAATGATGGTTGATTTACTTTTTATTGCAACAGTTACGAAAGTTAACGTTATTCCGAATAAGTACTGCAATAAAAAGTAAACCACCCGTCGTTCTTGAGATTTTCATAGTTCTCGTAAATCTATGTGACCTATTTTATTTTTATGGCAAGGTTTGCTCATGTTATATTGTATATTTTATATCAATAAGAGCAAAATTCTTAAATATTAAAAAGCCATCATACAAATAGTTATTTTAATTTCACAATTACACCTTTTACATCAACAAATACCTCTGCATGAAAACACGTACGTATGTAAATCGAATTTTGATTTGTGTAGTTATCCCAATTTATTTCATTAGCAGTCTCTATGAATTTCATCGAGAAAGATCAGTTATTGGTCATTATAAGTATGTTAAATCAGATTTGTCAAAATACCTAAAACATACGCTAGCATGATTATATAGAGATTTCGAGAGGCTCGAGGACATCGAACTTGCACTGTTGGATGTTAATGCTTGGTAGTTTGCTGCTTGGCCTGGCTTGTCCTGAATAGCTACGTAGTTATGACTCGACTGAGAAGGTCCAATAAAACATAAAAATTTTACAGTGAATAGTATGTAGGGTGAATGGGATATTGCTAGGCACTTAACGGAAAATTATTGTATTTTCAATCTTAAATAGTTCCTATCATATTTTAAATTAATACCATGAATTTAAATATTAACTAGCAATAATCAAGCTACCAGCCACTTTTATTGTTAGCCTTATATTAAAAACGAAGCTACAACTTCACTATCAAAGCGTAAATATACATCACTATTTTCTCGTCTCTCGGCAACTCTACGCTACAACCACAATCTTACTTAAGTGGGAGCACCATACCCTATGTAAACTTATTTTTTTGAGATCTGTCAGTTTCATAAAACACATTAATTTAATATCTTGGATTTTTTGTTTCAAACTTTTGAAGCTATTGAATTATTAATATACAGAGAAAATAGAGAATATAAAATCCGTTTTAGTAAGCAAGACATATTTTTTATGAAATATGCGAAAAAAATTCTTTTCAAAATTAAACAAAACATTATTTCTTCTTTACTACATATGCATTGCAAATTACACTGAAGTGCTTAAATAACACTTTTAAGTAAGAACTACATAATTATACGACAAATAAGCATAATCATTATGTATTATTGAAAAATAGTATGTAAATAAAAAAATTATATCGGAAAAATTTGAAAGCCATTATTAGTGATAATAAAATTGTTATTGTTTGATTTTCCGTTTTTAAAAGAGTATCACCTTTCCAACTGATTAATATCGCTTTTTCAATCTTCCACCAATTCAATTCAAAATATTTGCTTAAGCCCTACGTCTTTTAAATTTGATTTAATATTACCTTCCTATCTTCATCTTGGTCTACTTAAGAGTCTCTTACTTCTCTGCTTTCTTACTGAAGCCAATATGCCGCTCTTTAATTTCACGTTCAATCTATATGCTTTGCTCACCTTAATTTGAATAATTTAATTACCCTTGGAATATGCAGACAAGTCGAATGTCTCTACCTACCTCATGATTGAGAATTTCTCGATAGTTTTTGTCTTTTAGCCTGCCTCCGTTATTCAAACACACTTTTTAAGCATTGTACTTTCAAAAGTTCTAAATCTTCTCATTTTAAATATTATAAAAATTTTTTTTAAGGCATTTGACATTACCGATGTGTTGTAAATCATGGATTATCGTTTGGATAATATTAGCCCAAGTATGTAGAGTTTGCAAGTGACAGTAATTGTAGGTGAACTTTTGTTTGTCGCTTATAACTGTATACTCTATTACATTAATATATCAACACGGTGTCGCTTTAAGCACAGAAAGCGACGAAGAAGAAGAGAAGGACGAATATTCAAGTGCACCTATGATACCAAAAAAATACACGAGCGAGTGAACTTCCGTAACACGCATTATCCCAAGATCGGTCGCATTAAGTCTCCTAAAAAAAGCTACTATAGATGCATAAAAGCTGCAGCATAGGAGATGAGCGCGAGCGCGTGGGTGTTCGTAAAGAAGGTTAAGGTGAATATACGATAATATCCATAATCGGCAATTCGTGTGCGAAAAACGAGTGTCGACAAAAGAGCGAGCGAGCGAGCGAGCATTTATCTATTTTTGGCTGGATGACAAAGTTCCGAGGGAAAAGCCTTACACACGAGAGGATCCCGAAATATCGGGTATCCGTGTGGAATGGCGCGCGAATACAACCAAGATATATTTACCGAGTTGCATAATATCGCCCATCTGCGCCTGAAGCTAAGATTAAGGGCGAAAATTAATTTACAACCTGGCCTCAACTCTCTTCTTTAAGGCTCTTGTAATGAGTTGATCGGATCAAGGTACCGGGTATTACACGTCGTACCCAGGACGCGGGACTAAACGACGTCTTCCGTTGCGGATGACGTAGCCGTCACGGCACGTATCCAGGACTGAAGTAAGATGCCAGGGACAGAGATAAATAAGGGGGAGTGAAGTTCGTCGTCCGGATTTCAAAGGGGTCGTGGGATGGTGGCGGTGAGAGCGAGTCGACGGTAGGAGGTTGCGCAGTCCTTGCGCAGCTTCACCCGCATCGTGGCAGCATCGCTGTGGCCAGGATACTTAAGCACTCCCAGTCTTGCGCCACAATGAAAAGCTCAACCGGGATTCAAATTGCCGGCAATAAAATTCAAGAACTCTGTTACGAAGCGAGCAAATGCCTGGGGAAAGCTTTAGTGTCTTGTTCTTTAATTATCGTCCTCGAACTACACGTAAAAATCGGTACGCGATTTTTATTCCCGTCCCGCCCACGTCCTGGAAATTTATAATTTAAGAGCTGTATACGAGGCATCGCCAGGGGACGATTACGCCGAACCTAAATAAATTATGACAATTTTTCGAAAGAAAAAGTATATAAAATAGAATGACTATTCGCTCTGAGTGCAGAACCTATGCGCCCCAAGGGATGGTCGATATCGGAATTTCCAACTATTAAACTGCTAGCTCCTCCAGCGTTGAAACTTTCCTTTTTTTCATTATAGTCTAAGTGCAATCTGTTCCTTAAAAGTAAAAAATGTAATAAAGCAAGTTTCCACTTCTTATTTCTTATATAACTCAAAGGCATTAAAAATCTTAATGACAATTTTCCGCTACCTATCCATTATTTTTATATTGCAATTCTGTATCTTTGTATTCTGATAAAACAAATTTGACTATTTGGTTTTATACATTATTTTTAAGCCTATTCCAATGCTTTGCATTTACAGCAAATATGATCTATCAAACAATTTTTATAATTGACGCTTCATTTTACAAACAATAGTATTAAATATACGTGACAGATTTTGAATTAAAAATATTCTCTGCAAATTCTTTTTATAATACGAACGTTAATCTAATTACTTCACGACCAACTTAATCTAAAACGAATGTTTCGTGTAATGCATTTTTTTGTTTTTTAAATACGTCTCACTATATTCTCGTGCAATTGTTAAATTTAAATTATTTCTATTTTTCGTTACAAATCTTTTAAAAAAAGTGAAAATTTCTACTTTCTCGGATATAAAATTTTCAAGAGCACAAGATAAATTATTTTGCTAAAATATTTCGTGTATTTCGAATTAATGGCTTCGCTAAGCTATGGTTAAAAGGTTGTACTATTCTCAAAAACATGCAAAGAAATATATAAAAATGACATTTCGTTGACACTAGGTCGAAATTTTTATTTATATAAAAATTATAAACGTATGTATTTATTTAAAACTAAATTTATAATAGTTTTTAATATCACCTAATATTTTTTGCAAAAGTAATAACATTCATTTTTAGTAATTAATTGCTGTAATGATATGAAAGTTTAAATTCACTTTTTAAAATTAGTTCAATGTGATTCTTTCAATTAATTGAATTTCTATTAAAGTAAAACATTGTGTAAATCAAAACTAAAGAAATGCTTTCTTCGGTTTCTTATATTTCATCTGTGATCTATATTCTCAACTCGTTGATTCTTAAATTTATTATGTTCTATATTAAGTTCGAATTTTGAAGAAACTCTAGCATTTATTTTTTTTTTTTTTTTAAAGATAGAATTATTAAAAAAGTGTATTGAAAAAACTTCATTTAAGAGAGAAACTAGAAATAAAATAAATTGCGCTTACATTTTTAAAAATTCTTATGTACGAGACAATTTGTTAAAAAATATCCTTAAAGCTCTGCAATTTGGATAAATCGTTCAATTTTAATATTTTGTAGAAAATGTCAGTTTCGTATTTATTATTTTGAACAAATATGTAAATTTTTGATCGACTATTTGCACTAGATTTAAATGCTTACGTAATAATAATTTAATGTCCTAGTTTAATTGAAGCTCGAAACGCATAAATATTTGATTGTAAATACCTCTTAGTGCGGAGATATGGTTATTAAATTATACGGCTGAATGGCTTCAGTTGAACGAATCCGAGGAATCAGCACTTAAATTATAAATTTTCCAGTCTACGATTCTCCCTCTTACCTATAAAATTGTCATGTTTTATAAAACACATAAAAATAATGCGTATTTACTTGTATGTTACAGGATATCCGTGATATTTAGAGTACGCTCAGCCAAGGCCGTTAAGATAACGGATATGAATCTTCTAAAACGGCTTGGAATAATTGTTACAATATTTAGTGTGTTTCTGGGAATTCGTACATTGGTAGCGCCACCAGTCGTTATTGTCGCACGTACAGCTGATGACCTGAAGGCCTACTTATGTCGGACCGATTGGTGGGACCACAGTTTTACCACACGTGAGTTATCTCTACATTATTCCCATGATGTTTTAGGTTATATGCCATTGTTAAAGTAAGCGTATGCAAAAGACGTCGGGCACTACTAAGACTCTAGAAAAAGCAGCATACTTTCACAGGGACTGCGTTAATCCTTACTTTATTTTTAGAAGCGCCTCAAATGATATTTAATGATATAAATACTGTATAAGCATCAAAATCTCACAGGAAATTATTGCTTTATCCAATAGTATGATTATTATGGATATTTAAGAAATAAAGACTGTAAAAAATAATGTTCAGCCAATTTAAAACAGTCAATTATTAATTTGACTTTTACGGAATACTTATTCATAATTTTTAGAATTCATAATACCTGCTTAATCATACTTTCATGATTTATATCATTTCTAATTGTTTTATTATTTTTTTACCGAACTCGATTTAATTGAATACTCAATTCTGTTTTTTAATCTCTCCTTTCTTCTTTTTAGAATGGACCCGGGTTGACATCGATTAAAATTCCTGTGTTCCGTATAATTTAATATTATTTATAATATCCATACTTTTGATTAAATTTTGTTACATTATTTACTCTAATCGATACACGTTTGGCGCATTTTCGTTGACTGTGACCCACTTTCTGACAATAACAGAAATGTTTTAGTGCGCGACATCAACTTGTACATATTCAAAATTTACTTTATTCTCATTATTATGCTGTAATTGGTAGATACTTATTTTCCTTTTCAACTAATACTACCCTTATTGTTTTTCAAAATGTAGGCGATTGATAAATTTCAATTTCTGAATGTTTCGTAATTGGTGAAAGATATTATTTAAAAGACTTTTTTGCTATAAACTTTAATTAAAAATTTTTTTTAATATATATTCAAAAATTTGCTTATCCTATATTAATAATTTAAATATAATAAATAATAAAAAACGTTTCAAGCTTCTTACATAAACAAAATTATTATAATGAAAGATTCACGAACGATTCCATTAAAAAAAATCAATGAAGAACTATGCAGCTGTGTATTTAAATGAAGTTAACATTCAAGATTTTACCTTCATAAATGAACATTTCCCAATAATATTGGACTATACTTCCCTAATAATCTGAAATGCTATCCTCTTTTTCAACTATACTTGCGATTCTCAGAGTATCTGCGCAAAGTGGAGCTTTATTGGATTACCTCTAATCGAACAGCGTCATCCCACCTACACTGATCTTACTTGAATTGCCAGTTTATAACTTCATCTGTCTTGGAAGTAATCATTAGCGATAATGTCATTGCTCCTTACATTCTGTTTAATAACAAATATTGAAAAAGATATACAGTGACCGAGAGAGAAAATCGTAAACTAACATGTATGACTGAGCAATTCTCTCTCTCTCTCTCTCTCTCTCTCTCTATCTGTTCCTCTCTATTTCTGTCCCTCTTCCTCTCCCTCTCTTTCTCTATTTTATATACTATAGATAAATAAAAAAATTAGAAAATAAAAATATATAAACAAAAAGAGTGAAAGGGGCATGGCCGTTGAAACGTGGAGTAAGAGCAAACAAGGGAGAAATGAGGGGATGAGATAAATAGAGGAAGCGTAAAATATAGGATTGAAGTGAAAAAGAGGAACGAATAGAATAAAGAGAGATTAATTGCATGAATAATAACGTAGCCAATATTATAATATTGAATGGATTTTTACAATGCGAATTTTCATGAACAATCGGTTTTGTAACACAATGGATTTCCGCACATGCTCGCGTATAAGACTTTACTAATGTAATAAAATAAATAAATTGTACAACCTAATAATAAATGATAGAATTTGCTAAATGAACCAAATAATTACAAATTTAAATCGATATGTTTTAGTAGCCTCTATTGATAAAGCAAATTAATTTCTCATTCACATTTAACAGATAAAAAACATATTGCTTTTACAACATTAGTTAATATTATGCACTAACAAATCCTGAATCAATATGTCAAATGATTCTTTGAACTGATGGTGCATGCATTTGAATGTCTTTTACGTTATTAATGTCTTTGTATGAATAAAAATTTTATCCTACAATAATTATTGAGGCAGAAATGTATGTAAAAATGAATAAATATATTATGCTTCTATAATTCTACTATAAATTTAATCACTTCTTATTAAAAAGTAAGTTGTTTCTTAAAAGTAGTATTTACTTCTTGTCAATTAAACTATTAAACTGTTAAATAAATTAAAATAATAATTATAATTTTTAAAATATTTTTATATTTATATTTACTACGTTTAAAATGATTTATTTTTTTCTTTACCTTTAAAAGAATAAATATATGTATATTTATCTATAATTAATTAAAAAAATAATTCTTTAGATACTTAAATATCATAATAATTATTAGATTAAAATAAAAATTTATTGAACGTACAGCATGTAATAAAGTAGTTTTTTAGCGAAATAAACTTTATATTTAACCATAAACCTTTTTTAAATTAATATTTTTTCATACTAAATAATAAACAATCATATAATTCTATTAATATTATATAATGAATCTTCATTTTATAAAGAGTCGTGTTTAGAACATAGTTTAATAACCTTCCCATTCGCTTACTATTTCTCTATTATGTTAAATACCGTCTTTATTATTATTATTTTAAGTAGAATTTACTGACATGATATAAAATCTTTCATAGTAATACATATGATAAGAATATTATGTTAAAATATAATAGAGTATTAAATTTTACTTGAAGTATACAGAAAAAAAATTATTTAAGTCTGCAGCTTAGTTCAACAAACCAAAAAGAAATTTTTTAATATTAATCAGATTTTTTTTGGAGCTATATTGGAGTAAATTTCCTATATTAAAAAAACCAAATGATCAGTTAATCTTTTTTTGATATGTAATCTCATTTCATAAGTATCAAATTTTATAAGTCACTAATTAAAAAATAAGAATGTATCTCTGAATATATTGTTTTTCAAAACAAGAATTTAAAATTTTATATATAATATATTCTTTTTATAATATAAATATTTATGTATATATATATATATATATTTTTTAGTATAGATTTTATATATGATATAAAAACTTATTAAAACACAATCTACTTTGATTGCATTAATACTCGAAATAATAATTTATTCTTTAGGCATTATTATAATTTATCTAAACCTTCAGACTCTCATTATATCATTCTTATAAGAATTTGCATACTTTAAGTTTTTAAAATAGACAAATAATATTTTTTAATAACCCAAAGAAAAGTTTAATCATATTTGGTGCATCAGAGGGAATATCGAAAATCTTTATAATTTTAAAATCGAATGTATAATTTCCTTAGACATTCTATTAACATATCTGAGGTGAACATTTTTGGAGTTTCAATGTCGATTGCAGTGAAATGAATTGATTGAATAAACGAAGAACTCTCAGTAAAATATTACTTTAAAAATTATTTAAATTCTAAAAACATATTTCAAGAAATGCCTTTCCAAATATTATATTATCTCAAAAAATTGTCTATATTTTCAGTATTTGAATTTTTTATTTGTATATCATTAATTATAATTTTAACCCCGTAATTGAGAAATTAAAAATAACAAATCAAGTTAATTTAGTGATTAAAATGCATGTTAGATTTCTGTAGTTAGCTGTATATAAAAGATAAAAAAATTTATCCGTATACTTGTATCCGTATACTATTAATTGATAAAATATAAACACAATTTATACGTAAAATTAAATGTGAAACGTTTCTGAAATGTTTAATATATTAGATTGAATGACAAATTTTTAATAAAAAGCGTTCGGTTTCAATAATTACAACGGTAAAGTTATTAATAAATAAATTAATAAATTTATTTTAAAAATTTGAATAAAAAAACAATTATTAATAATTACGATAATTTTTTTATTAAAAACGACTAAACTTTATACGCGTATGTTGCATAGAAATATTTATCGTAAATTAAAGCATCTGTATAAACAACTTGAAGAAGATTATAGATTTATTTATTGAGTTGCATTTTAATTAGAATCAATAATATGTTTATTTAATAGACCGTTTAAATATATTATTGGTATTGAGCATTCATCAAACCTTTGTTCCAAGAATTGTAAGATGCACTGGTGAAAGGCATAGATAAGAAGAAATAGAAGGGCCAAAAGAACAATAGCTGGAGTGCTTTATGCTTCAATAAATCTCGCATCAGTGGCAAATATTGTAGATATCATAATCGTTTTCGAACAGAATATTGTAATAAATAGATTATAAATTATATTGTTTTTTTTATTTAAAAAAATAATGATTATGACCACCGTCAATAATTTTTTCTAGAATAAATAATAGATAATGCACTGTGCATTTTGATGTGAAAAATGAGATTACCGTGTTCCAAATATAATGAAATTATAAAAATTACTAGAATAGCAGAAAAATGAACATAAAAATAAGCTTGAGGCTTGAATTACATAGAACTATACAAACATGACATTCTCTTGCATTTCTCTTCGTTTGTCGGTGTCATATTTGCCATTGCATTCAGATCCCATACGAAATTCCTTTATTCAATTCGAGTTTATACGTCGTGTTTACACCTTTCATTTCCATCAATGGCTAAGCCTTGCGAGTACATTTTCAACGAATAGCACGCATTACTAGGAATTTTAATCCGGCCGGTCTAGACTGACTGGCGCGACGCATATTTGTAAACAACACGTGTCTCCGCGTGGATACTGAGAATTAGCGCCTTGGCATTTTACGTGTAACATGGTATCTATGTAGTATGATGCCTGAATAATCTAAAAATAGCGAAAAAAAATATTCGTACATAATTGCATTCTTACTGTGTATATATGCTTGTATAATTAATTAATTTAAAAGAGAAATTTTTTAAATTATATGCATTTAAATACGTTGATAAGCGCTAAGCCAAACTATATCTTCGCACAATCACAAATAATTATTAAAGCTTAACTATTAAATAATGGTCTTTTTTAACAAGCATATCTAAATAATTTATATTGTTATTGTTTTTTTTTATTAGCAGATATGAGTAAAGAGCGAATAATCTTGGGCAACCATACAGTAATGACATTTTATTCATTGCTAATTTATTTCTGTATAAATTTTTTTTCTGTGTATCTTCTTCCTTAGGTACTCACTCATCAACGAAGAATCTCGGGTCTGAAGAGCTCGTTCAAGAGCAGTGAAATAAAACAAATTAATTTAAGTTTATAAGCCTTATTATTTATTTTAATACATTTTGTAGATTTCAAATCAAAGTGTAGCACACAGAGGAAGCGGTTAGTTATAAATTATTATTAATTTTTATCTTATAGTTATATAATTCAACGGTTTAATTTTTTCAATAAACATGTTTGAGTCTTCTAAGGTATCTAACTTGTTTAAGAATTTATAATGTTTAATAATTTAATTATTAATTTCTTTTTAAGGATATAAAAGTTGTTTTCAAAATTTATTATAATTATAAGATATTTTTTTCTTCGTACGTATTTATTAATTACGCATATGTTCAATTTCAGTTGAAGTAATGTTTCTTGTTTGGGGTATTAGATTATGCATTGTGGTGAGAAAAGCACCTTCTGAGTTTAACGAAAGTCGATTTATATCTATGGCAATATATAATGAATTTCTCTTATCAGTCTTCCTTAATGTGTCTATGTAAGTATAGTTTTTTTAGAAATTTTACACAGAATGGAGTAAGTACATTTTTGTAAATCAGAAAGCATATTAACACATTTTCATTGAAACAGGTTATTTTTACAATCACCGGCTAATCCAGATTTACTATATATTATATTTTTTTGTCACACGCAACTAACTGTCACCCTTTTACTTGGTTTAATCTTTGGAAGCAAGGTAAGCGAATTGCAAACAATCTGGCATTTAAGTTATAAAAGGTTTAAAATATACATACCAAGTTTATTTATTTATAATTTATATATTTACAATATTCAACGCAATTTACCTTATTTATTAAATTTTACATACTATATGTAAAATAAACTATACTATAAGCATCGATATATATTATGGTATACATGGTATATTTGTATACACGCAAAGAAGTTAATAAAAAAATTTTTTTTCAATATAAGGCTTACGTTGTTTTTCGAGGAGGAGGTAAGGACGACTCCAATGCTAAGCTTACAGGTACAACTAGTAAATTTCTAGGAAAAGCTTGTCGAGCTCCAGCCACGAGTAACCAGACCAATTCAATTTCTTTACACCAAGCTAATTTAACCGAAGATAGTGACGGAATGACGGTAGGGACTACATTATTATTATTTATTGTTACATTCTAAAATTATCCGAGTTAAATTCGGATATATATATATATATATATATATAATTTTGAATATAAATATTTATTAAATGATAAAAAAGTTATAAAATAACGGAAATAAATAAAAAATTGTATAATAAAAATACTTATTTTAAGCAAATATTTTTTCAATTATGTCTAATAGTTATAAATAATTATACATATATTTTTAATCCTGTTTAGATTTTACGTGCATCAATCGTATATCGTTATAATATATTTGAATTTAAACATAAAGAGTTTGTAAAGACATTTTTAAAATGATACATCTATTGATAATAATTTTTTGTTAATTATTTATTATACTATCAATACCATTTACAGCATCAATTTTTAACATTTTTTAAAATAAATATTTTCTAAGAAAAACTCTTAATTATTTATATATTATTTGAAAGTTTATGGATGCTATCCACTATAAATCAAAATCGTATCTTTGAATCACTAAATATTATTCAATAGTATACTTAATTATGATATAAAAAATATATATCTTTAATAATATTTTTCTATTAAATTTTTCAAAAATTTTCATGATAAATGTTAATCAATAGAGATGAAGTAATAATTTAATTTACAGGGAGAGTTTCGAAGATTATTTAGTCAACTAGAGCTTCTTAAAGAAAAAAATTCGCGTTTAGGTAATCGACAAATGGTTGAAAAAAT
Organism: Kradibia gibbosae; assembly: GCA_018907135.1. Classification (NCBI taxonomy): domain Eukaryota; kingdom Metazoa; phylum Arthropoda; class Insecta; order Hymenoptera; family Agaonidae; genus Kradibia; species Kradibia gibbosae. The sequence continues at coordinate 12,939,447 of JACCHX010000001.1, read as the reverse complement.
TGCAGCGATGCAGGAAGCTGCAAATCGTACAGAATCGCATGTCTGCACTATTCATTCTATATCTTGGTCCTTACATGGAAATGAACTTAACAATGAATCAACTGTGCCAACTAGGTTATTTAAAATTATTAATTAATTGTTTTAATTGAATAATATTAGCTTTAAAATCAATTCTAATAAGTTAACATCTTTATTTTAGAAGGAAAATGGAAGTCTCTAAGGATCTGGAATGTTCGCACGTTGAGCGAGGAAACAACATCATTGAGGTTGCAATTAAAGTGGATCAAACAGAAAAAGAAAAAGATAATGAAACAGAAAATAAAAAAGAAACTGGTAGCGTAAAAGATAAGGAACAGGATAAAAATAAAGACAAGGCTGTAAAGAGTGGAGATGAGCAAAATGAAGTAGCAACAAATACAAAATCCCAAGAAATAATAACCAAGAATCTCGAAGACCAAACGAAGGAACGAAATAAAAGTAAATTCGGTCATGCTAGAACTCATGCTATTGTTATTAATCTTGATGATAAGTCAAGGTTTTCAGAGGAGGTAACTGTTTAAAAAACAAATGACTTTTCATGTAATTTAAGATAAATATAGTAAACACTTTAAAATATTAAATTGGTATTAAAAATACCAAATTGAAAAATTATAAAAGAATAAAACTGAAAATTGGTAGCCTTTGCCCAAATAACATCGAAAACATAAAAATATTTTTCTTATAATTTTATATTATTTCGTTAAAAAACAAGAACAATTTCAGATTTAATATATTACTTGCAAATTTCACATAATTTAAAAATACAGTATGTAATTAAAATTTTAGTATTACAAATACTGATAACTTGTCACGTATTTAAAAAAAAAACATTTTTTTTAGTGTACTTTATTACACATCTTTATATACTTTAAAATCTTTAAAAAAAATTGACTCCTTCAAATAATGACTTGCTCATGTTTACATTAGTTTTAGGAATTAATTTATACAAATAAAAAATATCGAATATGATACTGTGATTAAGCGTTTGAGTTATGAAATAGTATTTATAATCAAAGACAAATTAGTACTATTTATTAAGACTTTAAGTCATAATTTTTCATTATAAAAAATAAAATAGTCAAATTTAAACACGATCAAATTAAATTGCAGGATAATAAGAACTTAATATGAATGAAATTTAGATCTATTACAAGAATATTAAAAAAATTTATTTAAGTAATACTTAGTAATCGTCAAGTAAGATTGAAGTATGATTGATTACGTTAAAAAATCTGAAAATAATGAAACAAAATATTTGTTATATACTATACAAAAATATTAAAATCACTACTTTAGATATTTTTATATAGTTGCTTTGCTTATTAAAAACGCTAACTCCATCAAAAGACTTAAAACAATATTTAATGTGTCACATCATTCTTGCTTATTTGTAACTGTCGATGAAACCTTTCAGTCCGCTATTAAACTTTTGATCGCATTCCATATTCTGGAGAAATTGAAAATATCCTCACATACATAGTAAAATTATTCTTAAAAATTATATCTATCTTTAGAATAATTAAGTTGTTCTCATTTGTATTTACCTACATTTTTATTACCACCGTTGGTCACTTTTTATTTTATAAACTTAAGAATCTTCCAGAATAAAAAAAAATCGCAAATAGAGTTGCTTATTTATAGAGCATGCTACAAACATATAATTTCAAGTAAATGTCAAGATTTATTGATGTATATATGAACGCATATACATGTACAAATTGGAGTACTTTGGATAAGTAATGTCATCTCTACATTAATGTCAAGGACTTCTGAAGTAATTTTCGTATTACAAGTCAAAAGGAGAAGGAGGAAATTTCGTATACAATTATGATTTAGGGAGGATTTCAAGATAAAAGTATTTAAATAATAGAGTTAGGAAAAATCAACTAATATGAAATGGTCAATATCAACCCGGTTATTATAGTCAATATTGGAATTTTCATTTTTAAATAATATCATTAATGAAATACTTACTAGTATTATAATTTTTTAACTCATTAAATGAAATTTAGGATAATATTTTATACTGATTAGAAAATGAATTTAATACTGCAAAGTATATTTAAGTATATTTTTTACTAAGCCTGAAAAAGTTTTTTACCTTTAATATTTGTAAATATTTGTTTATCAAATATGAGCAAGCGTACTTTAAAATTGGTAGAGTATGCCTGTGATTTATTTTGCTTTTAACGATAAAGTTTAGTTATTTCCATTTAAAATTATACGTATAATTTAAATTTTTCCAAAAACATTCAAAGTTCTTTAATATTTTTTCTTAATTAGAATTGTGTTTTAAATATTTAAATTTCGATGTTATTTAGGTGAAATATTATTGTATATAAAAATTTGTGGTAAACGTCACGTATGCATACTAATTGTTAATCCTGAAAAAAATGTTTAATTCAGTATTTACTACAAGTAAATACGATTGCTTGAGATAATCGAGTACAATTAAAGGATAACGGATTAAATTTGTCTAAAAACGTGTTTTTTTTTTATCAAACAATTTTATTAAAATTTTTCCTTTTTTTCAAAACAATTGATAAAAATCTTTCTTTTATAGTTTTATTTTGTTTTAAAGAATAATAATTACGTAATGAGAATTTTACAATAATTTTAAATTACAAATACGATTCAACAACGTTTTCAAATTTTACATCCAAATCTTTTAATGACTACTTGATGAATACAATGTCCAGTGTTTACTGTCGATTATTCCACGAGCATAAAAATGTGATATCAAGCGAAAAGAGAAATGAAGTATAATAGATACTGTTACATTTATGTAAATATATTGTAAATATGAAAAATGTGTATACATGTGATTTCGTATTATTTAATATAAGAATTCTATGCGGAAATAGGAGTGGTACGAAACGAGATAAATAATGCATATCACGAGCCAAAAATTGACCAATTGAAAAAAAAAACAAAAGAAATTATTCCTCTGTCCTCTGCATTTTCCATTCTTTACAGTTTTTTTTATTATTTTTGTATCCGCAATTATGCAGTTTTTATATTATAAAATCGATTTCTTTTAAGCAAAAAGTTGGATTTGTAGATGGTAACTGTGGATATAAAATTTTAGATATTCAAAACATTTTTGTAACCGTCCATTGTATATCATATTTAACTATAAGAATTTTTAAGGCCTCATTGTGCCGGGATATTTATCATAGTGTTTCAATTACACTTTTTAATTCAACTACATTTTATAATTTATTCTGACTGAATTATTTAAGATATTTTTAATCCCATTGTGATAAATCCTATTCGATATTACTTCGTATTCTCATTTTATTTTGAAGACTGGAATTTTCTTGAATACCATTTCTTTAGATATGTTGCTCCTCTCGAATTATTCAATAAAGTGTATAATTCTTTATTATATACTTTTGTAAAATTAAAAGTTATATTTTATGTAATAAATCATAATGAAATATTTCATAAAAAATAAAAATATTAATTTGTGCATCAGATAATATTATGTTCTTCAGATTCTTAATTCGCGTTTTAAATATTCAGAAATATGTAAATTCAAATTTAGAAATTATTATGAATTTTTCGAATCTATATTCTCAGTTACAATTATTATAATTCTGTAATATTTTAATTGTTGTGGAATACTATACTATACTGTTTAGCTAGTATATTAAAAGTAAATCAGAAGGATATTAAAATTCGTATTTATTAGAAAATAGATCTATTAGGGTACGTATGCTTTAATCAGTATTGTAAAAATAAACTTATTTTAATTCTTTTTTCAGGATGTATATCTTTGTAATTTATTTTATAATACTATTAATATTTTTCTATTTTTTTTCTAATCTGCGTAAAATTAATTACTTATTAATACATTACGGAATGCGTATTACTAATACTCCATAATATCTTCTACATAGAAGGTAAGTGTTTTTAATACGTCAAACAAAACATCTTATTACCCAAAAACTGGATAATAAAGCAAGCAATTATTTTAATCTATTTCGTTTCTTTTTTAAATGAATTAGTGATACTAATCTTCATAATTTCTTTGACTCAATTCACTCATTATATGTTGCTTATATACGAATGTGATTTTTTATGATTTTATTTATGGCAGTATAATTTTTTTAATAGCTAAGCAGCGTAGAGCTAAAAATGTAGGTTTCATAATATCTTTTTTCAATCTAGTATTCATGTACATTAAAGAACCATTGCAGTAATTATTGTAAATATTAAAAAAGGTTTATATATCTGAGATTACTTTATTTTTAACATTCTATTTTTCATTACTGATTTACAACTCTTTATAACATAAAGTTTTAATATTGTAAAAGCTATTTCTTATTATGACCCATGAGCTTAATTAATTTAACTTAAAATAATATCTTTTTCGCAAATTGTTCTAATATTTTTATGCGCATTATTTAATTATTGATTAAACAATAATTTTAATATATGTTGTTTTACGTTAATTATCGAAACAGAGTTAACTTTTTTTTTCTTTAAACTTTTTTTTGTCATTTACATTCTCCATAAATTTCTCTTTTTATATTCACCCGTACCACTTCTCGTCAACTATTATTTTAAAGTTCTAGACAATTGATCGGATGAATTGATCAGGGATTTTAATTTCATACTTTATATTTATTTCGCTTCATCTAAATTCTTTATTTGAAATTTACAAACTGTACGCAACTAATTAAATAGATATTTATCATTTTTTGTTATAATCTTGAATCGATTCTCTTTACAGTTTGAAGTATTTAATTTCTTTCGAACCTGGATTCATCCATCCAATGCTAATCTTCCCAATCGCTATATATATAATTAATAATTTCATCTTATTTTTATTAAAAGGTAATTTAAATCTATAGTATTTTATTTACACATGTATACAAAATAAACTTATGAAATATGTGTCTACCCTAACAATAGCTCATTTATAGCTTACTGTACTTTCGCAGCTATCATTCTTATCTGAATCTCTGTAATCTATATAGTATATAATTTTTACTAATATGGATGCAGAAAACCGTTTATAATAATTTTATTTTAAAATTACGTCCAAAATTTTAAAATACAATTAACAAATTTAAGAACTGCCATGTTTACATGAAAAACATGAAGACCTATTTTAAATGTGTATAAAAAAAAGAATTTTGTTTCCGCATATTCAGTATTTTCAAATGAAAATTTCTCAAAGTTAATTGAACAAATATATTCTATAGATTTTTTTACTATACACTTCATTCTATCCGACTTTATAATGCACTGTATACTTCATTTAAAATATCTCGTGTTGTATTGTTGTGATATTTGTAAGACTATTCAGCATTATATTTAAACAATGCTGGTTATCAAATTTAGTTCATTTTAAACAAAAATTATAATTTTTATTATAGGTGTATAAGAAAACTATATTCAAATATAAAATAAATATATTAATACTAAATGTTACTAGATTAAGAAATTAAATATATTTAAGAATATTGAATCTTTAGTTTATTATAATTACCATTAAGTTACTTGCAATCTAAATTTGTTTACCATATTATAATATAAACTTCGTTTAACATTTTTTCAAGGTAGGATGATAGTGAACATGATAATTCTCAATATGACTAATAAAAATGTAACAATTTTTTATTGATGTAAATTTAAAAATAAAAATGAAAAATTTTAAATAAAACATTTTATACTTGTGAAATTTTAATACTATTAATCTTTAAATAATTTTTTTTTAATAATTAGTATGAATTTTTATACGTAAAAAAAGTATTTAAGCAAATTATTTACAAAAAAAAAATTAAAAAGTAACTTAAATTCAATTAGCTTGAAATCGTACTTAAACCATACTAATTATCTCTAAATTTAATGATATAAATACTACATCATATATATAGAAATTCAAAGAAACATAATATGTAAATTTTTTATGCAGTTCATTTTATTTACAAGAAAATTCGTGAGGTGAAATTGTTATAATACGTGCTGTCATATCCAGAACGTAATGTCAATCAAAATAATAATTTGTCGAGCATAAATTATTTTTATTTTATCAAATTAAAAAATTTTTTCAACACATTGAATTAAAATTATTTATAAAAAATAGAAAATGAATTCATATTATTAAAAAATATTTAGAAAAAAATATATATGAATATTCCGTTTTTAATTTAGTTATTTTTAATTTTCTATTTTAAATATCACTTATGCTCTCATTAAAATGATATACGATTTGAATGTAATGATATTTCATCCAATATATTAATAAAAAATAATACGTGATATTGAAAATCGTTTTTGAAACATATTTCAATAAGTTAAGTTAAGTTTCAATATTTCAATAGTTAACTTCTTATTGAATAAGCATTTATTTATTTATTTTTTAATTATTTCGTATTAACCGCTTATGGATTAATATTATAACAAACTTTTTGCAATTAGTATTCTATGATGCAGCTCGTTTTTAAGAAATATAGATGTATTTTTTACTTAATAAAATCATAAATAATCTTATACATCGACATCAATTCTATAGTAATAAAATTACTTTCACTGTTATGTTGAACAACTTCTACTTATTTAAAAATTGCTATAAATGCTGAAAGTAGAAAATTCAAAATTTGATCATTCATTCTAAGAAAAGATCTAATTTTTTAAAGTAATAACAAAGACTTAATATACATTTTTTCAAAATGCTGAGTTTTTTTTAAAACAAGTTCATAAAATTTTTAGTTCTGTCAAACGTGAATCAATATTATAGAAACTTTGATGAATGTAGTTAAAGTATAAGAAAACTTAAGCAATATGAAAAATCAAATCTAGTGCTTTAGTAATCAAAATATTTGTTGTTTCTATTTTATTTTAAATTTTGAAATTGGATTTATTTACCTTTTTAAATTATAATATAAGTAAGCAGATTCAATATTTAATTTAAATTTTATTAATAGATCAATTATGATTTAATCATTCATTTTGCCAATTATGAGAGTTTTCATGTTAAAACTTTGAAGGGTAAAGGAAAAAAAATTCTTATAGCATTACTCAACATACAAACAAATATTTATATTTGATTATTTAAAATAGACCCTCTAAAGTTTCTTCAATCGACTATCATGTATCGTATGTTTTTATAAGTATTTGTGTTACAAAACAGCATAAAAAAACTTTATTATGCTTTATAAAGTTAAGCTATTAGTTAACCGAGTATTTTCATACAAATTAAAATTCATAAAATGCATATGCTCATAAAATTAGTTTATATATTGATTAAATAGTATATTCATCGGTAAAAAACCAATTTGAAAGCAACATTTTAGTGTTTAAAAATTTATCCAATACGAGTTTTCTAAATTACAAATTAAAATAAAAAATTTTAGATTCTCATAAATCTATTAATTGTCTTAAAAATATCCGTTCTGTTATACTAAAAAATTGTTTGTTCTTAATTCTATCAAATTTCTAATTAAGAACAGAACTACCCTCCAGTCCCTAATCAATGTATACAACGACCCATGAAGTGAGCCTGTCAGTTTATAGCAGTCGCTTCGGCAATGGTTAATGTCTTCCTTATGTTGTGTTGTCTGTTATAAATATAAATTTTATAAATTAATCATCTTTTGGAATTTTAAAATATTTTCTTATAAGTATAAGTACACAAGGACGATTTTGATAATCAATCAAAGAGAAACATTTTGAAATTGTTAAGTCTTTATAAAATGAATGTACTATTCATGTAAAATTCTTGACTCGAAAAGGTCTTATTTAAAAATATTATGTTGATAATATTACTAATATTGCTCATGTTAAAAGATCTAGATATGTATCTACATTTATTGGTAAAAATCAGTTACAAATCTTTAAATACAAAGATTTAACAATTACGTAAATTGTGAATTTAAAGTGAGCTTTAAATTTCATTTCTAAGTGTACATTAAGGATATTAAAATTATAACAATTTTGTTTTCTATAAATACAAAATTTATATTGCAGAATGAATTTTCTAAAATAAGACCTATAATTTCGAAGTAAGTTGGTTAATATGTTATTTAAACAAAAATAATAAATATAGTTTTTCAAACATCATGAAGATTAAATTTTTTGTTAATACTAAAATCTCCTTTATTATACATATTATGGTTAAAAAAACTAATGATATACTTAGGTATTATTTACATGAGTAATAAAAGCATTAAATCATATAATTAAATCTTATTAATGATAGTGTTAGTAAACCGAGGCATCAGGAAATAATAGTTAGATTTTGTTAAATGATCAAATATTTTAAATTTGTGAGGCAGTTTGTTGCAAAAAATATTTTCTTTATTTGTATAGCTTTAGAAAAAATTTTCTTTTTTTTTTAAAAAGTTTTAAAAACTTTAGTGGTCATTTCGTAAATTGATACACAACCTACATTAACCTTATAGATATTATTTTAAGTTTGAAATACTGTAGACGGTTTAATAGAGAAGGTATTATGCTTGCCCTTCTTTTCATAATTACAATAATTTTGTTAGCGAAATACTTTTTTTTATAATATTATAAAATAGTTATAATATTTTTCATACTTTTGATTTATCATAATAATTATATTAGCAAATTTTTCTTGTAGATTAACTTCAAAAAAGATTAAAAGAACAATAAAAAATAAAATAATCTAAGTTATACATTAAAATAAATATACGTTGATTATTAGTTCACGTTGAAAAATGTTTTCTGTAGTAAATAAGAATATTGTAATTCTATATCAAATACAAATATATAGTGCAATATTTATATTTGTTTATGTAAAAATCAAAGTGAGCGATGTAATAGGGCGATAAAAGTTCCAATAATGATAAGATTAATTGTTTTAATATCGATAATGTTACTTGTAAAGTTAATATAATATTTGACTGCGTAAAAGCTGTAGTCAATGCATGTTATCTTATTTGTGCTCGAACCAAATGTTACACACACACGCGCGCGCGCATATATATGCAGTACTACCAGCAACAACAAAAACAAAACAAAAAACAAATACAAAAACAACAACAACAACAACAACAATAATACTATTAATAACAATAATAATAATAACAATAATAATAATAACAATAATAACTGATCTCAAGCACTATCATTTTAAGTGAATAAAAAATGGTTGAGTTAGTTTCATAATATTATTTTATATTAAATTTATAAAATGTATTAATAATATAAATAAAATACAAATGAATAAAGATTTTTTTTATTAAACTAAATTTAAACCTCACAAGAAATCCCATGTTAACATTTGTAAAATAATCTTTCATTCATTCATTTATTTGTAAACGAAAAAAAGTATGCGTTAAATGGACAATCTACATAGCAGTAACAAATGTCCATTCTAAATATTATAGTAAGTACATTTCTAAATAAATTTTAATAATTCATTAAGTATTTTGAATACAATGTTTTAAATTCATTAATTTATAATTATTCTAAAATTAAGATTCATAAGGGCAAATTGTGTAAGATAAGATTTAAAATATAACACATTAAAACAGATATAATACCTTCGTCTGATGAATGATATATATATATATATATAAAGGATTATAAAATTCTTATTATTTATTGAGTTAAGTATAGTAAAGAATATAATTGCGTACCTAACATATTTTTGTATTTAACAATTTTTTATAATGAAAATGGTATTTCAAATTGCATTTGTTAGCCACTAGACTTTCTTATGTAAAAGTATTTTCGGAACTCAATTTAATTGCTATTTAATTATACGGATACGGTATTATAATAAGTAATTTTCATGCGATAATATTTATTCTTCTATAGAGTAATAATGTGATTAACTGCACCAGTAATAATGAAAACTGAATATCTCTAAGATATAGAACATATTTTGCTAAATTTTCAATTATCTTGTATTACAAGCAACCTCTAGATTAAAGCAGATTAGAACTAGGATATACTAAAAAGATTGTACTTTTTAGTTTTATGGTTATAGGTCCTTTAAAGATTTTAAATTTACTTTGATTTTTTTGCTTTGATTTAAACATTTTTATATTGAAAAGTAATTACAAATGTTACAAAAATAATTACATTGTAAAAAATTTGCTCTACTTAGGATATTTTGTGTCAATAAAATATTAGTTAAATCTTTATAATGCAAAACCATTTACATGTAATAAAGCGCTTATAAAGATAAAGGCTTATTAGGATGTGTTCCATGTACAGATATATCTACACAAATACGCAAACGTAGCACAAATTGTTATTCATACGTTTTTATAATATTATTAATATTTTTACATATTTATTATGTACATAGACGCATGCATCTTCTGAAAGTAATAAATGTTTTTTTTAATGCATTCATTAAAGTACTCCCTTTATAAAAAATTGTTTAAAAGTTTTTCAATTATTTAAAAATATCTCAATTTCTTGCATTACTGATGGTTCTCTTATTACAGATGCATACGAAAACCAATATGCTTATAATACAGTATATTTATAATGATACAAAGCTTCCAATTTTGAAAATATTACATTTTATAATTAAGAGCATTATTGTTTTCAATTTCACTACGTAACACTTAAATTGGAGTTTTAATACAAAAGTAGTAATTAGTTCAACAATATCAGAAAATAAATACTATTATATCTGGTACATGTGTAATGCCAAATACAGATATCTCAATAAATATTTGTGGGTTATTTTTTTATTAAAGATATACTAACGATATAAAATTAGTTTATTAATTATGAGAATCATTATAAATAGTATTATAAATAAATAAAACTGTGATATTAGTTATTAAACAATATTTTTTTTAATTTTAGTATTAATTTTAGTATATATAATATTATATACTTGTATATATGTTGATAAAATTGATTATTCGAACAAATTTCAAATTAACATCAATATCTATACTAATTATTTATACGCGTTATTATAAATTGTTACATTAAAAATAATCAAATATTGATAGTACAATTATTTACGTAATACATAAAAATGTTCTTCAATTTGAAGTTGCTTTATATGTTTAGAAAACATTCATTCTCCACCTAATCGTAAACATTAAATAATATATGATTAGAATAAAAGTATCAAATAACCTGTCATTTTGATGCATTCTACGAATAACTAACCGCAACATGATATCATTCTAACTGTAATTTAAATTATGTGCCCTGGATCTCACCGGACATTTATTTTTATTCGTATTCAAGCAACAGGTAAATGTCGATAAAAGCTTATCAATTTAATAAAAGAAACTTGATGTATAAATATTGAAGCCAATATTTTCTGGATCAATTAAGTTACGAATATTTCTAAATCAAGATAAATGCCTATGCACGATAAATGAAGTAACAATTTACAGCTCTAACAAATTATCGACAAGCAATATAGTAAAACAATGATGGATTGTTTAGATCAAATTTCAGAAAGATAACATTAATTTATACATCTCGGATTATTGGTTAAGAAAAAAAATAAAAATTACTCACTTAAAGGAGAAGTCGATTGCAATTGTCCTATATTTATTTTTAGAAATTATTATACTGTTGTAATAATTAGAAAACACAGATTTCAATGAATTTACAAATCATGTCAAAAAATAAAGGAGATTGACCATTAATTTACGAAGATTTACGTAATCAATGGTAATCAAATCAATATAAGATCATAAAGTTAAGAACTTATTGTTATATCATTTACTTGAATTTTAACTATAAGTCTAACGTAAGTAGACTATTTTAGGGAAATTTTGAAGTATGCCTTCGTCATTGGTGATAAAAAAATATCAGGAATGAAAACGAAGCACAAAGAATTAATTGAAACACTGAGCAAAGAATATAGTTCCATTCTATCCCATGGATGATCATAGAATCATATCGATGATATTTTTCTTTCTTGTTGTATTCACTATTAACCTCTATCTATTAACTAACCAATTTCATAATTTTCTATGCATTTTCTGATTTAGAAAATTTAATTATAATATAGATTTTTGGCTTATCGGACAAAAAGACAAAGGAATCCAATTGTGTTTCTTACAATTATTAAAAAATTTGAAATTTTTTTTATTAATTTATATCAATTATCGACATGTAATATTAAATGTAATTTCGTAGATGATTAAATAGTTTTAAATAAATTCTAATAATAATATTATATTATACTAAAAATGCAATAAATAATACTTACTATTTAAATTCATATAAATTAAAATCTAGTATTCTGAATTTTCTCTACTAATCTACCGATTCTATAGTAAATCTAATGTTTATAGAAATTACTGCATAAAAATGGTAAACTGAATAAAATTTTAAATCTTAAGTTATAAACAATTTTTTTTAATATTTATTAAAAAAATTTTTTTTTAATTATATAAATTAAATTTTGAAATTATTATGATTAACATCTTATTATAGAAAACGTAAAAGACAACAATGGGTAATTTTTTAAAAATTACTAATAAAAACAAACATTTTCATTTATACAATATTTGAATTGATTAGTCGATTATTAATTTAATTCAAAAATTAATTGATGAGCTAATTTTGTCTATTAGCATGCACGTAGTAGTCTTGAAAACTGGGCCTACTTGACAATAAAGCCAATCAAGGGTCGTTGGACAAATTAATGCAATTGCTAGCAAACTCACAACTATTGGTGCGCAAAGCATTAAAATAATCTAAAAAAAATAGAAATCTTTTTATATATAATATATTTTATATTTTATATATATATTATATTTTTATATAAAATATATTCAATACTATGTATTATTAAGAGATTCACTTTTTAAAATTATTACAATTTAATTACTAGAATATCCGTACACCAATTGTTTTTTTGTACGTGTCAATTAAAAAATGACGTTTCTATACTTATTATATTTCCAAAAAAAAATTTTCTTAAAATAACGTTCTGTAATTTGTAGCATGAAAATTACATGTTTTATTCACAATATTTTTTCTTAGAAAATATATGTACGCTTCAGGAGCTTATATTCACACCCGTAACTATATTTTCAATTATATACAAATAATTAGTTTTAATACATTAAACCGATTCAGATTATAATGTAATCTTCGGTTATTTAATGTTAATCCTATTTTACAATGAAAAAATTTTAAACTTTATTAAAAGTATTTATTAAAATATTGTATTTGCAATTTTTAATCTGATCTTTTATTGAATAAACGTTTTCTCACACGCATTTAAAACGAAAGAAATAAATTTTTTTCTAGCACTGATGTTATTATAAATTTTAAATGTCGCAAAAAATAAAAATGAAAAGTTGTAATTTTATTAGCATTAAGTTAATAATTTTTTATTTATTGTTAAACAAATCATTTGTTTTACTTTTTTTTATTAACCATTTCATGAAATATATTAATTAATAAATTTTATTATATTGTTTTCTTAATATATTAACTGGAATTGTAATTTTTTTATTATATAAAATTTTTATCACAAAAAGGGTAAAAATTTCAACATACATGCCATATCCATGAAATAATAATCCATCCTATGACAACAGTTCCAGCAGTCTTTAAATAAGGCCCAAAATCCGATTCACATAAAAAATAATAGGCGCAACTATTAACTGGAATGTATGAGATAAGTTTCTCCATTGTGTTAGAATTTTTGCATCTATTTATTTATAACATTTTTTACTAAAAACTATTTATTTTTATTTTTTTTGATTTTTAAAAAAAATCTATTTATTAGGTCACTTTAAATTTTGATGATTTTCCATGCACGTCTGATGTACGTCTGATGTACGTCTGATGCACGTCGAAAATGTCTCCTAAATTATTAAAACAAATGATCTGATAATTTAAAAAAAAACAAAAGTGTTTCAATTTCGATTATATTTATTAATCCTCTACTATTGTGCAGTAATGTAAAAATTCTATATTAAAATACAAATTTTAATTTTTTTAAATAAAAAGATTAGTGTTTTACCAGACTGTTTGTGGTTAATACCTCAATTATTTTTTTTGTATATTCAAAACATAATAAATTGCAAAAAAATAATTGTAAATTTAATTGTCGGTATTTAATTGCAAAAAATAAATTAGTTACCCGTAAAAGAACATAAAACTGGAATCGTTTAATAGAAAAGTTTCTTTGAGTTTATATCATACATACTTATTTTAGTTTATTTAAAATATTTTCTACTATTGACTCCCCTTCAACGTTTTAAAGCAGTAAGTGCACATTCGGTATTTAAAGTTACATTTTTAATAGTTCATGTATCAACTTTTAACTTACTGTAAGGATATTATAAAATTTCGATATTTTTAAAGGATTTTTTTTAGAGATGAAATTCAAAATGAAAGTATAATCCATTACTTTAGTTAATTACTCCTACAAACTCAAGTTTGAAATTGATATTAACTAATATTACATTATAGTTTTTACCATTTAGGTTGCAGCTCATTCTTTAATTAAAATGAAGTAATATTTTTTTTAAATAATTTAATATTTAAAATTGTTAAAAAATTTAAATGAAGTTTAAAAAAATATCGTTAATTATGTAAAATTATTAAACCTTTAATTACCGTAACATATTTAAGCATAATAAATTTCGTATTAAATGTAATGATAGAATTAGTTTTCTCTAGATTTTATAAATTAATATTCTATTGCATATGATATTGTTATATTGTATGTAATTCGCTTAATTTGTTTGAAAAGTTCATTTATACGGTAATATTTCGCTGTTTTTTACATTCAAAATGTTTCAATTTTTCGTAAAAATATATGTTAATATCAATTAATTGTTAAATTTGAGTAGTTGTTGACTTATAATTAGTAAGTAATTGATATTTAACACAAACTCAAAAAAAATAAAAAAATTTTACTAAATCATCTTTGTTAGACTTTCTCGTATTATTGATTTTATCCTTTGAACACGACATAACTATAAATTCTATTTTTACATATTTATTATAATACATGTACTCATTTGTTCATTTGGTTTTTTTTTTATATAAATGGTAAAATCTATCTTTTATATTCATCTTTTTAGATTGTATTATATTGTATATTTAGATTTTTTATACCCGAAATCAATAATCTTCCTATAATTAACTCTAGAATTTACGTATTAAAAAAAGGTTATATTTTATCAAAAAAATGTACATATTTGTTAAAATATTTATAATACAATTTTTTTCTCTTTACATTTCTTTTATTATTATCATGATAAATGAATATTTTTTTACGCCAAGATTTCAATTTTTAAAGCTGAATTTTATTAAATAATACTCTTATTATTAAATTGTATATTTATCTATTAACTTTTGTGGATTTGCAATTTATAATATCGAGTCAGATACATTCAGATGACAAAATTTCATTGGCTGTTAACAACTATTTAAATTATGGTCTAAGTTTTCACAACTATCAATTTAATAAAATACTAATAATAAATAAATGTTCATTTTTATCAAATTATATAAATATCTCTGATAAATAGCTCTGATAAATAGCTCTGATTTTTAGATTATGTTTTCACAAAAAATTGAAATCTTTAAACAAATTGCTTAAATTCGTGATATATATATTACTTTCAAAAAAATTTTGATGAAAATATTCAATGTAAATAATATTATATTAAATTGGGTAAAATAATAAGTTATCATACAAAAATATTTTAATTAATATTATTCATTAAATTAACTAATATTATACTTACAGAAGCTATTCTTCCAAACCTCATTAACATATGTATAAAAAAAGGATTTACCGATAAAATTATTCTTTCCAATTAATAGAAAAATATGGAAATAATTGTATGGAATTTTCGTTTTTTATATTATTTTAATTAGTAACAATTTCTAACAAAAAATAATGAAATAAGCTTTTTGATTGCTTTTGACTTTTACCAAATTAAATTAAAAAATTCAAAATCAGTTATTAAAAAAAAATCATTTATATAATAAATAAATTAATTTAATTACTAAAATGAATCCTTAATAATTTGACTATTGATTGATCTCTGATAGGTTTGCTATAACATATACAAACACAAATTTTTAAAATATTTTATTTATTAATATTATTAGTTTTTTTTAATTTTACTTGCTCAACCTTATATCTTTCACAAAATAAAAAATAAAATAGCTTGATTCTAATATATTTTATTTATATTATTCATTACATAAATTGGTCTAAACTTGATATTATACATAAGATTTATTAAACAAAACACTTTTACAACAGTGTACTTATTTTACATGTATTAATTTGAAAATATTATTGACATCCCAAATTAAATTGTTTAAAAACATATATTTAAGATAGAAATAGGTTAATTATAAGAATACAGTAGTATTGGAATATTGATAATAATAACTAAAACATCTAGAAACATAAAAAATGTATTAATATTTAATTACAGTAAAAAATATATAATAAAATTATTAAAAAAAATTATATTTAAAATGTTTCTCATTATATCATTAAATAATTAATTATAAAGAAATTAAGTAACATGAAATATTTGTCTTATATAAATGTATATTTAAATTGCAGTCATTTATCAATAAAATATTTTTAACAAATAATATATCATTATGCGTTAATGAAATAAAAATATATCACAAAAATAATTTGATAATGCCTTATATAACTATTTTTTTATTTTTTTTGTAAAAATTTATATGATTTATGAAACTTACAATAGCAATTAAAATCAAATTAAAATTATAATAAAAATAATAATAATTAATTTCTTTTCATCATAGAACATGTTTATGAAGCATAATATTTATTTAACTATTATTATTACATATTATTAAATTAATCGTTTTAAAAAACTTAATTTAATATAAAAAACAGCAGAAAAACTATTCATGAATGTAAAAATGTTTTTAGATAGGGAATATATAATTTTCTCAGGAAAAAAAATATTTTCATTTTGATTAGTATAAAATTATTAAATATCAGTCTTGATATTTTATATTAGGCTGTGCTAGAGTGACTATTTGTTGTGCCACTGATAGCATTAAAGAGAGCCGCACTGTTGCGTTTAAAACTTGTAATGTGCTCATCCGGCCACACGGATTCTCCCAAAAGGGTTGATAGATTCTGACAAAACTTCTGATAATTCTCTCGTAATGCCTCTTGATATTCAAACTGATCACAAGTTATTAATTTGCTATTAATTTGAAGTGCAGTGTAGCAAATTTTAACAAATTCTCTGTAATAATTTATAATGTATAACAGTAATTTCAGTTGTGAGTATAAAATGTAACAATTAGATTATTATCATTATTTTACCTAAATACGTCTTTTAATTCTAAAACTAAGTCGTCAGGATATCCAGAGGGTTGATTTGGATTTAAAAATGCATAAGCATAAGCTAATGGACCAGCATTTACTGTAACACAAACACTTCCTTGAAGTTTCAGTTGAAGTTTTTTGGCATCTGCCAGTCCACTGGTTAATGCAACTTCTTGTAATTCTTTTACTCTTTGTCTCATCTCATCCAACGCAACTTGAATTGGATTTAGTTCTATTATTTGCTTGTCAACTATTTGAATACGTTTCTTAACGTATGGGAAAGAGCATTGTGCTGCAAAAAACATTTTTAAATAAATTATATTTCTTTAAAAGTTTATAAAAAAAATATTAATGCGTACTAGTTAAGATGCTTCTTCGCTTCCATTGATCTTGGGGATCTCCTCGCGATTTACCGCCTTCTTGAGTAAAAGGCGTTTCAAACATAAAAGAAGATATGTCATGATTTCGTTCAAATTCTGTTGCTCGAACTTCTAATTCCATCTCGTCGAAATACGGTACCACATATGTAACTTGTATATAAGCTATTTTGGGATCTAATTCGGAAATTTGATCTAGACTTGAGTCCATTATTATTTTTACATTTTCAGCTCCAAATTTCTCTGAATAAAGACCATGTAAACGTTCTGATATTTCCGAAAGGGAAGTTACTTTTGGTTCTTTATAAATATATTCCATGCCATTTTCTTGTTCAAAATGAGCCTGCATAATATAAATAATCTTATAAGAATGTCTATTACTAATATTTGTTAAGAATATATATACAATTTGGCATTTACTT
Organism: Kradibia gibbosae; assembly: GCA_018907135.1. NCBI lineage: Eukaryota > Metazoa > Arthropoda > Insecta > Hymenoptera > Agaonidae > Kradibia > Kradibia gibbosae. Next base: position 12,921,328 of record JACCHX010000001.1, on the reverse strand, counting down.
TTATTTAATACCGATCAATCGAAATAAGCGAAATTATGAATTTAGAATTAAAAATTTTAAAGTTTATGATTCAAAAAATTAAAAAATTTAATGGGTCCAAAGTATTAATAAAATATTAATGAATCGGTAGTTGTTAAATTGTTAAAAACTATAACATATCCCTTAATTATTAATTACGAGTTATAAAATAATTTAATATTTACAATTAAATTAAATTTTATCATATTTTATGTGTATGTCATTCTATTAATTTTGTTTATACATGTATTAAGCAAATTTTCTTACCGAACCATAGAAAGCTACTTTATAAAATCGTCCAAGTAATCTTTTACCACTTTTATTGACTTGTACTACTTTGTTACAAGCCTGTGTTAAGTGTGCATAGCAATTTGATAAGGCTTGATAATTTCTCTTTTTTTCATACATGGGAATTATTAAACGATATAAGTGACCAAGTAATTCAAATCGCTCTGCTTTATCTAACATCTCTGCACATACTTCTAATTGTTCTAGCAGCATTTGTTCATTGTAATGTATATCTTGAACACCTGCGTCAAGCTTAAGGCCCTTTTCATCTCTTGAAATATTTTTTGATATTTTATCAAATGCCTCTGCACCCCAATCATTTAAATTATTTAACTTTAAATATTCTGCTATTAATGCCGAAATATGTAATTGACAACAAGCAGCCTATATTTGGAATAAAAATTTATATTGATATGTAAGTTAATAAATGAAATATGATCAGCAGGTTAACTTTCTGCATATAAATAATAAATAAACGCACTTCGGAAAAGTTTCCACCTCTAACGTGATTTCGTGCCATAGTTTCTAACCACGTGTGTCTTAATTCGGGGGTGCTAGCATATGAATTTGCCAAACTATGTTCAAGATCAAGTAGCATTTCAGGATCGTTTTTGTGTTCTCTCATCTGTGCTGTTGCCATTAGTACAGTTCTAATCCTTTTATTTAAATCTTGAACTTCCATAGGAAAATTCGTTCCTTTCATAGCTTTATCCGAGCAAGCATAACTATTTATTAGTGATAAAGATTCTTGAAATCTAGAATTATTTAAACTAATAACGTTTCCCAACATTTGAGAAACCGATATTATAACCTATTGAGATATAAAAAAAGTTTAGTAAATGTACAAAAATTAAATTTTTTGAAAATTTATTATAATATTAGAAAATAGTACTTGAAGATGAACTCTTGTTAGTCCCTTTCTGCTTGTAAATTCAAAATTACTACGCATAAGTAAATAAAGTAAAGCACAAGATTCTTGTCTTATAGAACTAAGTTTGCTATTACAGCATCTTAATAATTCAAAGCATAATCTTCCGCATAATACTGCATTACCTGATTATTACAAATTTCATAAATTAGAGAAATAAAACTTTAATTTAATAGTTGAATAAGCTACTCAATTTTTTTTCTCATTATATGCTTTAAAATAAAGTTCAATACTGTTAATAATATTATTAACAAACAAAAATCATTACCTTGAAATAATATTGCAGAATAATTATTTAATAAAGCTCTCAAACTAGCAAATACATGACGAAATAACCCTTCTGACTGGCCAATTTGAAGGAATGTTAAGTATACAGTAACGACTTGCTGTACAATTACATTACTACCATCAGCTTCTAATAATAAATCCTAAAAAATTTATTAAAAAATTATTTATTATCTCATAATTCAATTTTTAGAAAATATTATTCGATAAATAATTAAAATAAGTCATAATATATTTAATAATGTCTTACCTTAAAGTGAAAACAAAACAAGCCTAAACAGTCGAGTGCAACAAGTCCAACTTCTACTGCTAAGTTTGCTTGCCTCGTAATATGATGAAGCTTTTCACCATCATTTTCTAGCAAGTTTTCTCTAATGACTGTAGTATTTTGAGGTTGAAGAGTACCAGTCGTAGGAGATGAATCATTAGAAAAATCAGGTGGAGCCATCCTAGCCGGTAGCGTCATTGATTTAACGGCTTTTGGCTTATCAGCATCTTGTCCGATATTCGTGGATGATTGCCTCTTACCAAGGTATTTGAAATGATGTAAACACAGTCTAAACATAAATATATAGGTTTCTCTTTGTTTAACAATTTAAGGACTAAAGGGAATAATATTTTCACAATATTTTCCATACTCTTCTTTTTTTTTTAATTTGGATGAAAGTTATTTATAATTGAAAAATTCTCAAGTTATTATTAGTTATGAGTTTTTTTAATAATATCGAAACTTATTTATAATAAATGTATTATAAATGATTTACTAAGGTGATGAATACCTAAATTTCATACCTAGAGTTTATACTATGAATTATGCTATTTGTGTAATGTTTTTGAATTTATTTCAATAGGTCACTTACTCAATTACAGATAAAAATTTCTGTATCTCAATTTCGTTACATTGTTGCCACCACGTTGTTAATTGATCATCATCCACATATTTTACCACAAATAAAAAACAAAGCAATAGATCTTGAACTTCTGATGCTTGAAATTTATCACAACGGGGCGAGCCAGTCGTTGTATGCGAAACACTAACAGAACGCGAGTGTCCTTTATGATCCCTTGCTTCATTATTAACATCTAAAAATTCGCAATTTAAAATAGTAGTATCTTGGGAAATGTTTGATTGAGTGGTACTAGACATTGTGGATAAATCAGATTCTATACTAGTGCATGAAAAGCCATTAACCATATTATGGCCAGCAATAGCTGCCAAATATGTTGAATCTCTTATATTTACGGATGATTTTAAAGGCGATTGTTGCGATTCAATATGTGGTGTGCATCTAAAAATTTTAATTAATTTACGTTATTTGACAGATAACAGATGCTTATTTTTAATTTTTTACCTGTGAGATAGTTTTACAGGAGTGCTTGTCGCAGTAGAGATATTAAGTGCACTGGTCATAGGAGTTGTATAATTTGCATCTTGGCGTATAAAGCAAGTCGAAGCGCGATTGTGAATACAAGCTTTATTTTCAACATTTTGTTGCACTTCATTTTTGACCATACTATTTACAGACTCAAAACGATCAATATTTTCTAATATAACATCTAACCAAGGTATATACAAAGATGCTATCCTACTCATCCTTCCCTTTAATTAATATTGAAAACAAAAAATATTAGAATTAACTAGAATTACAAAAAATTATTTTGTTAGAATTGCTAAAAATTCTTAAAAAGTTTGAGATTAAATATTAATTAATCGTCTTTTCAGAATTTCAATTTTTAAATAATTTATATGCATAATTTTTTTTTTAATCTTCACTCAATATCAGAAACTTAAATTTATTAAATTAAATACATTTTTCATAAAATTTAATGGAAATAATAAAATTGTTCAAAAAGAAATTTTAAGATCCAAATTTTTAATAAGTTCCTGAACATCCATATAAAATTGAAATATTAATTGAAATAATATTTTACATAATGTACGTTAATACATCAATGACTAAAATTTAATAATTACAAAGTATTTTATTCCATAAATATGTATTAATTAAATAAATCAAATTGTAATATTACAAAACTATAATTAAATTGTTATAGGATTATTCTATTCTATCTATTTGTACCTTATCTCGATATCTATCGTCCAACTCATGTTTAGCTAATAGATCTCTTAATGTAGTAATTGCCATTTTTCGTATGATAGCAATTTCGGTTAAAGATATTTTAACCTGCTGTAGTAAGAGTCCTACGAGAAAATGATACTTGCAAAAATTTTCCGTCAAATAATATTCGCTGCGTAATGTATCTGAAATATTGAAAGAAATATAAATTTATAAAAAAATCTAGTTATGTATAATACATATTCAACAAATATAAAAAGCAGCACTAAAATTAAGAAAAAAATTGATAAAGTGATTTAATTTAATAATCAAAATGTGTATTTATGTGCAATCAATCGCAAATGGTCTTAAACTATTATTAAAAAGGGGCCATTAATTTTTTTCCACAAAGCATAAAGTAAAATAAAATAATAAAAATTCTCTATATTTTAAAAACAATTCAACAATTTTTAATGAGATTTATCAAACTGAAGACATTACTTAACTGCAAAAAATGTATATTAAATTATATTACAAATAGCAACTGAAGCAAAACTAAAATTTAAAATTAAAGAACAATAAAAGAGGTCGGTCTGGTCAAACCAAATTATTTTTATTGTTTCTTGGGAATTATTAATATATTAAATCCCACTAAATATACCTTCTTTCTTTGAAATTCCATAATGCATATTTATTTCTTATTGATAAAATTCAATAAAATATTTGTAAAAACAATTTTTTTTAATTATTCAGATTTATATGTTAATATGTTCAAATGTTTATAATTATTGAATATAATAAAATGTTCAAAATAATATAATATAAAGCTTGGTTTATTGATATTCATATCATATTAAGCTACTTCATTATATTCATATATCACATATATATAGCGGTGGAATAAATTTTATAAAATAGTATTAAAATTTATATCCTTTAAAACATAACATAATAAGTCATGTATATAAAAAATATTAGACATCGCAGAAAAAATTAGTTCCCTACTACTCTCTCTAAATTTTTTAGATACTTATATAAACGAATTATTTATGTTCGGATTACTTTAAAAGTTAAACGACATTATGATACAACCCAGTATTATTGAAATTCAAAGACGTAAAATTCTATGATTTTTTCATGAATAATAAACAGTTTATTATTTAGGATTTCTCAATAAAGCATAAAAAAATTTAACCTTTTACAGAATATTTTTATGTCTACAAACATTTTTAAATACAAAAATAAGTAACACTGCTTGATATTAAATAAACTAATAGTTGAAATAATTAACAAATTTTTCAATACAAATTCGATTATATACGAATATTAAAAGCAAAACATATACAGGAAATCAAAATGTATAGTAAATAAAACGCATTAAATGGAAATATATCAGAAGTAATTTTATGAATAATAACAATAAATAAAACGTATTTCAGTTTATATTTATTATGTTTTTTGCTGTTACAACTTCTTTGAATATGGATCTAGGATCAAATATTTTGTGAAAAAATACTTGAATTTATGAATCTTAAAATTAAATTGGAAGTGTAACTAGATTCCACTTTTAAAGTGGAAATATTGTCTTGTGACCAGTCCGACCCCACAATAAATAGACGATTTAATAGATAAATAGATTAATAATAATAATAATTATATTGCTCAACGGTAGAAGATTTTAACATACCATCGTTTTCAGGTTTACTGTCAGTTTCTTCTTTAAGATAGAGGAAAAACATAATAATAATATGTTGGATAACATTTTAAGTACTAAAAAAAAAAGGAATTTTTATTATACCTTTCGAAGTGATCCAAGTTTGCATTAATGGTAAATTAAATGAAATATAATGTTCATGGGAACATATAATTTGAAGAAAAGTATATTTAAAATCATGTAATGTACGTGAAGTTCCTGCAGCGAATTTATCAATATAAGAATTAATTAATCTAAAAACCAAGCCTCGGTCCATAAATGTGAGACAACGCTAAAATGAATACAATTTAATGAAAAAAATTAAAAATAAACTTGTTAAAAAAAATAATTAATTCATTTAATAAAATAAATCGCTACTTTTAAAAAATAGGCAAGACTTTTGTTAAGTGCATGCGTTTCAACTGGTAGTTCTTTGTACTTATTCAACAATTGTGGTATTATTAACTGTACGAAAATTTCAATCTGTTCTTGAAATTCTTTAGGGAATCTTTCATATCGATGCATCTAAAATAAATGTATTTTAAATAATATTAATTAACAATTTTAACAATTAAAAATAATAAGTATACCTTTATTCTTCCAGTAGTAAGTAGATGCTGTGCCATGCTTTTAATCATAATATCAAAAAGTAACCCAGAATGATGCATAAATTTGTTTAGTAATAATATATCCGTATTACGTGGTAATAACAAAAGTGGTAAATACTTAGCGAGTTGCTCGTGAACTGTTAAATTACCATTTTGTTTATTTTTAGGTAGTACAAAAATAAACTAAAACAAAACAATAGATAAAGAATTTGATCCAATTTGACATAAAATTGATAATAATTTCAAATTAATATTGTCTTACTTTAACGTAGGCAAGTAATATTTCTCGACGTCCAGCTTCATGTATCATGTTAATAATATGTATCAATAATCTAACTATGTGTTGTCCAATTTCATCACTAACATTGCACGTTAGCATTGTAAATAACTGATTTAAAATTGTAGGTAAAAATGTGATAGTTGTTACTAATTGCATAGCATGCGCTGCTTTTAATATTTTGCAAGTTTCAGAATCGGACGGAACTGCAACCGGTATTGGCTCAATTATTTTTTCCGCGTGCATAAATAAATTATGTAAATGCATGTCTCTAGTAAAAACAGTCGAATTTATTTGAATCGAAACTGTAAATATTGGTTTTTGCGAATCGATCCATAAAATTTCAGGTCCCGCATTCTAAGCATGAAACAAAAGCATTAATAAAATTATATATGAAAAATAAAATGAATGGAAATTAATAATATCAAAAGGAAAATTTATTATAATGATAAAATATACTAATATTACTAACACCCCTTCCAAGTCCAAGAGGTTGAATTGATAAATATCCATCAGGTAAATGAGTAGCCACTGGCAAGATTTGTGCATTTTCTTCAATAAAGACAAGTCTGCAGAATGTTATATTTTTTACACACACGCACGTACATACATACATACATATATATATATATATATATATATATAAAATATTATCTAGCCTTAAGTTTAATAATTAGAATGATGGAGCTTACCGTCCCTTGGCTAACAACGGCAACCAAGCATAACCGAGGCAATTTTCAACAATACTATCTTTCTTTTTATTTAAATCACAACTTATATGATAAAATGAAAAAAGTAAATGGTGCTTTTGATGAAGCTTGAAAGGAAGTCGAATTTTTATCTCTTCATACCAAGTTGGAGTTGCATTATGATGTAAGACTGGGCAAGACATTTTTGATACCAATAACGCAGATCCAGGTCGACCATAAATACACTAAAGAACATCTACTTATAAATATAAAGTTTCAAAAATAAATGTAAAAATAATTAATGTAATTAGAAATGTATAATTATACATAAAGTAAAAAAAATAAAACAATGCATTGTTTAAGAACAGAATCTATAATTTTCACTATGCATATGTTCAATTTATACTTCGCAATTATATTGATTTTGCATGTAATCTACTAATTATAGAACTCCTAATTATATTTTATTGCTTATAGTTACGGATAATTTTATTAACGTATTTTTACCTTCTTGCATGAACATAATTCCTCTAACGCTTCATTTAATTGTTTTACAATTAATTTTCATCAAAAAGAAGAATTCTCTAGAGAAAAACGCTAGAAATTCTGTACACGCACATTTCTCAAATACCGGATTAGTTATTTAATATAATTATGAGAATTTACCAAGCAATTATCTTACAGATTGAATTGAGTTTTATTGAATTGGAAGAGAGCAATTACTTCAATATTCACGTAACGTAATAAATGAATTGTAAATTTTTAGGGAACTTAATTTATAAGCATTATATTTTACAATAAAAATTTATTTCTTCTAATTCATGTAATTTATTTTTCCACTAAAATAACGATCATTGTCTTTAATCTAATTTTTCAATATTTTTTATTGCAACACCTGATTAAATATAGTATACATATAATAAAAAAAAACATCAACTTCTTTCTCAATTTTCAAAAATATTAGAAAATTAAATTAATGATCTATTGTTAAACATTGAAATAAATATTTAAAATGCTCTTTGTAACCTAGTTTTTGTTATCAACTGGAAATCGATTATTGCATTAAACGAGTTTTTTAAATTATTTTTCGTTTCTCAAAAAATACTGCAGAATTATTCACTCAATATGTTGCAGGTGAATCAATCTTTTCAAATAAAACATAAAAGATTTCCATGTTTTTAGTTAAGACTAGTTTTATATATTTAAATGAATTATAAAAATTTGTATAAAAACTTACATTTAGTGGTTGTGCATTGTCACTGTCATTGTCTCTCATTTCAACAATACAAGCAATGTTTCTTGCTCTACTAAAGACCTTTTGTGTATCAAATGAAAGATTTTGTGGGTATACATAAAGATGATTGATATAAGTTGTATATGGATGAACATCTTTAACAGATGAACTTTCGAATTCAGCTATTTCTAATGTTATATCCGTCATTGAAGGAATTGAAAAAGGCTTTAAAGTTTCAAGAGATGTAGTTAAACAATCTAAAAGAAGTTTAAAAATTTATTATATTAATAAATATTAAAAATTTATTATCATTGAATTTTATTTACTTTCTGGAATTTCTGTAACAGCATCAATTTTCATTTTAATCCATCCAGGTATTACTGTTAATTTATTTAGTTTATCGGGTCTATAAAAAAAGAGTTTAAAAAATAGAAGATTGGAATAATAGATAAATAAAAAAATTATAGCTTGACATACTTTCTGTACTCTAGTAGTAACTTTAATAATTCTTCATCTCTTATTTTGTTCCCCTCTTGACGATAAATAACTGGAAAATCTGAGGACGTATCTAATTCATTACTATATAATCTAAATAATGGTCTAGCTGACCAAGCAAAGGGCATTCTGTAATTCCCTAATCTATAATATGATAAAAATAATAACAAACAATATATAATCCATAGATATCATCTATATGAAGGTAATTTATTCATTATAATAAAAGGATATTAGTACCTTTGGCAATATGCTTGAACTTGCTTATGTACTTTCGTGCCCAAACGAGGATCTTTTGCAGCACGAATATATGGCTCACAAGTTTGGTAAATACTACCTTGTAAAATCTTATCAATTCTGATGACAAGAAATATATCTGGATGTGGATTACTTATACTGAATATTGCTTGTTTCACACTGCTAAATAAAGATGTAGAAATATTTTTTAAATCATCCTGTAATTCTAAACTATTTTGTGATGAAAACCCTAAATTATTCTCATCTTTAATTAATTTTCGTGCTGAGTCATTATTAATATCAAAATAAAAGTTTTCACTTAATTTTCTATTATTTCTAGCATCAAAAACACTTAATGTTGTAAAATATGGCTCTACTTGACATAAAGATTCGTGGTCATCTATTAATGCCTGTAATCTAAACTTGATGTTATCACATTTAACGAAAATTCTTTGGTTGAATTGTTCTTTATATGGCTCGATATTACTTTCGTGATTAGATGAAACTTTGTTATTATGTTGTGTAAGGTGCATTTGAAAAAGATGTCTTCTATTTTTCTTTCGAGCTGATGAAATAGTGATATCTGTTTCTTGAGAATACTTAATTAACTGTGGATTCATACTTTGCTCCAAACCTTTCAAAGTCCCAAACACCTACATATAATAACGAATTATATAATTATTACAGGATTACTTAAAAAGTTTATTATAAATATTTGCAATTTTATAGCATTTATACTTGAGATGATGGTGGTAAAGTGTCACATGTTTTTTCTAGCCAAGCTGCATGTTTTTCTTCTTGTTGTTTGTAATGCTGCAGGACAGTATTGAGTTTTACTATCCAATCCTGAAGGTCGTTTTCGTTATCAGCAGCTAATGTATACGATTTATGTGGGCCACTCATTTTCAATTCAAAACAATATTTTCCCTTTTTAGGATTTCGTGCAATTTCTGTACAAAAATCTAAGTTTGCAATTTTTACATCGCATTTTTTTTCATCTTTAAAAAATTCTAATATATATGTTCCATCAACTTGTTGTCTTAAATGACAAAAACGTCTTTTAAATGATTTTGATCCAATATTAGAAAACATTATACGATCACTAACACCGATTTCTGGTCCTTTCAGAAGATAACCTTCTTTTGTAATGCCATCGCCATTCATGACATCCTTAATATGAACAAAAAAATAGCATATGTATAATTTTATTAATAAAAAAATGTAATATTAATATCTATTAATAGTAAATGATGTCTAGTTTACCTGGTTTGCTTGATTTGCATCTATATCAATTTCGTATATTTCATCTTTTATTTCATCTTCAAGTTTTTCTCCATTAGAGCTAATATTGTATATCAACAAAAGTATATTGAAATTTATCTTACTTAAGTTTTTGCATTTTTAAATATATATATATATATATATATATATATATATATATATGTATATATATATACATTTAAAAAAATTTAATAAATTTTATTATATACGCACCATGGTAAATCAAGATAAGATCCACTATGTGCTGAATATTTATAATGTATTAAATTCCAGTCTGAAGAATAACTTTTTATACACTCTTTTGTGAGTAAATTTGCATCTTCTAATTTTATTTGAGGAGCAGTTGGAACGACAGTTCGATATTCTCTAGGTACAATAATTTGCTACAAAACAATAGATTAATATCATTTTTTATTCATTAAGTAATATTTAAATGACAAAAATTATTATAAATTCATTATCTGACTTACAGAAACATCATCTGGAGGATATAAGAGTATTTCTCTATGTCCGTCGTTATGAATTAATGTTTTGTTTTTCAGAATAAAATTTTCATAATCTATTGGGTCTACTAAACGTAATTTATTCTAAAAGTAAAAAAAGAAAAATATACAGTTTCTTATTTTATGAGTAATTTTTTATTCACATTGTTCAATAGCTATTATTGATTTTGAGATACAAGTATGAGTAAGACTTATTTATTAGTTTAAATAATAAAAATAATATAAATAAGAAAAAGAAGATAAGTTATCGTGCTCTTAAGCATTGGTATTTTGAGTTTATGATAATTTTTAAGAAAGTAATACAACATTACCTGTACAGTACTCTCTCTGACAACTTGAGAAACAGTTTCTCGGAGTTGTGCAGCCATTCCGGGTTTCCCCAAAGCTCGTGTAAACTTTCTTTCACTCATTTTTGTATATTAGGCTTGTGTTGCTTTTTTTTTATTGACCTAGCGAACTATTTTTCAGACAAATATTATGCTTTCATTATATTTTTAAGCCTACATCGCTCAAACAGTATGACACGAGCCATATGTACTAGTAAGCAATTGACATAACAATCATAACATAGCATATCAGTTGACATTCAAAAGTTTCTGTAAATCATTAAATGACCAATGATTATTACTCGTTAATTACTTATTCTTATAACTCGTTTGCGGATTGATCGATTAACAACAAACGTAAGTTAATTTTTATGCTCACTTTTGTACTTTCCGAAAGGAATTGATACACCGAGTTAATTATAAAAATGCAAGACTTAATATTAAGTTAACGTTTACATTTGTTCAAGGTAAAGTATATTGACTAAGACTTTTTTCCACTTAAAAAAGTTGATACACCATTTACAAGCGGCCGCCGCTCGATTGTAAAATCTATATGTAAATACATTCTTGCCTATAAATTTACGAAAACATCTAATTCGTACTTCTTATGTTCACAAGCGTGAAATCATGGAATGCGAATACAAAATACAGATTATACTATCATGCCATTTCTATGCATATATTCATAGTAGTTGATGTAAATAAACTTTTAATTACACATCTTTATGTGCCTGCGTTTAAAAGCAGAATATCTACAAATATTTTAAATATTAAACTGTGACATTTTTTTAAACAACGGTACGTAGTGTAGGCACAACACTCACGGCAACATATAGTACGGATTTCATTGTGTACAGAATACAGATATACTGTAAATACCGGATCAACACTTCAAAACTACGAAATATGAATAAATAAAAGAAACACCTTTTTAATTCGAATTCCCTATAATGCAAGAAAATTAATTTACATTAATTTATTGATAACTTTATGAGGTGAGCGTTTTGAAAATTAGTATTTTAAGAATTATCAAAAATTAATATGTAGTAATACAGATTTATAAGAATACGAGATGGAATAATGAAACATGAAATAAGAATGCACAATAGAAGAATGAAACATACGCATGCGTCTACAAAATAAGAAATATTCATCATATTTAAAAATGAAAATAATTATATTGAATAATATCATTACTCAACACAAGTATTGTTACCGAAATTACTTAAAATTGCCCAAAATAGGCGTGTTTTTATAGTTTAAAGATTAGGTTCAAAATTATTTATGAATGAAAATTAATGGTATCGTATAATATGTAATATCTATGTATCTTCTGTAGTAGATTCACCGGGAAAAAATATTATCATACGATATCTATTGTCACTATATATCCTGTTTATTTTGGTGCATATGTGAATGTGCTACCGTACCATACAATCGCAATTGCACACGCGAGTTTTTGATATCCTGTTTATTTTATTTTCAATGTTTCAAGATAATCTATCCTATTATTTCGCTGGCAAATGGAATTCGATGACCTAACCGGTATTCGGGATCAGGACAAATAAGGCATACTTCTAAATGTTCTAGAATTCTTTCATCGAGTATTCTAGAGGATACATTTCAGTTGCACCACTCTTGTGAAATATTAGTGGTTATTTTTTAAAATATAGAACAAAAATATTCACCTCTTCCACCATCAATTTAGGGTATTTGATAACTTTTAATAATCACAATCTTTATTTGAAATACTTGTACTGGTAACTTTTACCTATTAGCTTAGTGATCGATAGCCAAGCCATAATATTTTTGTTATTGACAGACATTTTCCTCATCGACTGTATTAGTTATTATATTTTCAAAAACTTATATAAACCAATCGAATGGTTTAACATGTAGGTAAATAACGTGGATAATAAAAGTCTATTGCTGTAATATAAAAATATATGTTTTGAATAGTAAAAAGTAATTTGAATTTACTAATATAAATAATTCTCATAAGTTGTTAGTTATTATTTTAAACTTCAGGTTGATTTTAGAATATAAATATTCTAAAAGGATCAATACAAATATAAGCATACTTATTATTAATAATTAATAGAATTTCAAGATACTATATTTGTGGAATGTCTTCTGTATAGAATAAAACCACAAATATAATTGAAAATAAAAAAAGGTCAATCTATACTGAATAAATAAATTAATTTGGTATCTCAGATACTAAAATCATTTTAATATAAAATATGTAAATAATTTTCTTTTAGGTTCTAGATTAAAAAACAATTGAAGTATAATTGACAAGTTATTAAAAAAAAATTAAAGTAATGTACAGTTTTAAAAATATTTTTATAAATCATTAACAGGTCCTTACAGGTCATTACAGGTAACATTTGAAAGCATACTTCTTTTAAAAACTTATATTAAATTAAAACCATTTATTATACTCAAATAGTCTAATATTTTCATTTAAATGTGTAAGTTTAATAACATCTCAATTCTAATGTGACTAATGATCATGTTTAGAGGTAGCACATAGCCATGTAATCTAAGAATCAAATTCATCATTTTCAAATTGCTCATGTAAATATATAAGAACTCTATTTCTACGTAAAGGAACAATTCAACTTGTTTATACTGTATTATTAGTTCTGATTTTATATTTATAAATTATCAGAAAAAATATAAAAAATAGGAATGGGAAAGATAATATATTAATTCCTTCAAGTTGAGACATTTCAATGACAACTACCGGGTGAAAAATTGAACCACCATATATATTATGTAAAACTAGTTTTTTTTACTTGTGATTTCAATTATTTATATTTATCTTTGTATTGCGTCATCTATTATTGTGTTTGTGAATTGATGTAGGATATATCGACATTTTGACAACTTATACATGATAAATTTCTATGTTAAAAATCTTATTTTTGATTATTGTTAATAATCGAATCTTGTCTTTAATTTAAATTGAAAGCGTAATTTAAGTGTCGTAATGACGCTGGAGTGTAAATTTTTAATGCCTAAAGAGTCTGGTAAATTTATTGCTGAATCGGCAAAACATATTATGCTTAACAATGATGGAATTAATAAAGCAGCCAGTATGGTTAGTGTTCTATTTAAATTTTAAGAATTTAATAATAAATATAGTATTAAAATGAATTAAATAGTTTCAGTTTTTATTAGTATTGACATTTATTTCAGTTTATAGAATATTTAAAAAATGGTGAATCATATATTGACAATTCCAAGGAACATAATGATTTTTTGGATCCAAATGATCCAAAAGTTATTGATTTAATATTTTTTATCGATACCATAAATTTTTGTTTTTGGAATAATACGCAAAATTCAAAATGGAAAGTTAATGGAAAAACAGGTTATTTTGCTCTATGTGATGCTATAAAAAAAGCTCTTAAGGTAAAAAATAAAAAATAAAAATTAAATTTATCTACGCTAAATATAAACTCGAGTTTATTTTGTTCTTCTCTTTCATTTTGAAAATGTTCGTAATATTCTTACATATTAAAAATCTTGTATCGAGTATTTATCCAATCATAATTAAAGCATTAAGAAATAAAAATATATTATACGAGTATTTTCATTTTTTAATATTATTTATATTAATATTATTTTCGTGTATTCCTTTATAATATTTTCATCCATTGGTATTAAAATACCTCATTTTTAATTGATTCTTAATTGAATAACAAGTAGTGCCAAACTAAATTTAATTTGATAAAATGATTTATACTTTATATTTAATTTTTTTAAAGGCAGGTATTCCAATTACCGATGCTATATTTCTTTCAAAACTTACACAAGATGAGCTTCATAAAATTTTGCAAGGTGATCATGATAGTGGCCAAATTCCACTTCTAGAAAAGCGAGTGCATAATTTAAACGAAGTTGGACAAGTCCTAATTAAAAAATTTAATGGTAGTTTTAATTATTAATGTTTAATATCTATGTAATAAAATTAATTCGAATCGGAAGTTTTGTATATTTATGCAAATTGAAAGTAAGAATCGCGCCAAATATTTATAAGCTTTATTTAGTAATGGCATTTATCAGAATGAAGCTTCATTAAATGATTTTCGGTCTCGTACGTATTTTACAAGAATGTATTTTACGGGGTGCTCTTTCTTGTTCTCGAAGGCTTCTAGGCATTGGGGCCAACGCCAATCTACTGTGTTTCATCAAATTATTAAATTAAAATCGCAGCCTTTCTCTATTTTATACTCATAACGCGGATGTCTTCGGCCGCGGTACAACGAGGGGAGTGTTGTTACGATGGAGCTCGCCGGCTCCACGGTTAGGCGGGATGATGGGCAACGGAGTCAAGGAAGCTGGACAAGGCGGCGAAATACAAAGACACAATAAGCAATTGTAATTTTGAGTATCCTCTGATCGTCGGCGCAAGGAGAGGACGTCAATTTATTTGGATAAAAAAAAATTACAACAGAATAGTAATAATTAAATTTAATATCAATTAAAAAAAAAATCCTCCCCAAATTAAAATGCCGCTAACGAAATATTAACAATTCAGTAAGTACAGTTCTCGCCCCCGTTGAGGACGAGAAGACGCAAATGAAAAAAAGCTCTATTTAATTTAATTTTATTAACATTAATCTCTCGTTCGCGATTCCCGGCGTTTACCGACATCGATCCCGTGGCGAGACGCATTTTCGCGATCTACCCTCGTTGCTCCTGACCGCTCCGCTCCGTGTGTTTGCAAGGATTGGCGCATTAAGAGCGCGGCATAAATGGGATTTAAAATACTCGGCGGGGAGGGGTACAGAGGACAAGTAGAGCTTATCACGTTCTTTAAGTCACAGCAAATTGAAAGCGAACATAACATTATCTTCGTCTCAGTCAAGGTCCGCTGCATTTTAAATATACATTTAATACTTTACTAATACTGTTATATTATTTCATGTAAATTAATTTTTTTAAATGAAGATGGATTTTCAAATAATTATATATATATTTCTTTTAATTTTTATTGTTAAACATTATTTTATAGGTACTTTTGTGGAATGCATAATATCTTGTAAAAACTCTGCCGAACAATTACTGAAACTCATTGTACATAATTTTAAATGTTTTCGTGATGAAGCGCAGTACAAAAATCACCAAGGTAATATTTTATTCAAACGTTTAAGCCATAAACAAATTTAGTCCGTTTAATTTCACTATTTTGTAGTAAATATATTTTTTTTATAAATTAAAATAATTATCAATTGTTGTTGCTTGTTAATTATTAATACTTTTGTATAAAAGTATTAATAATTAGCTTGCTAATAATGTATTTCTGTTGAATAGTTTCTTTTTATAAAAGAGCTCAGATTTTAGTTGCACATATATGGTCTTGCTTTCAAGGAAAAGGTCTTGGTAAATTCAATGATATTGAATATATTACTATGTTTCCTGACTATAGAGTGCCACAAGTACTTGTTCATTTTGACGCCATTCGATACAGCAATGAACTAGTTGATAAATTAAAATCTGGTATACCATGTTTTATTAAATTTCCATTATATTTACTAGACATAGCTTTTTTTTAAATTTCCTAATTTTCTTATGTAATAATAACAAAAAGACTATTGCTAACAATATTTTTGAAAATGATTTATTCAAATTATAATTTTAAGTTATATTTACATTTTTTACTTTAAAACTCTTAATTACCATTAATTTCTTTGAAACTTTATAATGATTTCTAATTAGACACTCATTTGGAACCTAGTTGCATCGAAGAAATAGAAATTCGAGGATGTTCGATTGAAGCTGTTGAAAGGATTTTAAATCGTGCTAAAATTTTAAGTTTTGAAAACCCATCATATTGTTTAAATCAGTTTGATTTAAACTCTATTCGAATTGATTATTTTCTTTGGGAATATAGAAGGAAACATGCTAATGAATTAGTAGGAGTACCTTATCACAAAATTAGAACAATATTTTATTAATTTTATTTGCATACTTGTTGGATACTTTTTTTCTTTCTTTATTAATCTTAATTAAATTAAAAAAACGACATTATAATTAACCAAAAATATAATTTCTGTAAAATTGAGTGTATAAAATTCTAGAATAAAAAAAATTCTGTAAAATTCTATATGATTATATTTTTGTATATGTAAGAGTGTAAAATGTGTATTCAGTTTCATTATTGATACCTATTATTTATTCAATAAAACTATATTACTAAATTTAATATATATTTATTTTATTTTAAATTAAAGAAATTGTATAATAAATCATTGCATATAATATTAAATACTTAGATTAACTAGAAATATAATAAAGCACAATAAATGTTTAATAAAAATTTACAAGAACGTAATTTTTATTTTGATAATATTATGTTATCTCATATTGTATATATTAGGAAGTAAAATAGTTTTATTTTCGTGTATTTAATATATAACTACGCAAATACAAAAATTATTACGTATTTACAGAAGATTTAAATGCAATATATAATTACTTGAAAAATGAAACCAATTAAATTAGAGGTAATATATTAAAAAATTGGATATAATCTAATGGATTAAGATATAAGGTTTTATTAAAATAAAAATTGTATCATTCGGACAGTCCTGGATTCCTCTCATATCGAACGTACTTAGATATTTTCTAATTCGACACTGGAATCTGACTTTTAAACACAAACCGCAACAAGCTCTACAACTATTTTATTATTACATTAATTACAGAGCTCGATATTTATAAAAAAAAAATATTGTTACAGCCGAAGCGATGGTCTGGAAGAATATTTTCTTTCTCTCTCTTTCTTTCATACTTTTCCTTTCATTTCCTCTTACCTTGATTTAAATGTTCGTTGCAATGAACTGTTGTCCACTTTTACTTTGCGAAAGTTTTGTGTAGTAATATGATGAATAGTCTTTTAGAAAATTGAAAATTCTTAAAAAAAGAAATCGATTTGCTCATAGGAAAATAAATGACAAATTCAAATATCTTCATATATCAGCGAAGGGCGTCTCTTTCTTAAAGCGATTATTATTTTGAATTTTCGGAGGCAGTACATTGTTGAAAGAAAATTTCGAGCAAATCATCTCAGATTTTTTTACTAACGCTTATAAATACGTAGATCATTGTTGTTATGGACACAGATCATCGTAACCACACAAGTTTTTGAATAAATGTACATTTTAAAATTACAAAGTAGAAATTTCTTATTTGCATTATCTCTTTCTATTTTTGCTCTTTTATGTTTTTTAATTTTCAACGCCTGTATTCGAAAATTGTAATCAAGTTTCTTCTATTTGAATAAACATCATCTCGCGTGAATTTAAACTAAAAGTGGTTGAAATTTTTCTCTTATCATTGATAACATAATTTGAACTATCGCATCAATATTTGTAAATTCATAATCATTAAGTAAACAGATTGTATTTCACTACAGTTCAATTTTCTTTTAAGCAAAATAAAATTGTGTAAATTGCTTAAAAATCTATCTATTATCAGTTTATAGAATTTTCCAATCATAAATTTTCCATTTTTGAATTCTGAAAATTTTCATTATTTTATGTATATTTAAAAAATAATTTTCACAATTTGTTGTTAAAAAATTTAATTAACAAATTTTAAGATTTAAAAATTTTTTTTATAGTAATTCTTACTTTTTGTTTCATCCAAATATTCGTACCGATACGTAATTTTCTTTTATTTTATAGAAACATTAAATTTTCAGCGCTTTTTTAACAAATTCTCCGTCCCAAGCTATTCCACTTGACCGTGTAAACACAAAAAGGAGACAACCTTAGTAAGTACTAAAGGTAATATTTTGGTAAAGGTGTGTGCTCACTAAAGAAATTGTTCGAAGGTATTGGGTGGAAGTTTGGTTACAGGTAGTAGTGAATTGAGACCTGTGGACGTAGCAATATAAATATATATATTTTTTTTATGTCTGATTATTGCTTCCTCAATCCGTCTTTTCTCGGATTAATGCGGTATTTTTAATCCGATAGTGTTAAGTTGTTCAACCCTTGAATATATTTGTTTATAGTTTTTAATAATGTTATTTCTAGTTGCTTAAGTAATTTCATCCCAAGTAAATTTTCTTGGTTTAACTTATCTAGAATTGTAAATTGGCACTCAAACAGGAGCCCGATAATTTTTATTATTATATTTATTTGTTGGATTTATTATTATATTGGAAAATGCAAACTAAATGAGAGTAGACTTCATGGATTACAAATTAAGAATGAAGGGAAATATTGATGAATTTGTGAGAAACAATTTATCCGAGAAGGGATATTTGTAAAAAAAGAATTCAATGGTTTATAATTTTATTGAAATAATCAGACCCGGAAGATTACGATAAAAGACTTATATTTCACGCGATTAAAGTCGCCTAGAACGACGAATTTTATAATAATTAACAATAATAGAATGTTTAAGAATATGGAATAAACATTTCGATGGGAAAGAAGTATATTCGTTTCTCGAACGCATAAAAGAATTACATGTCAAATGTAGAATATAGACTCACGAACAAATAAGTCCAATATGATACGCATGAACTATTAAAGGGGAAAGCTCTCGCGTGATTTCGGAACCCCACAGATCGCAGTAACTGAACCGTTTTGAAAACCAATCGCGTTGCTTTTGTTTAACCGATTAGGAGCGGAAGAACTTATCATTATATGTGACAAAATACAAGGAGGGTATTAACACATCCGAAATTATTGTAGAAATATACTTGAATTAATGCGATGTAATATTTACATATGTATTAAGACAAAAAACATATTTAGTATAAAAGAATGCTGGCGCCTTTAAAAATTGACAAACAAAGAAGGTTCCGCAATAATGACTGGAAAAAAATTTTTAAAACAAACATTCTTTTAAGATATTGTCGCCACGCTTTTGCGTAATTTTAAATATAATCATGTGTAGCTTTGTATGGATATTAGCTGCACCGAAAATTGTTTTATTCTGTCGTTTGTTTCAGTAAGCGCCGCTTAAGCGTAACAATTCCTCCTTTCAATAATATGTATCATGTGCATGAAACTCGAATATTATAATATACTGTGTGTTTGGCACGAGTTCCGTCATAGAGACCGAAAAAAACTACACCTTACTTAATGAATTTATAAGTCTTTTTTGTTTGCCATTAATAATAGGTAACGGATATTCTTGTTAATTGCAACGAGATCAATAAAAGGCATTTATACAATATTTTTGTACCTGCTGCATATAAAATCCGCGAATTTTCAAATAATTATCCATGAAGGAATTGCAGTTCAGTATCAACAGGTTTTATCCCGGTGTGTCTTAATAAATGAAGAAATTTTAATACAGCCTGGAATCTGAATCAACGACAACAAAGCCGATAAAAAAAATCTTTGAGACCAATGAACTACATTTAGCTTTATAAAAGGCACAGGGACCCTTGGAAAAATGTTTTCATAAATAAAAACGCAACTACGTTGAGCAAAGGCGACAATGGACTCCGATAATCGGTGACTTAGTGCGAAAAAAATCATGTGTATTATCAAGTAAAGTTAAAAATTAAATGCAAAACTTGCATCGGGATACGTAATTGTATCAAATTCAAAATAAAAATTCCCCCGTAATATTTAAGATTAAATTAGAGCTAAAATTTACAAGAGTAGACGTTCAGGAGCTTTAGCCGTACCACGAAGCCACTGATGCAGAAATATAACAAATCTAGAGATCACCTTTAATTTAAAGAAAAAGACGATTCTCAGTCTTTGACTGCCAAGCCACACGACCTTTAAAAATTGTAGTAATCTTTAAAAAAAAAAACGGTTTCACAATAATGTAATATCGATTACATGAAACCTGGCGTAGTTATAGAAAAATTCACTACAAAATTCACAATTGCTGCAACTCCAGCTCTGATAAACAATCCTCGACCAACGAAGGGTAACCAAAAAAGAGAATTATTCTCCCCGGATAAAATTTACGTTTACGTACCAACCAATTATTGCAAGTATACCATAGTTTATAGATCCTGGAAATCCTAATGAATTGAAAGGTTTTTAAAAATGTCACCTGAAGATAAATAATGATTTTTTAACAACGAGCGCAAAATGCAATGTTTATATGTTTAAAAAAAAATGATATAAATTTACAATGTATTGCTGTTTTTTTTTAAAACAAAGGATGCAATGTAACGAGCATATTGCATTGAATTTTATCATAGTTTGATAATTTTTCATCGTTTTGAATATCATTATTATAATCGTTTAAAATAGATTAAAATAGTTAAAGCAAAGCAAATAAAAAAAGTGGTTAGAATTATATAAAAAGTTTTTTATTGCTAAACGGGGAGAAATTAATCACAGTAAAAAGGTGTTTTAAATAAAAAAACATAAGCTTAGGCCTAGTTAGACAGATTGGCGCCGCAATGTTTTAAAAGGACACTGGACTCCGCTAATTCCGAGAACTCTCTCAACAGGAGCCCAACACTTGCTACATCGAAGCTGCCAATCTGACGATCGGAACATCATTATTTCTTTTTACATTATTTTATCTTCACTATAGGGAAATTAGAGGTAATTTAAATGTTATATTACATTAATAAATATAAAATTCATGTTTATTGCTCTTACTTATTATATGTGTTTTTTTATTTAATTTCCATTTTAATCCATTATTCTTGTATTTATTATATTACGGTTTAATTATTCCTGGTAAGAATAAAATAATTTGAATAAGCAATAATGAGGTGAATATTATAAAATTAGCTGAAAGAAAAAAAAATAAAGAATGGTAAAATATAATAACAGAGTAAGATGCATATAGGTCTTAATCAAGGCTAAAACAAGTCGACGAGCCAATGTTTACGCGTGAAACAATTCGAAGGACGTCTCAGCGATTGCCCGAAAGCCGACATCGATGAACGTGGAAAATTTCGCTTTTGCCTCCCATTGGCGGGTATTTAAATTATAATTTTTTTTTTCTCATGTGTGATTAAATTAAAAATACAATTTGTTGTCCCTCGCACGGATCTTGTGCAACGTAATTGGTTTTGAGTAACTAAAGTATAGATGGTTAGTGGTACGCAAAATGGTCACTATAGCGAGGAATATATATATATATATATATATGTGTGTGTGTGTGTAAGCCACGAAAGTTCTAATAAAAAGGGTCCTGTAGATCAGACTGGTCTGGCGAAAGGACAGCTCCTCGCTCCGAGTATCCTTGAAGTTATTCTACGTAAGAGTGATCAGCACTTGGAGTGGACCCTACCCTGGCAGAGTATGCGAAGAGGTGCTTATTATTCGACGAGCCCTCTCCTCATCTTGACCCGGAGCCAGACACCGTGAAGTCGATGCGCTCGGTGACGCTATTCGACTTACAGAGGAGATTAAATTCCTCATCGTAGTGACGATGCAAGTGAATGCTTTTCGACGTGCCCTTGTACGCATCCTCCATTCTGCAGACGTACATTATAATTCAATAGCCCGTCTCACTGAACCAAAATATTACAAACATACATATAACTGGCGTACAGGAGTACGCATATTCCATCGGTCTGCGTTATCATACAAATTATTATTATTATAATATATATATATATATATATATATATATATATATAACAGATTGTGGCATCAGCAAATTTCTCTTTCTTTTGTTTTAATATTCATTTTATAACTATTGGAATAAATTTTGTTTTTGTTTTATTTATAGAATTTCAAAAATTAAATAAAAGCTTTCTCAGACCAAATGATTATTTTCTTATATTTATATTATTTCACTTTACTTGTTTCCATGCTGCATATAAATAATATAAAACAAACTCGGCAACAGCGAACTCACGAAAAATAAAGGAGATATTGGTTTATTAAAAATAAGTTAATTTCTTTTACACTGTTTTTATTTCTTTACATTACATTAATATACGAAGAGTTTTATTATATTCACCAATTAATTAGTTTTTACCCTTTTCTTTCTTTTCTTTTTTTTTATAAACCAAATAAAACTACGGATCAACAGAACAACCAAAAGCAAAAATCCGTTATAAACTAATAATATACACATACTAATGCCTCAAAAAATTATTTTTAAAAACACAAATAAAATAAAATCTAAATTTAAAACAATTAACTGGTTAATAAAAACCTCAAATTTAGAAGTACCAAAAAATCTTAATTTTTCAAAATACGATATCGACACATCTCTATCATAAATATAAAGCATTATACTCGAAGTAATTGATAAAACACTAAAAAAATAAAAGATACAAATTGTTACGAAAGTTACTTAAAAAAAAATAAATAAATTTTAAAATAACAAAAGTATCTCGATCTCTCAAATAAATAAAATTTCTCATCACACAATACGAAAAAAGACTACCATGATTTCATAAAATGTCTTTTACGCAGAGATAAATCAACAAGAATTTATAATATTATTAAAAACTTTTGAAGTAATGAAATAAAATAATTCGCATAAATGACGCTATAATTATGTTTCCATGAATAAATAGGATATTCAAACCAAAAAAAAGTGACATCATTCCACCCTTAAGGATATTACCACGCAATATATGCAAAAGTAAATAATATTGTATTAAATAATTCTCACTTTGTAAATCAATAGAAAAAATCACTTATAGAAAAAACTTCGATGATTCCTTTCCTACCAAACTCAGGTTAAAAAGTCTACTTCCAAACCTTAGAAAAGTATTCGAAGTATTTAAACAATAATATTAAACAAAAAAATAATTCAGATTCAACTACATGCGAAATACACAAATTAGCAGCTGACATAAACTAGACTTTCAATAACAATGGAAATGTAGAGGTTAATCTTATCAATCTAGAAAAGGCATTCGATTCGGTTTTAATTAATGATCTAATAGTCAAAATGATGAAAAATGTTTCCATTTACTTCATCAAAGTAATGAAATATGTGACTTCTTAGGCAGGAGCAATAAATGCTCCCATATTTTTAATGTATACTGTAATGATGTATTAAATTTATTCGATCAAAATGTAGATTATAGTTATAATATTTTTACTTTAATACTTTAATACATTTACTTTATTTGGAATTTGACGCAATCCATCTCTAAATTCTTTTGATAAAGATCTAGCTGTTAAACTATGTAACTGTTTATATTGATTCGCTTTCGATTGTATAGATTTACTTCCTTTATCATCTGCTCGATTCAATTTAACTTCATTCTGTTGAAATAAGTATATAAGATTTTTTTATTAATTTATTTTAACTAAAAGCATTATACATACCATAAAATCAGTTAAATTATTTTCTTGATGCTTCTTGTCAAAAACTTCTACGAGTTTTTTTACACATGGCATTGAAAACCTTCTTTCGGTACTGTTGTTACTGTGCAAATCACTATCTTCAAAAGATTGTTTGATTTCATTACATTTTGAAGCATGAAATACTCTACTTATATTTATTATGCTTGATATTTGCTGTTTGTCATCGTTTATAAAATCTTGTTTATCTTTAATTTTTTGTGTGGTAATAGCTTGATTCTGGCGTATACTTTCAGCTTCATGATTTTTTAACTTATCATCAGTAATTTTTTTTTTATTTAATGTTAAAAATGATTTACATGGTGTACTTTTCATATGGGCATTAGAAATATCTTTTTCAAGTATCAAATTTTTTTTATTTTGACTATCAATAAGAAAATCATCGTTATCAAATTTTTTAAGCGATTCACTGCTTTCTATTCTTTTCTTACTTAAAATATTTGATTTTTGTTCAATTTCCATACATGCTTTATCCTTCGATTCGTTAACAGATTGGTTTATTGAAATACTATTTTCCAAATAATCAAATTTCTTGGTATCTACTTTATTAATTATGTATTGTTCAGCTAATTTAAAATTTGATTTTATGTTGGATAAGTCAATTTTTTCAAAATCACAAGAATTTGAATCAATTTCTCGAATAGACTGATTTTGATTTTCAAAACGTATTGGTTTATTAAGATGAACTTTTTCATTTGTTTCATCGAGTATTTGATCTTGATTATTTAACTTGGCATTAATTTCATTTTGACTGTTATTTCTTTCATTTTCCGAAATATTGTTATTTTTTGGAGGTTCCAGTAGTATAGAATCATTATCTACATGTGAAAAATCTACGTTGATAACATTAGTAGAAGCATAATAATTAGATTTATCATAATGTGATTCTACACTTAATGTTATTGACTTTGAATCTGTTTTATTTAATGAATTTGATATAATTTCACTGGTTTCCTATAATATTAAATATTAATGTTACTAATAATTTAATAGAGGGGAATATAATAAAACTATTCTTTGAAATAGTAAAAAAATGCTTGAAATATTTTTTTACAAATATATGTATTAAATATTTTGTTAAATATCATAAATCGAAAAAACTTACTTGTGATTCTATGTTACTTGCATTTGAATTTTTAAGATGGCCATCGATTTCTGCTTTATTAAAACTGTCTGACTCGAAAAATTGAATTTTTTCTTTATTAGAAATTATTGATTTATCGATGTAATTCTGTTTACCAAACCTAATGATAAATCATGATACTTTTAAAAAATATGTATTATATATGTATAAAAAATTAAAAAGATTTTACTTTATTATTTAAAATTTAATAAATTTTTATATTAAGTAAATCTAAATATATTAAGATCCAAAATATACTGTTTTGCAACATAATATACTAAAATCAAGAATAATTTTATGGAATCAAAAATACTAAATTTAGTTTTAAAATCTAATAAATTGTATATAAAATATTTTATAAAAAATGAAAAATGCACAAAACGATTTTTAAATATTATTTAATCGAAATAGAAGTACTAGTGTATTATTTATTTAATTTTTTTTCTGTTGAATTAACAAATCCAAACGCTGATCACCGTATGTAAAAAAACTATTGAAGCAATTATGTGTAATTTAATAAATATTAAATAGCAATATATTTACTAAAAAACTTTATTACAGTAAACAAGTATCAACACTGATTCAACAAGCAAACTCTTATACAGATCGTTTCTAAAATATTAATTATGTGATTTATTTAATACGTAGAAATATTACCTAGATAGACTAAAAGGTCCCACGTATTTTTTTTCTACAAGCCTCTTTTGTATGTTTTCTTTGCTATACGGATTATTTTTAATCGAGGTGGCATTTTCCCATTTCTTATGTTCCCTTTCGGCTATTGAACCTTAATTATGTTAAACATTATAATAATTTTTAAGTATTATTATTTATAAAAGCAAAAATTTATTAATTTTCGTAAGAACATAATCAATATTTTTTAATAATTCATATTTACATAAAGAGTAAAAGTATAAAATACTAAATATATAAAAAAATTTAATACATAATACAAGCAACAAATAACTTCCAAAATTAATATTAACAGAATTGTAATATAAAATACTAAATTTAATTTACAAATTATACTGATAATGCTTTAAAACAATGATTTTTACAAAAAAATTAATTCATTATTAATTTAAATCATTAAACCTAATTGTTAATAATATTAAACAATAAAATTATTATTAATATTATTAAAACCTAATTATTTGCAACCTACCTGGTTTTGGAGGTAAATTTAATTGATATTCTTCTTCAGTGTTTTTTTCGTCAGAAGATCCACATTGATTTTCAGTATCAGGAATTGTGCCAGTTTTAATTATATATGTTCTACAGATAATATTAAAAATTAGTTACATTTTATTAATATAAGATTTATAAAACAGACTTAATATGTTCCTATAAAATAAATTGCATCAGTCAAATACACTTTCAAAATATATTGACTTGTAAATTTCATTAGTTTAAAAAAATTAGAAACTTATTAACGTTTGTATCTGAAAATTAAGATTACTAATTAAAAAGATAAGAAAAAAGGGAAAAATTAAATTTAAACAGTAATTTTGTGATTGTTTTTGATTAATAGATAAAAAATAATGTATTTATGTAAAGTACAGAAAATTTGTAATCATAATTTTTACATTTTTAAACGGTAATTGGTAGTTGTGGAAATATTTTAAATAATATTTAAAAACTAAAATGTAATTTTATTTTAAAAGAATAAGCTGGATAATATCTCTGAAAGCCGTATGATATTTAAATGAGTATTTAAATCATTATTAGAGGAAGGTTCAGTGGGAATAGATGTACCAAACTTTATAATTTAGCTTATACAATCAACAAGTTATTCCAATTGTCTGCTTTATGAATGAAAGCTACATATTATACAAATTTTTTTTATCAATAGGGGCTACTAAAGGAATAATTATCAATAATAGTGATATTCCTTTGTTGTCGTGATTGTTGTCATTAAACTTTTATTTACATTGTATTAGATGAGTAAAGGAGATCTAGAAGATCGAGGGACATTTACGTTTAAATACAAACCAAGTGCAGAGTATGGAGTTATTAGTATAAAGTCAAGTAATAATTGCGACCTCAAAAATCCTTGTAGGTATATATAAGCAATACGTACTAATCTATAGTCTTGCGGGAGACCGTGAAAAATCAGGGATAACTTGTTTAGCTGGGAAAGATGATATAACTTGCCAACACCGTAATTCTCGTGTATAGAAAAAAATGATTCTATTTTTATACAGCAAAAACATGGAATTTTAATAATGTAATTAATTTTAACTATTAAAGTAACACTGATTTGATCTGTAAGCGAGTAAGCATTGCGTTAAGAACATTGTATCTCTATTTATCCGTTTTCTTTTTTTTTGTCATTTATATAATAATTTAGTTATCTAGCCCTTCGATCTTTAAACTACCAATGAATACAAAGTTGTATCCTGTAAAACTTTTTCTATGGAATATCTAGCACTAAATGTCGAATAAGTTCTTCATTAAAAGTTGCGATCGATACAACTTACGTCAGTAACAGTAATATTTAGAAAAACTGGTAAAGAACAAAAATATACAAACAGATGTCTGCAAGTTAGCTAAAAATGGTATTATAAGAGTTAGATTTTTAGTACATTTTAATTAAATAATAGGTAAAATTTAAAGGAAATAATAATATTGAAAAAATAAAATGATGTCAATCTTAAAAATATATGCTAATGCGCAAAAAGAGTAATTGAGAGACAAACAGAATAAAAATTAATTTTTATAAATTTTCCCATAACATATCTTTCAGCATTTTTATGTAAAATCTATGTATGCAAATCAGGTAATAAGTTTAATTCAAAATAAAGAAGGATTTAAAATATGCAGATTTCTTGATTTAAAAGATGTTGTAATTTTAATAATTTAATCTTATGCGAGCATTTGTAGATGTATAGTTTTGATATATACTTTATGCGTATGAATAACAGAATTTTTTCTTCAACCGATATATTTCTATAATTTTTTGTAAGCAATTTTATCAAATAATAAAAAATAATGATAACATATATCATTTAAATAAAAAATAACTTGTTTAATAAGAAATATTTATATGTTTAATAGTAAATTTACCCATTATTTCGATAAAAATCAGAGGGTGGATTATCTATAGATGTTTGTACATCAACGCATCTATTTTCTGAAATAAATGTATCTTGTTCAATACAGTCACTTTCTTGGTGATTCTTTGTTTTAATTATTTCAATGGAATTTTTTCTTAAAATTTTGGAATTTTCTTTTGCATCATTAGTATTAAAATAGTTTTCTAAGTATTCTATTGTCTTTGGAGATATTGACTTTAATGCTGTTGGCACATTAGAATTCGCAACATCTACATTCCTATCATTTGAAGATAACGTAGGCAAGTTAATTTCCGAAATTGATGATAAAGTAAAAGAAGAATTTTTTGTTGTGCATGTAACAGTATTATTAAACTCATCGTTCGTTTCAACATCTCTATTTTCTGTTTCATTATCATCGTTTAATTGACAATTTATATCATGGTTGCTAGGATTCAAAAATTCATTTTTAAACGATATTTGTAATTGTGATTCCTCATCTTCTTCAGAATAGTTTGAATACTCAGAAAGATCAGATGTTTCATCAATGTCTTTGTCACCAATCATTGCTCGATATTCTGTATTAGTATTAGGAACGAACATAGAAACAAATTTTGAATATTTTTTGAAATTCTTTTTTCGAAAAAGCCAATTATCTTTCCAAGAGTCAACAATATCAATAACTTTTACGTATTCTAAATCATTTAATTCATCTTCTCCTTTTTCTGATTCTTGAGTTACTGTATATAGAAAATATTCCTTTTAGTATCTATTTTAGTTTTGTACAAGTATTAGAATATTTAAATAAATTTGAATAAAAAATTAATTTTATTATTATTTTTTTGTTATTATAGCAACATACTCCATGCCTTTTGATTTTAGAGGTTTCCTGATTTCTATTTACATTATCAAAAAATTTATAACTTAAAAAATGTTTAGAAATAAAAAAAATAAACTTAAAAAATGATTATTACATTTTATTTTGTAACTTACAATCAATGATATCCATTCCTAATTCTGGAAATGGAACTCGATGTGATTGATTAAAATTGAAGCTTTTATCAAAACCATTATTTTCGTCGGTAAAACTAGTTGACAATTCTTCAATTCTTTCGTCAACCTAAATGCAAAATTTTTCATATATTGTTTTAATACAAAAAATTATTATATGTATTTGCATAAAGCATGAGTATAATTTTTTTTTTTAAATAATTATTACCCGATATATTTAATTAAGGAACCATACTAAAAATTTGAATTGCATATGCATTTGAATACATATCGCTTCAGTCGTATAATAAAAAAAAGGTTATTAAAATGCTTTCAAAACAAAAATTTAGTAAAAATTTCTTTTATTAAAAAATTGTATAGAAAATATTTTTAAGTGAAAATTTCTTAAGATTAAATAGAGGTAAAACAATTTACGTCGAAACAACTAAATTGATTAATAGTTCAAAGGTTGATCATTGTTGACGTTCAATGAATTAGAAACGACATACCAGAAGAGATTTTCGAGTTTCCGTAAAGTTAGATGCATTCTCATCATATTCATTATCTATTATATCTTGACAATCTATTACCAAATTGTTACTGTAGTGTTCTTCCTGTGGAACAACTTCTGACATTTCTGAAATATGTAAGATATACTGCCATACTAATTAATAATGAAAGATCAATTTACATATATTAACAAGTTTTTATAATACCAAAACATTTTATTATAGTAGAATTATTATGTAATTAAATGGATTTCTTTACACAATTACGTATTATTACATTTGTAAAAAAAACTATTGTGACATGCTTTTTATACTTCAAATTTTGTTTTTTAATTAAAAAAATTTTATATTAATGAATGTCTTAATATTTAGTTAATTATTTTATTAAAATAAATATTTTGTTAACCAGTTTAATAATATCATTATAGATATATAAATATGAGAAAACTATTTAATTTATTCAAAATACAATGTTTTTTTATAAAAAAAATTGTACAAAATGATATTTATTATAATATTTCATATTAATAAATTATTAACTGTTATAAATTTATAAAACACCTGTAGTATAATAAAACAATGAAATATACAACTGTAAAATTTATTTATGTATGATGTATGATATAAAATTTATGATGTATATTTAGTTTATTTTAGTAACTTACCATTCCGTAGTTTCATATTTTCAACACTGTTGCTTTCTCGAAGTTGTTTAAATTTAGATTTGTCAATTACCTGAAACATTTATAATAGAAAATTATTAAATAACAAATCATTTTATATTTTATAAAATAAACGTATAACTTTTGAAATAATGACTACATGCACAAAAATGTGTGTGAGTGTGTATAATAAACCATAGTAGCCATTGTTCGCCTATTATTGTATTATATTCTCTTATGCGTCAAGTGTAAGTATTTTGTAGACATATTCTTATCATTGTTGTCGTCTTTATAAAACAGTAAATATAACATTTTATTTCAAATAATACAGCTTGAATTAAAATAATTAAAATATTAAAAATGTTTAAAAAATGTCAAAATTATAAAAGATCGCAAAAGATTATAAATTGAGATTATAAAATAATGAAAATCAGCATTTATTACAATAATATTATATAATAATAAGGCTCAAGCTTTTTCTTTGCAGAATTTTATAAAGAAAAATGAAATATATGTATAATCGTTAGAAAGACTAACATCATTGCATCAATGCCATTTTAACGATTGCACTTTGAAAAATTATCCGAATGTAATATTTGATTTTGCATTTATATTTTTTTTTCATATAATGGTTTTTAGAAAACAGCTGAATAAAATTTAAATACGATATTTATAAATTTCTTAATGATACTATAAACTATTTTACAAAAAAGTGAACCCTGAAAAAACTACAACCATTTAAAAATTGAATTTACTTAAAATTAGGCACATCACGACATACAGTTTATTCTATATAACTCAATTTAGAATATACTGGATCTTCTACTGCATAAAAACTATTGATTTCCAGATTTGTTATATACTCCCATAATATATATTTCTTCAGAGTTTTTAGGATTTAAAAATATTTTTAAAATATAACTTCAAATTATAATTATAACCTTATTAATAACAATTGTTTTATGAAGGTCATTATAATTTCTTCAAGGCAATGCAGCATTGGTTATAACATGTTTCGTTAGAGGGAGAATTTTCAGAATTCGATAATTTACTTACCTCGTCAACTGCACGATCGACAAGCTTAAGTAATGCAGTACGAACCACAAATATTGCATCGGTAGGTAACGTGCCTGAAAAATGTTGTATTTTAATAGGAATTTATCAATTTTTGTAATTATAATATAAAAAATTTTTTTTACAAAAAAATATTTGATGTCCCACTTAGACATTAAGATTTACACTACAAATGTTTATTTATAAATTAACGTAAATTAAATATAAACTTATTTACATTAAATGTATATTTATGATCGTATTTCACATTCAAAGAAAGTTGCATGGAATCACATACTTACTATAATATAAAATTAACTCCATTTTATGTTTAACTTATGAAAAATCAAAAAATATTATTAATGATTTTAATATTATATTCATGATTATTATCATTATTATATTTCCATCTTAAAGCATTGAATTCTTAAATTCTGAAGGTGACAAACATTTTCTGATTTTTTTAAATACATAATTTGTTTTTATATTTTTGAAATATCCTGAGGTAATAATTGATTTAATATGCTTGGCTTATTTTAAAATGACCGCATTATTGATAATTATTATTTTATTTCATAAATTAAATTTTTTTATATTAAATACTAAATACATAAAAATGGAGTATATGTAAAAAAGTATTTTAATAATTTATATTAAAAATATTAAAAAGAAGATTATGAATATTAATGTATTAGCACGTAATGTACAAAGTATGATGTTAATCTGAAAATAAATACTTAATGTATGTTTTTAAAATAATATTAACTATCAATAATTAAATTAATGTATGTATTATACAATGATATATAAATAATATATGTATTTCCTTGTTCTTTTATAAAACGGGTAAAAATTATAACATATGTGTTATAATTATTTCACTATAACATTAATGGCCAGATATATCTAAATTTTCAATTTAATTATTTATCTTTGACGAGAATGCATAAAAAGAGAATTATATATAATGTTCTAGGATTTAAATACTCTTTATTTTTTTTTGCATTATATTTCGTTATGTTCTTAAATGAGCTTTAATACATAAATAACTATACTTTATAATGAAAAAAAAATTAAATTTAGTTTTGCAAAAAAATGAAATTTTAATGTTCTATTAATTAATTTTATTAGTTCTAGATACAAATAATATAAAACTAACCCAGAATTTTGATACGCTTATGGATATTTTTTACATGATTTTGTATTATATAATTAAAATGAAAACATATTATTAGGTATGATTAAATATATATATGTACATTTATATGTATATATAAATGTACATATATTTATATACATATATAAACATATATATACAAAGTAAATATTCGTATATATGCGAATTAATCAATGTAAACTTGTCGTATACGATCTTAAGTAAACAATGATTGGAAAGTTTTTCAAATATTAATACAAAAAAGTCCTACGCGCATTTATTAAAAGTATTGTATTCAAAATTTAAAAGAACGCTGTAAATCATTTTTTAAATAAAGCAATAAATTTTAATCATTTTAGTAGTTCAATTTTATAATTTAACTGATATTAAAATTGCGATATTAATTTTGCCGTATAATGTTTTCAAGATATTAATAATTCAACACATTTCTGCCATATTTACTAATATCTAGCTGCCTTTTCTTTTAAATACAATTTTTTTTAAAGGAAACGTCAATAAAATTTTTTTAACATAAAATATTTACCATTTTTTTTTGTAAATATGACGTATACGAGATAAATAACGAGAAGACCTCCAATTAATGTCATCGTTTCTTGAAGTAATAATAGTAACATATTTATACCTATTTGGATCACTGTCATTGATATTATCTATACTCATTACGTACAAAACACTTGAAAAAATGGAAATTCTTTAGTAATAAACAGTTTCTCAATGAAAAAAATTGTTGACTTCATTACAAAAAAATTTCCAATTGTCACTTGAAGTTGTTTCAGTAATTTTAAGTGTAATTTTAGCAATTGTAACAATTAATAGTAGCTTTTTTTAACTAATAATTATTTTTTAGATAAAAAGAAAAGTAATAAATAATTTAAATAAATTAATTTAACAATTTAATAAAAAATTTTTTAAACAAATAAATTGACGTTTCATTAAAAAATATTAGATAGATTGTTGTTAAGATTTTGTAATGTAAAATGATTCTACATTCTAATGAAGGTACACGTTTTTTATAAAGTATTGATAAAAATCTTTTTTAATTTTTATTTTTTATATTTCAACTAATATCAATGTTTGTAAAATAAATAATCACATGCAAACTTTTCATCTAAAATGTATTTGGACAAATAAATTTTCTTTATAAAATCGAAAAATGTGTAATGTGACTCTAAATAACTTGAAAAATATTATTGGAATATTAAAAACATTAGCTTTTTTTAGAGCTTGATGACATTTAATTAATTTTGTAAATATTTTAAAACGATATTGACTCATAAAAAACTTATATTAATAGTTCAAAGCATACATTTTTATGTAGATGTACTTATATTTATGTTATCTTATTATTAAAAATTTGCTTTTATTTAAATAACTAGGTATTCTGTAGTTACATTTAAATAGTCAATTCAATTTGAATAGCTTTAACATATCAGCAAAATTATTATTGTTAATTTCATAACGTTAGTATTTTTTTATCCAAACATTGTAAAATTTGTTAACCAATATTTTTCTTGCGAACTAACAGAATACAGTAAATGTATAAAATTCATTATATTAATGTGAATATTATCGTGCATTAGAAATAATTTATATTTTACGATGACATAATATTATTAAGTGTATTGAAATAAATACGTTATTTAATCATTTATAATTTATAAAATATTTTATTTATATTTCCTTCAAAAAGTTGTTCGAAGTAGTTAAAATATTGAAACAATATTACATTGTAATACTTTGACATATTATAACAAATATAATGAATTTGTTCAAATTAATAGAATCTATTCTATTTAAATTTTTATAAAAAATGATAAGAATTTAAAAACTAAAAAGTATTCAATCAGGAGAAAATGATTTATTACAAGCACAAGATATAAAAACGGTATAGCTAACTCGATTACAATGTAAATATAAAAAAAAAATTTTTTCAGACATTTGGAAGCTTTGTCGATAACATCATAATATTTCGAAAAAAAATTTAATTTTAATTTTTATATGTTTTTTCGAATTTTAATTAAAAATAAAGATTTTTGAGAATAAAACTAAAAAACTAAATAAAAATATGTAAAGAGTAAACAACAGTTTGTAAATACACTAGCTAATTGTAGCAAACACTATTTTGTGACTATTAGAATGCATTTACGTGTTAATAGTGTGAAATTATCACTCTGTACGACAATTCGCGTATACGATTATCACATCACATTATTACTATTGGTTTCATCGATACTTCGCGGGAAAATAATGAACGATAGCGATGCGGAGTCTATCATTTCCGCTCGATTACAAGAGACTGCCTGCGCTTTCAATGTGCAACTGAAATATTGAATCTGGTAAACGAGACCTGATGTTTGACTGACGTACTAACACTTACGATTTCAAGGCTTCTATATTTCTTTTTCAATATCTTTTCCACTGACTCTATCTCTCACCAGCGATTTCCAATGATCGTTTCAAATGGTCGTACGCTTATTCACAGCTGATCACTTATCTCCACTTGAAATCAAGGGCTAAATATCATTCGCAGTTTAAGGAATCGTAATTTACTAATTATTGAATCTACCCCGAATAGAGAAAATAACGAACTAGAGCTACTCGGATCTTATCTCAATTTCTTATCTGATAAATTCTATCAGTTTATTACTTAAAGGTATTTTTCAGTGTTATATAAGCGTTATATAGTTATCACGAGACATTAAATAAATGATACTGAATAGCTTACCACTAATACAAATGACTAAAAATTATAATACATTGCATTGTTAATAAGCAATTAAATGATACCGATGATTATTTTGATTAAAATTAAAACTAATTAATGTTAAAAATTATAGTAGAAATATTTTTTTGCACTATTGTTGCTAAAATATCATAAAGTTTTTATTTATTATAAACATAAAGTCTAAATTTATTTATGATGCGTGTAAAAAGTGCTTTGCTGCTTTTTTCTGATTAAGAGTTAACCAATGAAATAAATCTCATTTAATAGTCGTGGAAGTTTTATGATTTTATTCATATTAATTATTTATAACACCTTTTTATTTTAATGAAATACAATTATGTTATCTATAATTATAATTTCCATATTATTTCATCAATAAGTGGTTACTTTTCTCAATAATTTATTATGAAACTTAAATAAAAATATATCTTTTGTGTTACAAAAATTTGAAATTCAAATCTGTTTTTACGCATTTTTATTAAAAAAAACTAGTTGAAATAAAAATATTATCAACAACGAAATAAAAAAAGGTCTTTAAAATTAAACAAGAAAGTGTTGTTTTTATATTAACGAGTGAAGACCTTTATTACACATAGAAATTATTACTTTAATTCCACATATTTATATACTACTTTTATTAAAATATTTATTCCTTCGGTCAATTGAGATTTCATCTAGTTAAAAATATATGCCGTTTATCATATATAATAAAAAAAATTAAAATCTATTTTTATTTATTTATAATAAATGGTAAAAGAAATTTTTCAACCCTTTATTTACATTTTCACTGACGTTACTTTAATTGATTATAATTCAGGTGACCTGTATTTTTTTTTAATTTTATAATTAGCAATTTTTTATTTATAATAACTATTTATAAGGATCTTAAATAAAGTTCATATATAAATCTAATTATTTAGTTACGAGCAAATATTTTATATGCTTGCAACATACAAATAATTTAAATACACAATATTATACATATAAAAAATAAATAAATTTATGAGTAAAAGTAAATTTGTCAAACGTCTTTTAAAAATCAACTATTTATTTGAAATTATCTATTCTCCCTCACAATACATGCACAAAAATATTAATTTGGTATAAAATGAGTAGGATAGCTCTACGATGTAACTTAGATTTACCATAAGATGAAAATTACTGATATAATTCATGGAAAAATTAATTTAACGCATCAGTTAGTCTCAGTAATTACAATTTCAGATTATAGTTAATATCAAAATAAAGCCTAACGCATTTAATTGCATGCATACTGTATTACGTCATAATACGTATTTATACTGAAGATTAATAGCTTATTCTAAAAAACTTATATCAACAAATAAATAGAGTAAAGATTTTTATCGGAATTGATATGTTATCATTATTATTGAGATAACCCATAAGTCTTAATTTGAAATCGTACTTTAATGCAATAAAGCAAGTGTTAATATAAATATTGTATGTAAAAGTTACCTAAGAATGCATATCCATTTACAAAAAACGTACTTTTTTAAAAAAAAATTAACCTACAAAAATCTAAAAACAATCGTTCGTTACAATTATTATTTATTAATTTTGATTAAAAAAATTTTGTTTATAGATATGTATACCTATATGCGCAAGACTACTTAAATATTAAAATTAGTTTAATAAAAAAATGATTTTTATAAAATTTATTATAAAAGCTTTAATTTCATAAAAATCTTACAGATATTATAAAATCATATATAAATTCAGCGACTTAATGAATATAAGTGTTCTGAGATCAAACTACTTAAATCTATATTTATCCATTTGTTTGCTGTACACATATAAATTTCCTTTCTTTATTTATTTGTATAAATTTTAGTTATCTGTTCTAATTTCTAATCTGCTCAGTGATAATTATATTTGTAAAAAGAACGGGAGATCCAAAAAATATCATAGTCGCAAAACTTTAAAAATTAATAAAATAATGTCATTTAATGAAATGTATTAGTGAGATGCATTTTTTAATGCAGAATATGCAAATTACATCTATTTACTTATATTCATAACGAAAATATGATTTAATGTGCTGTTTTTAATATTACACAAGCATTTACATATTACACACGTACTTAGTAATTGTACGTCATTATTTAGAAAATACTTTATAAATAATAACGTATCATAATTATATATCAATTAGAATAATATTTTATCAAATAAAAAATTTGGAAAACTGAACAGAGAATATCAAAATTTAAATAAACTAGTTCTTGAAAAATTTGTATGATAGAATTAAAAATTCAAATACAATAATGAAATCTTCTATATTAAAATCAAGACTGTCGTAATTTTTTGCTTTATAATTTTTCAGTGCCTACTTGGGTTAATGAAAGAATTATAAATATTGAATCAAAACAGCCTGACGTATCTATTCACGTAAGTAGAACGTTTATGAATTGTCTGCCTGTTATGCTAGCCATTACCAAACATATAAAACTATTTCTTTATAATTTCTCTACTAATTAAAATTACAAAAACTACAATAAATATAATTTAGATTAAGAATAATGAAAATATCTTATTGTGACCATTTCAATAATTATATAATACTTTCAAAGTTCCAATATAATAATGACGAAAATTATCCATACATGTTTTTATAACTGAAAAATTTACAGAAAGATTTTCAATACATGTAGTTAATATTATTTTATATTAATTTAAAAAAAAAATAATATTCAGATGTTTTTTTATAGAATTTTTTATAGCATAAAATTTTACATAGTTATTTAATACTTCACAAGAGTAGATAGTTAACATTCTTTAATATTTATATGATTTAATATAATATAATTCACCTGAATATTTCGAAGGCATGTCATGGCACCTTAAGGAGTTTTGGTTACAATTATGATGTTCGAAGGTATCAAATAGTCGAGGATCCGCAAAGAGCCGCATTCTGTAAATAAGCATTTAAAGTAACAAATGTGTTTGAAAATAAAGCGTGAGAAATGATAGTCGAGCTCGCATTTACATTTCATATAGGAAGATCGATATATAAAAAAGATAAACATTTTTCAATAAAATCACACCAAACCTTTGTTGACTACAAAATAGGCAGCACCAGCATTTGTAAAGTCGTTGTTCTGAGCGGGAGCAATGATTTTTACATATTAGAGCACAGCACTCAATACACCGAACGCCGTAATCGATCACGAATGGTTTCAGACAACAGGCGCACCGACTACCATTCGCCTGCAGTGTCGTATTTTTCCTTTTCTCCTTCCTTGTGCTACTCGCATTATATTCCACTTGCGGCTCATCCTTTGTTTCGCGTTTCTGCAATCTATTGCAATTCAATGAAAAAGGTTGAGAGAATACTTTTTACGCTCACATTTTCTTCGCTTAAAAATTACGATAATTGCGTTTGCAATTGCATATGGTATTAAAGGCGGTACACACTACAATTGGTAGATATTCATTATGCATATTTTATACATATGTTGAACAAATTAAATATTAAACATTAAAGAATTAGCAATAATACAAAGAATGCTACATTCATGTACAGGTATTCATTTAAAAAATCACCATGTTTTAAATAATGTCTCAGAATGAATCTCATTTCCAACTTATTTAACGTATTCTTTTATAAATACAATTGCATTACTTATCATATTCTCAAGATGCTTTTTGAAAAAAATTTATCAAAAGCATTGAAGAATTAAATAAATAAAATAAATTATAGAATAAATAAGAATTATAGATGCATTTATTTACGATAATATTACATACATACATCACGTATACATTTTCAAACGATATATGAATAGTTTAATAATTTATATTCCGTAATAATACTGCCCGGAAAAGAAGTACGGTTAATTTTCTCTATGACAAAGATATAGATCTTAAGAATATTTACAATCAGAATCAACTTCATAGTTCTTAAGTATGATATACAGTTCAAACAAACCCATTTGTATAATTTCTAAT
This sequence comes from Kradibia gibbosae, assembly GCA_018907135.1. Lineage (NCBI taxonomy): Eukaryota > Metazoa > Arthropoda > Insecta > Hymenoptera > Agaonidae > Kradibia > Kradibia gibbosae. Next base: position 12,881,859 of record JACCHX010000001.1, on the reverse strand, counting down.
GTTATTTTAACTCTAAAAAAGTTATATTTTACAATTAAATTTGGTATTATGTTTTTGTGTATATCATTAGCTCCTAGCCTAAATAAAATATGTTGAAAATATTTGTCATTTCAGTTTCATAAAACGTTCATCAATATTTTGGACACATTTAATCGTATGTCAAATATATAAATATATAAATTTTGTAAATCTTATACAGTTTATCGACTGAAATATTCACTGAAACCAAATTAAACTGAGTAAATAAATTAAAAAAAAAAATTTTTTTTAGATGAATTTATACGACATCTATAACGATTTCAATATAACTTAAATTGCTTACCTATTTTTTTAAAAAATTTATCTATACTTGTATATTTATTCCGTATATTTGTATATATATATATTATAAAGCATTATCGACATTGCACAATTAAAAATATTTTATTGTTAAATAATAATACCAGCATTCAATATAAGGTATTTTTAAATTTTCAGCAGAATTAATAAATTAAAAATGTAATTCTCTGGTTTTATAATATGTGCTTACTATTGAATTAAATTGTCATAGAAATAACTTTCAGGTATATGGTTTTTTTATAAATTATGAAATGAAATCAAAATCACATAGAACTGTTTATCGAATACAATAAAATATACAGATATTAATAATTGTTAAGAAAAATTTTAAATATTGAAACTGAAAAAAATAGTAACTTGTATTGTCTAATTGTCGTATTCAATTAAATAAATTGTTTGCTTATATATAAATTTTTTTTTGAAACGTCAAATAATTTAATCTAGTTTAAAATCCATAGTCCATAATATCAAAAGTTAGGCATTTTTATTTATAATTAGTACTAGGTTTACATTAATTAATTTATAGCCTAACGAATTAACTTGATAAATTTCTTATCTTAAAAAATTTATAAGTATATTAATAAAATAATTACAGTTATATTATATATATATATATATATTTCAATTCAGATTTAGTTAGTTTCAGATAAAAATCAATTGATATCCTTTATAAGGTTAGTAACAATTTAAATATAATTAGAAATTATTAAAGTGATTGTGTATAAATTTTTCATTTTTTATAATAGCATTTTCAATTAAAATTGTTATAAATAAGATAGTATGATATAACAAATTTAAAATAATATTATGAATACAAATTTAAAAAAGCAAAATGTGTATAAACAGGTAGTTCAAATTTAATTTTATATACTTCAGTAAATAAATAAATAAAATTTTTCTTTAAAAAAAGTAGTATATATATAACAAAGATATTGTTCATCAAAACGTAAAAAAGTTTTTGACATCATAAAGCGACAATCGTTGCCTTACAGTAATGATTTTTCAGATCCATCGTGTTAATGTAATACTTTTCATCTAATAATATTAATTTAATTTCAATTGGTTCATTGAATATTTTCAAAATAATTCAAATGAAATTCCAATCTTCTAATTCTTAAATAAAATTTAACGTCTAATAGATAAATATTTTATTAAAATACAACAGTTAAGTATTGTAATTCAATTTAAAAAATTTAAAAATTATATATTTATTTTGATTTAATAAGTTCCAAATATTTTAATAATAAAATAAGTATTTTTACATTCTTTTCCTAAATAATACTTATACAGTGATAGATTCATAGAATTTATACCATAGATAATATGTATGGCTTTGATACAAATAATCCATTTTCAGTTTAAATTATTTAAAATGTATTGCTTTTGCTTAAAACATAAAAGATTTCACTCTGTACAAATATATAAGCAAAAATATTTATACGATTTTTATTGCTAAATTTATTTCATCGTAGTATAAAATGATATTTTGTTATGTGAATTTAAATGTATAATCAAAAAACAAGAAATACAAATGTTAAATTAATAGTTTTTATGTATAAAACATTATTCAATAAAAAAAATATATTTAAAGACGAAACAAAAATTCTTCATTTTAGAAATTATTATTATGTATAACTTATATGTATGTGCTTCAAAATGTAACAGTTAATAGTGGCTGTATTATAGATATTAAATTTTAAAACAATTTTTTTATTTTTCCTATCAAGTATGTCAAATACTTACGTCTATCAATTCTTTCATGTAAATCTACATGTATATAATGTCTACAAACATACTGTGTAATGAATTTTATTTTAAATATAGAATCATAAAATTATTGTATAAAAAATGTTAATATAATTTTACAGTTTAATAGAGTTTAGAATATGTATTTATAAAGAATAAGTGTTGAAATATAAAATATTACTTACCTTAATTTTTAGAACCCTCAAATATCTCTTTTAAATATAAAATTTCTTAGATTTGTAGTTATATTGAAATTTAAAACTATTCGTTTTTTTAATTCTCATTAACTTTTTTTCTCTTTACTAATAAAAATAAATCATCTTGCATACATATTTAAAATAATATATCCTGAACATACATTGAAACTTATATTTATAGTAGATTTAACAATAATATATTGTTTCTTATATTTTTCATGGAATTTCCGTAATGCAAATTTCTTTCTGTGACCACTGCTTATAAAAACTGTATATATAATTTACTCATAAACAAAACGTTTATTTGACTAATATACTGTTAAGAAACTCAATTAATTTTAAAGGTTTTTTTATGATTTTTCTTTATATATTTAAAACAATTTGCATGTTTAAACAATTTTTTCGAATGGCAGTTTAAATGATAATTTAGAAAATAAACAGTTACTAACATAAATAAAAAATTTAAAAGAAGATATAATTTTTAGTTTGTCGTAAACCATCAGCATCGAATTAAATAAAACGAATATGAGTCAAAACAAACTTATCAGTGATATATATGTGTGTGTGTGTGTATGTTTGTAACATTGGTTTGATGAATGGTAAAATATTTTTACACAATGATTTCAGAATCAAGGACATCAAATTAAAAAAACAGATGCATATGTAAAAACGTGTATATAAACTTACGAAATACTAATTTTAGGGGACGATAACAAATATAAAAATATATTTCATTTTCTGCTAAATGACTTCCTTGTCTTATATTTTAATCCATTGCATTTTTGTCCTTTTAACTTAAAGACTAAAGTATCGGTTCGCATATAGATTAAAAAGTCTTTCTATGTAAAAAAAATATGAGCATAGCCATGAATTTAATTACGTTCTTTTAAATAGAACCAATATCATATAGAGTACACCTGTAGAATTACTGTATTTCAACCTTCAAAAAATTTCGCAAATACAATTTCTGTTGTACTTTCACTTTCTTTAATATTGGCAATAATATTATTACCACATTCCATACATTCTTCTAATATTATTACCTATATTTAAAACAAAAATTAAATAGATATTAAAAATAACTTGAATTTTCAGAACAAATGTTTAAATTATTATCTAAAACATTAATATGAATTTATCATAAAAAAATTTACTTCACATTAACAGAAAAAATGTAAATCATTTTATATTTACAAAAAAAACATCTCAATAACTGCCATTCGACAAGCCATTTGAAAGAAAATTTTTCTATGTATAATTTATATTATTACATACAAAAGTCTTTACAAAATTATACGAATAAATTAAATTATTCTTACAACATTAGACATGATTTGTACTTACTATATACATTTTTTAATATTTATCAAAATATTTTGTATAAATTTTTAAAATAAATGTATTCATTTACATTACTTAACTAAATGTCAAATTATACAAACTAAATCTAATAGCAAATACATAAATAGTACATATTAAAAAAGAATATCCATTCCACATGAAAGTTTTTTATTATTCTAATAATATTTAAATGATTAACATAAATTAATAGATGAAAAATAACAATTTTTCTTAATTTAAAAAAAAAATTTTAATGGTGGTTATTTTGAAATTTTGTAAAACATTGTTTTACAAAAGTCAATCTAATTTTTATGAAATAAAATTTTTAAGGAATAAAAAATCTTAATAAACGAGGAGTGCAATTATTAACTGTAAAGATATTTTATTTACACCGAATATAAATTAATCAGTATTATACAATATCATATCGACGTTTATACAAACATTTTGAGATTTTAATAATTTACATAAACCTATTTCAATACGAAAAGATTAGTTAAATATAACTAAATTATGCACAAACATAGTTATGTTCAAAATTTTTTATAATAATATTTCAGTTTAGAATATTATACAAAACAAAAAATTAATTTTATTAGAAATATGTCTTAAGTACTACATGAATTATTATAATTTTTATTACCAAAAATATGTTTATAATTTTTATACTTTACTTGCAATTTTTTCTGACCCTGTAATGATTACCTTCTGTCTCATATGTTATTATAGAATAATCGAAACATTAAAAAAATATATGATGTTCATTGTCTCTTAACTTTCTTTTTTTATTAAAATTATAATATTCCTATCGATGTAATGTTTTTTATTTTTTTACTGATTACATACTGATATTTTGTACTTAAAACGGCGATTAAATGTATAGCTCTTTGATTCTCAAAATAATTAAAAAAAAATTATCATTACAAGAATTTTTCTTATTGGAATAATAATTTTTTTCTTTTATAAATGGTAATAACTAATGCTAATGCTAAAGTATAAACGTGTAAAAAATAAAAAGAAATTAGCAAATAAAAAAGAAAGCTTGAAACGATGTAGCTTTTTTAAGAAGTATTTTATCTGTAATTTTTAACTAGAAATAAAATTATTATAATTTACCGATGCTATTATTGTGAAATTCTAATTTGTTTAATTGTTTTTTATATATAATATACAATTAAAGTTAAAATACATTATGACTAGATCAATGACACAGCTGTAACAATTTTTTTTTAATTTAAAATATTAATAAAACAATTAATATTTTCTTACTAACTATTATCTATTCAAATAAAATAGTGTTTAAACGCTCGCTAGATCGTACATTTTTGTACGAACATGTTGAACTACTGTAAATTTAAGCAATGAAGTAAACTAATTAAAAAAAAATGATTTTCTATATTTCGCTGAAAGCGTAATCAATTATCTTCTCTATCAAAAAATACATCAGCGGCTCTCACTCCGGGGCTTTCATCGTCTCTCTCCGTTTCAGCAGTTACAACCTTGACAACCATTACTTCGATTGTTATAAGTAAAAAAAGCACCATGAATGTAGCCATATTATATTTTTCTTGACCAGATACAACTTTGTCACTTTCTATCAATAATGAAGTTAATATCGATGTTATAAAAGAAACCATTTTTTACATAAAATTAATAAATGTCAGTGTGTTTTTTTGTTTGACTTTTCGTTTAAATCGTTGCGTGGCTTAGGAGCGCAAGACTTTTGATAAAAGAACTTTTTAAATTAACTTTCATTCCAATTATAACGTCCTTCAACCTTTCAAATGTTTTACTTCGATATTATTGAATATCGGTAGCTTTGGTATATAACTTATATTAAACTTTCGCTTGCGCTCTACAGTCACATGTTATATCGTCTTAGTTAAACGATAAAATATACAAATCACAAAAAAGACGAAACTCTATTTGGTGATAGCTGGTGTCGATTGAATGTGCGAATCGATTCATATAAAACTAGAGCATGGCTTCACTTACGTAGACCAAAATACGTTTATCAAGAAATCGGCTTAACTTGGCAAACTTTTTGAAAATATCACAAATAAATCACGAAGTTTATCAACATTGTCAAATAACAGCGGCACACCGAAGCTTAATTTCGTCGAGATCAATTGATAATAGAACATAAAATCCTTCGATGTTTATGAAAATTTCGTGGCAGCTCCTGAAACTCTAATAGAGTTATTACATCACGAAGTGCATTGCATTACGCGATTATGTCAATTAAATTACAATGACTTTATTATGCAACTCGCCAGGGCCGTTGAACTGCACTGCACTTTGCAATCTCTCATCAAGCTTTATTGTCTGAACCCGGGGTCCCCGTAAATATTCACTTCACGATGGCCATTGTCTGGATGAGCAGCTGCCCAAGCACTAAATGCGACTCGGTGTTCAAGACCACAGGTCTGCTGGTGCCAGTGTAATCCTTACATTTCGCGCGAGATGGCTTCTTTACGTCTTAGACCGAAGGCAACTGTTTTGAAAGTGACAGCAGCCAAACGGGAAAGTCGAGCTCGCGTATGAGCGAGCCAATGGTAGGAGTTTACTCTTATGTCATAAACAGGCCTGTTGGACCGGCTGGAGTGCTCTCGGCGCCGATTAATTCTTACTTTCACTATTTTGGACGAGATCGGCTGGGAATGTAAGTCGACCTCTGCGCTCGCATTACGCGAAAGATTTGTAATAAAATTGACCTGCGCTCGTATTGGCAATGTTGTATTCCATTTCGGACGGTACGTTTACTAAGCATTCGATATATTTATAAATAATAGGGTGTGAAGCTCCTACCTTTTTTCCTTGCCCCTTCCGCATATGACCGACTTAAGGACAAACTTTTTCATAAAGATTCTCGCTTGATCAGTGATCATCAATTTTTTTTTTTTTTTAATTTAAAATTTAAGATGCTTTGCACAATCTTGTTGCTAACAAAATCGAATTAAAAAATGCATTAACTTTGTACAGCACTAATATTTAAAGCAAATGACATATTTTCGATAGCAACACTTGACCGAATGTTGTCACTTAAAATGGTTCGAAAAATCGACTGACTGCAACTGTGTGTTTTTCAACAATGAAAAGTGTTCGGCTTGGATGACTCCCTCTTTGCCTATGAGCAGACATGTAGAAGTTTCCGGTATCCCTTTTGTCGTACAGGAGGTTCCATTGTTTTATATATGGCTTACTATCCATTATTCTAAAGCGTTTTTCGTTCGCCTTTAGCTTTTTAAAGACTTTCAGGCTGCGTACAATGCATTCTAATATCTTAAGTGATTGAACCGGACGCTTATTTTTAATACGAGCCTGCAACTATGAAATTGATTTCCTCATGGATAGTAGTTTATTCAGTTAGTCTATTTTAATTTGCGTTTATTGCATTTATTTAAACATTTTATTTAATATTTATCAAATATTTTTATCAAATATACGTACGTTTTATAAATATATATTTATAAAAATTTGTTAAACATACTTAATGAAATAGCATTTTAAAGAGTATGAGTTGAACAATAGTTTTATCTAGGTATATTATTATTAATATTAAAATTATTTTATTATTGTTTTACTATTATCAATTAAATTTATATTTTTATATTTATATCGATTAAGTTATCATTTTTCATTCAAATTTTTTTAAAGTATATTGTTAAAGAGAATTTTGATTGAGTAGATAACTGAAATATTTTACATTTTTCTACTTACTTTTAACATTGTTGTAAAAAATAAGTTTGGAAAAATTTATTTCATATAATTAGTACTACTAAAATCTAAATTTCATTTTTTTATGCGTAAACTAGGATTTGAAATAATAGTTTTAATTATAATTATAATTTGGCAAGATTTTAGAATGCGTATTATAGGAGATAAGTTAATCAATGCAGTATTTATAATCGGATATGTTAGACGCGTTGTAATAGTTGCCGTTCATTAAATATAAATATCGATCTACAATCTCTATCGATATTATTATACTTATGGTAAAGAAGGAGTATATATACACTAGTCGATAAAACAGATTAGTGCAGTATACAGCAAATATTAAGTAGTTCACAGAGTTTTGCAAAGTTATAACAATAAAAAAATATTTCTACAAAATTTCCTATTGTTAAAAAAATTCTTTAAAAATATTTATTTATTAGTTGATAAATAAAGACAACAATTGTAAAAACTAGATGATTAAAAAAAAAATTTACAAGTTCGAAAATGCTTTATTTGAAAAATATTAGTTTGCTATTTTATAATTAGATTATAATATTATATAAAATGTCATAATCTATTTCTTTATTGCATAAAATACTTTAAATATCAAGCTATTAAAAAAAAATGTTATGAACTATTAATTTAAACGTTATTTAAACATGTTCGTATTTTTTATATTTTGATTTTTTTACTTTATGATATTAATATGTATTTAGTCTAATTTGTAATTGCATCATGTAATTTTTGCAAGCTTTAATCAAGTTGTTTACATTTTATTGATTACAGATCAGTCTGAATAAATTATATATTACGGTTAGATATATACTAACCATATTGACATATACTTACCAATCTTTTAACCATCAACTATTTTTGATATTATATTTTGTTAATTAACTGTTAATGAAACATTCATTAAAAAAAATGCACCATTTTTTGTGAGTATTAGAAATTTAGCAGATTACATACATTAGCCAATATACATTGGTAAATCATAAAATTATTTCCTTAATTATAGTCACAAAATAATTTATTCAAATTTTAAAATAAAAAAATTAACCAATTAAAGACGCTATTATATTTCATAAAATACTTGACCTAATATAGAAAAGATTATAACTATTAATAATGGTGAGTGGATGTAAAACATTATGTTTTTAAATAGGTTGCTTCGGAAACAAACACTGTACATACTAGTTATATACAGTAGCATTAATATTACTTAAAAATTATTTTTATTTTTTAATAAGGAGAAAATTGATTAAAAAAAATTATTCTACATAATAAATTAAAAGTTTTACTCTAATAATTTGAATTCATTATTGAATGTTTATTGTGTTATGCTTTTACAATTGTTTATAAAAACTATTTTATTCATTTAGTATTGTAACTAATTATATTATTGCGTTTACCTTAACAAAAATTATACAACTTCTCTAGTGTTTAATTTATTTGTGTTGGCAGTCAATACATCTAATACTATTTTAACGTATTTTCATTAATTTAATTTACAATCATTACATATTTATAAAGATTATTAGCTTAACAATGGACAATACCTCTCATTAGCGATTTTTTAGTATCACGTATTAAGGTGATTTTTGATGATTTTAGTTTAATTTTATAAAAATTTTCTATAAAAATTGTTTATATTATTTTATTATGATTGAAATTCGGTTCTTGAATATTTAGTGTACAAATATTGTTGTAAATGAATTTCTTGAAATACAAACTTTCGTAACTTTGGAAGCAAAACATTTATAGAACATACATAAAAAAGAAACTAATATAGAATTTTAATTAAAACTGTCAATACAATTACGTTAATGTTCAATTCGTTGCTCGGAAAATTATATTTATATTACTTTGGAAACTTGGGTTTTTTTAAAATTATTTTTAGATTTTTTGGCAGCTTGAATGAGGTTTTAAAAATTCATTTATAATATATCATTTTTACAGAAATATAAATGTACACATATATTCATTTCTTTACAATTGTATATAGCTTTCAAAAATAAAATACACTGTACAATTAGAAGATAATCATCATCATCATCATGAAATTTAATACGTATTTACAAATATAATTTAGATTGTTAGAAATATAAAACAATAACATTATTATTCTTTTATTTTTCAAATAAATTAAATATATAAATACTTAATAAGTTGTATATTTCTTGAGTTATTTATTCAATTAAATTATATGCTTTAGCATTTTAATTTTACTATAAACGTTAGTTAATTAATTTTTCAAGCCTTTTATTATATATAAATAAATTCATTTCCAAACCCATTCACTTATTCATTCAAAAATAAGAAAAGCAAAGTATATAATGTGGTTTATATTGAGTACATAGTAGCACATGTAGTGTGCATAACAATAAAATTTTGTAATGAGTTTATGTACATTTACATTAAACAAAGCTAAAGTTTTTCGAAAATGAATGTCATTTGTACTGTATTATAAATCATAAATAAATTATCATTACATAATTATGATATATCCTTATAATTGCAGATATGATAAAAAATTGATACATTAATTTTATTTGTTTTAAAATATGGTATTTTATATATTTGTCACTATTAAAAAGTATTTCGTTATTTTACATGAAGCAAGAACATAAATCCAGCAATATTTTATCAAAACTTACAAATGAAATTGAAAATTTAAACTAGAGAAATAAGTTCTATACCGTTCTAATGATTTACGTTTTATTTTAATCAAATGATCAAAGCATCAATTTACAAGCTCACAGGAGACTCGTTAAAATGTAATCCATATTAATCTAGTAAAGACTAAAAAATGTAACTTTTTAAAAACCGTAAAAATTATAACTTTATAATAGAGAAGTCTTTTCAAATATAAAATCGTAGGTACTTATTTCAATATTTAAATTAGAAACCTGATTTTTTTAAAGAATACTATACTCGTAGGTATACCAGGTATATAATTGACAAAATATTTTAATGAATTTTTTTTAATAAATAAACTTAAATTTTATAAAAAAAATTTTGTTTTTATGTTATAGTATAGTATTAAAAAATCCAGTGATTGAAATCATTATAAATTGATAAATTATACGTATAAAAACTGTAATTTGGATTTTCTAACAATATTAAATCACTAATTAAAAGAATCATGTACTTTAAGTGTTCCATATTTCAGGTAGAAGAATCCTCTATTCGTGTTGCTATGGCAACTTAAAAGCATCATCACAAATAACACGCTAAAGCTTATGCGTGTATTTATATATACATGATACGCGCGTTGGCATTCTTGACGTCATGGTGTCTGGATTGTACGAATAATGACATTTTTTATACTTCCTCTTATAAATTATAGGACATAGAATGTAAGCAAAATGTCCAGGTAGAACCATTATAGGTCGACAAACTTAATAAGCAAGGAGATGTGCGATTGGGGAGACACAAAAATGAATCATTCGTTACTTAAAGCTTTAAAAATGGAAACAAGTAAATGAAAACAAGTCTATGGAGTGCGAGCGGCTACAAGGAGATTGTAAAATTATTATGCGGCAAAACAACTACATGTCGCATCGTCTGGTAATACAATGCCGACTAACGAACCCCGACCGACGTTAAACGTTTCCTCGTTGGGCCTCGATTTCCATTACACGTTTAATCATACCTTCGGAAGTGCGTGTCCCACCCGTATCCCCTTCCCGTCGACAACGCCGATTAAGAATTCCCGCACACCCGGTGCGCATGTCCACTCTTGGCAGATGGCATGTGAGCGCTCACCGCTAAGGATCTCGATCCACGGCGACGGTGTACCTCGCACTCGCAATAACAATACGAGCGTGCACGAATAATAACGCGCAATAGTCGCGACGGGATCATTGCGCAGGTAAATTGAAAATGGTGAGACGTCGCACCACAGGCCCAACGACTATTCTCAAGCTTATCGCATTCGTGTGCCTTCCTCGCCGCTCGCCCGCGCAGAAGCAATAGGGCGTTCCGAGGAAGCGGCGGCGACATAACTCCGGCAGCACCTCGAGCAGCATCGACGGCGGTGGGCGCTGCGGCACTATTGCGATCAGTTGCAGCAGCAGCAGCAACACCAGCAGCAGCAGCAGCAGATGAGAACCGGAGCCGGCTGCTAAACCAGCTGCGTTGAATCAGTTAGTCGTCGGCCAAGCTCGTATTGGCAGTCGCTCGGTCTTCTGACTTGATGCGACGCTCTTGTATACAGATCGATATGTAGGGTACACACTGTCAAGTGACACTGCTTATCTCTTTCTCAATCGCGCTCTTAATCTCTCCCTCTATCGCCGTACCTCGCTCTGTTTCCTATTCCCAGTTGTCTCACTGTGTTGTACTTTCTCTCCTCTACTGACACCCTCTCCCACCTCCTTAAGCTGTCCCTCTTTCTTTCTCCCTCCCTCACTCTCTCTCTCTCTCTCTCTCTCTCTCTCTCTCTCTCTCTCATTAGTTATCTATCTCTCTTTCTCTCTTTATATATATATGCGCATATTTATATATATATAAATAAATATATGCTGATTAAATATCTGTCTCTAGCGTTGGCCGAGCCTTTTTAACTCTCAGCGGTCGCTGGTTAAATCGGGATCAATGTTAATTTACTTGTGGAAGTAATTTACCGGAAAATCTGTTGAGCGCGCCCAGATAACATTTCGGAACAAAGTATTTCGGTGACGCTTGCGCGCTAAATTTCTCGAGCACGTGGAATGTACACTTAATGCCCAAGTTAATGAAAACGAGTTTTATTTTATACTGCATGGCGCGATTTTGGTGCGATGCCTTCTTCGATTGATGAATATGATAATTTGAAGAAGTGGGGAGCTTGAAAAGGCACGGAGTGCGAAAGAGAAAGAGGAAAATAACGAGTATGCTGTCCGTATAACTGCGTCCGTATGCGTATTTGTTAAAGAGGAAGAGAGGGAGTAAAGCGGAAAAGAGAAATACATAGTCTGTGAGTAAATGAGCGAGTGAGTGTGAGAGGGAGAATTACGAAAAAGAGGGTGGGAGGAAGAGAAGAGGGAGAGATTGTGAGAATTATCATTGTTAGAGGTGGGAGGCGGAAACTGTCTTGTCCGTATACCAAGTGCGAGGCTATACATTTACAAAAGAAGAATACGAATGTTAACAGCTTCATATCATCGCCTCCTGAGGACTGGGGTAAGTCCAATTACAAATTTTGAGTGGTATCTTTTATATCTTTCTCGTTCACGGTTTGTTAAAATTAACCATAAACGAATAGATGCAAAATCTCTATTGTACAAGATAATTTTTAATAAAAATAATATTTTTAAATATTAATCATTTTACATTCAAGTCCTTGTAAAGTACGGTGTCACAATATATAAACAGAATAAATACGCATCATAATATTATGTTTTTTTATTCATTATATCTAATTTATTAGTACATTTAATGTAAAATTTATTGCTTGATCTAACGTGATATAACAAGTATTCATAAAAAAGTCATTATAAGCCAATATTATATTTCGCAGATGAATTGATAATATTTTAATATTCTATACAAATAAAATTATAAATTAAAAAAATAATAAAAATTGTAATTAAAAATATTCAATTTTGATTTTTACTCATTTTAAATTTAATATTTTCATTTGACTAATTATTTTAAAGCTTTTGTAATGCTCACATAAATAGACACTGCTAAATGAATTACAGTGATTTTTTATTTTTATTTTTCTGTTAAAATTTTTTTTTTTTAAATGATACAAGTTACTACTCTGATAAAAGGTAAAGTCATTTGATGTTCAATATTTTCAATGTATTGTTTGAGATTTTGATACATATTTTTTAAACCAATTTTAGTATATTATTAATATCTATTTGCAGTATTAAGAGCGCGATCAAAATCTTTTGTTAAATTGCAAATAGTTTTGATACAAAAGCAAATTATACTTATTAGGAAATTGTTAATAAATTATTGACTACTTATTACTGAATTATATGTTGCAGTATATTTATTTCATTAAATCTGACTATTCTTAATCATTAAAAAAATATTATGATCTGTGAGCATTAGAATTGTAGTATTTAATACAGAGAAATGTCATTAATTATATCATAAAATACAGAAAATAAGAAATCATAAATTATTTTCATCGTTGTTAATTCTATAATTAATATACATATTAATATTAAGTTATAAATCTAATTTTTATACTAAAATTAATATGATTATTTTTATCAGAATAACGAATCGTAGTATTGCAATGAAAATTTAATTGCAAAAATAAAAATATGTATAGCAACATATTAATTTATACAAATACATACACACATGCAAACATACACATCTGCAGATTGTTTCTCACAAATAATCGGTACCCACTTACAAATTTTTTATCCATTTTCAATGACATTATTAAAAAAAAGCATTTATCAATTTAATATAAATATTGTTATATTTCTAAGTAATTTTCTATATAATTTGTTATCCAAATACAAAATATCTGATTGCTAAAATAAATTTTTATCGTAGACAAATTAGTCATATACATTATCAGAAGAATAATGATTTGAGAGTAAAAAAAACATAATTCATTTTTAAGAAATATCATACATTAATCAATTATTTTATGTTTTTATATTAAATTAATAAATTGTAATTTTATAAAATTGATTTTTAAAAGATTTCATAATGTCTTTCTTACAAAGAAGACAATTTTTATAACTTTTTTAATTTCTTAATTTTTTGAATATTAATAAATTATTTATTTCCTTTCCATGTTTCATAAATCTAATTATAATAAATTTAGCACACATAAATTAATAAAAGTGTTTTTTCGTTGTAATTGAAAATCATCATTTTCTGAAAATAAAAGACCATTTTGAAAATAATAAATACAAAATATAAGATCGAGCGATAAATATTTTAGTAAGATCCCAATATAATAAAATGTAAAAATTTATAAATATCCGTAGTTACATATCGAACAATATTATTGATTATTATACATTGTTTATGATTTAAAGTGATTGGAGTAGTTTATGTAAAATATTCAATGAATGATTTTGTAATAAAAATAGAATTTTTAGAAAAAAATTACATACTATGCTAATATTTATATTTATTTATTTAGACTTTATTATTGTAAATGTAAAACGACAATATACTTATATATTCTTGTTTTGAAAAAAAATACTAAAAATGTTCACGTATAAAACCTTGTTGTATAGATGAGATAAAATTCTAAAATACATCCGTATATTTTATTCTATGCATTACGTATTTTTATGAATATCTTTTAAGATCCTCTATGGAATACTTTATAGAATATTATACATATAAAGCATAAAATGCCTTTACCCTTACGAAATAAAAAAGTATTAATCAATTATTCTTAAATAATTATTAATAATTACCTCAATCATTTTTTTAATTACAAAAAAAATCAATAAATTAAATTTTGTATTAAAACTTAATTATTTAATAAATAAAAAAATACTGGATTAATTTGTATTTTACTATCAATATTGCTTACCACTTTCTCTTGTACAGTCAATGCTGTAAGAAATTAATAAATAAATTAAATATAGTTTACAGTATAACATTTTTATTATTTCAGAGTGTTTACTTCGATCTAAAAAATAATATTGTGTCAAGGATTAATATATACTAATCTATGTAGTATAAAAATAAATTAATTACAGTTATATCGACAATTTGATTCATTTTAAAAAAAATTTAATATAATTTTAGAAATTTAGTACAATTTGTATACACAAAATTTGATTTCGTATACAATAAATAGAAGAGGTAAAAATGAGTAAAAAAAAATTGATACAAAATATTGGAAAATTTTAATTCTCTATCTAGCAACGCTAAAACATGTATGTTAAAATACTAATTTGAGCTAACATGTAAATTTGCCTTTTTATATTAGATTAAGAACATTTTTCATAATCGCAAAATATTCTATAATACGATAAAATTATTGGAGTTAAATATCAGTGCCGTTATATTCAGGAATACCAGAATATACCCTATTGTCATTATCTAAAGAAATAATTTATGGCCCAAGAGATAGAAGTCTTTATGTCAATTCCCATATGAATTCCTTTAATCATTTATAATGTTATATAGTGGCTGATTTCAAAATTCATATTTTTTAGTTGTACGTAAAACTATTTTCAAGCCTAGATTTCTCTCTCATATAATGTCGAAGCTATTTTTGTTAATTTTTTAGATAAAAGTTTGTTTAATAAAAGAGATTCGAAACTTATTGTGGATAAAAACTATAATAAATTACATTCAGAACACCCGAATTTTATCGCTTTTTTGTATTTACACGCGCTTCTGTTTATGTATAGTTATAATATGTGTAATAAACAACAAAGCTATTACAATAAAAAAAATTTTATACTAATTAATTATATTTTTTTAAGTATGTAATTAGTTTTTAAATACTACAAAGTTATTAAAATGAATAAATGCAAATTATATAACTACAAGTTAACACGTCTTTAATTATGAATTTATAAGTTTTATAATAATTAATAAACAAATATTTTAGATATTAATATAAATTACGTAAGATATTTTGTTAAAATGTTTTTGTTTAATTTATCATAATAACTTAGTTAACTAAGTTAACTTTTACTGTATTCGTATTTTGCATTTTAGTAAAGGTGATTTATGAATAAAAACGTAGAAATTTCTTTTACGGTAAGATAATTTGCAGCTTTATTACATAAATACTCCCCTCGATTTATTAGTAAATACATTGTAATTAAAAGTATAAAATAATTGTAGCCAGGATAAATATGATTATGACTGATAGAGAAAATATGCAATTTGAACGTGTATCATTATCATGAATGTTTGTAAAAATATCATTGAGATAACACACTAAAACTTCAAAATATTTAACAATTTTATAGAATTAAATTTATTGTTTCTATGTTTACTAACTCTTACTATGTAGTAAGCTTTTTTAATGAAAACATTTTCAGTAACAAACGACAGAGAAGCAGGCCTTGAAATCTGAATACGACTTGACTAACGTCAATTAGATAATTAAATTTTTTATGTAAATAATGTATACAGTAAATGGTGGTGGTATGCAGATTAAATCGAAGAAATTTGAATGTAAAATTAATTATTATGTAAATGGTACTTTTAAATATAATTAATTATAGATTAAATACAAATATCAGAAATTTTATTAAGAGCTTTCAACTTTTAGGTACATAAAGAGAAACGTCAATTAGAATACAAATTTTGAATTCAATCATTAAATAGAATGCAGTAGTTTGGTCATGATTCTGATTTATCTGTCCTTTTTAATATAATTTCTCTAAGTTTTCCTTTTAAAATACATGTGGTCATTAGTATAATTTGTTCGAGTGTTATAGCTTTTTTAATCTAACAGTCTATCATTAGCATTACCGATTGAGCTCGATAACTTACTGCACTTGATCTAAAGCTACAGAAGTAGATATTATAATATTAATCAAATGATTGTGTTGACCGAATACTATGAGGCATCTAATCATTATTGAAAAAATCCTATTACTCAATAAGTAATATTTTAAAAAATGCATATTAAACAAGCATAATATTTAAGCATAGTGTAAATTTTTAACAAGTACAAGAAACCAGTGAACTGTGATTTTTAGAAATTATAGTTACTTCTAAGCATCGAAATATGAAAAATAAAAAAAAGTAACATTTTTAATGTAATTTTAAAATTTAATTTTTCCGATTTTAACAAAAAATGAACATTCATTTTATATATTATTTATATGAAAATGTAATACTTATAGGTATATTGACGAAAATCTCATCTCATGTAAAAAAGAGAATAACGAAGAGCTAATGGATAAAAATCGATAAAAAGCCATTTATGCACATACACCTACGCAAGCAGTAGCGCGTGCGCTTGTAAAAGCGCGCATTTATGGAATACATTTTTCATTCTTTCTTTCTCTCTTTCATACTTTTTTTAAAACCTGAGACAAAATAACCTAACGACCGGTTTTGACCTGATTCGACCCTCAATAATAAAAATAACTTTCAACAAACAGCACACATCCGTATTAATTTATGTGACACGTTATTAAGATTCTACAATAGATGTAAAGAAATTGTGGAATAGGGGTTTAATGGACTAAGCGTATTATTTCCGGCTCTTTCATGATAAATGTAGAATGGATGTCTACACAAAGATAACTGAAACAAGAAGAGATTTTACGAATAAATGCAATCAAAAGAATAGATACTCTTTTTTCTTTAAATGCCAGAGGAAACAGAGAGAAACTGCAATTAAAAAACTTATTTAAAATCTTACTTCTTTCCTTGCGCATGTGTTTGTAAAGATGCAGTGGGTAATGTATTGTTTCAGGCTCGTAAAAAGAAAAGTTGGATAGTTGTAGATAAAAAAAAATATGAACGAAAATGCACTGTGTAAAAAACTTGTATGAAACTCAAATAAAACATGACCTTGAAAAAGAAAATGATAACTAGATGAAAGTTGCAACGAATGCAAGTAGGTTGAAGTAGTGCTCTCATTTTCTCCAAATACTGGAAGCAACAGCCTTAGTATAAACAAAAAAAACAATATCAAAACCTACTGACGGCTAGTATATCTGCACAACTGATTTGAAAGTACTAATTAGATACTTGTAGTGGATGTGTCCTTTATTGCAACTCATATCGTTGGTCCGATAACAGAGATATAATTTTAAGATATAAAATCATTTCGTTTGTTATTGAATCAAACGCAAAAGTTCTAAGTGTAATCTTGAATGGCTTAAATGAAGACATTATTTTCAGATTTATGTCTTGTGGTTTCTTGGAATTCTGTGTGAAAATTACAAAAAGAAAAAACTAATCTTATCTTCAAATAATTAATTTTTTACAACTGACTGTTTTTTTGTTTTTATAGCACATATGTTTACAGTTATTTATCCGTTCCTAACTTTCGCACAACAATAAATATTCAATATCAAATTAAAAATTAACAATATCAAATACTTTAATGTAGAAATATTATAATTTTTGATAAATGCAGTTTAAATCATGACTTTATTAAATATTTTCCTTTGATTTTATTCGATTGCATAGAGCCTTAAAGATATATAAGATATATGTTAAATATTTTAACAAAACTTTGAAGCTTTACAATATTTGTTAATACATTTTAAGTTCATAAATATTTTGAATGTGAACAAAATTATCAATGTATTTTTAGTACATAAAAATAGAAATTTATCACCAACGTATAGTGCAAGCAAATAATTTTGAATCAATTGATAAAAAAAATATTTACCTTTGAAGAAAAGTAAACTTTTGGTAAGCGATAGAAATAACACGTTCAATATAATTATTAAATATGTCTCGACGAAAAAAGTATTATATCCACAGTAATGATTGCATAATCAAATATAACATAGTAAGTAACATACGTTTCAAGCTAAAATTAAATAATAGTAATATTATATTATTGACAAAAACCTTTTTTTTCTCATATTTCAATATTTTTTATATATTTTAATAAATAGTAATTATCTTTTAGTGTAGCGGCTATATGCATAAACCATTTATATATTACTTACAATCTAGTTTTTAATATTAAACATTTAATACCAAATATTTTATGTGAACTATTTTATTTAGTAAGTCATTTAGAAGATTTTTTTATCTTTTATTCACAATAAATACGTGTACAGTTAAAGTACTGCTTACAACGAAATAAAGATACACCAAAAGAAGGTTTTTTTGTATTGAAAACAATAAATTAAGTTTCTAATCGTTTTTCCTAATAGTTCTGGATGGAAATAAAATTATTTTATTAGTATTAATGAGCGCATCACTAAGAATTGCTTTACCTATTAAAATATAATTGAGTATAAAATAATCAAATTTTTGCTTTAATTGTAAATTAAGGGATAGTATATAATATATTCTGAATGATATTATTGTATGTTTCAGAAATAAAAATAATTACTTTTTCCAGTCGTCAGTACTTTTTAAAGAATTAGTAGATTTATAAATACACAGCGCTAAACCTTAGAACATCTCTTTTTACATTAAATCATAGTCTTCGAATAATATAGAAATAATAAAAAATGCATATTCCACGTTAAACTCAATTTTTAATAATTGATGTATCTAAATGTAAAATCTAATAGTAAAGATTTTTCTATTTGGCTCTATTATTTTCTAAATATTTATGAATTTTTTTTTAACATATTAAAATTCTCCGGAGTAAATTTCCTTAAAAACTATTGTACGTTGTATATTATTAATCTGATAATGTTATTAAGTAGGTTAATTTTTGTTATTAAAAATATATAAACATATAGAATATTAAAATAACACGTAACAATTACAGAAAAATCCTTTATATATTTTTTTAATTAGCATCAATTTTCAAAGCATTTATCTGGCACCAAACTTCAATAATAGTAAAAATTTATTAGCATTTTTTTAAATTATGAATTTACGTATCTCTTTGTAAGACACTTTAGAAGTACATCAGCTATATATGTACATTATGTGTTAAAATAGTAATTACTGATGAGTTTGATTATTTACGCAATTTTAATATAATTAATCTTATTTTTTATGTAAAAAATATCTTATTATTGATACTATAATATTAAAAATAGTAATGTAAGCTGTTTTAATAAATAAATTCATTGAAATGTACAAAAATTTATGACTCATAATTATTGATATACATAATTTTTTAATACTTATTTTATAAATGTATCATGGTAATTTTCTAAATAGTGTTTATACTACTAAAACTATAACTTATTTTAAAGTGGAAGACATTAATGGAAACAAATCTGTATAATCTATTTAAAATTAAATAAATAGGAAATTCTTAAATATAATGCACAGTTCCTATTTAACTAAATGGCTAATATTATAAATTAATTCAATTTAATATTCAAATATTAAACAGATAATTAGAATAAGTGAACTATCATTATTGTAAATTATTGATAATATACTCTGAAATACGTATCTTTCGATCACCTTTTTGACATTAATGTAGGACTAAATTTAGAATTTATGAGATTATTGTGATGACTAAATTACATATATGATACTTATAATGTCAAATGCAAATAATAATTAACGCAATGCTCAATATCAATGTTTTGTTGCTAAAGGAAATAGTATATAGATATTACCTATAGAAATCCTTATACAGAATAAAATATAATTCTATGAATAAAATAATAATCAAGTACTATTTTTTTTTTAAATCCTGTCGATAAATTATGTATTTGAAAATTAAATAATTAAAATAAGAAGCTTGGTTCAAAAATAATTTTACCTTACTGATATCCAAAAATTGTGAAAAATTTGAACTATGTGTATTAAAAAATAGAACGACAAATATTAAATATGATGAATTTTGATACAATTTAAGAGACTGTAGATAATTAAAATTATAAAATATATACATTTTATTTAAACTCAAAAAAAATTAGTTAATAGAAGTATGATCTTATAAAAAATAAAATTCAAAATAGAATTTTGTGTAGTTATATTGATTTTATATAATATACTTATAGTAATGCTAAATTTTATTAATGTATTGTATAATTTGTTATCTTATCTTATATACGTATATTAAAATCATATGGACTGTGAAAAAAAGATTGTTCATCCCTTAGTCAATATTTTAAATACGATCATAGTATATTAAACAAGACAATAAATGTATTAAATTAATTAATTTTTATTAAATTTTACCCATCAATGTATTATATTGTTTTTTTAAATATCTGCAAAAATTATAATTTTTTTATAAACATTAAATTTTTTATGTACTAATTAAATAAATACAATAATAATAGTTTAGTTATCATTACATGCAGAGTTTAACGTACTTTATACATTTTTTCATTCTTAATTATTATATTAAATTATTTTTTACAAAATTGTTATTTTATAAAAATATTCATATGCTTTTTAATAGTATTGATTTAAATTTTAATAATTAAATTTTAAAACTTAATAATTGATTTTAATTTTAATAGTATTGGAAATTTAAATTATATTCTTTTAAGTGATATTTATCAACAAATGGGTTAATAAAAATATTATTAAATTTTTATTTTTTCTTATAAATATTTGGAAAATAAAACTCTTATTACTTTTTACACATTTTTTATAAATAATAATTAAATTATTCGTATAATGTATAAAATACATATTATTCAACAAACTAATATTCTCAAATTATATTAGTTAATCAGCAAATTTAATTACATTTTTATGTAACTATTTTTGAATTTGTACTATTTTTGTATGACGTAATTATGTAATAATTTTTCTTATCGTATTATTATATATTAAACTTATAAAATAATAATTAATTTTTTTTTTAACAACGTTAAGTATAATTCAGAATTATTTTATTGATTAATAATGAGAAAAAATTTACATGAATTACTATTGTTATTATTATTATTATTATTATTATTATTGATTTATTTTCAAGTGATTTTATTCTTATGTGTTTTATAGATTTGAAAATACAGCAGTGCCATATTTTATGTTTCAAGCTTAAAGTAAATTGAAACTTAAAATCTTATCTTTAAAAGGACTAAAACTAGATTAAATCTCTTTAAATTTGAAATTTGAAGTAAAATTCATTGCAAGATGGTGAAAGGTTCCTCAGATTACGTTAAGGCTATTGAAGGTGGTATTCAGCCTACTCAGGTAAATATTTTATGTTTATATTTTTATTATCAAAGTTAAAAAAACTACTATACATAACCAATTTTTTTATGAATCAATTTTTGGTACATAGGAGATTGAGTGAATAACATATTTTTAAAATGTGTTATAGTTATTTGTAAAAAAGTGCTCTAAAACTTTTGCCCATAATACTTAAAATTACTGTTTTATAAATTCCATTTTAGATTGACTTGAACCAGATCTTATGTATAGAGTCACTTAAATGTTTAATTAAAAATATAGCTTCCTTATACTATATAAGAGAAAAAAATATAAATTCAGTAAAATAATTTCTTAAATGATTATCATTTAAATAGCAAAGTTAGTATTATAATTGAATTTAATCAGTAGTGACTATTATGATGACTTTCTGAATTTAATAATAATCATATTACACTTTTTTTCGCATGACTAATAAACTTTTAAACTAAAAAGCTATAAAAATAAGTAATAAGCTTAACAATTGAAATCTTATAGACAACGTATTTATTTACATATTTGTGTTTCAACGACGCAAGATTGTAAAAATTTCATTTTTGTGATACGTAAAATTTCCACTGTATCAAAAAATTAACGTTTTTGGATAAAGATACTAATATTTTTTAAATTGTTGTTCAATGTGACTTGCTATGAATATTTAATTTTTTTAAGCAGAGTTTGCATAAATCGTAAATGTGATAAAAATTTCCTATTCGTTAAATTTTCTAATAATTTTACTATATTATCTGTATGTTTATGTACCTGTATCTGTAATCTAATTAATTAATTGCAACGCATTCAATCCAGTGATATCATTACACATTTAGAAGGGTTTATGCATATATTTGCTTTAATTAGATACAAAAATATTTGTTGTATTTAATGTTTTGCAAGGATGTTATATTATATTATCATATTCATTTA
Organism: Kradibia gibbosae; assembly: GCA_018907135.1. NCBI lineage: Eukaryota > Metazoa > Arthropoda > Insecta > Hymenoptera > Agaonidae > Kradibia > Kradibia gibbosae. Next base: position 12,858,883 of record JACCHX010000001.1, on the reverse strand, counting down.
TGATGTTTAATATAAATTTAATATTTATAAAAATTATATATACTTTGAACTTATTAATATAGCCATTACGTAACGATTAAAAAAAGCGGGTTATGTTACTTACTACTAGTTACTTATATACCAATTTCTAATTAAATCAATTTATATAATAAGTTTTAAGCTTAACTATTTTACGTATAAAACTAAATTTCATTTATATTTTTATTAATTATAAAATCTCTTTAAAAAATTATAATTAGATTTATAAATAGACTTCTAACAAAAACAATTTAATTTACGAATGAATTCTAAAAATATCCGAATGATCCAGAAAAACATTGTGTATATAATTGCTGCAATCGTTAAAAATAAATTTATTTAAGTTCGTTAATACCAATGTTATGTAACAAATGTCAAACTGAAAATAATACATCATGGGAAACTTAAAAACATAAGGATAACATCTTAAACTAATGAAATTAATTTACTTTACGTTTGCGTTGGATGTTTGAAATGCAAAAAATTGAGACTCCTAAGTAAGTGTCTTTATGTGTTACTATGTTTTAAATTAAAAAAAATATTTACATGGAAATTTTAAAAAATCAAACTTTTTTTCTGAATTATTAATCTAATGTATATTTAATATAATGTACATAATGTTAATTGTAAATTATATTGACTATGTCTTATTTAAAATTAAACGTACACGCGATTTATGTATTTAAAAATCCATGTATGTGATAAAAGAATTTTGCATTAATGAAATATTTTTTCTTGCAACTTGAAAACTGGATGAATTACGAGTAAAATATTTGATTTAGGATGTAATGTAGTACAAATTATCATGAATAACGCTGAATAAAGTTTTAAATGCAACTGAACATAAGGTAGAGTCGCTAAATATGAAATATTACATAGGAATGAAATCAACTTTAATCGGATTAAAGTGCCGGGAAAGATTCCAATTTTATGTATAATCATATAAAATATAGAATTTAGGTCAGATAGTATTCTTTTTAAAGTAATTTTATGCAGCTCTTTTCTGTTTTTCACAAGCTGTTTTTTATGATAGCTTATATCTTGAATATACGTTTCTTTAAATTGTTTTCTTAAAATTTTTAATGACTCTCGTTGAATTCCTCGAAAATATGTATACAATCGTGCGGAAATATTTTTTTTTATCAACGCCTCATAGTCGTTATAACAAAATAATGTAATTGTCTAAATGCAATGTTTAGCGTTGATGCAGCATCGGTGCACTGACCGATGACTTAGATTTTTGCATTCTTTGTCTCTCAACATGTGGCCGTAAAATTTAATGATGACATAGTACATTTATGTATAGATATGCATACATACGTAGAAAATAATGCATGCAAGTACAGAATTAATATTGAAAAATATACCAAGAGAATAAAATACGTAATTTACAAATTTGTAAAGAAATGAGAAACTAGTTATTTTCAAAATGTAGTAAAGTATCTCGCAAAGGAAATCTTTTAGAAGATTTTTTAAATGTTATTTTAATATTATAAGTATAATCAGCTATATCAGGAATCTCTCTGAAATAAGTAAAATACATCAATATTTATTAAGTAATACCTATATTTCAAAATTACATTTTTTTTGAGTTTATTATATAAAAACTTGTTATGTAATTTATTTACTTTATATAAAAAGAATTAATTTTTTTAAATTAATTGCTTTACTGCTTACAATTATAGAGTATACTACACCCATTAAATATCAATATATTCATCATAAACTATTTTTTTAAATTATATTTTGTTGTTTTCTTATAATTTTCTTAATTTTACGTTTTAATAGTTTTTAAGATGATCTTAAGATAACTAATTTGTCGACAGTCTATCGAAACCAAAATTTACAAAAGACGATGGCTGGTTCTCATAATTTTCGTCTTATATAGTGCAAGCAATGCAATGCAATGGATTCAATACAGCATAATCACTAATATAGTTATGAAATACTATAACGTATCTAGTTTTGCAGTCGATATGACCAGCATGATTTATATGATTACTTACATTCCATTTATCTTCCCAGCCAGTTACTTTTTAGACAAATTTGTAAGTCAATTTTTTTATTATTTACTATCTAAACTACTATAAACAAACTTTTATTTCAAAAGCTAAATTTAAAAAATTAAATTACAAAAAAAAATTAAAATTTTATTACGTTGATTGTATTCTTCATTAAATTTAGTGCAATAATTGAAAATATTAAACAGTTAAAAAAAATTAAAAAAAAAGTATATTTATTCAACTGTTTTTAATATTATAAGATTATATGTAAAAAATATTCAAATATTTAGGGTCTGCGATATGCGGCACTTCTTGGTGCCTTAGGAACTGCTGGTGGTTCCTGGTTAAAAGTATTCAGCGTGAGTCCTGACCGGTTTTGGTTAACTTTTGTAGGCCATACGCTAGTTGCCTTAAGTCAAACTTTTGTACTATCCGTACCAGCAAGATTGGCTGCTGTTTGGTTTGGTCCTCATCAAGTTAGCAGCGCATGCAGTATTGGAGTTTTTGGTAATCAGGTAATAAGATTTTTTGATTTAATGAATTATCATTAAAATCGCGAGTTCAAGCATAAATAATTTATTTTAACAATAAAAAAATAATTTTATTTTATATAAGAAAATATGAATAATATTTTAAAACTTTAATGCCTAAATTTTAATTTAGTATTTAGATCATTTAAATTTTTAATTTTTAATAGCTGTTTATTTTATTAATTAAATAAAATACATTGGAAATATATATGTGTGTGTGTGTGTGTGTAAATATAATTTTTTTACTTTTTCTTTTTTATTATTGATTGAAAAAAAAGTTTATCAATTTGCAACAATTTCACATAATTTATATTACTTAATGTCATCATTGACTAGTATTATTTTGAAAAAATTTGGTAACAATAAACATTTTTTAAAGAGCTTCTGGAATATTTTTACATTATCTATTTGAATATTGACATATTATTATTATAATACAGATAAAATAATATCTCAATTAAAAGTTTAATTGTTTACTTGGATCAATTTGTAGATAAGAAAAAAAGTAAATTATTATACTGATATTAAATTTATATTAATATATAGATGTGCAATAATAACATAAATAACATATATTTGTTTTAAAGAAAAAATAATTATTGCAATTAGGTTAGTACTCTATGGATAGTTATTAATAATGCTAAATATCTACATATTATCAAACAGAACTTTACAGCTGATTTTGCAATTTGCATTCGTATGATATAATTTATATAAGTAAAAATTTTATTTTTAATAAGCAACCAAAATAAGTTGAAGATATCACCAACTCATTTGCGAACTGAATTATTACTGATGGAATGATGGCTGAGAAATTCTGTTCTATTAAGCAACTAAGCATAATTGTAACATTGAAGGGGTCTACCCCTTCAAACATTTTTCATTTAATTTAACTTCAAGGTACGGGCATTTTCTGTAGTTAATTACAACTCAACTGTTTACTTTAACACAAATGTATTTCACTAACTTATTTTAATATTAATACTAACTTTTAATCCAACAAAATCATTATATAATTGAATTTTTTTTCTATTTTATTCTCTGTTTTATATCTTAGAATTTATTTTTACAATTAAAATATCAATTTTTTAACTGTATACCTAATAAAATGGAACAAATTTGTATCAATATTCAATAAAAACAATTATCATAGGTTAAAGTTATTGAAAAATTTTTTTTTAATTTTCTTTTTTTTCTTTTTTTTAAATTACGCAAATGTTTTTTTAATTGCATTCAAAATACTATACAATATATTAAACATATTACAATATATTATATAATAATATAATCTAATTTATGAAATAGACAAATTACAAAAAAAATATAATTATTATTCTAATATATTAAATTGATTTTTGTTTTTTTTAATTTTTAAATTTGTTACAGGAATTTCGAAATCCTTAAGATTAAAATTATTTTAAATATTTTAATATTATTAAACAAAAAACCTTTATGCCGAAAACGTATTTTCAATCTTACAATAATAATTTCATCATTCATGAAATATCTTTTAGTAAAAAAATAAAATTACAATTTAATTTGTGAAAAAATTAAAAATGATACATACCCTTTAATTATCAAGGATTTGGTTGATATTTATATATTCAAAAATATATTAACTTAAAAAATGTTTAAAACGTAGTAATGTTATCTTAAATATTTATAAGAACATAATACTTTTTATCTGGATTTATATCAATTTTTTAGCATTACGTGACACAATTGAAATTGCAAGAAATACTTTAAAGCCGATATTAAAAATTTTGAGTCTAATTCAGTCAAACAGAATTTAATGTATCATTTAATTTAAACAATCGATTACATTATTAAATTTGTTGTTATATATTTTATTGTTTTTAAGGAGCACTAGGGTTCAGTTACATTTCTGTTTTCTTTTGATTTTAAATACAGCGCTTAAAAAATCAAATTGATCTTTTTGATAGCTTAAAATAGTTTAAGAATTTTATAGTGTCTATTATTTGTTTATAAAAAAGTTGTTTAAAATGCGAATTATTTAATTATTAAAGTAATATTTAAAAAGAAATCTTTTTCATTTTAATCCAATATAATTAAAAAAAATCGATAATTTTTTTAAATATTATTGATAATGTGATTGATAAAGATTTTGTTATCGTGATTATAAATTTTTTGATAATCTGGCATAATATGTTACAGGCAATAAATATGTTTGGTGTGCTTCTTAAATAAAAGTAATTATATGAAGAGTTAATTAAAATATAAATTAAACTTTATTAGATTATATTTGTGTACATAAATAGGTAATAAAAAATATAAAATACTGTTTATGTTCGAAATCAATATTCGTACAAATTTTAAGAAGATAAAAATAAAAGTAAGCTTTAATTAAAATCAGTAAATTTAAGAAAAAAATTCTAGAAATAATAGAAATAAATAGTAACATTATAGATATTAAAAAAATTCATATAATTTAAAGAGTATAATCAATAATGCAAATAAGGATAATGAATAAACATTTAAATTTAAATATTTTGAAAAATAAGATTTACATGATTATTGTATGCAACATAACACTGAATTTTCATATTTATATCATCAATTTTGAGTTACGAGAAAATGTAATTCAAAAACATAAGTTTTTGATTGAATAGACTTAAATATTTCAATATTAGAACTTGCTTATGAACCATTACTTATATTTTATTTACTTATTATACTTTTATTTTTTATTAATAATCTTCTATTTTTTTATAATAAAAAATGTCCAAAAATATATTTCACACTTTGATAAGTCATTTATTTAATCGCGATCGGAAAATTAGCATTCTCATACTTTTGCCATAAATAATTTACTAATATAAGATTTTTCCGTATTTCGTAGATGTGCTTGCTTTCAACTGTTTTATTTTATTGTGTCATAAGTTTAAAAATATTGAAATTAACTTACTTATTGAAATGCCAAAAAATTGTATACTGCTTTTAAAAAATGAAAATATTAAATTGATTGTTTATCTGCGACCAAAAAAGGTTTGAGTTTATACTTTAGACAGATTGGAGGGTACCGGGTCTATTATACTGATTGCTTGTTAAATTGTCCTCAACACTGTCAATGGAAAAATTGGCTGGTTAAGGAGTTGAGTGCGTACTTATTTGATTTAAGAATGCTGAAGTGTTGTGTTGTTGAAAATGTAGAGATCAAAGTTAAATTAATAAAGAACGTTTAGGTGACGAATAATATTAATTGAAAAAATGAAAATATCATAATTACTTTAGTATAATTACATTAATTAATGGATTATTTTCTTCTAGCTGGGTATAGCTATAGGTTTCCTATTCCCGCCGATGCTTGTACCAAGCAGTGATGATATAAATGTTATTGGTCAAGGACTTCAACTTATGTTTTATATCGTAGCAGCATGTACGTCAGTTATTTTCGTGCTCATTTTACTATGTACGTACAACTTTTAAATATGAAAAGTTTATGAAATTTGTGGTATATTGAGGCATAAAGCTTTGGCTAATAGTTTTCAAGGATGCGCCCCCCTTACCCCCGAGTCCAGCTCAAGCAGTTCAAAGGGAAGCAGAGGCATCTGAAGAGTTTTGGTTATCAATTAAGAGACTTCTCACAAATACAGGCTATTTATTGCTCTTACTTAGTTATGCTATCAACGTAGGGATTTTTTACGCCATCAGTACTCTTCTCAATCAGATTGTTCTTAAGCATTTTCCCGTAAGTTAGGTTTGAATAATATATTACAAAGGCCGATGTCGATATCCGTAAGCTTTCTCTTCCAAAGGGTCATGAAATCGATGCAGGAAGAATAGGACTTACCATAGTTTGTGCTGGAATGTTAGGGTCCGTTGTATGTGGAGTCGTGCTTGACAAGACGCACAAATTCAAGTAAGGAGTGTTTTACATATAATGTAATTTGAAAAGTGGGAATACTACTGCTTTACTTAAGTATTACCAGTAATACTATTTTACTCTTAATATAATAATTGTCTATTGAATATTATTATTATGAATTATTATTACTAAAAATGATGAATTATTATTATTCAAATATTATTCCATAATTAGTATTCAAGTTTTGTTTGCTTTTAATTCTTCATAATATAAGTAATTATGTTGATATTAATTTTGAAAAAAGTTCATTTGCTTGAAAGAAATTTCTTTATGTAAAGAAACATAAAATTACAACTGGTGTAAGATCTTGTAAATCAATTACTTAATTACCTTATTATTTTCACATTGCATATGATTAATATATTTTTAATGAATACATCAGTAACACATGTCAAGAAAAAATTAACTCGATACTTACTCACATTTGTCTTCTTAATTATAATAAGTAATGTAAAATAATGTATACGAGTACTAATTTTTTAGGGAAACAACTCTTGGAGTGTACATCTTCTCGTTTTTGGGAATGATCGTTTTCACCGTAACGCTCGGAATCGATAAAATAATTATTGTTTACGCAACATCTGGTGTTTTAGGGTACGAAAAGTTTTGAGCAAACATATGTAAAAATAATAATTCTCTACCTAATCTAATATATTATTAATGCTACAGATTTTTCATGACCGGATATCTTCCCGTCGGCTTCGAATTTGCTGCTGAATTGACGTATCCAGAGCCAGAAGGTACATCGGCAGGTCTACTCAATGCTATGACGCAGGTTTTTGGTGTAGCTTTTACTATGTTGTACGGTTATCTCTTTGAAGTATGGAATGATTATTGGGCAAATATCATTCTTTGCGCTGTTCTCTTTATGGGTGTTATCCTCACATGTGTTATACCCAATGATCTCAGGAGGCAGAATGCAAAATTTTAAACTACACTGTACCGGCTTTCTTTAAATCTTTGCTTTTATTTATTATACAAAACAAGATGATTTTATTATACAGAAATTGCTGTAATAAATAAATTCAATTGATCTAGTCGCCATAAATTTTTTTACGTTAGAAAATTCTCAAACTTTGTTAAAGAAATCTTAGTTTTCGTTATTGTTCATATATTAATGAATTAATTAATTATGTAATATATGTATATAATGCAATATAATATTTAAAATCTTATTTTATAGTTTTTACAAAGAGTTGATTAAAAAGCATTCGACCTTAATTTTCACAGTAAAGCTTTTTAAATACAATATTTGATTATTCTATATTGTATAGCAATTATCTGGAGGATCATATCTATAAACTATAAATAATTTTAAGTGGTGTAATTAAAAGCTATTCACTTATTGTATATGTAGTTACTTTATATGTAAAATTATAGAGGGGAAATTGCAACAGTGTTTACTTTATAAATTATAAAAATATCACAAATAAGTATGAAAGTGAATAGCTTCGAGCTAAATTATTTCCTGTTAAATAATTGTTATTGGTTACTTGGTGTTTGTAAATACGTACATAAAAAATCCACCGACAATAAATATCTCTTTAACTATAATCTAATTAAATGCTAATAAATGCTCAAAAATAATTTCATTCAAGAGTTACTACTGTAAAACAAATTGCATCTGAAAATTATTAAACAATAGTTTTCTAATCATGAAACTTACATCGACGACAATATTTAATATGCTCGAAAAGCATATGTATAAAAATATATTTAAGAAATCAGCGTGCAATATATTTATAGTTTTTAGCTTCGTACTATCATTAAAAAATTGTTGAACAACGAATAGTGTATGTATAAATATAATGAGTTGTTAGGTGTATTAAAGAGACTCAATCATAATGAATCTTATAGTTGTTGCCGTATCATCTTTAAAGAATGTATTTTATAAAAAAGATATCTATTTGTTACAAACAATATACATTTTTGTATAATAAAGTTTAATGAGTTAGAGCATATAGAAGTTTTAAAAAAATTATGAAATATTAATCAATTTTAACTATGAAAGCTGAATTTGAAACATTACATATTTTTAAAAAATACTGCAAATCCTTATTTGCAACAAATAGAACGTTTTCTATTATCCCTTGATGTTTTTTCTACTATTTTACTATATTATTTTAGGTATGACAAAATTTACGTGTGATAATTAATCTTTTTTCATTAAATATTTTGAAATTACTTTTTCTAATTCATGTCTTCCAATTTTATATGTATTGAATTGATTAAACGAATAAAATTATACTTCTGTTTTTTATGTTAAAAAATTATTTTATTTTAATATTAAAAAAATATAGCAATCAAATTTACGGCATAACTAAATAAAAATCGAAGAATAATATCTTAACGTTGGATCAAGAATTAAGAAAAATTTTTTTTGAATCGGTAAACATATCGTTATTATGACATATAACCGTAACATTTTTTCAATGATAGTGTAGAATAATTTTCGTAGGCACGTTTTTCTTATAAATTTCTTTTTTATAAAACTTTAATAAATCTCATTTTATATAAATACTCTTTTCTAAAATTTGTTAAATATTTTTAATGTTCTCTATTCAATTTGTTCTAAACAAAAATAATGTAATAATCATATAAAAAACTTTAATTTTTTAAGATACAAAAGTAGTTTATGCTTTTTCTACGTTGTTTTGACAAGTAACGATTTTATCTGTAATTATATAATAATTTTGAGTTCATGAAGTTCATTGAAATCTTTGAAGTTTAGAAGAAACTTAATAAAAAGGTAAAATTTTTATCTTCTGATCTAGTATAAGAATAATATTCGATTAAAAAATACTCAATATAATAAATATATTTTTATTCTTTAAATAAAATAAGTGAATATTATTGGAATCTGTGTAAGGTCAAATATTCTATCAGTAGTCATATAATATCAATTAGTATTTAAAAAATGAGAAATAGAACTTTATTTATGGAATATCATGTCATATCAATTATATATAATTAAATATATTGTCTAATCTATTGTTTTTAAATACTTATAACCAAAAAATCTTATGAACTAAATACCTTTAATAGAATAGTCATTATACTTTAATTATTACTGTTCAGAATTTTTTTTCTTTAATAGTTTTCATATTGTTTGAGATACCTTTTCATTATACAACCTGATGTTTTACTTTACTTAGTTTATCATAATATTTGAAAAATTTGATTTTTTAATAATAATCTTAAAATAAATCTTGATTATTAAAATATGAATTTTAATTCAAATTTGTAAAACATTTTATAAAATAAGAAGATTAAACTAAGAATTTCTAGAATTCAATGAAAATGTTACATTAAAATATATAGTTAACATAAGTAATAAACAAATGGTAGTTTTTTTTTCTTTTTTAGACATATATAGTTAAGGAACTTGCTCAATAATATTATAAAATTAATTATTTTTTTGAATTCTATAAAACTTTGGATATGTATTTCCAAATTCAAAATGAAAATCAAATGTTTTTATAAATATTACAAATTAAAACATTAATGAAATAAAATTATGAATAAGTAAAAGCGATAAGTAAAAACTCTTTTTATGGATTCTATATGTATGTTTACAAGTTGCGAATTAAAAATATAAATGACAAATTTTTATAAAAACGAATTTTATTAATTTTTTATTTCTACAGATAAAGATTAATGTATTTAAATACGTATTAATAATAAAAAATTAACTATGTTTGTTAAAATTACCATCAAATATTAAATATAATTTAAAGACTTGTATACATATATCCACAATTTAAAACGTTATTAGATTTTCTGGTTCATGAATGTTTTACCCGATACATCATAATGGTTATCTAAAGTGCAAATACTTTAAAAAAGTGAACATAACAATAACTGAGACAATATATTAATAATTCCAATTAAAAATCTATTTCTCGCTAATTGCATAACCGTATTATTAATACAAATTAACATTCCCAAAATGATACTGTTTATTAGTTGAATGTATAAGAAAAAAAATTCTCTGAAATGGGACCATGCATATCTATTGAATTGAGGGTTCTGCCAACTTTGATATTATCTGTATCCTTGATTAAAAGATATATAATAAAAAAAGGAGTATTCTTTATATAAAAAATATTAAACATATTAATAATAATTAATAAATATTTACAACAAAATCGTGCTAAAGAATAGAAGCTATATTATAATTTTTAAAAAACTTGGTGTATTAGAAAAATTTCATAAGTAAATATGATAATTAAGCCATTGTTAAAAATAAGTTAAGCAGAATCCTCAATGATAGTAGTTAACTTATATTTTTATAGCAGATTTTTTCAAAGATTTACGTCAATTTCCATGTGATCATATTGTATCTATATGTAATAACTGTACATTTATAGAAAATATTTGTCAAAATAATGGTAATTAAAAAAATTTTTGGATATAAGTTATCGATAACACATATATTGTAGTTAAATTATTAATAAAAAAAGTTAATAAAATTTTGTGTATTAATAATAGTTAATGTAGAGATACAATTTTGTACAAAATTTTATTATTTATGCTTTTACAATTATATTTATTATGTTTATACCTACAATTAAAAGTATGTATTTTTTTTAAATAAAAGAAAATTAAAAATTATCGTTTCATCTACGTGACGTAGACAGGAATTTATAAAATTCATTCGAGGTGCTTTTGTATCTATATTACTTTTCAATTTAACAATAGAAACCATCTGCTAAAACTAATTTTAAAAGTTTAAATTGGCTTTTTTTATTGTTGAACAAATCTCAAAGTAAATACAAAAAACATATGCGCTTTTCGTTTAATAGTAACGAAAAATGAAAAACAAACTTGTACAAAAAAATCGAGACAACAAAAATAAAAAAAAATTGCGTAAGATATATATATTTTTTTAAAATGAATTGTTTAGCTTAACATAATTAAAATTTTCTGAATTATTTATTAATTAAAAGCTACTGTTTTATTTATTTAAAAAGTGGATTTTCATTTATACTTATTGTTAAACTTTTTTCCCCAGTTCGAATATTTCTATTTTTATTAAATAACATTAATTAAAAATATATTAATAAAAAAACTTCTAGTATTATACTTGTAAAATTAATGCTAAAAATTACATTTTGTGAATTATCATTAACTTAACTTAACAACATTTAAAAAAAATTTAAAAATTTTAGCAAAGCTATATAAACATTTTTAATTATAAAATAATTTATCAAAAAATGCTTTTATATGATAAATATATAAAAGAAAATGAAAACGATCTTTTATTATAAATGCAGTTTTAATGTAATAAATGTTTAAGGAAATGTTTATTAGTTAAAAAAAAATTAATTGACATTTTGTTTAATATTTATTAATAATTTTTATTAATAAGTATTAATTAAAAAATCTACAATTTAATATGTAGAAAGAGAGAGAAATTCCATGTGTATAAATATTTCTTTCATCTATTTGTCTCGAGTTTTGTATATTATGCACAATAAATATAAATTTTAAACAAAAATAGTTATACTAGTAATGACAATAATAACACAAATGCTGATTCTTTCGGAAGGTAAATTATTTATTATGCTCTACAAAATGTTCTTACATATTTTACATAAAAAAAAAATGTAAAAAATATGTTATCAAAATGATCGAAACTTGTACACCAGCGTATATTTCTTAATTATTAATATCATAATCAACTTATAAGATTGGATAACTTATTTGAAGTCCATTATTCGATGTAATATCTTACGTGTTCTTAATAATGTAAGATAATGTAAAACAGTATTCTTAAAGTTGAAAAATGAAAAAAATTATAATAACTTTTTACATTAAATGCATTTAATAATATTTAAATTTACTTTATTTATGTTAAATTAAAAGAACTATTATAAAAGCTTTTATGATTTAATAGACTTGAAATAATCTAAGTTTAATGTAGAAAACAGTAACTTACAACATTATGCTATATTTACCTCTTAAGCAAATCAAAATAACACAAAATATTAAATTAAATATTATCTTTTGTATATATATATATAATTTTTAGGATAATGCTGGATAATTCATAAAATCACTGATTCTGTATATCTTTAATTAGAAAACACAAAAAATGTTATACATTGATTGAAATAAACAGTGATAGTTCATTCATGCAGTAATTTACACTATATTACGTTCATAAAATGCATTTCAAGTGCTTTCAAGCATTATTTTTTTCCTCTTATATCTTAAGTATAAATAACTAGGCGACACACTTTCACAAAATAACATTGATAAAAAGTAAAAATGAACTCTGGTCACTGTTACATAGAGTAATTGACGAAGTTCAAATTGTAGGAAGGAATTATCATTAAAAAAAGAATAAATTTCAAAAGTTCTCAACTGCTAGAAATTATCCATAATTTTGTTTAAAGAGAATAATAATGATGATGATAAACATTATAACGAAAGTAAGTAAAACAATACAAATAACTACTTAGTCACTATAAATTTCCAAAAAAAAAAAAAAAAAAAAAAAAAACTTACGCATAACATTATTAATGTAAAGGCTTTCAGCTATTTAAACATTGTTCGCAATTTTATCTGCCCCTAAATTCTCAAAGCGAGCTCTATAATTTTTGCTTCTTCAGGTATGCAAGGTACATCGAAGTTGGTTGCCTAAAATTTCTAGATAGCATTCGTTCGCGGAAAGAGCTGGTGGAATTATGTTTATGGGTGAACTTCTTAGCCTTCTGGAGATTCACGACGCCGAATTCCGTCGTGCCACCGTCCAAGTTGAGCGGGATGTAGCCGTCGTCGATCATTAAATTGACCGGTGGTTTCTTGCCGGGACTGAACATCGACGTAGACGGATGAATGACTTCGCGCTCCGCGTTATTGGGGAGCTTTTGGCGCTTGTTGCTCTTCCTTGTCACGGGCTCATCCGTGAGAGCATCGATCACCTCGTCGGGCAGACGCTTGAGTCCCGTTTCCTCGGATGGCTCCACGACCCTTTGCTTCTTCCTTTTCGCGTGCTTCTGGGCTCGAATGGCTTCGATTTCACGTTGCATCGTTGTCAGGACAGTGCGCCGGGCGTTCTCGAAGCTTACACTGTCCGGGGCGTCATCCTCTCCTTCCGAATAGGCTTTGTTCTTCCTCTTTTTCGACTTTTCCAATTTTGTATCAGATTCAGAATGCAATTTTAATTTTTGATTCGATATCGTCGCATCGGTATTCAAGTTCTCTTGATCGACGTCATCGTCCATCGAGAGAGCCTTCTTTTTCTTATGTTTCTTGACTTTGACATTCGAGATTTCTTGTTCGTCTTGTTCATTTTCTTCTGCGTGAGCGGCTTTTTTACTCTCCTTTTTACTATCCTTCTTCCTCTTCTTCTTCTTCGTTTCTTCTGGTTCCTGTAAGCTTTGAATCACTGCCTCCTCGACACTCACGTCCTTATGCTTATTCTTTTTCTTCTTTTTGATCTGTTGGGTATCTTCCACAACGTCGGGTACAAGTGCTTGCTCAGCGCTTTCATCTAATTTTATACTTTTGTTTTTTTTCTTTTTCTTGATGTGCTGCGTATCCTCCAAGACATCGGGCACAGGTACTTCTAGAACGCTTTCTTCGATTTCTTTATTCTTAAGCTTCTTCTTCTTCTTCTTCTTCTTCTTTTTATTCTCCTTCTGTACTTCCGTAGAATCATTCTTCTCGACTTCCCATTTGAAGCTTTCTTCAGCGATTGACTCCTCGATGCGAGCTCGCTTATTCTTCACTTTTACAGCTCTCAGAGAACTGTCATCATCGATCGAAGCTGCATTGGATATATCATGAAGCTTACGCTTTTTCGATTTCTTATCAATTGACGAGTTAACAGCCTCATCGTTTAATTCTTGCGCTTTCTTAACTTTTTTGCTCGATTTCTTATTTAGCGAGTCGCTCTTTTCCGATAAGGCTTCTAAATCTTCAACGCTGCTCTTTCTTCTTTCAGTATCTGGAGCGGAGTCATTTAATTTTGATTTCTTAAGGTATTTAGTGATCGGTGTTTCATTGCTGAACGCATGAGCTGTTTGATTCAATGGAATTAGCTTCCACGCCTGACGATTCTTTATTATACTTTCAGATTTGTCGGCTACTTCGAGGCTCTCTTTCATATTGACGAATGTATCGTTCATGCATTTAGATTCGACCTCGGCGATGGTCATTCTACTAGAGACCATCTTTGTGTCCGACAAATCATTTAAGCTTCCTGATTTTCGCTTTGTAGAATTTGACTTTTTATCCGTCGCTTGAAGATTATTTGTATCGACAAAACTGTCAGCTCCTTTAGAGAAGTCATTTTTTTTTATTACGCCTGGTTTCGGAGTACTGCACTCTATTAATGGTGCCAGTTTCTTTGCTTTTGAGGAAAACTGATAAGATCGGCTTGTATTTGATTGGTCAGCTGATATTATATGATAAGAATCTTCACCATCTTCAGATTCCGATTCGGATTCGGATTTTGGAGTTGAGATAGTATTGCTCTTATCAGATGTAACGTTTTTTATAATTTCATTATCTTCATCATCAGAACATAATGAAGAAGAATGATGCGACTTCGAAATTTTCTTATTTTTGTTTGATAGATTTAATTCCATTGTGTTACTCTTACGTGATTCTGAATGATTATTCTTTACTTTTCCTGATTGTGAAAGATTATTGCTTTTATCATTCATTGACTTTAAATTACTAATACTTACATTGTTCTTTAAATTTGATTCATTTAAGCTTTCATTCTTATTTAATTTGGAATTATTTTTACTCTCTTGGTTTACTGAACGGTGATGTACTTGAATTTTTTCACTATCACATTTATTATCACTTACTTTGTTATTCTTTTTGCTGCTACTTTCTTTATAATTATCTTCGATATCACTATCTTTGTAATTCTCTTCTACATCGCTATCTGTATAATTATCTTCGACATCACTGTCTCTGGTCTTCTCTTTTACATCACTATGCGAATCATTCTCTTCCACGTCACTGTCTTTAAATTTTTCTTTAACATCACTGTTTTTATTGATATTTTTTGTTTCAATTTCATCGTAATCTTCTTCTATTTCATCATCTGGAACAATGAAATCAGTTAAATCATTACCATCGTCATTATCATCAGATAATTCTTCTTCTGATGCTCGGCATTCATCTCCAGGTACATCATCATCGGAGTATTTGTCAATTTGTTTGCCTGATAAATTATACTCTTTGGCAATATCTGAATCAATATTTGAGTTAGAAAAGTCAGACTCATGTGAAGAGTTAACCGACTCAATATCAGAAATTCTAAACCTATAACCACATGAATCTGATGATTCACTAACTGAATCTGATTCTAGTTGCGTTGTCTTAAACAATTCTAAGTTTACTGGATTTATAAATTTCTTTCTATCATTATGTTTTTCAATAGACTTATTTAAGATCATTTTATTTTTATTATTTTCAATTTTTGCTTCCTTATTTTCTGTTAAATTAAAGTTTGATACTGCAACATCATTTGTATTTTCTGTAATAGAATCTGATTTCACAGAATCAATAGATTTTCGACTTTTTGTGGAAATATTTGATTTATTAGTGCTTATTTTTTCGTTATTTTCTTGACAATCTACATGTATTTCTGATGAAGTATCTTCATCTGAATTAAATTCGTATGTAGATTTACTTAGAGAATTATTTTTTAACAATTTATTTTTATTTTTATGCTTTACTGCATTCTTTAAGTTTAAATCTTTATTTTTAGATTTATTTAACAATTTATCATTGAATGACTCATTTAAATGTATGTTTGATTTTGTATTGAGAGAATGTTCATTACTATCAACTACATCTATTTCATCATTGGAATCATTTAGTGATTGCATTTGATCAAATGATTTATTTTTTAATTTTTTCCCACTATTACAGAAACTTGAGGATTTTTCTAGGAATTTTTCTTCTTCTAAGTGTGACTGATTCGAAAGATTAGATAAATTACTTTTATTTAATGATTTCTGATGTTTCTTTTCCAATTTATCATCAGTTCCATCTTTTTTATTTTTATCATTGTTGTTATCTTTGACAGTTTCAATTTTATTAAAATAGGAATCGTTTTTATTTAGACCTTTAATCAATAATTTGTTTAATGAAGTATTTGATTGTTTTGAATTATTCAATGACTCTGACGATTCTTCAGAAATACTTTTGTCTTTTAAAGCCAAATACTTAACCTCTTTATTACTGACTTCTTTTTCACTTTCATTTAGCGATTTATTATCCATTTTCCTACTTTTATTTATATTATAATTTTTTTCATCTATCGATTCTTCTGACGAATTTTCATCGGTTTGTTGTAACAATGATTTAGATGAAGTATCACTTATGAATTGTTTTTCTGATATTTTAGAATTATTTCTTGAATCAGATAACTTTTCTGAAGAACTTGTGTTCTTTTCTTCAAATGATGCATTTTGTAAATGTAATGAGCTATTAAACGATCTTCTATTACTTTTTTCAGGCGATTTGCTTTCATTCATTGATGATCTTTTTTCTGGTAGAATTTTTTCTGAGAGCTCTTGTAATGGTTGGCTAAGCTCCAATGATTTATTAATGGAAAATTCATTTTCTAATACTAATTTCTCATTTTCTGGAATTTCATTAATATTTTTCTTTGATTCTAAGTTTTTAAGATCTTTTAATTTATTACTGTCATTGAATTCATTTGATTTATTATCGAAAGATTTTCTCGCTTCTTTTTGATCTAATGATTCTCTACGAATACTTGAATCCTGTTTATTGATACTTGAATTATTCTCATCTGTTTCCATTTCAATGTTATCTACATTCTCATTTTCAGTGTGCGATAATTTAGTTTGCTCCATTTCGGCACGCCATTCTTCAGCAGGAATGTCATGAAATAAATTCTCTACGCTGTTATCCAAATCACTGTCATCTTCCTTGCTTCTATGTATTAAACTATTTCGCTTTTGTTCTTTCTTCAATGGCTTTTTTTGAGATTTATCTTGCTCATTAATTTCCTTGTTATCCTCCGTTTCTGTAGGTGTAGACGCATTTTCGCCATCAGCGTCTGTAACAGCAGAAGATACACTAATTTTATCCACACCACATATTTTGTTTTGTTTTAAGTGGGTATCAGTTTCGTCAGAAATATTATGTTTCGTTGGCTCCAATGTAACTTCGTTATCAACGTTGTTTATATTACTTTCTGGTAAAGTTTCTATATTGTTTTGATCTGTTTCCATTTCATTATGTTCTATTACAGAATATGTAGAATCTATTTTATCATTAATATTAATAGATTGTTTTATACTATTATTCATTTTATGCGTAGAAACTAAATCTATGGTTTCAATATCTTCATCAATAGAAATCGAACATGGGTAATCAATAACTTTATTAACTAGTGATTTACCAGGTGTAACATGAAGCTTTTTTGGAATTTGGAGAGATGTGTAATCATTTAACTTAATGTCATTTTGTATTATTTCATTAAAACAATCATTTTCATTATAAATAGTTACAGATTTAACAGATTTTGTTGAAATTAATGCATTTTGATCATTATCGCGATTTTTATTTACAAAAATTGATTTTTTTAATGTATCGTTAATTGTATTTACATCACTAGCCTGATCTAAATTATCATTAATAATTAAATTTTCATGATTTGAAATATTTGATAAATTACAATTTGTATTTAAATTTTGATTTAAATTAATTTCATTTCTTTTTTTATTTTCATATGAACATTGATTTTCTTTAGTAAGTATACTTCTAGTTTTAATATTTTCAACATTAATATTTTTATTTATTAATGTTGAGGTTCCCGATTCGTCCTTTTTTAAATTCATGAACTCATCATTATCATAATGTGTACTTAAAGAAATGCAGTCCTTAATTTTAATATTAAATTCAGGGTCAGGAATATTTTGTGGTGGAGTAGAATGCTCAAGTATAGAAATTGAATTTTCTGAGTCTTCATTAGAATCATTTATATAAATATAATTCACAATTTCATCATTATTATCAGTATTAATTGCATTATCAATTTTATCTTCGTTAACTTTTACTTTAATAAATTTATCAATTTCATTACCATCATTTAAATTTTTATCATCATCATTATTTGTTATTAAATTTTGGTTTTGTAAAGACGAAACTATATCTGTATCATTAAATTGCTTATTAGGGTTTTTATTGCTTTTTGCGATATCGTCTACTAAAACAATCGCAGTTTTTACGTTTGACATAATTTCTTTATTTGTAAAACTTTGATTACTAGGATCATAATTTTTGTCATTATTTTTTTTACTTTCATCTCTTTTTTTATTTAATAATTTTTCAACTACGTTAGTTCGCTTTAATTTCACATATGAATTTTTTAAACTTAGCTCTACTTTATTTAATGGAAGTTCAATTTTATCATATTCTAAATGATCTACTTCAATAGACTCATCTGTAAAACTTGACTCTGAAACTTTTTCTACATCAATATGTTCATTTTCCTCATCATTTTTATTATTTTCTCGTAATATATTTTTACTACTGCATAATTTAAATTGATTATTAAGAATTAAACTATTATTTGATACAATATTATCCTGATTCAATGAAAGTAGCATATTTGTGTCATTTCGTTTTTTTTTTGAAAATTTTTTTATGTCAAATTGTTTAGAGTCTAATGTATTATTAATAGAAACTAATAGAGATTTATTTGCTGATTTCTTAACAGTTTCAGAGGAAGTGTTTGAATTATAGATCATATCCTCAAATTTCTTACGTGAGTCCAATGTAAACTTCTCTGAATTATTGATTGATTCTTTAACTGCCACAAAGAATTCGTTAAATATATATTGGATGGATATTGGTTGTGAATGATTTTACTAATTATAAAAAATTTAGTTAAATACAAATAAAACTTACCACTCATATCGTTTTTTGTATTATTTTCAGCATATATATTTTTAATAGATTTTTCTTTATCAGAAGTCATTGGAGATTCTATAATGATAAAAACAATTGAAATATAAAAACTACTGATTTTTACTTAAGAATATTATAACAGTTAAAAATTTATCATCTTACTAGAATCATTATGACTTTTTGTGGGAGTAAATTCTAAACTTTTGCCATCTTTATTTTTAATTTCTTCATCTTCTGTTACAGTAGGTTGAGAAGGTACAATTGAAGCTCTTGTTCTTCTTTTTATAGGAGTTCCTAATGAATCATTTAGGTTGCTTATAGGATCAACAGAACTTGACCTGGTAACTCGTTTTGATATAGGAGGGGTTGATTTTGCTTCAGATCCAGCTCTTACGCTACGACTAAAATGAAATGTACTTTTAAATTTTATAGTATTATGGTTAAAGCTTTTATTAATAACAAAAAATTAAATCATAATATTTAATGATTATAATTGTTTAACAATATATTAAATATATTAAAGAAGCATTTACAATAATTATTATATGTAATATAAATTGTATAAAAAAATTATAATTACGGTCTAGGGTTAGCTTTTATTGGGGTTCCTGTAGCTAATTGGCCTGCTTTGTTTCTTCTTGTAACCTTTTTCTCAATAGTGTCACTTTCTAATTCTACCGTTTCACTTACGTCAGATGATCCAGAATTTTTTCTAGATCTTAAATTTTTTAATACAGTAGTTGCCATTCCTTTGTCTAACGTAGCAATTCTACTACGTGTTGTGGGACCTGCTGGTTGAGCATTACTATCATCTAAGAATTCAGATTCTATTGTAGGTAATTGTTTAGTGCTTCTTGTATTTCGTCGTATAGGAGAATCTGTAATATTTGCTACAGTTGTTGCACGAGTCCTACGAATACCTATTAAACATATAGGAAATAAAATTGCATTGAAAGTAAGCTGCTACAGTAAGTATGCTACAGTAAAAAATTATAAATCATTTGCAAAGAAGTAGCACAAAATTCGGATAAATTAATTATTGAAAAAATTGATATTGACTATATAATATTTTGATGGTTTATCAAATGAATTAAATGTTATTAAAAATAATTTTTAAACTTAAATTCACAATTATGATTTTAATTCGTACAAAAGCATTTATAAAAAGCGAAAAAACCGTTATGAAAATTAGAATTAATCAAACTCAGACTTCTAATCATGGGATAAAACGAGTGTAAAGGAGAAAAAATACAATAGAGATAAGCAAAATACTTACAGCTTTTTGTCTCGACATCATCATCGGAATCGCGAATTACACGCGGCATATTCGCGAGCCTCTCAAATTTATAGTTTATGCAATTAATCAAGTAAATTTGAAAAATACCATCAAAGGTTAAAAGGGAAAAAGCACGTGCTTCGTGCCGACCGCCGAAGCCGTTCTATCTGCAACTGCGATCACATTGGTTCAAATGTTCAAAATGCGCCATCACGAGTCAAGTACTTAGAAGTTCGAACCTTCGAAGCAACTCGTGAATCCTCTCGATGAAACTACTACATTCAGTGCTTGAATTCAAGATTCTGAGAATAATTCCATTAATTGTTGATCGAATAATAATGTTTGTATAATATTTACAGCGCGATGAAAACACTAGTCTTAATAGTATCAATGACGATTGTTATTAATTATTAACAACTATTATAAATTGTGGGAGAAAACAGTGACACAACGCTCATGTGTTAATAATAACTTTCATATAATACAATTAAGACGAGTATGCTTCTCTCATCAGTTTTATCAAATATCTTTTCAATATTTTTCAATTGAATTATCTTATAAAGAATTTTTTAAATGTCGAAAAATTCCAGTCGAATCAAGCTACCTGAACAGCATTTTTAGCTATTTTCACAACTTCCCTGCATGAAGGAGATAAAGATTAAATTTACAAATATTTTAATGAGTTTATTTAATCAATTATATTCGACAGGCAACATTGATAGGGCTTTATACTTTAATTTTTGAATGAAATTAATGATTTTAAATCACTTTAACGACCTAGGCTCGAAACGTCACCCCTTCAATTAAATTACTGAAAAACCTATTATTCTGCAGTATATAAAGTACAAATTAATTTTGTAAGTAAAGTTTTAATTAATAAGTCATTGATAAATAGTATATTTTCAATAGCACTGACGGGAATAAACAAAATGTACATACGTGTGTCTGTTCAAACTGTTGAAAATTCAAAAACTTCAGTACTTTAACCAGGTGATTAATGGTGGTATTGAATGTGAGGATAAGTTCGATCAAAATTTCTCCAGTAGCCGAAATTTTAAAATATATAACAAGATGTCACTTACATCATGAAGGGTACAGTATAAGAACAAGATGCAATTCGATTTTAATACTATACCAGTATACCTGGATGAAAAAAAAAACTTGTTGCAACCCTTAAGAAGTGGTTAATAATTAAATATTTATAAAAAATATATAATTATCTAACGATTGGTACTTATTGGTGTTAATACATTATTTATAAATTAAGAAATCATAGAAATAAATACGTAGAATTAGTTTTTATCACTGTTAGGATTCTGCTTATTATATTATGAATGTATTGAGTATTCATGCTGATTATATGGTCAGAAAAAATGTAATTCAATAGCTTTACAGTAAAATGAAATGGTAGATTTTAATAAATAATAAAAATTATAAATATTTATTTTCCATATACAAATAGAGATGCACATTGCGACTTTGTATTCTTGCTAATAAGAAATATTTGAATGAGTATACAACAGGAATTGTTGACAGAAGCGCAAACACTTCAAGTCTGGCAAAAACAAGAACTAATTGAAATCTGAAATCTGAAATTAACACTAAATTCCCTACATTGTTTCTTCTACGTCTATTTGTTTTTGCTTCATTACGGTGTGAAAGTTATGCTACCGATAACTGAGCTTTAGATTATAGCTTTAAACTTATAATATTTATTAGCAGTGCCATTTATCCTAATATATAAATTAACAATTATTCGTATTCAGAAGTTATATAAGATTTATTTAAAATTAATTTTATCAGAAATGTAGGCTTTAGTGTAGTTGCTTTATAAAAGAAGGAAGTTATTAGCTACGTTTTTAATAAATATAATTTTTTATTTTAAATACGAATATTTTATGCCAAAACTACCATACATATTTTTAAATCAGTTTTTTTAAACGTAATTTTTAAATATAATGGAAAATAAAAAGGAAGACAAAGTAATTAAACAAGACGTTGAGGAAGATACAAAAAGTAAATTACATTAATAATTATTGTGTTTGTGTACGTGTATACCTATGCATGGGTATATAATTACCTTTTCATAGAAAATATAATTTGAAAAATGAAATGTAACAAAATGAATATTATGTATAAGTATTTGTAAAATTATATATATATATATTTATTTATTTATTTATTTATTTATTTATTTATTTCAATTGTGGTAATACTTTAATTCATACATTAAATTTACATGGTTGTTTTCATTCATGCTTTATTAAATTAAAATGCTTTTATTGATTTTTATTTCGCACATAAGAATGATGTACTAAATACAGCTTTAAATTATTTATTATCATATTTAAAGACAATAAGGCAGAGCAAGACAGTTCATCTTTGTCTAGTACTGAAGTTGAAGAACAAGATTCTGATTCAGGAATGCGTAAATTCCTTAAATTTTTTGAAGAAGCAGTACGTGTTAAACCATCAAATGATGAAAATATATTAAAGATTCTACATGAATTAACATTAGATGGCATCGTTAAATATATAGAGGAAAACAATGTCACTAAAATTATAACAATGGCTGGTGCTGGTATATCAACATGTAAGTAAAATATTTTCATTGATTTTTTTTTTAAATGTAATATTTATTGAGAAATATAGGTTAATTTGTTATTAAAATATTTAGCTGCAGGAATACCAGACTTTCGATCTCCTAAAAGTGGATTATATCATAATTTAGAAAAATATAACTTACCACAACCACAAGCCATTTTTGAACTTGATTTTTTTAAAAGTAATCCTGAACCATTCTTTATACTTGCAAAAGAACTTATACCTGAAGGATATAAACCAACAATATCACACTATTTCATACGCTTATTAAATGACAAAGGATTACTTTTGCGACATTATACTCAAAATATAGACACTTTAGAAAGAGTTGCTGGTTTACCTGAAGAAAAATTAGTGGAAGCACATGGAACATTTTATACCGGACATTGTTTAGACTGTAATACTTTATATGATCTATCTTGGATAAAAAGTAAAAATTATTTAATGATTATTTGTAAAAATATTAATTATGTATAAAATAAATGTGACTTCTATGGGATATATTTTTATTATTTTTTTTTTTTTTACATTTTTTTAGAAAAAATTCAAAAAGTAACCATTCCAATATGTGAAAATTGTAATAAAGGAGTTGTTAAGCCTGACATTGTTTTCTATGGAGAAGTTTTACCTGATCGATTTCATATGATGATTAGTGAAGATTTTCCAAAAGCAGAACTTTTGATTATAATGGGTTCAAGCTTAGTTGTACAACCTTTTGCCTCACTTATAGATAAGTATGTTGTTTTCATTCAATATAATTAAGCATAATTTATGAATCAAATTAAAAAATAATTAATTGGAAAACATTATAGTGTACCATTAGATTGTCCAAGATTATTGATAAATAAAGAAAAAGTTGGAGTTCAAGATAGGTTCTCCAGATTTTTAGGTATGCATAATGGTCTAAATTTTGATTCTGGTCGAGATGTTGCATGGTTAGGTGAATGTGATATAGGATGCCAATTATTTGCTGATAAACTTGGATGGGGAGTAAGTAATATATATTTTTTTTTAATTCTAATTATAAAATATTTGATTAAACATTATTTTTATATATTTGATTAAAGAGAGAATTGGAAGATTTAATTTCAAAAGAGCATCAGCATTTAGATAGTAAAACAGTAAGTAAATTAAAAAAAAAATGTTATTATGAGCAACATAAATTTAAAAACATAACGTTATAAAGCGTTAATATATGTAATTATTTATACGTTTAATTATAGGAAAATACAGAAGAGGATTCCGATTTAAAATATGAAAAAGCAAGTAACAAATAGTATTGTATCTGGCTAGAAAATTAAAAATTAAAAGTCATGTAATGTAATTGTGCTATTATGCTTTTAAGCAATATTGTGACTATAAATTTATTTGTACAAACAAATATTTGAATAAAATATTTTTAATTTAATATTAAATAATTATAAATTATTAAAAATTTAGCATTGAAGGAAAATAAGTTTCTATTATATAAATTGAAATTGAAAAAAAAATCTGTTGTTCATCTTATATTGCATAGCTACATATTACACAGATATATAATTATTCATTATTTATATTATTCAAATTTATACATATTTTTTACATTTGCGTGTAATTTAAAAAAAATTCACTTGATTATTTAAAATTTGATTAAATGTAATTCATCAGACTGAGAATAACAATTGTATTGATGTAATTGAAATTACATATAGAAGAAAAAAAAATCTAAAATATTTTTTTATACAAGCAATGTTTTAAAAAAAATTAAATTTTATAATTCATTATAATAATGTAAAAACGTCTTATATAAAATATTTTTTAATAATTTTATGTAGTAAGACACAATTTCTTCTAATAACATAATTATATTTTATTTCATTGCAAATGGTGTAACAACCACTTCTTCTGACTGATGCTGATGTAACTGACCAATGCCAACAGCTGTCGTTGGTAGAGGCTCTCGCCCAGAATAACGTAGCTAAATAATTTAAATAATGTAATTAAAATAATATGACTTATGAGGATATAAAACAAAAAATGTATACTTGACGGCCACAGAGATTTTCAAATCTGGGTTTAATAAAAGTCCATGCTCCCATGTTTTGTGGTTCCTCTTGACTCCAAATAAAAGCTTAGGAATAATTAATTTTATGATAAGGTAATAAATAAAATTTTATAATTTTTATATTTATTGTATACTAACTTTTTATATTTTTATACTTCTGTATTTCCTCATTAAGTTCGACTACTGGGAATGGAGATAAACTTTCGACTCGAATAATCGCTACATCTTGAATCCCGGAAGCCTCTCTGTGTTTATCAAGAGCATAGTAGTGTTTCCCACTAACTAGTATAACTTTGCGAACTGCATTTTCATTTGCCTTATAATCTCCTGAAATACATATTAAAATTTGGAAATAAATACAAAAAATAAATAGTAAAGCAACTGCGTATGCGATTTGCGTTATGTAAATCAGTAAAACAATAAACTCTACCTCATATATAATTAAGGGTTTGTACTTACATAAGAAGTTTCGAGTTAAATAGATATGATTTTTTTATCATTAACTTTCTTTTAGCAATCAAATGGTATCTTTAAGCTGAATTATCGATAAGAATTATGATACTCAGTTCAAATATAATCTGATGACCTTATACTATAATCAATGCCACTATTATACATGTAAAAGAACGTACCTATGACTGTTTTGAAATTAGTGCCAGGTGCCATTTCTTCAAATGACGATGTAGCTGACACGTTTCGTAATAATGTCTTGGGAGTTATGATTATTAAGGGTTTGCGAAAATCCCTCACCATCTTAAAGACAAATGTGTAATAAGTCATTAATTTTGCTGTGCTAATATATTGCGGTTAAATGTTTTTTTATTTTTTTTAGATTAAAGAAAATTAGTTTTATCCTATTGAAAATTGTACGCATACTAAAGCTGCGTATTTTGCTATTTATCTCTTTAAACTTAATAAAAGAGGTCTGAAAGCTGACGCATGAAGCTTTGTGTAAAATTCGATCTCCAATATATTTAAACATTAAAACTGAAAAACAAGATCTCTATAACTGAACTTCGTATGCAAATGAAGTATTGTGATTGTGATGATGGCATGAAATGATGATTTGTGTATGGAGGGTCACGTATAGTTGCTGCTAAACTTACTTGTCGTCTCAGTAGATGAAAGTATTGAGCCGGCGTCGTAGGGTTTGCCACCTGCATGTTGACATCATCACCGTCGGGGCGATCTTCTATGCTGTCCGTCAGCTGTAAAAAACGTTCTAACCTGCATGAACTGTGTTCGGGACCGGCACCGTCGTAACCGTGAGGTAGGAGGATCGTCAAGCCACTCGAAGCCATCCACTTGGACTCCCCCCCTGAGACGAATAAGTCGACCATCATTTGAGCTGCATTGACAAAGTCCCCGAATTGAGCCTCCCAGATCGCCAGTGTGTTCGGTAGGGTGATGCTCACTCCGTACTCATAGCCCAGCACCGCCTGCTCCGAAAGAATACTGTTTGCCAATTCGAACTTCCCCGTCTGGTTTTCCACCATTGAGTTTAGGGGTATATAGATAGCTGAAATTTAATTGAAGATAAATTTGCAGTTTTATTGTGCGTCTTTTTATATCGTTAATCATATTATTATTATTGTTTAATGCATATAAAATAAAGTATTTTTTAAAAATACTTTTATTACTATTTAAAAAAAAAGTAACAAATTTGTCATTCATTAATATTATATTTTTACATAATATTGATTCATTTAGTTTCAACGGTTCGTGTAAAATATCTCAGTTTAAAGTTTAAACAATAAATATAAATTAGATCGAATTTAATATAATATTTAATAAATTCTTAATATACACGACTATTGCAATTTGATCACCTTCTGTTGATTGATCGACCAACATGGCGTGCCTATGCGAAAAAGTTCCACGCCCAACATCTTCACCGCTCATCCTAACATTATAGCCTTGATAGAGCAAACTACCAAAAGCCATGGCTTCTGCTGTGGACCAATCAATTTTATTTCCATCCTCTATTTTTTTCCGTCTCGCTGAAACGTGGGACTTGAATAGCGTCGGGTGGATGTTCTTTTAATGAAATTCAAATAAAAAGCACTTTAATTATCAGTTGCTAATTTAAATAAAAACGTATGGATAAAATTGACATTTTTTGTGTATCCATATTATACATCGCATGTAAAGATACGCATTGCTAGATATTAACAAGTAGTAAAAAATTGAAAAATTTCTTTTTTCGCGAATTTTTACATTTAGGGAAGACTTTAATCGTCTCGAAAAATGCATCTATCTATCAAATTTTAAAATTTTAGGCACATTTTTATATCACGTAATTATGTTTACGTATGCTGTCTTCAGTCGATATTTTACCAGGTGATCCGGATATTCCACGCTCTTATATCCGATGAAGCGAAGGAGATCCATGTCAACTCCGGTGTCCCAAGTCGTTACGGTCGGTTCCGCCTGTTTGAACAAAGACCATTGTCCACCGAAATAAGTACGTGGTGGCACATAAGTGTCTACCTGCTGCAAAGCTTTTGATAATTTCATCGTATATTGCTCGATGGTTGTAGTGCCTTGCTCTGGAGTTAAAACCTTTTTACTTATCAATTCAGCCAAATAACGATCTGGAATCGATCTGGAAAATTGTTTCATAATAAATTTGGTGAAGTTTAATTAATATACAAGGGCAATAGCTTTGAACTGGGAAACCCCGATTGTAATGTTGAGATAGAAATACAAAATACATATCACACTTACGGCCTGTTGCGTATTACTTTATAAATGAGTGGATTTGTGAAAGTTGGTTCATCCAATTCATTATGTCCCCACAGTCTGAAGCAATTTAAATCTATAAAAACGTCTTTCCGGAATTTCCTCTGATATCTAAACGCTGTTCTTGTTGCTCTCAAAACCATCTGCAATACTCACATAAGGCAGCCATAAATATCAAATTCACACTGGCCACACTTCTACCTTCGATAAGTTTAAAGACCAAGGGTTCATCAAACTATTACATATCACTCACGTTCACTTACTTCGGGATCGTCTCCATTCACGTGAATAATCGGCGCTGAGACAAATTTGGCTAAATCCGTGCAATATCTTGTGGATCTGGTACGAGATGCCGGAGTCGTGAAGCCCAATTGATTGTTTATTATAAGATGAATGGTCCCTCCAATTTCAAAGTGTGGCGTCCCACACAAAGCAAGGCATTCCTGATTGACCCCTTGACCTGGGTATGCTGCGTCACCGTGCACCTTAAAGTCATTAAAGTAATAATTGCCGAGTTATTAAAAACATCGTTAAAATCACTTCAATTCAAGATTTACTTGCATTCGTACGTGAGATGAGAACCGTGCCTCGATTCTCCCTACAAATGCACCCTACCTGAACATTCAACACCATGTCGCTCCAACGCGCCTTGACGTTTTCCGAGTAGTCGCCTTCTCCGAGTAACTGCATGAGCGCTCGAGTCCGACCCATTGACACGGGGTTCACAGCTTCTAAGTGCGAAGGATTCGGAAGCATGCTCACGTGTATGTTGCCGTCGTCCGTTCTAAAGTCTATTGACGAGATGAAATGGGTAGCGACATCGCCGGTTGCCTTCGCATCCTCTGGGAACTCCCGCAAGCCACGGAATTTCCCGAAAAGTTTTTCGGGCGGAAACTTCATGATCCCCGTAAGTAAACTCAATCGACCGCGATGCGGCATGCAAAGTACTATTTCCTTTAAAGCATCTGAAAATCGAAAAAGTCATCCGATAGAAGGATAATTTAAGCAAATTAACTATTGTATTTACTTTACTTTTGTGGAACCGTTATTGTTAAGTCACCGAGTTGGGCAAGGTATTCAGTTTAATTTTTATTAATTTTCTTCTACTATTATCATTGTAATTAACATTAATGTAAACAATGTATGTCTAACCATTGGCCGATTGTTTATACAATTCGTAGAAAAATGCTAACATGCTCTCGGCCCCCTCGCTCCCGTATCTTTTCGTACTCGAAAACTTCACAGCTAAAAATCTCTCGAATGCTTGACTCTTCAACATCTCTCGAGCTATAGTTTGTTTTGTACTATCATCGATGGGCTCGTAAAAGGCTTCTTCGAAATTCTTGGTGAACCATTCTCTTTCTTCCTCGGTCTAAAATTAATAAAATAATAATGAAAAACAAAGAAAAAAAATATTAAGCATAGGAAAAAAATTGTAAAATTGATAATTAGAAATGCTTTATCATAAAAAAAGTCTTAAAAAATACCATAGAATAGTCAATAACTAAGTTTAATATCCATACTAAATGTAATAGAATTCTAATGCTAATATACCTCAAGATGACTGAATTCCGCAGATATTGTGCTACTGTAAATTGCCTTCAGAATATTAACTGCATCACTGACGGTCCCTTCAACCTTTTCCGTGCATAACAAACCCTGCAGTGGAACATTATCGGATAAATTGAGACCGAAACGTTCAGGTTGCAATTCTGAAAGTGTCTGTGGTTTCGATAACGAAATCGGATTAATGCTTGCTTGTTTATGGCCATGTTCTCGATAAGCACTCAGAAATCTATAGAAGTTGCTGTTTTTTGAGCGCATTTGTAGTTCTTTTTCTGAAACTAAGATAATTCCAAATTATAATTTTATTAAGTGTAATTTATTTTAAAAATTTTTTGACGATGATTAACAGACATAAGTTAGTTTTTTTTAATTTATTGAATAATTTAAAAAATTAGAAATAAAATATTTCAATTGATACATTAAATAGTAAATATAAAAATATTTTGTAGCAATTTAATATTTTCTTAAAGCAATTGTACAATAAAATTAATTTTTTTAATTATAATGATATACTAAGCTACATACTATTTTAATAAGAATGAGAAAATAGCAATAAATGCACGAAATAATCATCTTATCATATATTCATAGTATTGAAAAAAATAGCTATTATGAGATTGTTATAAATACTTTAATCATTCAGTTTCTATAACTTTTACTGAAAATCTCAAGAGTTTTCACTCATATGAGTTTTAACAATATTGAGAGACACTAAACTACAAGTTTCAGTTAATATTTCAGTTAATTTATTCATTCAATATTTATGCAAAAAAGTAATTAAACATTAACAAAAATTTATAGAATAATTTAAACAATTTATAAAACAATTATACTAAAAAATATAATGATTACACAATAAAGGACACATTATGTTATAAAGCACTTAAATATATCTTAAACATATAATTCGAATTAATTGCTATGTAAGAATATATTCGATCCAATATACACACACACACACACACACACACACACACACACACATATATATATATATATATTCTATTCAATTTATTAGGTAAATAAATTTATTATTATTATTTTTGTTAATCGTTTTATACAGAAAAAATATGTATTATAGATAAATAGGGTTTTCTAATATGTACAAATTTATATCATTAAAACAATTAGTTTTTAAGGGAAATATTGATTTATTAAATTTCATTTAATGTCAAGACAAACTATAAATACTTTTACTAATTTCATAACTGACACATTTTTCCTTTATTAATTTCTTAATAAAACACAATGTTTGAATCTGGCATTAATTAGATATTTCATTTACAATTAATCGAGTGTATATAAAATAGTGTGGCAGATTGGAAATTAGTTATAAATTAAATTATTTGAAATTAAATAAAAAAAATCTTAATTTGTACTAGTAATGATTAACGAAATAAATGAAAACGTACCCTTAGAAATTAGGAGATAAATACGATAAATATTACAAAATATTAAATGTTTTTAATAATTATATTATCAACATAAATTTAATGCAATTATAAAACAATAATATTAAATAACATATTTAAAGATAAATACAATCTTATACAATATTTCTATTGTTATTATCAAAGTGGGAGGATTATATTAATGATCTTTCTTTTTTTTTCTTTCGTTTCTTATTCATGTAGTAAACATTATTACTCATAACGAAAATTCTGTAATTCTTCTTTATGAAAATTTCGTTACTCGAATTATTTTATTATCCAAAAGTTATCTTTAAGACTTTATCCGTTACGTTTAAATTAAAAAAGACAAACATGAGAAAAAAAGCGTTATCAGTTTAGATGAATTTAAGCAACACCTTTATTATAAGCTTAATACGATCTGTTAATAGTTTTTAAAATTTAATGTGCAATATATAAACAAAATTACAAAATTTTATGCTAATCATAAAAAATGATTAAGCTTACGGAAATTAATAAATGTTAAAATTTCAATTTCTTAGTAGTTTAAGATAAATATAAACAAGTACATAAATAAGTTTAAAATTATCAAGTAAAACTTTTCACAATAAACTGAGACTTATTGAGAATTTTATTTGCTTGACTGATTATTGAAATACTAATAAGATATAATTTGAATTAATAAAAATATCGGGTCAACAGGGACAATATTTTTTGGCTAGAAGTAATCATTTTAATTACGAATAAATATACTTCAATTTAATTGAATAAGAGTTGTTTATCAATAATAAAAAAATTTTAAGATAAATTTTTTTTATTTATTTATAAATAAAGCTCACTATTTATTAAACCTGATAAACAAATTATCCATTTTTATTAACAATAATTACAAACAATATTAATATCTTTAGCGATATAATTTTTTATAATAATATAAAAAAAATGCTCATTTAAAAAATTATTTTGGAAAATTTTTACAAGTTATACACGAATCGAAATTTATTAGAAAAGTTTTTCTTTTGATTAGTGTACCAACCTTCAAACTCTCTCGGTATCTTCTCGCGGTGTCCATAGACTCCAGATCCACTATGATAAGTCCTCTGAGTTGTTTTTCGATGGTTGCCCTTGGTAAAATTGCAAAATTTCACCGGCTTTTTACCGAAATCGCGCTTACGACCGGATACTTTAAAGAAATTTCTGTACATATTTAGTATACAATCGATGATAGATAATGTAAGGTAATAAGCTTTTTGATATTAAATTGATACGTTTGGTGAACACCGCTGATCAGCGAATATAGCCCTACGATTGAAGCGTCGAGTTTGGCCTCCACATTATTACTGGTCCGTAACACTTTCGCTTAGACTGATTTCTTATCCGTTTACTTATACATGAGGGAACACACGGCGTATAAAAAGGCTTGTTTAGTCGCTAACGTGTCGCTTTTTTCGCGACTAATAATCGTGATTGTATTTATTACTCTTTCATGAACGATAGTGATTATACATAATGAGAATTGCAAATATATACATTGATGTTCTTAAAAAATTATTACGAAATAGCCTTTTTTTGGACAAGAGCCTGTGCTTTAAAATTATATTTTTAATGATTTTTTTATATTATCAAAGATATTTTTTATCAGCTTCATTTTAAATATAAGTATGACATATATGATTCCAGAAAAGTAAACTCATTTAAAGTAATAGATATTTTCAGGACGTTTATTTATTATAGAATACATTTTATCGAATTAAATATTATGTAATTGAAGATCAAGATAAATTGATGCTTTCAAATCACTTTACTTTTTCTTATTTTTCAGATTCAAAGTTTATCAAAATATAGTATTTTTATTTAGTTTTTTTTATTTTCTTTGTGGACGATTTATTCGAATCAACACAAACTTATAGATAATACATTTATAGCAGCTATTTGCATACGTAATGCAAAACTCTCATTGCTTAGAGTAAAATCTTATTTTATACAACTTATTGCTATTTTTAATTCATTATAATTATATTTTCCTCAGATTTAAATTTATATGAAGAAGCAATTTAAAAAAAGTACCTAAAAATAATTCAGAAAATAAACACTTTTTTAAAATTACGTTTAAAATTACTTTTTAACGCCTAATTTTATATATTTAATGAAAAAATGTAAATTTGATACCTAATCTAAACTTAGTTTATGTTGTAATTTTGTATTATTTTATGTTTATTCTAAAAAATAGCTTATTAATACTTCTATTATACTTTTATTTAAAATTTTAGTTAAAATTTTTTTACATTTTTTATCTTTTTATATTTAGTTTCATTTCCATAATAAAAAATGTAAACAAATATTTAAAATAAAGTGAGAAACTTTATTGTACATAATCAATTCTCGATAATTCAGAGTACTGCAAATGAGTCCTCGAACCTTTTTTAATTACTTCTTCTGATTCAGTTAGACATTATTATTAGAAATTAGTAAAACAAAGCGATTGTACATAAAAGAAGAATAATAATCAAAGATACTTCAACTGTTTTTTACGACACATTAAGTTATATGTTTGCATAAAACTTAAAATATAAACGTAAATAACATAATCAATACAAATTTTGAATGCTTACCAATAATTTTGTTAATTGATGATTTATTGAAATTTACCAAAAATGTATCTTATTCAGCTTATTTGCATTTTTAGTTTTTTTTTTTAATAACTATACCAAATTTATTGTTGTAATACAGTATTTTTTTATTAATAATCTCCACAAGATCACAGTTTGAAAGGAATCGTTAATGCACTTAAATGCTTTTGATGTGTGTATATGTCCATGTATATCGGAGATAAGTGTATTTGTCTAATGTATATCGTTGAATATCTATATTAAATTATTGGCAATCGAATGATTGTTTTAATAATAGCAGTTTCCTAATAAATCGTCATTAGTAATGTACCATTAAGAATCGTATGTGAGTTATATGGCCTTTTAGCCCCGTCATATTCAATAAATTTATTTCTCTGTAATATTGTTACTGCAAAGGCTTATATAAGCGCAGATAAGTGTAAATTTATTTATGATAAATGATATACAATTAATTACATGAATTATTCGATTAATGTATAGGTACGTATGATAAGTAAAAAATTTGTTTTTTAACTGTTATAAGGACATTTGAAAGTTCTTAAAAAATAATTCTCCTAGAAATTGCCAAAGGCCCATGCGTTCGTATTATTATCCGTCTTATATTTCAGGATAAGCCGAGCCGATAAGATCCCTGCCTCGATATCTAAACTTGTGTGTGATAATATTGAATTTTGTACCACCCAAGGATACTGCACAAGGTTGCTCTGGCCGGACAATGAAGCAGACCGTGTAAAGAGCCATTTCTAATTCAGGTGATGTACCTACAAAAATGTTCGTTACCGGCTTGTCGATGCCATTAAACCTTACGTGTGCCTTTACGATCGCTGCTTTCTGAAATATTAATGACAATTGTATAAGTTTTAAAATTTAAAGTTAATGAAAGATTTGATTGTATCGAAAACCCTTGATATTGATATCGAGAGCTTTTTTATTTTTTTTTATTAACTTATTAATATTATTAGTCTTTCAACCTAATTATGTTTAATCTGATTTTAGTATTAGATATTTTTTATTATTATTATTTAAGTAGCTTCCTAATTTTGTTTAATTTGTTGAGAAATTCGAATATGTAGTAAAATTTATAGGAGTTTAAAAAATTTAATTAAAAATATAATAAATAATTAATTTAACCACATGGTTCTCCTCTCTTATTGTTTTCATTGTTACTGTATAAAACTCCTTATATTTGTTGTTAACGAGCATGAACAAGTAATTTTTTAGGGTCTATTTTCTAAAATTTCATACAGAATCCTATTACGTTAAATCGTTTTGGCAAAAATATCAGCAGCTTAAGTAGTAATAATTGAAGTGTAGGAGGAGATGCGACTTAACTTACATTTCCAAGGTCAATTTTCTTGATATAGCCAAGATAATCGAGTCGTTTTTTGAGCTCCTCCGCGTTAAAGTAAATCCAGTTGTGAAGGCCAGAGACTTCATTGCCGAGCTTGAGCTCGGTGAGAAAGACGTGTTCGAAGCCGCTACTGCCAATTTTTCCCTCTCCTCTTGAATACAGATTGAACCAGAGCGTGCGAAGTGTGTCCTTGTACTCATAGTAGTCTTTCTTGATGAAACCCTTATCGGCGAGGAAGCGCATTGCTGCTGACATGAGATTCGTACTTAGAAAAGTGTCTACCAGGAGGCTTTCTTCCTGGCGTTGGGCCGGACTTATATACTCGCTCTCTCTAGTGTCTAATTTGTAGTTGTCATAAATAGCCAAGACTTTTTGAATAGTTGGCATTTGTAGAGCTTCGGGCTTTACTTGAAGTAATCTGAAAAAAAGATTAACAAAGCATTACAATCTCACGACCGAAAAACAATAAAATTAGCTTCATTTTTACGAGCAGATTTTCGTTCTCCTGGACGCAATATATTTGATCATCTAAGTTTAAGTTTAAAAGAACAGTAAAAATAAACTCACGGCTGAGCAGCCTCGTCTTTGGGGTTATTTCCAGTCGTCGTTTTCTGCAGATTGAGGGTTATGTATTTATTCGCGTTATTGATGTCCTTGGTGAAGAGCGCCTCCGAAAGCTTCTGGAGGTCCTCGTCGGTGACGGTGTTACCTTTACTGTAAGTCGGATTACTCGAGGAGCCCTTACCGGAGCCAATGGCCGCTCCCGCTGCAGATCCTCCGACGAGGGCCGCACCACCGATCGCCGCACCGTTCGAGATTCCTGGGCGCTTGAATTGGCCGCCACTGGGCCTCACTGGTTCTGAAGAGCAAAATGTAAAATGCGTCTACTTTTGTACCTCTGCCTATCACTTGGTGTATTTATGAATGTTGGGTTAAAATATTAATATGTATAGGCCACATAAATAAAGTTGCTTTAAACTTTTTAACATTGTTTTATTTTGAAATTTAATGCCTGGATAATTACTTACTGATTGTTTTAAATCAATTTTAATATTATGCATATCAATTCTTATAAGATTGCTTGTCTTCTTACAAATCTATATTCGATTATCAAGCTATATCGTGTAAAAAAACTTATAAAGTTGCATTTTATGTATTTAGTTTAACGTATTTAGTTTTTTTAGAGAGAGATTAAGTAGATATTAGTAATTATTCGAAAAATGAATCTACTTATTAAACTATTGTAGCTTAATCTAACTATACGAGCCCTCATAAAACCTTATTTGTATTCGTACAATAATATGTATAATTATTTCATCGTAGAGCGAGTTTATACTAAAGGTTGTAATTAACATAGCGAAACAACGTGAAAATAAAATATTTCTTCATTTTAAGTAACATAGAATTGGTAACGAATAACGTATTGTAAAATCAGATGACAGTTCATGTATTTTTTTCAACTTTACGTTTAATAATAAAAAAGAGTATTTTTAAATGATTTAATTAAATAAAATGATTCGTGTCATGAAAATTTTTTGAAAATATACTTCCATTGCAGTCTTTGTAAAATTATTTTAGCGCTCTAAATTATAGGAGTATTACAATTTTTGAATAAAAATACTTTCTGGTTCCTTGATAATTCATTTAAAGTGTAGTAACTATTAAGTTCTAAAGAAGATAAAGTTTCACATTGGAAGCATATTTAGAAGGTTGTATTTATAGTTGTTTTAAAAATATAATATGTATAAAGTAAAATTGAGTAAGTTATTTATTACTATAAACCGCTCACCTTTGTTCTCCTTTATCACAGACTTTTGAAAAGAAATTTCTAAGAAATTTGTTTTAAATTATCCGAAAAATAATTTAATAATCTATCCACTCCTATTATATATTAAATATTGTTGATTCCAATGTTTTCAATAGCATCTAAATTACTTTACTCTATGTTTTTATAATAAGAATATTAATTATGTGAATTTCAAAAGCCTTCCAACAGGTAGTAAGCATACGCACCAGGAGGCAAATTTGTAGGTCTTCGGTTCGGCGTTGATGAACCATGTTTAGCTTGTTCAGATTTTGGATTAGGGGGTTGCGATACATTAGGATACAGTCCCGGGTCGTAAGTCGACGTTGTTGAACCATGATTATTTCTACCGCCAACAATATCAGCCCAATTCATTGTGCTTGTTTTTGATTGGGGAGTTACAGGAGTTGGAGTTTGGTGTAATGCATTAGTGGGCGTCCCCACGAATGGTGTCGCAGGTTTCCCCCCTGCGATTCCTAAATTAATCGAACCACGAATAAAGTGATATTTCATAACGATAATAAAATTTCATAAAATAATTAATGATAGATTTTCAATTTTTTGTATACAATTCTGTGTTTTATCAATAAAATTGTACAAAATCAAAAAATGATTTTATTGTATAAATTCTGCCAGACATCGAAGTCCTATCTATAAACTAAAAAGTATTAATAACATATAAAATTTTTTATAATGTATCTGGATTTCTTTTTCATTTAATTCATAATACCGATTTATTCGATAAAGAATAATGTCGTCCCACCCGAATTCGGTGCCACAGTGGGTCGGTGCCCAGGCGTCGGAGTGACCTTCCTGTGGGAACCGCCTTCGAAACCACTGAGATCTGCGATCCAGTCCCCATCGGATCCGGGCGGTTTGGAAGGTCCGACATTAGTACTCGGATCGGACTTGCGAGCCTGGTTTTTTGCTTCCTCGTTAATTTTTCCCCCGAAATTGCCGACGCCAATGGCCAGGACCGAATCGGCGGACGAGGCTATGCCCTTACTGGTATCGATCGAACTCTTTGGTCTCTGGGACGTCGCTTTCGCCGGCACTGCTACCGTTGAACTCGCTGTGCTCCCGGCCAAAGGACTCACCGTTGAAGTTGACTCATCTTTTTTTTTCTTCCAGAATTTCCAGCCAGCGTCGACGTCTGTGTTTCACGTACAAAAAAGGTTGATTATCACTTTACGCACGCAGAACTTGACAAATGTTTTAAGAATGGTTCTTATATCGGCTTACGAATTAGGAGTGATTTTTGCACGTGGGCAGCATTGGAATGAAAAGTTGTTTTTTTTTGGAAATATTTTTAGTGCGAAAATAATTTGCTAAAATTTAATTTAGTATAATTTCATGCTTAAGTGTTAGAACATCACAATTAAAGATTTTGTCAAGCGTATTATGAAATTTTTTTACAGTTTCATTGTAAACATCTCTGTTGTACAAACGTATTTTTTTAGGCTGATTATATACGATAATACAAATAGAAACACTCTAATTTTTGTGAGTAGATAAAATATTTATTGTCAATTTGGAAGCAAAATTTTTCATAATTTACTGTAAATAAATTATTTGAAAAATCTATTGGATACAAACAATATATTAATTATGAACTAATCAATCAAAATTATCAATGTTGATTTCGTTATACTTTTTCTATAACAATAATAAATATTTCAAAATCCAGTGTACATTAGCGGTTTAAATTATCCTTGAACTGTATTGGATATCTATTATTGTTTCAAATAAGTCTGACAACATCTGCTCAAACAACTATACTTTATATACGCGTTTAAATATGTTTGGGAATATTTTTATTAAAAAATATTTGAGGAAATCGAAAGAATAGCCTACATACGTAGTTCGAAATTATTAAAATCATTATAAAGTTTAGTACATATTCCTTTTCAGAATTAGTACAATGTCAGTTTTTGTGAGTCATTTTTTTCTATCCGATTATAAATTGAATTAAATTTAAATATTTTAAAATAAATTTTAGAATAATTTTAGTCGTTATGTTTTCAAGGCTATTAAATCAACGAATTTTTCATTATCTGAACTTATAATTATTAATAAAAAATGTTTGAATTAACAAAAAAATTGGAAAAATCGTAGAAACTTTCTATGCAAACATTAGAAAAAATAGTTTCTTTATATGTCAAGCTATGAACTTTTACAATCAGGGTTATCAGTAAAATATGAAAAATTGAAAACAGTTTTTCTACAAAAAAATTTAATTATTATTAGAATTTATTGTGAATTATTTAAATATCTTATAAAAATATTTTAAGAAATAATTTAAATAATGAATATCAATGATTTTTTGAGTAGATAAATTATAGCATTAAAGTACTATTTACCGGAAAAATTTGTAATTTTCAATTTATGAAAAGCTAAATAAAAGAAATTAAACTGATTTCAATGAATTGTTTTTTTTTTAAATTTATTTAACCATATAAAAAGGCTACTTGCTTCATTGAAAACGGGTCGTTAACTAGCGATCTTGACATGATTACTATGCGAAAATGCGCTTTTCTGCATAGCTAAAAAAATACAATCATCGTTTAATCAGAAAATGTTCCATGGTTGTAAAAATGTTAAAATGAAGCTTTTTTTTTACTTCTATCGACGAAGCATATCAACAACAAATTGAAAAATAAAATAAATTATACTGTAATACATTTTACAATTATTTTGAGCAGATTGCTTTTGAATTACTTTATTGGACTTTACCAGTGTAATTAAAGTATTTTAATTCAAAGGAATGCATAATGTCTGAAATAGCAATTTTTTCGATATATAAATCAAAAGGTGTTTTGATTGAATATTGAATATAATTTATACCGTTTTTACGTAAATAAATGTTACACCTGGAGTTTTTATATTTTAACTAACTCGACGGCAAAACGAAATATCAGAATAAAGATATGAGACAATTTACCGACAACCAGCGACAGCGACACTAGAAGTACGAGAAGTTTTAAGCCTTTCATAGTCCGTGAGCTCCTAAGCCTTAGTAATACTCTTCGAGCGAACTCGAGATTGACTGTCGACCCGAGGCTAAATCAGCGGTTTCCTACAGTTGTATACACTCGCGCCACCAGCAACACTTTCCCTCAAGCCTGATCGTTGATTGGTCGGCACCACGAATACGGCAAAGAATAAAAAAAAGAGATGTAAAAAAGATATCTGATAGCTGCTTGGGCACCGCGTTCGAGATGATGTCAGGGGACTTGAAAAGGTCAAGGCAATCACACATCAGCGCAGCTACGGGGATAGACCGAGGAAGGCACGTCCTCGGCTGTCGACGCTCTTCCGACTAGTCTTGAAGTCTTTTAAGCCGAGGGACTAGGAGCGAAAGGAAGCACGAGAAACCGATGAATTTTTATTGTTGTTGTAGCACCTAGAACTGGCTTGTGATTATTTTTATTGAAATAAGTATTATGATTTTATCTGCTGATCCAGCGACGTGGTGTTTCAATTTTGTAAAAATTCTGAATCCGGTTTCCAAATGGTTGTGGTGTTTGAACGAAGAGAGAGTTTTGAAAAGTATTGTTGATATTTAATCGAATATAAAACGTAAATAAAATTTCTTATGTATTAAAATGTTTTCATCGAAAGCAATTATTTATCGATAGCTAAAGCTTTAAGCGATGTATTTTTTTACTTTCATTGAAAAATTATTTTCATTATTATTTCAATTAAAATTTAAAGATGATTTTAAAAAAATTAATTGAAATATCGAAATATATATATATATATTACTATATAGGTTACATACTATGTCAATACTGCTTTGCGGAAACTGTAAATTTCATTTTAATTTTACTTAATTATTAAAATATAATAGTATCATAAATCTCTTGGATGGCAGAAAATTAAAGCCAATGACATGTAATGATTCACAATATTACATACCCTTAAAATTTAACGAGTTTCTTATTGATTGTATGGTTTTGCATTTCAAAATGATCGTCACAAACTTATAAAGAAAACATAAAATATGTGTATTGAAAAATAAAAACTATCTTTTTCGTCCTACAGTATTCATTAATAAGCTAATATCAATGATTAAAGAAAGAAAATCATCATAAATTAAAAAATATATAGTAGAAAAAACTATTTACCAGCGGCGTCTTTTTTAACAAGCTCCAATCAATTGTAACAAAATATAATTTAAATTTTAGTATTATTCATCTCTTACGTTGGAATATCCAGCAAACCTCGTAGTAATTCATAAAATTAAAATTTTTAAAATAAAAATACAATATTTTTATACGTATGTATAGAAAAATTATAATTTATCTTAAATTGGCATTACGTTAAAATTTTACGTTAATTTTTAAATGTATATTTTCTGAAATATTATAACAAATGTTCTTCGCAGTTTTTTTTTCTTATATTCATTATAAAGAAAACTAAATTCCAATTCAATAATTATTTATTAATATATGTATTTATTTATTAATCAATATCTAATGTTAAATCTAAATGTTCTTAGACTGCTTATTCATACAATTAAACGATAGCGTCAAAGATACATTTTATCAGTTTCTAGGTCGGTTCATCTCAAAATCTTATTTATGAAATTTGAATGTAAAAAGACATGATTAGATTTTTACAAACAATAAAATTATCTATCCTGTAATATAGTATATTAAGTTAATATTACAATAAAAATGCATACAGCACTTATATTCATCCGTTTACTTAGGCACATGTAAAAT
This sequence comes from Kradibia gibbosae, assembly GCA_018907135.1. Taxonomy (NCBI): domain Eukaryota; kingdom Metazoa; phylum Arthropoda; class Insecta; order Hymenoptera; family Agaonidae; genus Kradibia; species Kradibia gibbosae. Next base: position 12,817,375 of record JACCHX010000001.1, on the reverse strand, counting down.
GACAAAATATAATTATTTATCTTTATAATATACATTCATTTTCGTTTAATAGTATGCTTTAATAACTTGAAATTAATATTGTTTTCTACAGCTCACTATTTTTGAAACTTATTTTAAAATTATAAAATCAAAATCAAGGGAAAATATATTGCCGCCCATATTATAAAAAGAATAAGTAGAATAATGATACTCTTCGTTCGAAAACTGTCCCATCCAATTAACATATGCTTACAGCCTTTAATTGGAGGCATAGTACAAGCCATCTAAAATATATTATAAGGTTTAAATTTATTTATAAGTGTATTATGTAAATAAATAATAATAAATAAAAAATATTCACATGTAAGATCAAAATGACTTAATATTTTATAAATTATGTAATCAATGCTGTATAAATCGATTTATTAAATGAATTCAGTTTTTAACATTGAAATTTAAAAAACAGCACATAATACATAATTGAAGTTGAATTGGTTAGGTTATCAAAGTAGCTAATTATTTTAATCACAACTAAACAATCTCGTTCTACCTTAGCATTTAAGTATAAATACATATAAATACATATATATGTGTGCATATATGTGTATATGTGTACAAACATATGCACATATAGTAAAAACACTTACTGTTTTTATAAATGAAATATCAATAGTGTACGTCTTACAAAACTAATGAAATTAAATTACAAAAAATTTATTTTTAGTCTTCTAACCTCACGATCTTCTGGGCATTCATAAAAATTACTATTTAGCCAAGCGACGCTATTTGACAGACGCATTTCTGTTTGCGTTGCTTTATCTTGAGTTGATTGTGTAGATTTTTGGGTTATTAATGAAAATTTATCAAAAATTATATTAGTTGAAGGCGATACAATTACAATTCTATCATCGTCATTAAGTTCAGAAACCAATTTTATAGTGAAGCTCTGGTCGTTTTCGTCGCTTCTTTGACTTTCCTCTAATTGTAATTGTAATAAAGTATTTCGTTACAATATATTAAACTTATAATACGAAATATATATATTTGCGTCAAAAGCATATTTAATTACCTAAATCGTGTGGCCGAAATTCTGAAATTCTGACTTATAATAATTTGAATTCTCATTAAAGTAATTTGTGAATCTTTATTATTCAGTTCCTTTTTTAAAATATGATCATCTACGAATAATTACATAAATTGAAATTGTAGCTTAACGATTTATAACAGTAACATACCATTTATAGAGCGTAACAAATGTCACATTATTCAAATTTTCTCGATATTTTTTGTGTACTAATTGGAGTTTTTGGAATAAAAACAACTAAGTGTAAAAAATTGATTTATTATAACAGGTTAAAAATTATAAATATTATAATATACAAATAAAATTTATTTCGTTTAAATATTGCAATACTTAATGTATTAAGATAATAATGTCATGTATTAAAACACGATTTCTTTATACTTTGCTATAATTATGTTTAAAATCTTATTTAAGTATTTGAAATTCTGAAAATGAAGGTTATTTATAACAAAATATGAATAATAATAGAATAAAAATATAAGTCCAGTTTTCGAAAGTCTAAATCAGATTTTGTTTTATTTGTAAATGATTTTGTTCTTAGATTAACGACAGTTAAAATTCTTGTATAAAAATTTAATATAATTTTAAATAAATTTTTATAACGTATAATTTATTATAAATATTAGTTAAAATACTTTAACCAACATAATAAATACATACTAATAATCAATTCAATTTAATTTTCTTTAATATCTGAAGATTTATAAAATTCAGAATTTTACATTTAATAATTTTAAAATCTATGCATTTGTGACTTATAATTTATCCACAGAAGTTATAATATTTCGACAACATTCATCATCTCATAACCGTAGCTTGAAATAATTTTAATTGTATAAAATAAAAAAGTTACAATTGCTACCAACGTATTTTACAATAATAAATAAATACCTTCATTAATTTTAAAATATACTGAAATGATTTCTTAAAATACAGATTAATATTAAAAACTTACATATAATAAAATAGTTTATACACTAAATATGATAGAAAATTATTTAATACAAAAAAATTTTTTTAATAATATATAAATGTATCTAAACGAAATTTACTATTTAATGTAATTATTTTATATACAATGCACATTTGTATAAACAAAATTTATAACAGTTATTACCGGTAGCTTGATTATTTTATTAAAACGTAGTTCCGATGACATTTCCGTCAACTATTAAAACATAAATACAAGTTGAATTATTTTATACAAAAATTAATGTAAAAACTCTTAGTCAATGATGACATTATTTTATTAATCTTCGCTTTGATTTTATATAAAAATTACTTCAATAAAAAGAAATATAAAATTACGATTACTTTTTAACAAATATATCAAAAATATGTTCTTATTAAAATTATCAATTGTCATCAACTGTAACTATTATTAATAGTAATAATGATAAAATAGCTTGCACAACTATTCTAATGTAATAATGCAAATTCTATACAAATTTATTTAATAGATTTTTATTGAATATACTTTCTAGACTAATATATCCTAATTGCATAAAATGATCTTTTCACATATGGAGGTATTGAGGTTTGTGTGTAAACCACATTCATTCTAATAAATACTATTTTGTAAACCGACAAAAAATACTTAAGTAATCAATTATTATTTACGTTATAATATTTATTGTCTTCCTTTTTTGTCCCTGCATTAGAGCATAATTTTTTAAATGATTGATTTGTTCGAAAAACGCTTAATAATATGGTATATGATATATTTACTATTCATATTACTGCACTTTCCAAGTAGCACGTCACCAGTCTCAAAAAAATAAGAGACCCACAAAGGCAAAAACTTAATCTTAGCTGTACTTAACAAAAACCAACAAATACACATTGTTATCGTTTTCGAAACACAGCATTAGTTTATTTACAATGCTTAATCCAACGATTTATTATAAAATTAAATGCAAGATCACATGATCTGACAGCTAACACTCATTTAACTACATATCACCAGTTTTTTTGACTTCGATTAGAAACTTTTTTAGCATTGCGGCACTGTCAAATAATTTAGTTGTAAATAAAGAAGAAATGAGACGAAACAGCAACGTTCGCTTGATTTTCGAATTTTTTCTCAACTCCTCGATACTACAGCAGACCGTATTGTGTGAGAAGAACGTAGACAAGTATCCAGATAACAAGAGCAACGATTATGAAAATGAGAAAGAGAGTCTTGAGATAATGCCAGGGGTTCTCGAGACGATGCTCCGGCCAAATTTTGGCTACGGGGCTTTTACAGGCACCACTGTGACAAGGCACGTCATTAGTGTTCGCACCCATGTCCATGGTCATTTTTATATCACCGAGCTCCGTGTCTCCAGTGTCCGGACCGTGGCATGGTTTCGTCTGGCTGATGAACTTCCCCGGGATATCCATCTGTGGACAATCAAGAGTGTTATGTCAATTTTATTATCCAAGTATGAAAAGATAGATTTAGGTCTGTTAATATTAGCTGGTAATCTACAGATCATAATGCTTTGGATTTTCGTTTAATAATATAAAAGGTCATAATAAATTTAGTTAAAGCTATTGTTAAATTTCTCTTGTTCACGCAATTCAAACCTTCAACATCGACCATTTTAATAATTATAATTTCATTGTTAAGAATTCTTAAAAATGTTGCGATTCGGATAACATTGACATTATTACAAAACTTGACAACATTGTCAGTTGAATTGTTTAAAAGATGAATATTAATGATATATTAATAAGTAAAATATTGTAAAGGCTTTTTTTATTCATTTTTTCAAGCGAATGATGCAACCTTTTTATATTACAATTTTTTAAAATTTTTCTAACTTATATTAGTAGCAGTTTTATGTATAATAAAATCAATCTTTTTATTGTTGCGTTCTGTTTGTTTAATTTTTCAATAATGTTGATAAACAAGATTTTCATTATTCGTTTTATATTTCATTTTATATGATTATATTAAATTAAAGCTATAAATATAATTACCCGTATATTTGTCAAAAAGTTTCTTAAAATATAAATTCTGTGAAAATGTCAACAATAGCTACTGCAACAAAACAGTGAATGAATTAGTAGTGTTATTTTATTTATCGAACTTATTCGATCAATTTATTGATTATTTAGACTTTAGTTTATTTCTGCGCTAAATCAAATTTCATTACTAAATGAAATTTGTGAAATATTTATACATTTACATTATAAAAAGATTTTAAATACGACTTAGTTTAATAAAAAAACTACAAGTTTAAAACGAATATATCTGTTTATAAGATGTAATTGTTAAATGTTTTTTAATTATTGAAAATAAGAAAAGTTTTGTACTTGAAATAAATTTTTTTTATTAATTTGTGGTAAAAATATGCTTTTATATATTACAGAATATAAACCCAAAAGATGATTAGTTATAAAAAAAATTATTATTTTATTTTTCTTTTAAAAAATCTGACGAATAGATGTAATTGCGATAAAATATGCTTTAAATTTCATTGCATTATATAATTTTAATTAATTATAATGTATAATAAATGACAATACTTTGTACTAGGAAATTAAATTTAAATTTCTTGCATATTATACAATATTATATGCATAATTTTTATTATGTTAAAGTAATAGTTTAATTTTAATTTTTTTATTTTTTTCGAAACAATTCCAATTAGTTTGTAAGAAATAAACTCATCTACAAATATTCTAACATATTTTATAAACCTGACAAATATCTTAAAAAGCTATAAAAAAATTTTGTTTTAAAAATAAGTATTGTTAAAAACTTTAAGGTGTTTCTACTAAAATTACAGGTGATATACAAATGTTGAAATATCCTATTACGTTGTTGTGTTTTAATACAATAATCCTAAGAAAATTCAAGTAATTAAAAATTTAGTAAATACCTCGAATTAAATACTCTGAAAAACCGTGCAATCCTTACGATATCTTGAACAGGTTTTATTTTTGAACTTTAGAACGAAGTGATTATATACTGGAACAGCACTCGAAAACTAGAGTAATAAACTTTGACATATTCAACATTTTTTAGCTATTTTTTCACAAATTTTCAGTGGACACAGAATAATGAAACATTAATTTTATGTAATACTGTAACAACGTTATTTCATAGTCAACGCGATAATATTTTTAAAACACTAGTGCATTGAAGTATGTTTTAGAAATTTTATTAAATAATGAAATTATTAAAATAAATTGAATCTATCTCGAGTGTGACTCGATTGAAACACATTATACGAAATCACTCATGGAGGTGACAAAGCCCGACCGAACTTGTCGGAGTACGGAACTCTTATCGTGAATCGTTTTACCGCGAGAAAGAAAATGAGTATGAGCGTATATGCAAGCAGTCGAGGATCGCCTTCACTCGACACGTTTTACATTGTTGCATTTCCTTGGCAGGCTCGCAATTTTATGGTGATTACGGTACCCGTTATGCTTGATCATTTTAATAACATGAGATCGTTATTTAACCTCACGCTCTACATCTTATTGATAATTTTTAAGTCAGTTACGCTATGTTACACATGGAGTACCGAATTCTTTGCTTCAAACTTCTCCGAAGCTCATTCGGTATGTGATGTTACAGTAGAACAAAATTAACAGTTCAATCACACTCGATTAACCGGCTACAACGATCAAGTAGGAACTGACTAGTTAATGTGAAAGGCTGTTAGAGGACAGTACTGTTATCAATTGTTATCGGACCCTTGCTACCACTTACAAGCGCACACATACGCACATCAATAATACCTCTTCTCCCTCCCGCTCCCTCTTTCTCTGTTATTACATAAACTCACTCTCTGTTTTGTTTTCTTTAAAATCCTTTGAATGAATTTTTACGAGAAGTTAAACATAACATTATACGTATTTTAAATATGGTTTAATGGTATGCAAATATTAATATAATCTTCGATATTATACAAACAGTAAAAATTATAACATTTATTAATAATTTTAATACAATTTTTTGTTTATAAAAAAGATATTATTTTAATGATATTGAAAAAATACCTCTATAAAAACAAATTATTGTAGTTCTAAAAAACAATTGCTGACAAATTATTAATTTATTATTTGTACATTACAGTAAAATTTCATTAATGAATGATCATATGGTAAATATAAGAATTACGATAATCTTCTGATCGACATTGTAAAATAAATTTAAATAAAACAACTTACGGTTCGTAAATACTAATAAAATGTTAATTTAATGAAGATTAACCACTTCAATAAAGTTTTTTTATTCTTATGAACATTTAAAAAGACAAAACTGATTACAGAGTTTTAAAGTATTAAAGTATATGAATTATTATATTTCATTTTTTTATAATTATCATTAGAAATGCATTTAAATTTTGTTAAATAATCAAAGCATTAGAAACTCAAGCATTAGCAATTTAATTCTTTTGAGCAACTATTTCTGTTACGTAAAATTTAGCTGTTGAGATTGTGAAGTGTTAAGGATATTTCATACAATTTTTGTTGTGTTCATTTTTAATTATTTTACAAACTACGATTCGCACACTAACATTAGGTATTAATTATTTTTTTGACAGTATTATGTGTCAATATTTAGTTTTTCCAAACAACGGTACAATACAAGTTCAAAATAATATGATGATATTATTTTGAAAAAATTTAATTTCTACAATTAAATTTTTAACTTCTGTTTGAAGACTTGTAGCTTTTGTATAATCAATCTAAATTTATTTTACAATTATGGCGTTGTTCATACAGCTTTGACATTAATTTCAAATAATGATGAATAATAATGATGGTGTTTTTTTCAATTTATGTAGATATGTAATTTGAACTCTTTCGAAATATGATAATCCTCTATATTAATTAGCATGCCGCTAATAAAATAAAGCGCGTTTGTAGATACGCACGCACGCATATATATATATATATATATATATATATATATGTGTGTGTGTGTGTGTGTGTAGAACTCAAGGAGAAAGATAAGTTCAATAGATGTTATACAGTTCGGGTGTGTTTGAAAGTGAAAGGATCAAGCCATCGAAGAGTTCAAAACCTCACAACAAATGGTTTGTGTATGTATATAAGTACATAAGTAGTATATGTGACTATTAAATCATGTGTATGAACATACGATTCACTGACAAAGTCGTAATGCATACGCTTGCCTTCTTAAATATTTAATTATTAAATATTGAGCCGTGACCTTACATGCTGAGTAAAAATATCCGCATGTATTAAATGTAACTCACGTGAGCATCCTACTTAGTTTGTTTTTAAAATTCTAAATAGAATGATAGAGTAGAATTTTATGAGCTTTTAATTTTATTAATTTTACATAGTTTTATTAGACGTGTAACATTTAATTATACTAGCCATTTAATAATTGATCAGTCATTTCAACTAATTATACATTGCATAACGCATAAAAGAAAGATAAATTTTAAGCTTTACAATGAAAATTTGATTAAATTTAATCATTGTTGATGCTTAATGGCTAGCATTCTTATCTATATTACAATTAAAACTCAAGTCCTCTAACGTAATCACAAGTTTCTTACATTTCTATAACTTTATGCGCTAAATATCAAATATAATAATACTGAGAAATCAACTTATTATCAAAAGAAATATCTGAAAAGATTACTCTAAAAAATAAAATATATGTTGAATAATTTCTTAAGTGTTTTTTACGAGATAGAAGTGGTAGAAATATACATCTTATCTACAACAAAAACAATATTGGCTTTAGTCATATTGAAAGTTATGATTTAAATGACAGCCACATACAATTATTATTCTTATCGACAGCGATGTGTTGTACTAAATAAAACTAAAAATATATTCACCAGTGTTAATAAACTAAAGTCTATCGATAAAGTTTTAAACCTTTAATACGCTGATTTACAAAACACGCTCACGCGACAAGATCCTGAATATCCAGTTGGGCGCATGCCAACTTTTTGTTGTTTAAGCAGATAAAATTGATACCTTATTTTACTCACCAATAGAATAAAAATATACTATATATATAAAAATAGCAATCGCTCAATAAATTAAGATATTTAATGTGAAGCAAGATAATAAAATCATGTATTTTATGAAAAATCGCTGAGAAAAGCTACATATTATTGATTATTTTCATTGCACATTTCTGGACATTTTTAAAGATTTATAATAGTTAATTCTAAGAGTCTTATAATATTCTAATTATTCGCCCACGGGTAGAATATAAGTAAAAAATCAAACAAAAATGTGTCTATTGTGAGATGGAAAGGCATATTATATGCACATTAATTAACAATTTAATTTATTGCGAGACAGCTTAAATTCATTATAGCCTTGTAAATATATACAGCACAAATTCTTTAAAAAGATCGTTTATTGCGCAAGCTTATTTCTAATACACGTTAATCTATTCATTTACGTAAAAAATGATGAGAGATCAATTGCATAAACAATGCATGAAACTTATTTACCGTGTACGCCTGTGCCTATATGCATGATTCAAAAATTCTAAGCGAAGATACCTGTAGTCATGATCTTGAGGCCACTTGACGTAAGCTTACCATCGACAATAAGCCCTGTTCGACCAAATTTAAGAGAAAGCTTGCCACTGAATCATTAAATCGAACATAAGCATCAATTTCATAACCAGTTTGGGTTAAAAAAAAAGATTCGTTGTTCCCGTGCTTTATCGGTGCCCGTAGATCACGCAAAATTTGAAAGACCCAAGAACCGTTTACCTGTTGGGGATGCCAAGTGTGCTTGAAAAAGCTCTTGAAGCACCTCATGCTCGTCGAAGCCTGACGGCCGCTCACTTAGAGACGCCTTTACGTGCTTTCAATCCCGCTCCATTCGTATAGTTTGGCCTAGGGCAGACACCCTCGGAAGATGACGTGTGCGGGTGGACGACGACGGACTACCGAAGTACAACGGCCGCGCGCTACCCGAGAAATGAGCTCGCCGCTTCGCTCCATACAGCCGCCGATGCCCGAGTTCAGACTTCGGAGTATAGGAGACGGGGCTACCCCCTCCCCTCCTCTTGCAATAGCTTCGTCTTAACTTTAGGCTTTGTACACACGCACGATTCGGTTGGGTCACTTTGTCACGCGGCTTTTTCCCTTCTCGCTCGGCACTTCTTTGGTGGCCACTTGGCCAGTCGTTGACTAGGCAGACTTGGATAACCTCGTGGGCGTCACAGCACAGCGACGTTTCAGTCGCGAGCATAAAGCCGCGAGGGTAACCACATCCTTAACTAGAGGATACATTAACCGGCGATTTTTTGTACAATAATTTTGGCCGGAAAAAAATACTTTCTAAGTTGTTATATAGCGGTAACCAACCGCTGTATCCTTGACACTAGATATCGTCTTTATCAATTATGAAAAAAGCATGACTTGTGAGTCGCGATCTTTTTACACGAATTCCCAATGTCGTAAGACAATTAATGCATTTATCAAAATCAAAACGATGGCTTCGCAAAAAATTAGAACTAATCTGTATATCTTCGATTGCAGAATTTAAACTATCAATCCAAAATGATAAGCACGTTTTACTTGTGTAAAAAAATTATTATAACACATATTAGCTATGAATTAAATTTACTCTAATGTTATACCAAAATACAGTAATACTTGTTAATCGAGAGAAAAATTAGTAAAACTCTTTTACAAAAAGGTAGGTGATTTATGAGACTATTGAATATAATTCGATTTACTTTTTATATTATGTTTCCACTGTTTTTAATTATTATATAGAATTAAATTCTTAAATAACTAACCAGTTTTATTTGCGTAATTTTGAAGAAATTGATGAGCACTAATATGTAACAATAATACATCTTATGTAAATGTGCGAATTAACTTTTAATTTTTTGCATTGTATTCGTGAAATTGAAACGCTAATATTCATGATTCATGCATAGAATGTAGGGGAACTTGAAATATTTTTTAAGCTTATCATTCCGTATGAATTATTAATATCGTATTACAATTATGACTACTATATAATCCATTAAAATCTAGTAGGATTATACTAATTAAAAATTTTCATGTTTGTTCAAGTATTTTCATTTACAATGATAAAACTTATTTAGGATTTGAAGTTAAACGTTAAAAAATTTTTATCGAATAATTTAATAATTTTTCTTTCCTATTTTATATTCTTTGCCTTCCTCAAAATTTCAATTACCTTTTACGATTAATTTTTTTTTTTTTGCAGTAACATAATGAAATTTTTGAGATATGTGATAATAAAATAATTATACGGAAAATACTTAAATTATTTTAAATTTGGTTTTATCATAAAAAAATTAATGTTTGTGTTTATTTTATATTTGTTTTCTTTATTATAACTTTTTTTTATGATTTAAAATCATTGATCTGTAGATACGCGCAAAATTTTACTAACTTTTAGAATTAAGAGTATAATTTCAAAAGCAATTGAAACTAGTGTCGTAATAATTCTTACTACATTAATTATCTAATGTAGTTACAGTGAGACATTAATTGATCATTTAATAACTTCAATTATTTCTCTACTGAATTCCTACAACACAATGTCTTGGATTAAATCTTTTTTGTACAAATGTTTGATGTAAACGTAATTGAAAAACATTGTTTTAATATTTTTTATAATATAAAAAAAATGTTAATAAGAGTACTCCAGTTATTTTCATTGTAATCTTGATGTTATATATTTCGATTGTTATATGTTCTTTGAATGTTAGTTCTTAAATATTTATAAAAAATCAACATTTCATATTTCTTCTAACATAATAAGTTATTAATATTATTTTTATTAAAAATAAACAGTCTTCACATTATCATTCTAAAATATTTTTTTTTTATATTAGTAGTTAAAAATTCTGAGCTTATTTAATTATATAACCTCGAATTAAACTTATTATTATGAAACTTAATTACATTATTAAATAAGAACCATCTTATTAATATTTTATTTTGTTTCACTATCATTAGTAACAATTCTGATATATTATACGGATAAACAGACGCATGAAAGTACTATTATATTGAATATTGATATTTAAATGACTTTTATATGAAAAAAAAGTAAGTTGAAATATATAAAATATAATAATATATACGAATACAGTAACTAATACAATCGATACGGAATCAACTGCTAAAAAAATACGTAGTTAAAATTAAACGTAAAAATCCATATCAATGAATGTCGTTAATATACATGTCATTTTTCTATTTATTACCTTTTATATTTAGCATTATTAAAATGTATTCAAGATATTATAAAGTTTTTATTCAAACAATACAAAATATTTAAATTCTGTATTTTTTCATGTTTATAATGCGCAAATGCTATGAAATATACTCTTACTGAATATAGTAGATGTATGTTATAACATGTAATTACATTGTTTTTACTTGGAATTGTATTTTATATTTTATAGTATATTTTAAAATTTAAATATCGTTAAAAATATGTTAAACATAGTATTAAAAAAAAATTATCTTTCTTTTTTATGTAAAAGTATTAATAAATGCATAAGTTTTTGAATTTCAAGTGATTTTTTTTTACGAATTTTTTAAAATGAGTTTTTTGCAATTTAGATTTCTATTAAAATGTATTATAGTATAAATGGATTTAAATTTTAAAAGATTATTAGAGCATAAGAGGTACGATTTATATTAATTTATATTTAGACCGAAAACTGACAGTTATTCGTGAATGTCGCTAAATTTTTAAGTACATTATTTTCATTTATTAACTAAATTTATTACATTGACCTATATAACCTTCTGCATTATTGATCGTATGTATATGGATAATTTTAAATGCATACAACATTGCTATATAGATGTGATGGTTAAATAGATGATTATTTTTTTATTTATAATTAAACACTATTTAAATAATTAATCAGTAACAAAAAATTATTATTGTTTTATGCTATGAAACACATCAATAGGAATTATTACTAATTTTTTAAATTTATTAATTTTTTAGTCAAGAAGATGTACACCATTATCACACATAAGTGTATATGGTATTTTGTTAATATCTAATTATCACATTTCTTAACACGTAAATATAATAAAATATTGCTACAATTGAAAGAAAACTGAACAAAAGATTCAAACAAATTTTCTTTCAATATTAAAGCATGCTAAGAAATACTTTATGTAATACGTTATTTTGGTGTTATTTCTTAATAGTGAAGTCATCCAAAGTGAATTTGTCCAACTCTTTGACATTTCGGAATTGCACTTTTTCAATGGTTGACTTTGGACTACCTGTATATTGGAGCCACTTTTTCCTATAGCAAAAAAATTTATAGTGAAAGAATATCATTAAATTTAACAAACAGGTCTACATTATCAGTTAATAAACAATTGTAATAGTAAAGTATCATAGATGTATAAAATTTTAATCAAATCATCGATTCAAAATATAAAATGATTTTATTAAAACTCAAATTACTAGAAATTTTTTATAAAAAAATATTTAAAGAATCAATAAAAATTAATAAATTAACTAATAATACTATAACTGTATTTAAATGAGAAGTTGCAGTTTATATTATTTTATTTTTAAAATATAAACTATTCTATGTAAGTACTTTTTTTATCTTTATAAATGAATTAAAATATAAGCTATTTATACCTACATCTCGTCAATTTTAGTTTCATTTCCTTCGATATATCCAAGAACAGTTCCTTCATTTGTATTTTTACACCATCCAATTAAACCAAGCTCTTTAGCTTTTAATAAAGTGTGCTAAAACCAATAGTTATTAATTTTTTTTATTTTTAACTCTTGTGTATCAAAAAAATGTCTAAAATTCTAAATATGTATTACAATATTTCAATTTAAAAACTATATTAGTGTGGTATGACTATATATAGAGTTTATACCTAAAACCTGTAGAATTAAGAACATTTTTTGTAAAATATTATCATTTAATAAATATTAAATTTCTATTTTTAATTTCATTCACATAATTAAAATGTCTAAATTTATTTTAAAAATAATTTTTTAAATTGTAAGAAATCTTAAAGGCTATTTAAATATTATGCTTATTTTTCCAGATTTTAGTTCCCAATTTAAACTAAAAGAGTGAGCCACTATATAAATTAATCAAGGTCTCGATCGGTAATAATGTATATAAAACGAGGTTAAATAACCGCATAGGTAATTTTTTTGTGAATTATTACTTTTTAAAAAGAAAATAAGAATTTTTTTAATAACTGTATTATAATAAAACATTACCTTTCTGAAGAATACGCCTGAAATGGAAAAAATCGACATAAATCAGTATCTGGATATAAATATATATATATATATTTTTTCACATACATACATTTTTTTTTACAAATATTTTTATTTTAGTATTAATTATATTATTAAAAATTCAAAATGTTTTATTATTTACCTTGAACCTTGCCAAATACTTCAAAGTCCATTCCTATGGCAACGGGCATCGTTTCATTAGACGTTGCATAGAGTTGGATAATAAGCAAAAAAGTCAATATCAGAGTTGAGTGAACCTCGAAATTCTTTAAAATATCGACAATAATCATTTCAATAAATTTTTGTTTCTTAATTTATAATAAACAAATGACATTCCGAACATGGTTTATCTTCACTAAGGTTTAAGAACATGTTACAACTTACAACCTTCTGTAGTTTGCACTACATTGGTAACTAGATGTCGCTATATAAGATAAAAAAATTAGAAGATCTACAGTAATTCTTGGTAAATAATTTAAAAACATCAGGTAGGCGGCCTATTATTTAATATAAATTCTTATGTTCTATTGTGGTGGCATCAATTAATTGTGAAATTATCTTAATTCGATTATAAGCAAATATAATGTCATTGATCAATATTTTTATTAACCGAAGAAGCTTATGTTCAATATGGTAAAAAAATTTATTTAGTTTCTGATATAATGTACAGGAATAAATTGTACATATACGTACAGTTCACTAAAAATTTATGATTACAACTTTTTTATCGTATAAAATGACTATACGTATATTATTAAAAATGTTCATTTATTACAATAAAAAAGGCAGTTTGAATTTTAATTGAATTATAATTTTCAAACAAAAGTCTAATTCAATGTTTTTAAAATAAAGTCTGCTATTATACGTTTCAGATAAATTTAATTGTTTGCAAATCTTAGTTTTGTAATAATTTCAAAAACATATTGAGTTTCCTGAAAATAGGGCTTTATTCTTTTAAATTTTTATTATAAAAATTAAAAATATTGTTTTTTAGTACTCAATTATTACCTGTTGTATTGTAGTGAGAATCAAAGTGAAAATGGGAGATGCGTCTTATTTTTGCGCGTGCGCTAAAAATAAATTAACAAAAGGGAATCACAATTTTTTTCATTTTCATTCGTCGTTCATGTTTTTTGAAAAGCAGCGTGTGTACGATTGTCTCGGCTGTCCGTGTTAAATTCGCGGTTCGCGTCATTGGCTCGTGCCGCGAGCGGATTCCCGCCGCTACAGGTACAGGTGGCGACGAGATCTCTCGAGTTTGTGGGACAGCCTCCCGGGGGGGGGGGTGCGTGGAGGAGGGCTGACGATGGCCCATGACTCGTCGCGGGGTAGCGCGTCCTCGCGAGCGGGAGAGGGGAAAAAAGTAGAAAAGTGCGCCGAGGCTCCAGGACGAGAGCACGCGGAGGACAGGAGGTGAGAGCCGCGGCGATGACACGCGAGTAGTGCGGAGATAGCGGCGACTCGACGGCGGCCCGAGGGAAATGTGTTGTTGGGGTCAGGCCTGCGACTGCGCTATAAGGTTTGCCCCACCGCCGCGGCGATGTCAGTCAGTTAGTCAGTCGGTGCCGAGCAGCAGCAAACGAAAACGACGCACCGCGCGACGGATCGCCGGGTCCTGCAAATCCGGAGCCCCAGACGTAAGAGCGAGCCACGGGGAGAGGCGCGTCTCGAGGCCTCGCAGCTGTCGCAGTATCTCCTGGGACAGAGCTCCGCGAGCCCTGTGACGGCTGTGACATTATGGGGCACTGAGGGGTCTCCCCACCCCCGGCAATCAAACTCCTCCGTCATTGCCGCTGCCTGCACTGCGTCGATCCGTCCTCTTGGCTCACTCGGCTACTGGCTACTCGAGCAGCAGCCTGTTTTCCCGCGTGCGCGTCCTTGAGAAGGACCGCGCGTGAGTGAAGGGCGGCCTTAGTGCCGCAGTGGCATGCACAAGGGGAAGGGCACCACCGGTGAGATCGGGAGCTACGGGACCACTGTTAAGTCCACCGAGTAGCGCAGAAGCGTCGTGAATCCTCGCGCCCAGTGCTTAAAGCTCTCTTGTATCGAACGTACGTACGCGCCTGCTATAATCACGACGTTGAAAGACAACGAGAGAAAAAGAGAGACAGGGACAGGGAGAGAAAGAGAGAGAGAGAGCGTGAGGTAGCGAGAGGGACAGTGTGGGAACGCGAAAAGGAAGGAAGAGGACGAGGGAGAGTGGGAGATATTCGAGTAAGCGACAGGTGAGAGAGGGAGTGAAGAGCAGGAGGAGGAGTTCCTTCTGCTGTTGGGGCCACTGTGTTTGTGTACGCCACCGAGATAATAAAGGGAGTCAGAGAGAGAGAGAAAGAGAGAGAGAGAGAGAGCGTGGGCGAAGCGGGGGGCAAGGGGGGGAGGGACAAGCAGTCGACGGATCAGCTCTTCGGTACAATAGCGAGAGGTTAGAGTCGTGTACACAGCACAGCATTGCGAGTGAGCTCTATAACCTGTAAGCTACGAACACGCACATAACCTTGCGATCTTTCTCTCTCTCTCTCTCTCTCTCTCTCTCGCGCACACACGTTCGCTCGCTCCTCGCTCAGACTTCGCAGTTGTAAGGGCTGCTAACCGGCCACCCCAAGCTCCTTCTCCCCTGCCGCCCGCCGGACCCCCCACCACCCCATCCACACACACACACACACACATTTTAGCGCGTGGTCGCGTACACACGAACACGAACCCACCCCCGTCCCTCCGCCGCACCCGTGAGCTTGCCCCCCGCGCCGCAAAATTCCCCTCTCGACGTCCCGATCCGTTTTGTTTCGTCGCGACGCCGCCGCGACCAGCCGCCCCCACTACTGTAGAGCCCCGGCAGTCAGCCAGCCGACGTCCTTCCTAGGTTCGGGCAAGAAGGGATCGTGAGGCGGAGGTAGAGGAAAGAAGCTTAGTGCTGACGGTTGAACCGAGGACTCCAGGAGAGAAAGTTGCAACAATGACGGCGATGCTGGTATTCGTCGCGGAGCTCTCCTACAACATCTTCTCCGTACTCGCGGTCTTCATATGTTTCTGCGGTGTTTTTCTCTTCATCATGAGGTTTGTTGCATTCTTCTGCAGCTCTTTCTTTTCATTCCTTTCCACTGCTTTCAATTGCCATCCTTGCGTCTACACTAATTTATCACACGAATATAGAAGAGATGCTTATTATTTTATTTATCTTTTTTTCAAATGCTTTTTCAAATCTCAATGTACTCTGCCTCTTTCTCCTCAGTCTGTATCCGCTGTGCAATTCTCCCCGATGAGATTTTCGGTTTTTTTTTTTTTTTACAATCAGTGTCACGATATAAAGTGTGCATTCACGCGTAAATATACTCTCAATATTACGAATTAAAACGAGTTTGTTGGCACAGACACATTTCGTCATATTTTAAATACCGTACATTATAAACTTAATTCATTTTATATATTTATTCAGTCATTTATTTTTAACTTTTTGTTCTTCAGTCTAAGTTTTGTCGCTTACAGTCGAGCAATAAGCTTTCAGTTACATTGCAGTTTTTATCCAATTAGCTACAACATCAATCTTGATTATTAATTTAAAAACGTTTCGCTAATTAAGTTATTATTATTATTGTTCATTAGTTTTTTAAGACTTCAAAAGTTTATTTGTAATAGTATCTGCAAATGTTTGCTGTATAAGTGTCTAAATAAAAAATAAATGTGTACATTGCCCAATGCTATTATATACATTTCCTCATATAATGCACAATTCGAGAATTATGCAATTTCAAAGTATATAAAATATTTTTAATGTAATTTGAACCATTTCATTAAAAATACGAACAAATGCTACACGCATACACATAATTTTTTGTGGCATCTGAATTATGGCGCAATATTTTAAAATAATATGATGTCATTTTTTTCGTCGATGTTTTATTAAAAAATACAATTAGTTTTTTACATTTCTAAAATATTAAGAATTCAAGCATATCGGGTATTGCTTTAATCAGTATCTAATTCATAACACTTGACGTTTACTCCACTGCCATATTACTCGACAATACATCGGCTAATTTGAGATTATCGACGACAATGTACATACCTATATACGTACGTCCTCAATTAAAGTATTAACATTACTCTTTTATTTACACGCAAGATGGAAATTCACTTTTATATAATACGACTATATTATATTAACCATAGCTTAGTTATAAAAAAAAGAAAAGATTAAAAACAATGTCGAAAGTACTTCAAAATAAGATACTTTAATGAACGTTGAACTCGACATCAATCAGTCTTTGTTTGCAAATACACGAACAAACATGCTTAAATAACGTTATTATAATATTCGAATCAACATTTACATGTGCATCAACATTCAGTGAGAAAAAACATGCGTGCACTCTATTGATTATTGACTGTTTCTTTACAAGCAATTGTATAATTTATTTAACGGAATTATGATACACCAATTAACAAAGTTAAAATGTGAATAAAATAAATAAGAAACGGGTAATAAAGTTTTTTTTTATATTATTCTCGTAACCGTGCATTTGTTTCCAAATGTAGACCATAATATATTTTTTATACATTTATAATTATCAACCCTTTATTTTAAAGAAAATTCATGTTATAGGGCTCGTACATACTATCTTTATATAAATATATTAGCTTCATTAGTACAGATGTTTGACTTAATTATCTTACATTAATATACTTGTTTATCATTAAAAATTCAAATATATTTAATACTTTACAAAATTCGTTTCGGAAAAAAAATTGTTATTACTAAGATTTTTACGCGTACGGGTATGATGTAGTTTAATGAGCAAACAATTGAGAATAATTACTAGTTATGTTGTTTTGGTCACGAGGGAAATGCTTTTCTCGGGATCATAATATACATATTTCTTTTGGTGTTGGTGCTTGGTCCGGCAATTGCACTTCCTTTCGTATTTGCACTCTACTACAAAGTAAATTATGACGTCTACGTAATTTTAACATCGGAATAAGGCAAGGGGCATATGTATAATTCTTTATCTCTTTTTGTCATTTTAAAAGTTATTTCACGTATAAAATGTGAATTTTTAATTTATGCTAACGAGTTTTTTTCAATTGCATTTTAGTTGTTATCGAATTTTTTGAAAATTATAGTAGAATTAACAAAAATTTGTAGGTATTATTATACGTGTTAATAATGCAAATAAATATTCATATCAATTAATGCATATTTATTTTTATCTTTAATTGCTTTTAAATGGCTCTTTTAATAATTATAATAATAAAAATGAAGATTAATGTAAATGTAATTTAATTGTACATTATCTTTGATCTTTTATACTTACAGATTATTTTTCATTTATTTTGAATATTATTGAAAACATTTCATAAAATCGATATTATGTCGATTAATTAATTTAAATTGGTCAAATAAAAATCATAATAATGTATAGGTTAAAAAAATGTTATAACACGAAAATAAATTTTCAGATTAAAGACATAATATCAAGGGCATTTAATAGAGCATATTTAACAGATGAAGTTTTTAATTACAAACTGCATTTAAAAACATTGGTCTAGTTGTGTACTCTTATCCATTGAATTGTAATTTTTTTTTCATTTTTTAAGTGATAATTATTTTTACTTTTATTGGCTAATACATTATAAAAAGATGTTTTTCCAAATACATAGCACTCGGGTTTCAATAATAACGTTTGTAGCATTATTGTCATAATTATACCTTTTTTCTAAGCTATTGATTTCCATCTCTTAACCAAATTTACTATTTTGCCCCTAGAAAATTTGAACTTGAATAATAATAAACTGCACCTTCCATTTGAAATCTGATGTATTTAAAGAAAAGACAGATGACGAATATGGCCTACTTGAGAATGTTTTCGATTTAGCCAGGTATCAAGATATACTTTGTGTGCGGAATGGAAAAAATTCGCACTGCTGACGCATATGTTTGTACAGCGTATGTTCCTGGTCCACTTTTTTGAATTAACATAAAAATTTTATGGTTACAGTCTTTATACATTTATTTTCGTATTAGATATTAAAGTATAACAGTTATTACTCACGAAAAGCCTAGATATCAAAATCCATTCATTTACTTCTTTCATTTAATTTAAAATAATTTTTTCGTTGGATTTTATAAATGTGAATTGCAATTTATTAATAATTTATTAATTTTTTGCCAATAGTCTCATAAGATTTATTTTTACTAAATTTTAAATAATAAATCAAATATTGTTTTAAGATAAAACTATTATTGTAGTAAGTAATGGTTGATCATTTTCTGAAAAAGATGATCTCCATGCTGTTGTTTTTGTAATTATACAGTTCAATAAAAAGCCTATGTCGTAGATAAATTTTTGAATAGTTATATTTCAAAGTTTATACATAAAATTTCGTATACATTAAATATTAAATTTACAAATTTTTAACAATAAATGTATAAATATATAACGTTCTATACTCAGACAAGGTACATTTAAAAAAAAAACATTAAATGTAAATGTTCACCCAATAATTTCTATATTAGCAATAGTATTATTGCATTTGGCATTAGTTTTTGTCATATGTACATAAATTAAAAAAAAAATAAATTACACTCACGTTTTAAACTTTAAAGTAAAAAAAAATTCAAAATAAAACTTAAAAAAAAAGATGTATCTTAATACAGTGGCAATACGTAAATAATAAAATACCTTAGTTCTATTCTTCATTCAATTTTTACGTGAAATTAGAAGGAGCAGGTAACATTTTCATAAAATGTCATAAGCTCATACATTTTCATTAAATTCAAATTTTATTCTGTTAACAGTCTTGCAGTTTAAAATAATCGATTTACTTAAGTAAGTCGCCAAAAAAGGAATATTCCACCACAGTCATATTGCAGAGACAGCATCTAATATTCTTTTCTGGACATCGTTGTCGCAACAAAATTGATTATTAAACTTTGGTCA
Source organism: Kradibia gibbosae (assembly GCA_018907135.1). NCBI lineage: Eukaryota > Metazoa > Arthropoda > Insecta > Hymenoptera > Agaonidae > Kradibia > Kradibia gibbosae. The sequence continues at coordinate 12,797,128 of JACCHX010000001.1, read as the reverse complement.
GTATAACTCTTATCTCATAAGAATCCAGTGGTCGTATAATGCGGGGTCAGCGTCGCCTTCACCACCATCATCATCGTCGTCTTCATAATCTTCGTCGTCTTCGTAATCTTCGTCGTCTTCGTCAATGTCGTCGTTGTCTTCGTCATTCTGGTCGTCGTCGCCGCTGTCGCCGTCGTTACCGTTACTGCCCTTCTCCTCGCGACATCTTAGCACAGAGGAACTAGGCGCAATTCCTGGCTCGTTGTACAAAAAAAAGGAGAAGGAGTCTCATCGCTGATTTCATGACTTATGTAACGAATCTTTCGTAATTTACCGGGTCTCGTAATTTTATTTCAAGTAGCGCACAATTTGTGAAGACTCTCTTATTTCTAATGCTTTTAGGTTATCAATATCTTGATTTTACGAAGGATTACCCTAAAATCGGTCATGGGTAATTGTTAGAGCTGTTAAAGAATTATTTTCGTAGTAACAGTGACAATAGTAGTAACTCGAAACAAATTTAAGTGGGCTAATTTTGAAGGTAGAACTAATTTTTCGGTAATTTTATTGGCATTACACATTTGATTGCTCGATTGTAACATTTATGTTATGGAGTTATAAAAGTCGAAAGATAGATTTTATCTAATGAGACCTTTTCAAAACAGACTGATTGTTGAACCTGATAAGGTTTTACAAAGATTTTACTCTAATCATTTAAATCTTAGTTTAAGTTAGCAGTAAATTATATTTTATTGAGCTGATATTTAATTGAAACTAAGCATAAAAAATATATTTGTTTTTAAAACTAGAGCTGTATTGCGATGTGAAAATGTAGTTTAAACGATTATAAATTCGCCAGTAAGAAGTTGTCGAATTTTCTCGAAATGATGCGACCAATATAATTTAAATGTGTTCGCATCGAAAGCTTGGTAAGTTAAACAATGAATAACAAATTATCCTGACAGCTAAAGTAGTAGAGCCATTAAATATTCGGTAATATAGCAAATGGTTTGTTAAATTTTTTGTGGTGTATTTCTTTTGTGGAGTGAATGTCCAAGGCAGTTAGGAGATGAGAATTCGAAGATTTGCCGATCTTTAAACTAATCGTGCTCATTTTTTTTTAATACTCATAATCCCTGGCGTATTTCTATCTGCATGCAGCTGCTTTTCCTTGACGATCACGTGATCATCGCATGCTCCTTTTCTTACCTGTGATGGTTAATGCTTTAGTCACTTGCCTCCGCCCATTGAGCTCAAGCTTTCTCGGCTTTTATTGCACTTATTCTAAATTATTATCTTACATCAGGGGATTATAGTATATGATTTAAGATGGAGGTCTGTAAGGATAGAATATTTTAATTTTCACTAATGAAAATATTTACTATCGATAGTTCGCAGTAAACATATAAATTTCTGAATGCATGAAATTAATGTTCTTTAATGCATTGCAACGGGTTTCAGTAAAGGTTTGAAGTTATAAATATGCAAATTACAATGACAACTTAGCTAAATATAATTTGTAATCTTTTATGATACAATAATCGAGATTATTAACGTAGTGAAGAATCTATTTGCAATTTCATTAAATTTCGTTAATATTTTCTGCAAAAATTTCATCCCAATGATTAAATCTAAAATGTTCGAGATAAATATTTTGTACATACTCTCCTTCTGTCGATGATAGTGATAGCTTAATTATTTGTGACATTGTATTAATGTAACATATTACGGTTTAATTAATCAGAATTTTACAATATTCCTTTTGAATTGTATTGTTAAAGGTATGTTTTATTATTATTAAACAAAATACTTATTTTTTATGTGCTTCTTCAAACTTTATATAATATAAAAATTAATGATAATAACATAAACGTAATGTTTTTATACTAATGTTTTAAATAATATATCTATATTAAAACTATGTCATACAGGTACACATACACACAAACACATACACATGCACCTACAAAAACACACAAACACACCCATACCCACATACAGATAGATTTATATTTTTTAATTTTGAACTGTACATTGGGAATAATTTTCCAAATAGTATTATAAATATGTTTTAATATAAATTTTAGTTTGATAGGTAATTTATATATTTTAATTATAAAAGCCTAATTATTATATTTCAATATTTAAACAATATACGTGTCTTAATTGTTAACGTTATTTTCCGGAAGAAAAGATAATTAACTATTAATTTTAATAAAAAGAATATCAGTGATACGTACTCTTAGTCATTATGCAGATATTTTTAATTAACATTGAATGGATTCTTAGGTGTAAAAGAGACAATGAAATCCGGGATTATACTGATGCATACACATTCAGAAGCTTAATTATCATTTCATAATACATACAATGTATTAAGATGAAGTTGGAACAAATATTGGCATAGCTCATTAGATAATGTAGTGAGAAGATTGAAGCAAGGAAAGGATGAATAAAAGTAGGTTGTGACACGCTTGGGCACAAAGCGGAAGTTCGTCTGCGTACTCGAGAAAGTTGATCATTACACTCGATGTAACTCTTTGCTTTTTCACACATCATCTTGCGGGTAGCTATTGCACAAGACTCTTCTATTTATCTTTTTGATGAACTTATTACTCTTTCTTCATTCTTTATGTTTTTTTTTTTTTAATTACTCGTACAATCTGCACCTCGAGTATACAATATATTCGCAATACTATTGTATACACAGATGCGTAGAAATCATTAGAAGCAATTTTAGAAGTCGACGAAATACACGATTGTCTAATATTATTTATATAATTAAGTATCTGGAGTTCACATGGCCAGTGCGAATTTTTCATTTCTTGTTAGTGCTAAGCGCGCCAATAATTTTATTTAATTTTGACCCCTTGTGAATCAGACAATAATGTATTGCCAGAAAAATATAAAAGAATGCATAATTGATTACTCTTTGTGTTTATTTTTATCGGATATCTGTATGACCGTTATTTTTTATGCTGCGTGAATCGGACAACAGTTATACTAAAAATGGCTTCATTCTTTGTTTTTATCTAAAGTCTATGGTCCTATAACTTTGAACATCTTTTTTGTTTTTTCTGGTTTTTGTGTTACTTATTTTTCCAGTTTACATAAAAAGTATTTCTTCATAATTTATTGACAATCTCCATAATGAAAAATATAGACAATGAAGTTGTCAGGTAATTTGATAAATATTCTTAAAAGTGTGATCCTTGCTGTATAATTTAAAATTTATAAAACTAAAAAAAATTCTATTTTATACACTTTTCTTTAAAAAAAAATCCAAAAAAGTTTTGCATAGAAGATTACAGTATTTAAGTTTCTTTCCATCGATTAAGTAATTTATTTTAACTATTATTCAAAATCAACTAATTTTTTAACTACTTATTTACTCCCCTATATTAATTAATATATATTATTATAAAACTATAGAAAAATTTATATTTTTCAATAATTTGTTTTTTTTTTATTAAAAAATTTACATTTTCGACCTCAGAATAATATTGATTATTTGGTGGTTATTTTTTATTAATACGTGAGTTATTGAATTTAATGAAATTTGAATGTCAGTTATCTTATTACTAATGAACCAATAATACAATTGTAGTACCAAACAGTATATAATTACTCAATAATTCAGATTTGTTTTACCATATTTACATGTTCTACATGCTATTATTTCAATGTAATATGAATATTATTATTGAACTATGAAAAATATTTTAAATTATTTTAAAAAATATTATGTAATTTTTCTATAAAATTGCTGTGAGTAAATCTGAAAATAGTAAAAGATTATTAAAATAATGTCATTGACAGTATCATAGTATATCATTTCAATAATAAATAGTATCCTAGTCCTTATATTATGAATTGAAAGTCCTAGAAAAAAGGAATATATGCATTGTACAAGAAATAATGAATGTATAGACTCTCCAGGTCTGTATTAATAGTTGTTAATTATTATTTCAGGAATATGATGGTTTTGCGAGTACATGGGGACGACCTTATGTTTGGTGGTACTGGTGGAGTTCTGACTCACTCTCCCAAAATTCCGCAAATGAAGATGATGAAGGTCCACATACCCTTCACTTTCAAACTTCATGAAAGTTTTAAAAGTACTTATGCCGGTGAGTACAATTTTTATTTGATGGGATTTATTTTTAATTGAGTGTAATTGAATTTATAAGTTATATATTTTCGTACTCGGTGATTTTAATACGCTTGAAAATAATTTTATAATTTAATATTGTTACTACTTATAAAATCTCCATTAATATGGGAAAAAATATTATACCTAAATACTTTGTATTTTTATGTTGCACTAGACTAACTAGATATTAAATACTTCATTTTTTTATACAATGCGTTAACGATTTTATAAAAAAAATAAATTTAATGTTTTGTCATGGAAAAAGACTATCTTGATTTTGTCTTTTTATTCATTTGATTCCACAGAACTTTACATTAATTTGAAATTATAAATGCTAAAATGCATCAGTTTTATTCTTAAATTTGAAATTTAGGGACATTTATTTACAAATTATCTTTTAAATTTATTAAATCATGTTTATTAATGTGATAATATTTTGTTCCCTGTTTTTAATTTTTCTCATTATTTTTATATTTACTGTTTTATAGAAATACTTGTATAAAAAAATTGTTAAAACGTTGTATTAAATTAACTCTGCGTCAGGTGCGTAAATTTTGCTATAAGGCTAGTGACTAGTATGGTACATTTGCACTGTTGATGCATTTGATTTGGTAAGTTCGTACGCGACAGAAGTCACGTACACTCGAACTGTCTATGATTTACAGATAAAATATTATTAAATAAAATTTGTAAGCTAATATTATCACAATCAATTTTTGATTTGGATCATGTTTTTAATAAATACAGATAGCAATCGACCACTTATTTGTATAAATGGCTAAGGAATTACATTTAATTATTAGTGTCAGATGACATAATAAACACAACAATTTTTCTATTAAAAATATTTAACGGTTATTTTAAGCGTGCATGAGAGAATTATTTTATAGTTTGTTGTTGGTATTCCTATATTTTATTTTGAATATATGAATTCCGGTATTGAAGATATTGAGATTATATATATAATTATATTTTTGTAATTAGTGTTATATATATGTTTTACATTTTAAGATAACAAATTTGAAAGTAAAATAAATAAAAAATTGATGATTAATTCAAATTTTTATTAGTTTTGAATATAATTATAATAACAAAATATCAACTATATTATTTACTTTTTAAATTTTTTAGTAACATGTACAGTTATGTAATGAGATTTAATTTAATTTTATAATGGGCTGCGATTATTGACTTGTTTTAATTAATTCGAACCGGTTAATGATGTATTTTCTTTTTTTAGTTATACGATCCATGGAATTTAACTAGAAAGATTAATGTCAGTTTATTGAGAATGGGACACTATATGTTTAGTATCTAATTTAATAATTTTTATACTTTTGAAGTAGTATGTTCTATACGTTTTGGTAAACTTAATATATAATACGACATTATTTTCTTGGTAAAAGATTTAATTAATCTGTTTGTTGTATCTCTAGTTTACGTGTATTGCAAATTTATTAATTATCAAAACAAGGACTTAAATTATGAAGTAATTATATTGTTTTTAATTAAAATTTTTTAAAAAACTATAGATTATGAAATAATTTTCGAAACAACCTTACACAATCAGAAATTATATATAAAAAATGTATTTCATTATTGATAAAATACAAATGTTTCAATTACAAATTTTTGCTAAATTAAGACATTTGTTTATTTCGATAAATAAAATGAGCTTAAAAAGAAATATTGATGAACTATATAGACAAAATAAATTAAAAATTCTCTTTAATTGGTGCATCAAGAATCTTTTTTATTAAAATTAAAAAATGCTTCATAGATAAGATGAGGATAAGAAAACGGACAAGCCTTCTTATCGATATCGCGTGATGTAAAAGAAGAAAAAAATAATTAAAATTTTCTTCATATTGCAACGAGCAGCAAAACTTGCCCAAGTCTGTAGAAATAAACGCTCTGGCAGCTGTGGCTCTTTCCTTCATAACCCGAAGTTCATCGTCTCTGCGATCACCTATGAAATCTCTTTGCATTTGCGAAAGCTATTAACGTTGAGCGAGAACAGTATTGCCGCCACGTTAACTTTCGAGTTAACGTATGGATTTCGACATTTTCCACAAGTATTGCAAAAAGACGGCCGACGTTTCGCGTAATTTTAGCAGACGACTGGCGTCGCCCTGGCGTACCTTTAACTTTTGCCTCGTTGATGATTCAATGTTTCATCGATATAATTTGAAATCAATAAATGATTTAATGAACATTGATGTAGAAAATTGAATTTATTCAAAAATGATACACACACATGCATGTACATATATATATATGCATATTATACTTATAGTTACATTTAAAGTATTTTTTTATTATCGTAAAATTTTTTAAGATAATTTAATTGTAGCGTTGTGTGGATTATATATTTAACAAGAGTTTAAAATCAAGTGTAGAATAATTTAATTTTTCATTAATAAGAAACAATTTTACAACCATATGCACAAATTCTAGAACAGTTTTGACGCAGCCCTTAACTGTTTGATTATTTAACTACAGGAATCAAAAGCATGAGCAGGTTCGTAGTTTTCAAGGTTCCATTACGTTACCAAAATATTACCTCTTTCATGATTACCTAAAAAAAATTGGGACAGTCATTATTTTCTAGCGAAACTTAGGAAATTCTCGTATTTTTCAAAACATTATTCATGATTATGTTTTAGGTATTATAGAGTGAGAAAACGTAAATTTTCTTCGATTATGAACATGAAAGTTTTTATTTAAAAAAAAAATCCCAACGTTTTTTTTAAATACTTTCAAGGGTCCCAGTTTTTAAAAAATACTAATGCTAAAGCAAACTTAACATATACTTTGAACTTGATACGTTTTTTTACAATGTATTCAAATTTTTGTTGTTTAAAGGTTAATGTACCTAAAATTACTGAAATGACTGCATGATATGTTAAAGTAAATTAAAATTAATTTTGTTCTTTTAATCAAAAATTAACATTAAATAAAAAAAATTTATTGAGCTAAACTTTTTCTTTAATATTTACGGATTAAAAACTTAAAAAAAATTTTTTACTTACAAAAAAATTTTTTATTTACAGTAATATATTAAAAATCTTTTTTTTATATAACTTGTATATTAAATATAATGACCATAAAAATTGATGTAATCTACAAATTACAAAAAGATAAAAGCAGTCAAGTATAATAAATACTTAAATAATAATATAATAAAAATATAAAATTTTTTCCGATTCTACAAAATGTATAAAAGGTGTTATTAAATTGAAACTAAAATGTTGTTACAAAATAAAAAAGTAATAAATTTAATAGACAAATTGAAAATGTTTTTTTTTTCAAATTGTTTTATTTGTACTTACTTTTACACATTTTTATTATAATGGAAATAAAATATTGTTGAAATTAGCCGTATTTATTGTAAAAATAATCTAATTATAGTACTAATTTTAGCGGATATGATTTAATGCCTTATATAATAAGAATTAATTATATAAACATGGTATTTTATTATAATTTTAAAATTCATTCACTAATAAGATTATTATTTTATTAAAAATTAATAATATTTTATATTTGATTTTTATATATAGAATTTTATATATTGTTTTAAGAAGTAATTGTAAGTTATTTCTTAATAGAATGTAATATTGAAGTGTAATGATAATTATTATATTATCTTATGCTTATTGATTACCATTATCATTTTTTATTTTTACGTTTCAACAGATATTTGAAATAATTAAGTTAGTATGCTATAATTATAAAAAAAATTATACGTGTGATTTCTATGCATTTTAAAACTGAATAATATGAAAATTATATAACAATAATTAAGTTTTGATAATTTTGTAATAAAATAGAAACATTTCTTTAAAGTAAAAACATTATTTAGACTTTTTATATTTTCATTTTCATTATATTATTTGTGATTGAAAAGAGATATTTAACTTTTTATATTTTTTTTTGTTTTTTTTTTTAATAAAAATTACTTGATTTATAAACTTAATTCTGTTTGAGTAGTAATTTTATGATTTTAATTTGATTAATGTAGTCCAACAAATCTAGATCAACTATTTGCATGCATAGATAAAGTATTGGTATATAAGTAAAGTGTGATAACCTAGATACAAATTTTTAAACTGTATCTAGATCAAAATATGCAGTTTAAAGGCAAAATTGTAGGTTTAAACATTCAATTATATATTAATAAAAAAATTTTTACAAATTAATTTTCTTTAGAGTATCTTATATCTTTTATTCTCGTCTTTTTTATTTGAGTAATTGGCTTTTAATTTTATCTCGTGTCACGTACTTGTACAATATTGATTACTGTTTATTGAATTCTTTCGTAAATTCGTTAACATAAACATTATAAATTTTATTTGTAAATTTTAGTCATATGGAAAATTTTTTTGATTAAAATTACTATTCAAATATTTCATATTTAAAGTATAAATAGAATTGTTCTGTACTATTTGGTTTTATATTCTGTTTATTAAAAATGAAAAAATCGTAATTGGAAACTGCTTCTCTAATAGTTTGGTATTACTAGAATAAGAAATATCTTTATAAATTTTACTATCTTTTAAAATTTTTGTTTATTGCACATTCGGTAATAATATATTTTGTATTCTACGTGTTTGTGGAGAAGCATGGAAATTTCCTAGGTATTTTATTTTAAGGTTAAACATTATCTTTTTGTAGAATATACAATGGAATTTTAATTTAATTTAAAAGATAAATCTTAAATTTAATTATAATAATTATGTAATACTATAAATAAAAAAATTATCTTTCTCATTATCACAATAATATTAAACATTTTTTTGTCTACTGACATAACTGTTGAAGTGATGAAATTTTCTTCATGATCGTTTTCCTTTTATTAGTCTATAATCTTTATTAAATTTTATAGTACAAATTTTTATTGCAGGCCTTTCATACATTATTTTAATTTATGAAAAAAATTTTTTTTGTATTATAACAATTATTTTGAAAAAAATTCTCTTATTAATGATAGTTTTTATATAATTAAAATTTTTTTATTTACATAAAGTTAGCCGTTCACCAGAAAAGTTTTTCAAGCAAATTGAAAAAATAATTTAAAGTATCTGCTTTACGTCATTATCGAGGTTTTTTGATTTAATTTATTCCGATTTTTTTTAGAAAAAGAAAATATATAGTTTGAAAGTGCGGATTTTTGATGAACAAAACAATGCCTTCTCATTTAACAGCTCGTAATAATTCAGGTGTAGTTCATTAGTATATAGCGTACGTATATAGCCAGAGAGCAGTTGCGTGGTCAAGGTGAGACGGGCATGCCTGAATTTCGTAATTGCACTTTTTCTTTCTCCTTTCCCTTCGCTCCACTCGCAGAGATCAAGTCGTTTCACCTAGTGAGTCGATGACCCAAATCTGCATGTCCGATCGCTTTTTTTTATTTCTCTTATTTGCTTGGTCGCTCAATAACAGTCTTTTATCATATTTTGCCCGATTTTTGAATAATTGCCGATGTTAATGAAGCTATTAAAACATCATTTTACCTTGAAAACGTCACAGACTGTGCAAATCTAAGAAATTTTTAATACTAGATTTACTTTATTATGAAATAGTACTGTAATTCCTGTATCAGTATGTGAGAGCAACTTCTAATCTATCCCATATTAGAGGTGGATTTATTAAGTTCGACAAATAATTAAAGGTACACACAAGGATTTTTCAATATAAAATATAAGAGTATAATTTATGAACGGAATCATTTGAGTTGTATTTTACAATATGTACTTATTTCATGTATATGCATTTCTCTGAATAGAAATCACGAAACTAGATAGCTATATTTTTAATTATGATATTATATATTTGATTCCTGTTTCCTATCTTATTTATATTTAATTCATAATTATAATTATAATTATCAATATTGTTTTACTGTTTAATTAAACTGCTGGAGCTGCTTAACAAAATAATGGACATTTTTAAATTTAAAGTCAATCGTAAAATGCGTACGATTGGTTCGATATCATTGTACTCTAGTTTTTTATTAGCACGGTACAAACCAATACTACTATTTACAGGCTCAGTTATTGACTACATTAAAATTAACTTAAAATTTTCGCCTTTTAATTTACCAATAAATGACAAAATGTTTTATTTTATGACAAAAAATTATATAAAATAAAACAATTTTTTATTTGATCAAATTAGTAAATAGCATATATAAAAAATATGGATTTTCAAATTCACAACAACGGTTAATTAATTATGTTTATTGGTAAATTTTAAGAAAATTAGTAAATAATAATTTTGAAACTGATAGTTACTGTTTGTGACACTTTTAATTTAAATATAGTGAATGAATGTCGATTATTTATAAAAAGAAATGATGTTAAATTAGTTAAAGGCTTGTTAAAATATATACCGGAAGACTTCCTTATCTAAGTAAATGCTTTATAATAGTATTTTGTTTGTTTTTGTAACGGATATAAATTATGTCCTATGAATTAATAGTACAAGAAAAGAAGTACAAGAAAAAAATAATAAAAGGAAATAAGGAACGAAATGCGAGAAGAACAAGCGAGAAGGAAAAAGTACATTCGTATTTTCAGGAAGATTATATGATTACATTTCATATGAATAGAAATAATTTAAAAAAAAAAATAAAATATTTAATAGTAAAAAAGATTTTTTTTTAATAGTGAAAATCAGATGGCTCTAATAGCTATTATAAAATTATAACCGTATTAAGGTCGAGAACAAGATACTAATTTCAATAAATTTAAATAATGATGAACATATAAAATGTATAACGAATAAAAACTGGTGCGAGCATCAATTTTGTGATAAAAAAATTTTGAAAAGCAATAGAGAAAAATAGATGATTAATGTTTATTTATTAGATCATATTTTTATTTAGTAAGTAACGATACAACTATTGCGACTCAATCAAATTCATGCAGTAAAATTTGTTTACCAGCTCGGCATATGACTAAAGGAGGGAGGCAAACCAAAATCATTGTCAAGACTCATAAGCCTTGTGTAATGCGTAGTTTATAACGTCCACGGATACGCCAGTAACTATAAAATATGACGGTAGTTTCAATGATAAGATATGCAGGAAACCGAAAACGAGCAGCATACAAGGGGAATAATTGCACTTTCTCGTCCTTTCCTCCTCTTCCACCATGCGGGAGTTAGTTAAACAGTGATTCATTTGGCTATTATTCTCGACTTTTTGTTGTTGTTTTTGCATAGAACCGTGCGCGGCACTTGCGGATGTACACTGCCATATAATATAACTAATGAAGCTCTAATAATGCGTTTGTCAATAAAAAAGTATATCAATTCAGAACGCTCTAATTTTCGGATTTATAGGAACAATAGGGACTGAAACTTTGAGATAATTATATTTGTCTTGTATAGCACATTTAATATCGATATGGTAAAAAGCTTTTTATTTTACTTACATTTTAGTTGTTTTTTAAATATGTAATTTTTTACCTCTTATTCATGGCAGTTTTTTTAGAGCAGCTATGGTTTATTTTTCTTGCTTCAGTAATTTTTATTTTAACCATATGATTAATATTTATCACTAATAAAAAAAATTGATGGCTAATTTTATTATACAGGTTTTATTGGAATAGTTAGTATTGAATTCTATTCTCTAATTTTTAATTCGTTTAATACAATTAATAATAAACTACCATTCGTAATTATTTTATGCAGTGTTAAAAATGTGTAATGATGAACTTGCATTTCACTTATATACAAAACGTACTGTACTATCCATATGAGTCATGTCTTCCTTCATAGCATTATCGTATTTAGTTTTTTGCCGCTCCTGCATATTTGTTCTTTACACTGATTTCATATATTTAATTGTGTATATAAGGCCGGGTAGAAAGGGTAATTAAGCTTGAGCATAACATTGGCGACCAAGCAAAACGTTATAGTATCGGAACCTTATAGTCATTATTCTTATTTCTTTTTTAACAAATATAGATACTCATACAATCTGCATTAAAGAAAGCGAGCAATAGTGAAAACGAGCAAAAACAAAAATAAGATTGTTTACGAATATATATATGTATAGTATTATACAACGCTTGCTTATTAACTAAAAATATACTATAAATTTACATATACTTATGGTTTATATCAAATGACTTAAAATTTTAATACCTACATTATTAAATAAGGAATCCTAATTTTATATTTATATTTTAACTAATGACGAAACACGTCCAATCTATAAACGCAACAACATATATATATATATAATGTTACTTATACGTTAAGAATAATAATTAAATAAAAAAACGTCACAGAAAAAAAATTTAATTATTATTTTAATGATTTAAATTGGCATGTATTTCAGTTATTTATTATAAATATGATAGACAATAAGGAATGTAATCGTTGTATATATAATATAATATGGTTGATTATACAACTAAAGAATTTCGAAATGGTTATTTACCGTTTATTTATAAGATGTAAATATTAAGTAAGAATTAATTTGATAAAAATATCAGATTCGTGCATTAGTTACTTAATTGTCTTCAATCGGGGTGAAATTTTAGCTTTAATTTTTTTTAAACTAATAAATCTGTATCTACTTAAAACTATCTACTAAAAAGTCAAAAAGAAATTAAAAAATATTAAATAGCACTTGATTAATCTTTCTTTTTAATACTAAATAAAGAGTTTATCCTCCATACATATTTGATGTTTGCTTATTTAATTGCAACTACAATATTTAATGTACAATATATACAATATTTTATAGCTTTCAAATAAAGATTTTGTCACGTAGAGAATAATTAGTAATATAAATTTAATTTTATTATATGAGTTATAATAAATTTTGCTAAACAAAGCACTTGTTTTAGTACTTCGTGCAAATGGTCTTAGTATATTTTATGTTTAGAATAATTCGCATTTTTGAAATGAAGATTTTTGCTTATAGGTGAGAAATGATTTTTTTAGTAAGAATGCAATAGACTCGTATTAAGAATAGCTTTTTTTTTATTTTCTGAATAAATTCCAATATCTTATTTTATATGTATTTAAAATTATTTTAAATTTTATTAATATAAATGTCAGTTAATAAGTGATTATATTTCCCTACTTTATTTTACTACCTACTTTTCAAATGGATTCTACTGATTCTCTTCTCAGGTTTTAGTATGTTAAACAAGTCAAGTTGAGAGGCCTTAAAATAAAATATATTCAAACTCTTATAATATTTTGCAAATCTTACAATCACTAAAATGAAAAAAATTTTTCACTCAAGTTTTATTCTAACTATAAGTAATTTTATTACTGATTATTTTTGTACAATAATGAAACAAAATTAGTATTGTGCCGTGTACGCTCGTAAAAAATTATATTTTTAACAAATTTTAATTGAGTAAAATAAAGTATATAAGTTCTCAGCAGATATTATAAAATATGTCTTATAAACTCTTAGCTATAGCTGTCAAATGGAGTTCTCGGTAATTTCATACCCAGTATTAAAAGCGAATGTTTTGCTCGAAAATGTCAGTGACATCATCTCTTGCTTACTTGTAGATACATATTCTTTAGGAAATTCTAAACTCATGTCTCAATTCAGGTCTATATGAACTACGATGTTTGAGAACTCATTTTTACTCGATATTACCGTTAAAGTTACAGCACAGATCGCATTCAAGATTCTTGTATCCTAAGCATAACTGTTTCTCACTTAGCCGTAGAGCATTTGGATGGACATGATTAGTCTATTAAAAGCAACATCGCAACCTATCCATACTTTTACAAGTAGTCCTGTACAACAGAATCTTACATTGCCTTATTACTTGATCACGGCGTTGTAAATTTAGATCGTGGAATCTCAGCTTCCTCTCTAGTCAGTTTGATAATTCAACACCGGGTGCTAAGTTCGTTCGCACTTATGAATTTTTCGGCCCTGTGAGCCTCTAAGGGATCGAGTTCCTAGCGCAAATCATATCCCTGAATATCGTTTGAAGCAAAATAAAAATTCGCTCTTAATTGTCACTTTCATTGTTACCCGCGAATACTCGCGTCTGTGATATAACTTTGAAATTGAAACCGGGTTGGGGCATAACGATAGATCTCTACCTATGTTGTAATCGGGTCGCTAGAGGAAAGAAAAAAGAGGCGCGAAGCAAAGGCTCATCGACCGTAGTTTTCGGGCTGAAATCGGCGTTACGCCGAGTGGTGAAATCCTCCTGCATGAAAGGGAAAAATGAACGTGGGTTACGCGTTACGCCATGCGGTCGCATGACGCAAGGTCGCGCTTTTAAGGGGGGCAAGTCAACTGCTTACTGCCGCGTGAGGTAAACGAGACGGGAGAAGAAAAAACACAACGGCTATTTTCAAAGTGGTTCTGGCTCCACTCGTACAGTCCGTGTGCTTACCCACTTGATGTTCCGTAGCAATGCATTGAGACACGATCAAGTTGTCGCTGGCCGCATAATTTTCTTTTTATACGAAGGGGTTTCTAACTTGTCTTGGTGAGTATTGAGTGTTAATATTGTAGAATTTCAACTCGTGATAATTAATAAACAGATTTGAATAAAATGGTTTGGGATTTTACCTGCGTGTTCACGAGAAGTATTGCTCGATCAAAATTATTTGTAAAGCCAATTTGATTTTTGATCATTTGGAGTGAAATTAGTTGAATTTTATTTAGTAAATATTCAAACAATTTTTCTTCTAATTATATTGCATTAAAATTGATATTAAATAACCTTTATTTTTTTACATTTCAAAAAAAATAGATGTGTTTGCAATATATATCCTAAAAAGTATTGTAACAAGTTGGCATTCGGATGTAAGAAATTGTACTTTCTATGATACAAACCACAAATTGATATAAATATGGAATTAATGCATTACGCATATTTAATATTTTAAAGAATAAAAATTTCGTTTAGAAGACTCGTTATTGCTTAAATTTTTCGAAAAAGACTTTAGTAGTTTATAATGGCTTATAATATATAAACCTGAATGCTCCTATTGCATTTAGATTCTAAGAAATAACCTTTTCAGTCGATCGATTTCAAACTAGTTAGGGTGCTCCATTTCAACCTGTGTGAAACCTTCCGTTACATTAACTCTTGCGAAAGATTCATTATGGTACTGGACAAATATGTTTTGGAACTAACAAATTTTTAAAAAGTTTGTTCTGCTCTTGAAATAGAATATGTGTATCCTTTGACTGAAAATAAATGTTACAAATTTTTATAGAATTTTTTACTCTAGCTAACGTTTTTTCACCCTTGATGCAAAACGTACGATCATTTTAGAATGCGGAATTTTAACGACCAGTAAGGAAAGATAAACTCAGTAGTAAAATTATTCAATGTATAAAAAAATATGAATAAATGAAAGTAGGATAAATTTTACATAAATTTCAAGGTCCTTCTCAAAATATGTTTTCACATCTTTAATACTTATAATAATCATATACAAAAACGAGCTTATATTTAAAACGTTCGAGAAATAATAGTATAAATTCTGAGACCAATAGAAGCAAGCAATTTACTGTGTATGTATGTATATATACACGCATAAACTTTACTATAATTATGAAACATTTATGAAGTAATAATTTTTAAATTATTATCATTATATGATTAACGTTAATGTGATTTATTACGAAATTATACCGCGTTGACATAAATTTTTCATAATCTTTATATGCATGTCCGTGAATTATATTTTAATAGTTGAATGCATTTTAATAAATGCATTATCTTTATAGTATATATGTTTTCATTTTAGTCATATGAAATGCTTATATATTGATAGAAAATATTCTAGATTTGCATACAGTTACTTAAAGATTTTTTTATGATCTATGAATTACTATGATATATTTTTAACAAGCAGTTTTTTATTTCAGAATATTCCAGACACAAAAATATAATTATAAATATTATAAATCTGAAATAATTATAAAATAATTATAAAATAATTATATTTAAATATGTGAAGTTATTATAAAGTTAATTTTAACTACAAGCATGAATTTGAGTTATTTTATAAATTAAATTTAAGTAATTTTTTTCTTACAACATAATTAAAAAATAACTATTAGAAGAGTATTTGCAGTCGTTAATTACATAATAAACAAAACATCAACAGCTATTTTGTAACATGCTGTTAGTTTTGGTATGAAATTACATAAAAATCGCACTTCATTCACAGAAAGTTGATATAACAGATCCGAATAGTGCATGTGTTTACCTTAAAAATTTACATTATCGCAGTTAAATAAGATAAGAATCAAGAATATTTCACATGCCGGAACAGATAGATGACAAATACAACAACAGTATAGTGACACTCATACGTTACACTTGCATCGGATGATCGACTTGCGTAAATAATATATGCGTGTTTGACCTTTCAATCTGTACATGTAGTCACGCCACATGTGCTTTTATATTAACTTTAGTCAAAGGACAAACGTAGATAAAATTAATTTAATCAAAAACTAATTTAAATGTTATAAATTTCATAGAAATTATTAAAATATCATTCAACGTTTTAGTAGACATTTTTAATCGGGAGATTCAATACGTTTTGTTTAAATCAATTTAAAAAATTCAATTACTACCTTTTACTTTAAATTTTCGGTTTTTGTTATTCAATAGTTAAAGATATTGTAGTTTGATAGATTTTTTATTAAAATAAATAAATAATTATATAAAAAAAGTTAATATCTATGCTTAATATCTCTAGAAATAAGAGTGATATATCATAACGTATAGACACTTTAAACAAAATTTTATATACAGAATTTGTATAATATACATTCCGCATTAAATGCACATTTATCATTAATTGCATCAGCGAATAATAATAACGATTTAAGAATTTATCTATATTTTTATAAATTATTCATTATGTTGTAAAAGTTATTTACTATTTTTATTATGAAAATGAGGAAAGAGCCATCCTTTAAATTTAAATCTACAAGAAAAATAATAATAAATCATCAATAAAAGCAGAGAAAAACATATATTATTATAATCTTAAATTATGATATACAAATTCATTAACTTTTAATTATAGTCTGTATCAAATCGAAATTTATAAATGTTGTACTCTTAGAAAATACTCATTAAATATATATATATATTTACTAAGTTCGAAGTTTTATAATCTATATAATTAAAAAAAAGTTATTTTAATACTTAATACTTTTTAGAAATTTCAGTTATACTTTGTGTTTATTTTAGGAATTTTATTAGTTAACTTCATAATAAAAATTTTAAGTCACTTAATGTTTTGATGTCTACATTGCATAAATATTTTATGCTGATATTAATTAAGTTTATTATTTATTATTATGTATAATTATTTATAGGCTATTTACTTAACTAAAAACCGGAATGATTATTTTTGGATTTGGAAACTGCTTTAATCGAGGTGTTATTTAATATGCAATGTTTTAAAAGAAAAAACTAAAATTTATTTTTTAAACTATACCATACCGCTATATTTACTTACATTCTTCTATAGCTACCTTAAGATAATTGAATAATAAGATGATATGCATTTCATATTGCACGATATGTTGATTGACTTATTCCTCACATTTGTATACCTCTGAAAAATCTAAAAAATATTTTATTTTTAAAATAAGGAAAATTGGTCCAAGGCCATAAAATTTTAAATTAATACATAAAGTAATTTTAAAGTAAAAGTATTCAATTTTAATTTAAATAACTGAAAACATAATGTTATAGGCAAAAAAAATTTCATTTAGTTCAAATGTTAAAGGTTTTCAGTAATCTGAATCGACATTTACAAAGTATCTCGTCACCAGTTAGAAGAATTTTACCACGAAGGGCCTTGACTTTTATTTTATGAAATCAAGCAATTTGAGTTTTTTTAATTATTTGATGTAGTAATAATAAAACTAGTTACTAAGATGTGAATTTATACGTATATATTTTATGTATGATATATAATTTTGCATCAGTTGGTAAAACTCGTCAAAAAATTTTTTTTTCTTTTGATTAGACATCAATACTTTCATAATATTAGAATTACATTAATAGTTCATAAAAAAATATTTACCATTACTATGAAAACAACAATTTGCGTTTAATTTTCAAGTAATAGTTAATAAAATCATTTGAGTTCAATTATTTGAAATTCATTAATCCTTTACACACAAACAGTTATTTTATAATAAAGAGATTTTTCGTTTATCACAAAATTATTTTATTGCAAGAAATGCTAAATTTTACATTTTATAACTTTTTCCATTAAAAAAATATTTATGTATACGAAAATTAATTTGATCAAATTGATTAGATTTAAGCATTATTTATAGTATGATTAAAGTATATTTTATCATATACTATTCAATTCAGCAAAATTAAATATATTAAATAC
This sequence comes from Kradibia gibbosae, assembly GCA_018907135.1. Taxonomy (NCBI): domain Eukaryota; kingdom Metazoa; phylum Arthropoda; class Insecta; order Hymenoptera; family Agaonidae; genus Kradibia; species Kradibia gibbosae. The sequence goes on along the minus strand of JACCHX010000001.1, from coordinate 12,778,605 downwards.
AACTTGTAAATTAAATTAAGCAAAAAAAAAAAATATGAATATTATAAACTGAAAAATCAAATATTTCTTTAAATAATCATCGATGTACACATCACAGTTTCAAGAAAATCATTTACAATAAAATTAATCTTGTGACTACTAGTCACAATATTATAAGTCTTTCACATGTCCTTCATACATAAAAAAATAATTTTTTTTCGTAAATGAGAATGACAGCAAAACATTGAGTGCCAATTAATTAATTAGTGAATAATATATCTTAAATTATATTGCATTAAAATAATCTTCTATTGCTCGGTCAAAAAAATTAATATCAATAAGTATTGATCGCGAATGGCGCAATATGTTTGTACATTCGAAAGAATGATTTACATTCACAGGTGTAAAGATATGCGGATGTTCCGACCATTCCTGACCACCTGTGTGAGTTAGTCAGGCTCGCATAGTCGGGCCTTTCAGAACATCGTTGGTGTTTTCAAAATATTTCTGGCTCGATCGTAATAAGATTTTGTCAAATGATAAATATTCGCTGGGCTTTGAGAAGAGCCTCATATTTTTTTTTAAATTGTGTATTATTTCTGGATTATGATAATACTTCTACAATATTTAACTTATTTTTTTATATTTATCTATTGAATACATACATTCTTAAATGTTTTACCATTTGTTTTATTCTCTTTTATTCAGTTAATATTTTATAATGACGAAAAAAATTTAATATAATTATATTCTTTATTTGGAATATGCTTAAATCATAAATAAAATTAGTTTCCTTATCTGTCATAAAATTTGAAAATTATAAGCCGGGTAAGTTTAATAAGATAATAATTTTATGCGTTGATATATTGTACCTGAAATGTTCAAAATTCGTTTAACTTTTTTTCGAAACAAATAAGAAAAACTATCAGATTGCGAAATTTATTATATTTACCTGTTATATTTATAAAATTTCAATTGCAATCGCCGTGTCTATTTCTTATTAATTGTATGTTTTTCGAAATATAACAATGCTTCGAAAAACAATAGTATTCATACATTAAATCGTACGATTGTTTATCAGCATCGTCTCGACGAGCAAAAACATCCGTAATGAGTATCTTTTTATTTATTTGTTTTGTAGATACTTACTGAACACAGCGAAACTCGCCGCCAATGAATATTAATGTATTGTTCATTTTTTTAAATAAATTAAGTTTGATTTTACAAGAGAATTAACACAAATCAATGATCAGATAGGGATTAAATAATTATTGCATGAAAAGTCTAGATACTTATGCCTAGATACTATTAATAATACTTATCGAATTGTTCTAATTCAGAAATCAAATGAATAAATGATACTTTGAGTTAGGCTGTATATTCATTAGATTTATGATTGGTTAGTGTTTTAATTATACGATTGTAAGCATTAAGTTTGTGTTTGAATAAAAATACTAATGTTCAGTTTAATTTAATCAATATAATTATAAAGGGAAAATATTTGTAATTATCCTTTATCTATTCTTTGAAAAAACTCATCTCATCACTTTTTCAATGTTTTTATATATAAAAAAAAGTTAAGAGGTATTTAAGTTAGCCTTTATTCCATGATTAGTTGAACGAAATTTGTAAAATTTGTTGATTAAATACGTAGCCTTGAAAAAAAGTTAAAGTACTCGATACTTAAAAGGATATGATCCCATTGTATCTGGAGATTACGTATTTATTCAAGAAATTTTTGCAATTGCTATTATTTAAATAATTGTTGTTTTTTCTTGCATTTACAATTAAATGTAATATTTATTAATAAAGCTGGTTTAATAAATAATTAAGGAAAGTATATTAACTAGCGATGAGTTAATAGGTAACACACACTATTCGGTATCAAATATTTAAAGCATAATTAAAAAAAACTAAATTCATTCATCGGAGTATTTATAAGTTTTGCAACAGATATGGAAATAGCCTTTACATCGATAACATATGTTTAATACATTATTTTAATATTATATATTATACAATGTTACGATATTATAAAGTAATAATGATACTTTTATTATATAAAAAAAGAAATAATATTTTAATGGATATTTAGTCGAGTTGTTAGCGTTCTGTTTTCTCAATCCAAAAAAAAAAGAAAAAAACATGTTGTCAGATGCAAAGTACGTTAAAAATAAATATACTTTTATGGATAAAAATTTAAAAAATTTTCAACTTTTATAGTCTATTAAAATTAATTATATGTTAATGTAATCATCAATTTTTTCATAATTATGATTTTTATAATAAATACATTATCAATTTGTAATCGAACAAGAAAAACTTTTCAAAACATCTAAGTTTCGTGACATATATTCGCTAAATAAATGTAAAAATGAGACAGTTCATATAAATATTAATAATGTTTGTACGAGTATACTGATGAAACCGAGTCCTCTATTGTATTGAACTAGTAGTTAAAACAAAATATTAAAGACTTGGACGCCTTTCAATCAATACGTACATAAAAATGCTTTCTTATTTATCTTATTTAATCTGTCGGTACATGAAATGTTTGATGGATTTCTTTATTTTAGCTGTTCTTAAAAACTAAAAAAAAATTATGCAAATTATGTATTGCATCACTTTAAAAGAATTTAGCATACGATTTTTTTTTAATGAAACAGTTTAAAAGCATCGTTTAAATGCGAGGGGAAACAAAGTAAAATAAAAATTTTTGTTAATGTAACTTTGTTTAAAATGTTAACGATTGTTTTACCAGGGTACGTTTCCTCTGAAAAAATTATCCAATATATGCATGGATTAGGCTTCATTTCTAAGCCAGTTGCGCATTTGGCCTACATGAAATTTTGATTTGAATAGTCCGTCACTGGTCAGACAGTTTTTTACATATATAAGGGTATATATGATTTACCAACACAACCTTGCCTCTGAAACGATTTTTTCACAATTGCTCAAAATTCAATTGAATCTTTCGCGTCGCACGCATCACCCCTGAGTAGTTCTTAACTTACCATTATACGGCGGAGGTGATTCCCTTCCCAATTTCTATCTTATCCACATATTCCCAACGAAGGAGCTCTCCTGTGGTAGTGCGTATCTCTAGCACTAGGCGGTGAAAGTCGATCCGCTCCAAGACTCTCATCCATAGGATACTACTATGAGCGAGCGATCTAACTCTGGACGTTTTTGCTACGAGAGTATAGCCTCGTTACTTTGCCTATCTCAATGGCCTAGTATCCCCCACATACGTACAGAAGGCTTTCACTGTGCTTACGAATCAATGCAGCAACTCGCTTAATATACAGTTTTCCTTGCTCACTTGGCTTCGGTACGAGGAGTCTATTTCATGACGCTCCTGTTCTATAGAGCTCCCTATGCTTTATCAGCTTCATCCCTAAAGGAGTCTATCTAGCGACTCGTATCTTTTGATATAGAGCTTTTTCATACTCTACTAAGTCTCGGCATCTCGCCGGAATATGTCTATCTCGTGACTCGATCACTATATTGAGTCTTTTTGCACCCCCTTTTACTGACCTCTCTTCCCTTCAAGCCACTATGCTGTCGCTTAGAGCTACATTCTAGTACATACCGAAAACAATGACGACATATTTAAATTTTATCTTCAGTCACAGCCGCTCCTTTTTATCTGACCAAATTTCCATGACTTTCATATTATATTTTCCCACGGTCGTACGTTCTTGTATTGTATTTTTCTTTCTTTTGATTTTTATATTTTTGATTGTAATTTTTTTGTATCATAGATATTTTCATACTACAGTAAAAAAATAAAATTTTAATATGTATACAAACTCAAAACTATTCTGTTTCATGAAGAATCAAAATAATCAAATAAAAATCATTAAAATTTGAAACATACGTAAGTGGAGGTATAAAATAAATTAAAAAATTTATTTAATTTATTTAAATTCAGGATAAAATATGAGTGTTTTTTTATTAAATTTTAACTTAAATAAATATATCCAATGTCATTATTATATAATTTACAAACATTATATTTAATATTGGGTATAAAAATTATGAAGTTAAAAAAAATATTTCAAAAGGTTGTTGAGTATTTAAATCTATGATAACTAAAAACTTTAAAAAATGAAAGGTTTTTCTTTACGTAAGAAACATTGATTTTAAACTTCGTGTCATATATAGTCTAGTACGAAGGGTAAGTGGCTTTTAAAATAAATGAAAAGACTTTAATGTGTATTTAAACGTACACTACCGATGTTCTAATGTGATTGTATTCTACAGTTTTTCATGCATTTGTACAAATATTGTACGTCGTTTCATACATAAATTGTTAGAAAAAATAGAATATCAATTGCTGAAAAACAAAAATTTAAATATTGTAAGTTTTTAAAGTAGGTTAATAGTGATTTTTTATTTTTTGACAACTCGAAATTAATCGTTTGTGAAACAGTTAATTAATTAGCATTCAACATTTTAATTAGACAATTTTACGTAATGCAAAGAATTTTACGCTTCCTTATTTTGAATCGGGAAAAGAAATTGCAACATCAGAAAATATTTCATTAAGTAATTAAGAAATAATTCATAAAAACCTCATATAAAAGCGAAAAAACGTATGTTGTAAAGTTATCAATAAGTGCATACTACGGAAGTATTATTGCTTGTAATATGTCACGATTTTTAGGTAATGTCAAAATAATACAATTTAGGTAATGTCAAAATAATACAATTTGATTTATTTATATTTTTTTAGTATAATTCAAAATTATTGAACGTTTAATGAAAAAAAAAAACAAAATATTACGTAATTCACGAGTATTTCAATGAAAATATTGACAGAAAAAATGTTTTTCGCTCATTTGCGAATGAACGTATAATCATTATTCTAAAATTTCCTGGTTTTGTAACAGTGTATTCAAGTATGTCCCAATCCATTTACATGCGTGTGTAACTATGATGTTTGTACATTTAAAGAAATACCTATACATACGTGTATGTCACGTATATACGTATAAGTAGAAGGTGCATTATAATATTGAGGAATTCATTAAAGTATACATTATAACTGTACGTAAAGAGCGGATAGTCATTTTTATTTCTTTTATTATTAAAATTTTTTGGTACAATTACTTTTCACTTTTTATGAAACATAATTAGTGATATGACTTAAAATATAAAACATGTAATACAATGTAAAGAAGATATTAATTTCTTAATATATGATCGGTTTGACTGCATAAGCAACAAAGCTATTTATTTTAAAATAGTATGAAATTTATGTAGCTGCAATTATCATTTATTTATAAAAAAATGGTAAGTGAGTCTTAAGTTTAAAAAGATATTAATTACGGATAACAATTAAGACTACCATGCGAGGATAATATCATAGAAAAGACAAAAAACTCTCGTGTGCTAATCAGTGCTAAATTCTTTTAACAAATTTGACGAGTATTTATACAATTTTGTATAATTCGAGCAAGAAGATATAACATGCATTCGGTCGTAGTGCTGATTAACTGGTTCAATACTTGAATATTGTCTCTACCAAAAGAAATTGTTTAAAATTATTAGATACACCGACAATAGTTTTAACGAGTGAATTAAGTTGGACAACGCAATTTACGATAAAATTTTTCTCTTCCTCGTTCTTCGCACTAGTTTCTCCGTAAGTTGCATAATTTTTTCTCTCGGTGCTACATGTTTTCCTCCATTATAAATTATTGCGCCTGAAATCGATATGCAAAATTTTCGGAATAACGATAGTTACATACAGTAGGAAATGAACAGTAGTGATGAGGCAACGGGAAGCTTCGCCGGGACAATGTACTCTTTTCATACATTCAATGAATATCGGTAGAGAGCCGTCGGTAATGCACGTACTAAAGTTAGATTCGCATGAGTAGGAGGAGCCTCGTAAAAAGCCGCGGCACCCTGTATGCATAAATATTAAAAAATAATAGGGGCAGGACTGGCGTCACCTGTGGATGGGCTTAGGACAAAGGTAAAAAGGATATTCTAAGATAGAGGTTAAGTAGATGGCGAGGCTTCTCATAATTCTTGAAGAGCGAGCATAATTCTCGCTGCAAGGTTTATTTATGTTGCAACGCTCGGTCGCATAGCGGCCGGCTCTTATCCAGGGATCGGCAACTTGGCGCATCACATTTATTGGCAGCTGGTCCGACGCAATTTCGAGAGAAATAAGGCAGGCTCTTACGGTGTCTTCATCGTCGTCGTATGCGATCTCCTTCACGACGCTACGTTTTCGCGCATTGTTCGCACGCGTTCTGATGCATGTACGTATACACGCGGCCGAGCGTCGTCCCTCAACCGAGGCACTCGCAATATCCTTGGCCTCTATATTGAGCTTCTTATGGTAAAGCCTCTTCGAGTTGTGCCTTGCACCCGAATCTTTTTTCTTCTTCGCTGACTCTTATATCTTGTTTCTTTACTCATTGTTATCGAGCACCCTTCGATCCTCTCTGCCTTACTGCAATATATATACTTTTGATTCGTATTGAAACTCCTAGCCACTTTGCAACGTCTAGCGAAAATCATTAGGATTAGATTATAATCGCACTCGTGATGAATTTCATATGAATATTTTTTAACTTTGCTAATTGTAAAATAATCCAAAATTTGCCCGCTTAATTCAATAGCTCGTAGGCGTATCTTCTGCTTGAAAAGGTAATATTACTTGCGCTTGAAAATTCGTATTCGTAGAAATGATTATTTTATGTTGATAGACACATAAATATTGCTGAAATTAAGGGGAATTTATAAATCCTCTTACTATTCATAATGGTTTTATTTAAAATTATCATTGAATTTCAGATTACGGGGAGTTGGAAGGTCGCCATATAAAATTTTTTCATCAAAAGATATTTATGTTGCACTCTGATCAGCTATTATTTTGATAAGCTATATATTTTGTTTTAAATTTGGCTGTCTCACATCGGTAAAAATCCTTTAAGATGTTAATGTTTATTATGAAATAAAATATCTACAAGTGTGATGTCAATGTATCGAAAATTTATTCTTATTTTTTAAGAAGGGTAACGGCACGTAATAAAATGCGAAGATGTTAATAAAGAAACGTTAATAAAAATTTTGATTTTTCCCTGGTTTTGTCCTCCAGTTACCAAGGTCAGGATTGAACTTGTATCACCGTAAAATCCGAGACGTGTCATGGTCATCGCAGTCCGCGTAATAACGTTCAGTCAGTCAGTAACCTGCCGAGACAATCAATGTACATACGTCATTATTTTGTTTCACGGCGCTTTAGCACGTTGAATCATATAAGTTGAATCATATATTCTCGTATGTTATGTTTATATAAATTTTAACGTATTTATAACATATTTACTATTGATATAAAAATGCTTACGGCTACGCGATAATAGGAATTTCGTAATAAAATATAATGAGTAATAATGTGGAAATGTAGTCTAGCAAAAGTTGCAGAAAATTTACTTATTTAAAAAATCAGTTATTTACGTTACATTTAAAAGTATTTTTTTAAAACTATTTCTATCTATTTTGTAACAGTTTGTTTTTTTAATTTGTCGATGAAAGTTAATAACAAGTAAAATAATTCTACCTGAGGGTATTTGTTGTACAAGTTCAATAGTATATAGAAATACTACTTAAACACACCGATTGATAGCTCGATTCGTTTTTCAATTTTGAAATCTGTATGCGTCTCACCCCAAGGCTGATTTGTCAATCGTAAGTCAACAATTCAACATCTAACAGTCAAATTACCTAAAAAGCTTATTAAATAAATATTTTAAAGAGGATTTATTCAAAATGAAGTACTTAACTTGAAATTCTTCTTCGGATAACCATTATGACAAATTTAACGAATACTTGCTTAACGAACAAAAAGATGAAAATGTATTAATTTTTGCTACAAAAAAAAAAGATTCAAATTTACACTTGAGTATGGCAAAGCCGTTTTTACATTAGCAAAGAAGTTTTTATTGATTTTTAAACATTTTCGTATGAATATTCGTTTGCATAAGCTTTGTAAATGGGGACCGAGCTAATTAGCTTACCTAAGAGAATTCATTTAATGTATGTACAATATCCAGAGGCTGTCGTTTAAGCTGAGCGCTGCGTATTGACAATACATCCAAATATTCGAGCAACGAAAAAATATCATCAGCAACATTAACAATAATCATAAGTCAGTGGTAAGTGGACTTCCGCGAACGTTAAAAATTATTGACGGTAGGGGTGGAAACGCACATAGTCCACGTAAGAATTGTCGATCACGAGGATGGGATTCATCCGCCAGTGTACACACTCTAAAATTGTTTGTTCAGTGTATGTGAATGTGTACAAGCTGCGCTTGGGCATAATACAACAAGACAGTCGCTAAGGTTGGCAGCAGGCAATCAAGGACACCGAGAAACACGGCCCGCAGATCCCAAGTAGCCGATATTTCATTCTTGTTTTCATCGGCGCCTCTGCATCGTCGTTTTCCACGCACACTCGAGCATCGCAAGCTGCTCCTCATTGCCCAGTTGGCTTTATTTTTAATGCCCATGATATAGCATGATTTCTTCCAACGACCCTGAGACGCAATGTGTCGTGTTTAAATACCTTAATAAACAAGGCCGGAGACTCGGAAAAGCATCTCAATAAGTCCCCTCATTTGCCCCTCACTTGTCAGTGTGGTCTGTAAGAGTGTTGAGTTTGTTGGTAGTCCTCTGACGAAAGATGAGCGGGGGAGGGGAGGGCAAGCATTGTATATGATTTTATTTCATACTTTTTTCTGATGTCACTCGGTGCTTTTCATTACGACGCGAAGCGTAATTCTGGCTCATGCATTAATTTAATAAAATCCTCAAGAAAATTTTAGGAAATACAAATAAAAATATTGGGTAGTCGATTTACGGCCTATATATTGCGTTACATTCAAATTTAATACAGCAATCTCTCCCTCTTTTTGAATATGAATAATTCTCACAAGGTGCTAGTACAAAAAGCAATTTTTTTTATTTCTTTTTTTTATTAATTCTTCACTTTTATGGAGTTTAATAATAATTAGCCAATTTCCCGAAATTTAATACCTGTGGGTTGACTATTATATCAGCTTAATCAACGGCATTGAAGTTTCGAAGCAAATTACGACCCTTTGAGACATCAATACTTTAGATTAATTCTTGAATATTGTTATTATTTATTTAGGAATACTTAATATTTCTCTTTTTATAAAATCTTTTTTTTTTAAATATACATTATATATAAATCAGTATTGTTGTTAAAACATTTTTAAAATTGGCGATATTAGATGAGCTTCTGTATTCGATATTTTTCTTATAATCAAATAAGGATGTATTGATCAGTTTAATTTTGTCCTACGTTTTGGATGCACATATTTTCACTTGATTGAGGTCTTATATATTAATCAATTTTTAATACTAAGTGACATTTTCGTACATTTGAAGCAAACTTTCCAATTCTGTCAGGAAGTAAACCTGAAATTGTTTTTCCTGAAAGATTTACGGTTATTGGTATTTACTGCAAGTTTTTTCTCTTTATAGGAAAGAAAATAGGCGTACGTTTAAGTAATGCTATCTGTTATAGATGTGTGACAAATTTTCAATACTTTTGACTATTTTTTGTTAGTACAAAATATACTTTTTATGTGTTTACAGTAACAAAAGAGATTAATAAAACAACAGAAATCTCAAGTGTCGCGTTTTTTTGAGTTTAAAATAAAGATTTTTAATCCTTAATGAACGATTCGTAAAATTGTTTTGTATTTTGGGTGATTTGTTTTTAGCTCGAGATGCCCCAGGTAACCTAGAAACTATGGCCGAGCACATCTTTACGAACTTAGGAATTAAAGCAAGGTTCGCGTGGAAAAATTGTTAATCGGAGGGTCGCGTGACTCTGAAGCGTTCGCTCGCTTAAAGAATGCGGTACAATATGCGGGATATTTTGACAGGAGAGGTGAGACACGGGCGCCAATTCTTGTACCGCATTGGCGCAATAACGCGCGCCCGAGACTACAACCGCGACTTGCTTACGCAACTACATTTGATAATCAGTGTGGTTAGACAAGATACGTATATGTGCATGTAACTGCGTGCGCATATGTGTGCGTTAGCACGGATCGGCCCGGGCACTCGGGCGATGTCTGACGAGGTTCGCGTCTGTCCGAGAGACGCCTTTCTTTACCTTCGCGCGTATTGTCATTACTCTATGTGACATCTATTTGACTGTTCCTTGATTTTCTCCCTATTATTACTCCACCTTTTCCAGGACATGCGTATGTTTGTATTTGTTTTTAATTTATCGAAGAAGCAGCACTGCAATTCATAGAGCTCAATTTTTTTCACCAATAAGCCCCACCCCGGATAACGAGGCTACATTAGATCAATACACTTATAATCCAAGGAGGTATTCATATTATTAGTACATAGGCGCTATTTCGTTTTCTTGATCTACTAGACTTATGAGAAATGCACTTGTCGAGCCTTTCACCGGACAATGACCACACAACAACTCGGGCGTAATGTTCGGTTTTCTTATAACCCGTCGAGACTTGTGCAAGCTGATTATCGGCTATGATTTTACCTGGACTTTAAATTTGTACTTAGATGCGGCTTCAATCTTCTTTTTTCATTTTATCTCTTGCCCAATGTGTGTTTAAGGAAAAGCTTTATTATATTAATATAATTTCAGTACTTCGTATGAACTCTTGTATAGGTACGTAATTAATTTTGAATGGGTTATTGGTAAATATTGACGATTGATGTCACTAATAAACAGACTGTTCATATCAATTTCGTTCTCTTTAAAATATTATTATCACCGAGAGCTTTTTGCGTGGTAAAAATGTACAGAATAACATGAAATGTTTTCACCGTTTTCAGATACAGAAAAATTGTTTATTTAAAAAATAAAAAATTTCAGTATTTGCGTAATGGCATGAATTACATAATATTAGTCATTGAATTTTAAAACCATAGAAATTTTATTTTATAATATAATTTATATATCAAATAATAATAATTCGGATAAATTGTTATACTGTATTTAATATGACTGATGGCGTATTTTTTTTATATATTTGTCTTTTTATTTGTTATGTAATATATAGATTGAATTTAATTAAACTAATTAAAATAAATAATATCTGTAAGGGCATGTTTTTATATTTAAAAGTATTCGATAATACATTAAATCAAAAACATTATGTAATTCAAAACTGTTTTTATGAAACTTATTATAAATAAATATATTGTCGTTAAGTTATCGGTACAATGTATCCTTATACATTTAAAGATAATTTCCAGATCGTCATGAAGTTTATAAAATATTGCTGGAAACATTAAGAAGAATGCTAAAAGGGTTTTAAATAAAATGAAGATAAATTTAAAAATCTTATAAGTTTATTTGTATCAAGTAATTAACGAGTAACATTGTACGTTATAGTATTTGCGTTATAGTAGTTTTTAAAATTTTTTAAATATTTTTATTGTTTGATATGAAATAATTAAAAAAATTTATAAATAACAGAATTAGGTATCTCTACAAAAAAATTTGTTATATTAATTTTCAATAAGTGATAACTGTTTTAAATTAAATACTTGATACGTAATGTACGTGATTCTGTTTTAATATTATTTACATCAGATGGGTGTCTTCGTGAATAATTAATGAGAACACTTACAATTGTTATTTTATTTGAAATGTTTATATATTTCTCACGCAATGTGTAATGTTTATAGAGAAAATGAATAACAGAAGCGTGTAGAAAATTAAAAAAAAAATTTATTTTTACTTTGATAAAAAACTGTGATTAATTAAAAATTATTAATACAATTTGATGTTTACAATTATAATGTTGAAAGTGTGAAAAAATTTGTATTAGTAATATGTTTATACATAATTTATAAGTTTGATTTATGTATAAAAACCTTGTATAAGAAAGTACTTATATTGTATCCTACTTGATTGTTTGATTTTTGAAAGCTTACAACTCATCAGTAATATACAAAAAAAGCAAATTATTTTACTCTTATACTTCAGCACATTACTAATTACACTTATTTTCTTATTTCATACCCATTGCTAAAAAACTTTTAAATTTGTGATAGTGAAACTAATTTAACTGATCATTTAGTATTTAAAATAAGCCATATAATGAGAATATTATAAATTGGGCTCATAGTTATCATATGACTTATTTTAATCATTAAAAATCATTTATAATTGTTTCAATGCTGATACCAAGTATGTTTAAGTGCTGCCTCGATTATTTTTGTCAGAAATAGAGAGTTTAGCAATTAAAAATCAAGTATGGATATTAACATCGATATAGGTAGGTTGCGGGTAGTAAAATCCACTTTTTTCTATCGCGGAGGTCGATGTACCTGCGTGCCAAAGATTCATTGACCTCGTTGATGAAATGATTTTAAACTGAGTATTTTACCTTATTATTACAGTTTGGTTTATTCCCACCTGCTTATTATAAATTGTGTATCCTGAAACTCACCATTGTAAAATCCTTTTAATATTTGCATTATTACTGTAGAACCTGTTTTAATAGATCCTTTCTATACGAACTTTATTTATTTTTTCGCAATTAAAATTCGAAATCATCTTTTAAACTCATTGGTTACACTGATTGTTTTTTACATTTTTTAGATTTTTATTAAATTTGAAGCTAAAAAAAATTTGAAATGTACAATTTTTTTTTTATTATGCTTCAAAAATTTAATTGCAGTACACTGCTTGAATTTTTAAAGTATTATTTTTAATTGTAAAAGTATCGATCCTTTTTAATTTTCTAAAATTTTAATTTATCTAAGATCTGTATTTATCTATCTAATATCTAATATCTGTTATTTATCTTTAAGATCTGTAAAATGAATTTAATGGAATTAAACTCCATTAGAAGCTATTTATCGCTACAATTAATTTTTATTCTATATTACTGTAAATTGCAATAGTCATTCACTCAGCTGGGTAATCATTAATACTTGTTTTCTCTCCTTATTTAATCTTAAAAATACACTTAAATCTTGCCATCATTCTTGAAACTATAAATTCACTCTTCAAGAATAAGTTAATATTATATTTTTTAATTATATTTTTTCAATGAAACTTGTGATGGATAAAAAGAATAAATACATTTTTTGTTAATTTTGGAGAAATGATGTTTAATCATCCACAATATGCTACGTTGTTTTAGTGAGGTAAAATTTTCAAGGGCTATTATACAGAAAATGATTTATTATCACTCATATCTGAGTACAAAAAACGGAATTTAAAAAAATGCTTTGCTTAAAATAAATATCAATTATTCACTTGTACGTTATTTTTGCGTTGTTTTAAAAACAGTTTTATTGTGCCTTGCGTAGAAAAACTACAAGTAAAAAAATTCAGCGTATGAAATGTAATGTAAGCATTTTAAAATAACGTGATTTTAAAATATAAACACAGAAGCAAAATACTAACAGATAAAAATATATTAAATAGGTATCTATCTTGACATTATGAGGGCACTTATACTTCATTTTTACATATCAATATTAAACGCTTAAACATTAAGGTAACGGTATGCCGAGTACTCTTGAACGTTTTACATTTATTTTCTTGTTCAGTACAGCAAAATTACTACTGCAGCAACCTTAACCAGGTTGAAAAAGAAATATAATTTTCTTTGCATAAGATTTACGTTGAGAACAGATCGAAATGACTAAAGAAGAAATATTTCTGTTATGCACTCTGTGAATATAATTCTCTGATTTATTTATTAATTTCTATAATAATTCTAATGTGTAACAAATATAGAATTCACGATTAAAATATTTTTGTTTATATATACAATTAAGCTTACCCTAATTAATTACATTCTATTCGAGTAAATTTAGAACTTCATTGAATGAGTCAGATGAAATATTGTAATGGGGTAAATTTAAAAGCGAAATGTAAATTTTATTGAAAGTTCCTTACTCATTACACTCGGTGCATATGTTATTTAATCATTGGCTAAGTTTCTCTGACGATCGATGTACTTTCATGCAAATTTTGTTGTTGAAATGTGCAATGATACCGTGTACAAATAGGAATTGATATTAGCGAGGGGATGCTAAGTTTATTGTCGGGATGAGTTGCGCTAACCAAAGCCAACTGTAGCTTAAAAATAGAGGAACTCGTAATGTGCGCTCAGGCACCAGACGCCGCTAATAATTTCTTCTGTTTGTCTGTTTTGCAGAGGTGGAGTGCGAGGTCTCTAGCCAGGTTGAATATTCGTTGCAGGCCATCTGGGGCGTAAGCATCCGAGAGCTACACCTCGCGCTGTGGAAGCCCTGGAGCGCACTAAGGGATGCCTCCCTCAACGGCACCCTGTTACAGGGCCACGCGCAGTACTTTACGCCATCCCAAGGGTATCCTTTTACAAAGTTTCAATATGACTTCTTCGAGGCTGTATTTCGTATTTTGCTAAAGTCCTTCCAACAATATTGCGAAAGTATGCGGAATTTCGTTGGCTGCAGTATTGTCTTTCCTTTTTTTTAAAGTAAACTATCGACACGATGGCTATTATTCTATTCATCTCAATGGGTTTTGCACGATAAAAAAGACGTGGATTATGTCAAGAAGAATAATTATGACGAAACGTGCGGTTTGTATTCGCTAATCTTAAACAACCTTTTTATCCTTCGTCCAAGATATATGGACAATATTTTAAATAATTTTTAAAATTGAATTATAAGATTTTGTAAAAAAAAACCATTTTTCGTCACATGAATCTCAACTTTTATAAAAGCATACGTATATCTTATTGAAATTTGTCTTTATCCGCTATTATGTATAGAAGAGTTGGTCCGTTAAATATGATGATTAAATCGTCTTCCGTTGAGAAAAGCACAAGTAAAACAGCGGCGCGTCTTATATTTAAAGGAACTTTCTGCGAAAACAAATTTGCAAACGGTTCGCTCACATAAGATACATAAAATATTCTCACGATAGTGAAAAATAGGCAGCGCCGGTCGACCCTAAACAAAAAATGTTAGTTCCACATAGTTACGTTCATCGAACAGTTTTTAATAATTTGTTATATCTTTCGTTGCTGATGCGCACACGTTTTTAGAAGCCTACAATAAGTCCCATATCACAATTTACGGGTTTTGCATTTTCGTGTGTATTCGAGTCCATAGAACGAGTCGAATGGAATGCGGTAGAATATATCGTCCAGTGAGTGTAGAGTAACCGCTGAATCGACCGATATGCATGAAGACGTATTAAAAGATGTTTTCCTTGACTACGAAATATGGTATTTACAGTAGACAGCCGCATGGGGAAGAGACGCTAAGCCTATCGCTACCGGCACCCGAGCTAGAATTGGGAACTCCCCCACGGCTGTGCTACCCCCTCGTCATTTTTCTCACGCGCAGGGATACGAGGGAGTTACATCCAGATGAGACGGTGAGTTAATTCATTAGGACATCAAGACTAGCGTGTGAGTTTTGGAGTTATTTCTCGATGATTCTAAGTGACTTAGTCACGAACATACATCGAGTAGCACGCAGATAGATTTCGAATATATCAGTAGATATACGGCAATCAAGTGTAAAGAGGGTGACATGCTTAATAGTCGGGAGAAATGCGTGTATATTCACTTGCGGTATCGCGAGAGGATTTCGTTTTCTGAGCCGCTCGGACTTCACTGTAATTAATAAAGGAAGATAATCGAAGCCTGGAATTCGTGACTTGAAGCAGAATGTGAACAATCTAGAGTTCATCGCCTGCTCAGACAGAATTTCAATTTGGTCAACAATTGAAGCGATCATTAAGAATACGGGCCAAACCGATGCCGGCTATTATTGCGTAATAATAATAACTGCTAATAAATCTCTTAATCTTCTTTAAAGGGTAACTTTTTATTTAATTTCTATGTCCGAATCATTATTGATGTTTTTCTGAATATCATAGAATTATTAATAGTCGAGAAGTATTTATATATTTAACTTTTCATTTACATTCTATATCTAGATGTGTATATAAATAGATTTTAAATGACATTTAAATTGGGAAAACTCATTTGTGTCTACGAAATAAAATATTTTTCCGACCTGTTAAATGATTTTTTTATTGTTATTAATTTATTTCTGTATTTTTGAACATAGATATTAAACTTACAAATACGCGCTATTAATGATATTCATAACAAAAATTGTACAGGTAAATAAAGTAAATTTTTCTACATTAGTGATAGCTATGGACGAACTTTGTAAAATTCAATTTTGAAAGATATCGTACGCATGAACGAGCAGGATGTTTATTTTAAAAGAATGTCATTACTTTCGTATTATTCTTTATATCTTTGAAAATCAAATTATTGATAAAAATGATTTTAGCGAGGGGAATCTCGTAGTCAAAATAAGTTTTTAAATAACCAAATGGAACACAAAGCCATAAGGTGAATTCTAATCAGACGTTGATGGCATTTTCATATAGAATGATAAAGAAACGAGTAGCTAATTTCGCAATCAAGAACAATGATCTATCGTGGGTCTATGCATTGATTTTGCAAAATAGCAATATTAATTTTTGAATATATTAGCCAACTAAATGAGGCATTCTCTTTTACATCTGTTTTCAGGTTGCGTTGGTGAATGTCGTTCATATTAAGGATAGCGTCTGCACGCTGCCGACCTCGATTCTCGCCCAGTATCTGAAACAGGCTAACGGACAGTTGTCCTGTCTCAAGGTGAGCCTCATCCCGTTAACGACAATATTCCAGATCTTTCTTTCCTTAATTCGTTTCCTCTAGCCTCGCTCCCTTTTCAATTTCAATAAATTAATTTTTTTTTAATTCAGAATCCCCGAATCTACTACTCATTATTTTTTTGCTTAAAATTTTGTTTACGTAGTTGCTCAATTTCTTGCCAAATAATAATATCTAGTGATAATCTAATATAATTATCGGCAAATACAAGTAATCATTGTAACGTGATATTTTTTTAATAAAAAAAAATCATTACTTTGTAATTCTTTATATATTACATATATGTATTTGATTAAGTAATGTAAATAAAAAATATCGATAATATTTTTTAAAAAGTATTGGCAAATTGAAAACAAAAATATTTAAGGTTATGAATCACTCATGTATTGAGCCACAAAGAATATATTAAAATGTCCAGATTTTTTTTTTAATGGAAAACTGAATATTAGATATTTTAATATTTTTAAATTATAATGAAAATTCAAATTTGAAACAAAATTAAAAAAATCAGTAGTAAAACTTTTTTTAATGTTTTCAATCATCTATAAATGTAAAAAATTTGTTTAAGTTGTCTGAATTAAATTAACACTTAGTTGACTAACATTCAAATTTTGACAAATATTATTGATCATTTCAAAAAAATTAAATTATCTAAAATTGTCATTGCTTGAATAAAATCTCGAGTTTTTTTATTAATCAAAGTATGTATAAATATTATAAAAATTATTAGTACATTTTATCAGTAATTATTGATTTTATGTACATTTTATTAAACAGAAAGTAACAAAAGTTTACTTTACTTCGTATAGAAGTAATGAATTGAAGAAAATTAGGTACCTAACTAAAAAACCTTTTTTGAATTGATGATTAATTTAAATATTCTAGATGAAATTCACAATGCATGTGAATAAGAATTTATTTATCAATAAGAGCAGCGAAATTTTTCCACAAATTTATTTTGTAAGCGCATAACAAGTAGGCCCATTAGTAAAGTCATATGCATTTCAAAGAAAACATCGCTCGTTTCGCAAAGTGATGATTTCCAAGTTGAGAAAGGACAATACAGAAAAGTGAACTTTCGGCCTCTTTCACGGAAATAGTAATTACTTTGCAAACGATGCGAAACGTAACGTAATAATCGCCATTATCCTTTCTCCCTATAGCGGCGTTATCGTGAGCACATTAATGCGCTTTGGCCTATTACGTTCTATATTTATCATCCGAAATTACATCAACTACTGATTCTACTTCATTCACTGTTGCGCTTTCTTTAATATTTTTGTTACTTTGACTAAATGTTAAATTTTTCCCCCGGTTATTAATGAATTTGTCTATTATTTTCAAAGTAAACTAATTGTAAATAATTATCCCAATAAATGAACTTTTTATTTCTATTTGATCGCTAATTAGCTTTTATTTTCGAGAATAAGTTTAAAAATGTTACTGAAATGAATGTATTACTAAACGTTTTATTGTTAAATTGAGTTTCAGTTTAGCGATTGTATACAATTCAAAAATTTTTATTTTAGAAATAAATTTTTTTTGAAATTCAGAATATTAATTATCAATGTTTCAGGAATATTTAAATATAAAATTAGTTTGTATATTTTGATATATTTTACATGTCTCAGGTAGGAAAACTTTTACATTAAAATTTAATATAAGAACTTGTGTTCTTGTCTTTTTACATTTGTCTTTTCAATTCAGCATTAAGTCTTGAAAACATTTTAGTCAATATTATTAGGTATTACAAAAAAATTGTGTTGCGAAATTTCTAACCTGTTAATTAATGGAAATTATAAATGAACGAGAAACTGTGCCGAGAAAGATAAATTTTAAAATAATAAAATTTCAATAATTTTTTAAAATTAGGAATTAACAGGCATATTGTAATATGTTAGGATTTTCTTACATTTCTGATTAATTTGAAGATTGGTAGACAATCGTGCACTTTTATTTCAATAAACCAAAAAATTTGAAATTTTTTAGAAATATGTTTTCACTCGTTCTATTAATTATTATGCTGATTAGATATTTTACAAAATCTTTCGTGCCAAGGCAAATCTTTAATTAAAATTTTGAAGATGGAGATAAGTTCTGTGAATTTTTTACTCAAATGTGACAATGTGACATTGAGCTTATGAAAAAGAAAGTAATGACGTTAAAGTGGTTCACCTCGGAGTCATAGGTGATGTTATTGCTAAGGCCATGCCCGTATCCTGTTCTTCTTTCCATACCTTCATATCTTTTAAGTGCGGATTTTGAACAAGGGGGGGGGTGTAGCGATGTTAGCGATGTGTGTCAGAGGTAAGATTTGCAGTCCCCCCAGGTACGACACAAGACCGTAAATTCATACATAAAAAAAATAGATAATATAAAGGGCTGCAGAATGACATATCTCCGTATTTCAGCAACTCTACCTGGCCACGGGCAATTCGACGAACTACGACGAGATGGGCGTATCCTCGGGTCTGGGTCCGGCCCTGGCGCTCGCGGAGCCTTGCCCGAATAACGGCGCCAGCACGAGGGACGCCCTCGTGGCCTCGGGGGCCGGCGACAGCGAGGGCAGCCTCTGGAACAGCGCGGGCGAACAGCTCTGCGTCGTCTGCCAGTACTTTCCACTTTCCCGGGCCCTCCTCCCCTGCCGGCACACCTGCATATGCGCGAGCTGCTTCGGAAAGCTCGACCGGTGCCCTATGTGTCGCAGTCCGATCAAGAGCTACTTCTGCATAAGGGGCGAGGAGTACATGCCCCCGGAGAAGGAGCTGAGCTCGTGCAAGCAGCGGGCCCAAAGATCTCAGCAGGGCAACGGACCCTCGCACTGGTTGCACGACTGGAACGACAGGCTCACCGATTTCCTGGGCTTCGCGCGGTAGACGCGCTCCCGAGGATCGCCAAGCCGAGCTGTGCTTTCCTTTTTTGTCTGGTTCGCCCAGGCGTCCGATCGCTACTGGGGTCAATGCTCGTCCCTCGACAGGTGGATGACGGGAAGTACGAGAGATGCCCGACAAGGTAGTTGATTGCCGAGGGCCAATCGAGCGGCACTGCGTTATTCTCCAAAATCCGCGATAATGTCTGCAGAGTCGGGTTCTCGTCTCGAAAAGAAATCCCATCTTTATTGTTACAATTATTTTGTTGGGCATTGTGAACTGATGAGGTAGAAGCGTTTTGGAGTCATTACCGAGTGATTTTTCAGTACGCTGAGTAAACTGATTTATGCATTGATTGCGGTACTCCTAAAATTCAGGAATTTTATGCTTCCCTCGCGCCCAATGAAATTTCTTTTAGGAGCTCGTCTGTTCAATCTCTCGAATATTTATTTTTATCTTTTCAGAATTAAATTATTAATGTGGCTCTTTTCCGATCATAAGTATAGCGATGCCTCGTGACTGAACCGTGTAATAAAATCGAAAATTTTTATGAAATTCTTCATTACCAATTAATAAAATTTATTGGAATAAAGTGCATCGGAATCTTATAGAAAATTCGGAAACATTTATACGTTAGATATTGTAATATATTCAATGTGATTTAATTTCAAACTAGACCTTATTAATGTGCATTATTTATGATTTTTTCAATTCTGAGAGTATGTTATTTATTTTTATTGTATTGATTTACCAATTGTATATGTCTTAAAAATTTACAAGAAATTATTAATTTTCTTTTAATAAATTTTAAATAATTTTAATCCTCATCAGCATTATGTTATAGCTCAGTATATCTTCTCTATTTCTAAGCATATTGGAGAAACTACCAATTATATGTTTATATTAACACCAAGTATTCTTTTCAATTATGTAAACGCAACTTTGGAAGCATTTTTAATTTGAAAAAGCATATTTGGTTTATGTGAACTTATACGGCTGTAGCCGATAGGCTGTCAACCTTATTTTATCGTTTTATATGTAATCACAAGCTGGGATTTTCCAATGCCATTTTTTGTTCATGAAAGATATCGATTGACAAGACTTTTGTTTTTAATTTATTTCTTTTTTCTGTAGAATCTACAAGTAACCATTCGTATAAGTCTTATGATGGAGAAAAAGCATTAGGTAAAAAATAATAAATATTAAAAAAAAAGTATTAATAATTTTTGTTGCAATTCAGTACTATAAATTATTAGTTGATTATATGCGCAAGCAGAATAATTAATTAGTAAAAATATAGTTTTACGGCATTTTTAAGCTACTTTTAAAATTACGATTTTTTTTGGGTATTCATTTTATCAGAATTATATGGTTTTACGAAAGACTCAGGTATGTATTTAGAAGTTCATATTTATCTTTTAGATGCGAAAAATAAATCGAATTCAAAATAAAACAAAACCAATTCTTAATGTGGGTTCATATTATTATCACAAATGAACTTATTTTACTTTAGGTGCCAAGTTAGATTTTCAGGATGGGTACGTAGGTCCGTTTGTTGAATAAAAATCAATGTAGTGTTGTAAATATATCAGCTATATATTATTCTTGACAAGTAAATTTTCAAGTATTTATTTACATGATCAAAGAATGTTCGTAGCCACGTAATGCTTAAAATATAAATCAATGTTGTATTTTCTTTTTATATTTATCACAGTTTTATTAGTGCATAAAACATATTATGATACTGCAAATTTAAGCTCCATAATTTTAACGCTTTATGGTGTAGTGGCAATTTATATATATATGATCCAAGATATTGTTGTGTAAGACAAAATATAATTTCACTTTTTCTCCACGCAAAATGCAAACGATCATTTGATGTACTAAAAACTATAAAGATTATTAAAAAGGTTATCTTTAGATTATCTAAAAAGCATTAAAGATTTTTTGAAATTATATTTTTAATCACAATGGCAATTTTTATCATTTTTCAATTTTCAAATTCTGATTATAAAATGTAGTACAAACGTATCTACCTATACGTAGGAAATAAATAAATTAGTTTAGTTACTTTAAGATAAATAAATAATGTTCGTTTTTAACTAGTTATAAGTTTAAAGTATATATTGGCTATTTATTATAAATATAATTTCTTTTTAAAAAATATTGATAACTAGATTTTATGATCACTCAAATTATAATATACGTAATATATGTAAAGTTAAATTAAGTTAAGAAGATAGCGTCTTGATATAACATGCTATAATATTGATAAATAAGCATTTTGTAAAAAATACAAAAAATTTTGTTCGCAGCCAAGATGATATGTTTAATTTAAATCATTTATAATATGAATAATAGTGATCACACGCAAACTATGTGGTTATACAACGATCGCTTTGAAATCTGAGAGTTCAACACAATATATATATATATATATATTTTTTTTTTGTCAGTTACAATAACATCTTTTTTTGTACAAATTTAATTTTCTAATTTTTTACTTATCTATTGATACAATTAAACATTTATGTATATAGATGATTACTAATTTTGGTTACTTACTACTATAAATAAGAATTTAAATGTAGGAATGTAGTAGCTTTGCCAAAAACACTGCAAAAATTTGTTCTGGATAAGAACCGATAGTTTTTAATAACGAAGTTAGCTTATTGTATTTCATGTTTTTAAAACAAATTATAGTTTGGCTTCTGATTAGTAAATATATCAAGAGTAGATTTATTGTGTATTTTTAATTTGGTAAATTGAAACATCTTCTATTAAAAACATTATATAAATAACTAGCCATTTGGAATTAAAAAAATGTAATTCTAAATTTTTATTTGATATGGCAGTTTTAAATTATTAATAACATATATATTTCGGTGCTTTAAATGGTTAAGAAATTATGATGCCTTTAATTATTACAAGCACATGTCGTTTTAAATTATTTTCTGAGAGACCATTTTTTAATCATTAAGCTCTGACAAAAAACTATGTATAAGCCTACAAGATACAATTAATAGGTACTTACAAAATATATTTGCTTATATAGATCTTTCGATTCACTGAATCCTTGAATTCGTATCTTGTATCTTTATATCCGTTTTTACTCAAAAAAATATTATAATTCAAATCACAATATATTGAATAGAATTTAAAGAAAAAAGCGATCAAATGCAATCACTTTAATCATACCTATGTTTATTAATGGCATAGATAAGAAATTATTATGTAAATCTTATTGCATGTAATATCATTTACTATTTTAATTATTCTAAGTTGTATTGATAATTTTATGCTTAAAAGGGTGTTTGGCCTTTCAAAGTTTCTTCTTCGATCTCATCGATTATGAGAACGCAGGATTGTAAGTCTCCCATGAAAAACATGAAGTAACGTAATCTAACTTAAGATAATGAAGGAAACTTAAAAATAAGTTGTAAATACACAGTCTGTGATAATCCTGATAATATCTGTACAGTTGTGGATTGTGCTTGGATAGAAGGTGCTTCGATCGAAATGTATTCATGATCAAGTCGTAATTTAATTATCAATCTGTGCGCTGGCAGATCGAGTAAAATAGAATATCAAAACTTTTAATTAACATTATTTGGAATATCTAATGATGTTAACAAAGATTTATTATTTGATTTTCGGAAATATTTCAGCAAGCCATAATAAATTGGCAAAACTGTAAATAATTATAAATTCGATGTAGCAGCTAAGGCCTATGGAGTCAATGTATTTTAGTAGAACGAATTTAATTACTGAATTATTAATTTGTGCAATAAGTATATTCCAGTGATGCGACAAAATATAGTACCCGTATGCAAGGATTTGTACATAATTTATTTAATAAAGAGTGTCGTTCCTAAATGTTCTTTTATTCATATTTTTCCTTACCGAAATATAATTTTAATAATAATTTTTCATATTAAATTTAATAAGCGTGTTAAAGTAGGTATTTGGTATTGGCAGATTATATATTATATTTGTTTTTTTCAACTAATAAGATTTTATTATAAAAAAATGTTGCGTATTTATATAAAAAGTACATTATTTATACATATAATATAAAACAACAAAAATAATAAGAGAATAGATTAAGGCTCGCATTTTTTTATATGATAAAAAGCTTCTTTTTACATTAATATCAATATTTGCAAATTTATACTTTCCTTAAATAGTAATTTATTGTAAGAGTTACAGGATTCTTTAATAACAAAAGTAAAATCATATATTTTATATTGTAGATTCTATTTAATCATATATTTTAAAATACTATTCAGTCTTTTAAATTACGAATATTATGTTGTAAATAAACATTGTATTTACTAGCTAAATATGAACACAATTCGGTATGGAATCCAAAATAGTTTTAAGTTCAATTTCTAATTTTAATCTTTGTTTGATTAAGCTATCATCTACAGCATTAAATATACTTTTCATTTCATTAGAAAACGTATTTACTTCAGTATCATTTTTATGAACTCTTAATAGTCTGGATGGACAATATTCTATTGAGTTTTCGGTTGAAAAATATTCATCGTTATTTTGTGCTTTTATTCTTTTTTTAATGATATGCCTTAAAAGATAAATAAATTTTGATAATTCAGATAAACCTTCAGAAATACACACTGATGTATCAGTTTTTTTATATTCATTTAAAACGGTATTCTGAAATAATATTTTAATTACATCAAATACTCTATGAATAATTAAAAAGTTATATATATTATATTTAATTAGATTGTTTGTACCATCCATGTATAGAAAATATGACTTTTCTTTGTCCACTGCATGTGCATATCTAATATTAATGCTGTTTTCTCCATTTCCTTTATTTTTTCTAAATCTACGTCTTTGCTATCTTTATTTGTTGCTATCTTTTTTATCAAGGACATTTCAGAAACTGTTAAGTGTGGCAACCCACTTGCAGTAATACTAGCAGCATGAACTTTAGTTATTAATTTTATTTTAGTCATGTACAATTCCGAAATCGCCTTTAAATTATTATTTATTTTATTTGTTTTTTGCAATAAATTATTTATTTGATTAGGAATTGTAGATATTTTTGCATCATTAATCTCCTGTTTCTAGAAATGGAAAATTTATGTTTCATAATCAAAATCTTTTTTACAATCTAATAAATATTTTACATTATGAATATTGAATACTGAAAATTCTGTTCCAAAGGGACTGTTAAGTAATTTCAATCTTAAAATATATTTAAAAACATCATGATTTGTAATAAGCCATACAAGAGCAATCAATAATACTCTGCTACTAGAATTAGTTTTTGATTCTGATAAACTAAAAATGTCTAAACAAGGATATTGCAAATATGCTAAACGTAATTTTGTTCTTATACATTTATCTGTAAGACAGTAAAAAATATTTAGGTCTATAATTTAAAAGGTAAAATTTAAATAATTATAAATGGAAAAAATTGTAAACATACTATAATCGAGTGCTGAAGTATGAACATATGATTCTTTTGTAGCAAAATATGTGAATTTATCCAAAGCATTCCATAAAATATTTATCTAATGAATAAAATGTTAAGTAGTAAAAGGCAAAATAATTAAAATCAAAAGTATTACAGATAAAAATTGTAGTCATTATAACCTCA
Organism: Kradibia gibbosae; assembly: GCA_018907135.1. Classification (NCBI taxonomy): domain Eukaryota; kingdom Metazoa; phylum Arthropoda; class Insecta; order Hymenoptera; family Agaonidae; genus Kradibia; species Kradibia gibbosae. The sequence goes on along the minus strand of JACCHX010000001.1, from coordinate 12,753,389 downwards.
AAATACAATTCAATTAATTTACGTGTGGTACTTACAATGTCATTAGAATTTTTATTGTGCTTTGCTAATTTAAAATGTTGGGGTGTTAACGTACTACCAATAGTTCCATTTAAATATTTGCAAAGAATTGAAATAATTTCTTTTATATCGACCATGATTTTTTAGTTTTAACTTTCATTTCAGTTTAGGAAATTTTGAATCAGAGCATCGTCGTTCAGTTGGACGTTTGACCATTGATATCCTATAAGGCGCTGAATTCGGAAATATGGAACACAATGCTTTTTAAGGTAAACTCAAATGATATTTATTTATAATGCTATTTACATAAATTTTGTGTATAATAAATAACAGTGAATTTGACGTAATCAGATATAAATAAAAGATTTTAAGGTATGTTACAGATAGTTTACATTGTAAAATATTCTAACAACGGTAAAAGCAAACGCAATTTTTTAATGGAAGACGCATAAACCATTTAAATCTCAATTACCATTGTTGGGTTGATTATAGTGATTTATAATAAATTTTGATAAATGGCATATTTAATATTATTTTTATAGTGTTTTATTATTCTTTTTATCATAAAAGATTTTCATCGCAATTTATATACCAATAATTTCTTTTTACTTATATTTATATGCGCGTTTTTGTTATTCCAACAAATTAAAAGAAAAGTTCCCTTTATTGAGAATTTTCTTTTAAAATATTTTTTTTTAATTTGTATAATTTATATAAGTACTAGTAAATAATTGATGGCTTTAATAGTATATTTACACGGAAATATAAGTTGTAAGTATAATGATACTTTATCGTATTTAACTAACAAAGATTGATATTATTTATGCATAAGTGACACTATATTAAGTCAGAATATGATCTAAGCTCGAGTCACCACACATTCACTCCATTCACACTAGTCCGTCCATCAGATGTACATTGGACAAACATAAGAATATATGTGGAACTATGTCAAGTTCATGTATGCAGCAGAGATACTATTAACCAGTAATGTTTGTATTATACTTATCTTTATTTGCATACTTTAGGAACTGGCAATTATATGAATAATGAATTATTAGTAGCATCAATGTGCATATTAATATTATTAAATACTTTACTTATGTTTAGTTAAGAGTAAGTTAAAAAGGATGAATGAAGTTAATTAAAAGTAAGAGGCATGTTAAAATTACCTCTTTCTAAATAAAAATATATAACCACAATAAATTTCTTTGTAATCAATAGGCCAGTATAAGAAGCTAAACTTAATTTAATTTAATCAAATAAATAAACATAGCATTTTGTTATGGGATATTGATACACACAATTATTGAAATTATATAAACGCTAAAAATAAAAAATTCAATAATTGAAATTTAAATTGAATTTTCCATTAAAATTATTATATAATCAATATTATATATGATAAAATGAAATAAAAACATAATGTTAGTAGACAATGTACATTATTTTCTTTCACATTTTACTGAAATTTATTTAATTTTAACTCTATTTTGATAAAATTTAGTGTAAATTAAAAAAAAGAAATGTTTAAGATAACAAGTCTTAAAAATGTATAATGAACACTTAATGGTGCATAAAACGCACAAAACAATTTTTAAATAAAATAATCTCATATGTAGGATTTTCTTCGTTAATCTTTTTCATCACTCGTTGACAAATTTAATGCACGATAATCCACCAATATTCATCAGTCTTTTCTTATCAATAAGCAATTTCAATTCATCTAATCCTTATTGTTAGACGCTCATAAATGTAATAAAGAACTTAAGTATAAAAACTTGTAGTGAATAAAGAATTTCATAACAAACAATTTATATGAAAAAAGTCATTCAGAGCTTTTGGTGATCGTGCTGTCCGTAAAAAGCGTTTCCGAGGCCTCAATAACACCGAACGACGATATGAAGACGTTGAGGATGGTTACCAAAAAAATAGCTATTACTGTCCAATTGTTGGCTCTATTGGCTTTACACATCTGATCATCGTGCTTGACGTTGTAGCGGCTGTTCCAGATAAGGCCGATTCCTACGATTACCTGCAACAGCAGGCTCATTCCGATCATTACAAGCGAGGGATAGTAGTATGGATGGCGCCCGCTGCTTTGCAAGACGTAGCGAAATTGATTCGCATTGGCGGAGATGAGAGCTAGGTCCATCATACCTTGAGCTATCGTCTTTTTTTGTTGGTATACGTTCATATCCGGGGTAGGCGTCACGCTGGCGGGATACCCTGGGAATGTCGAAAATTCATCCCCCCGTTGCCTGGGTGGTACCGAGCTCTGCGATTTGATAATATTCGAAATATTTTAGAATCAAGATATAGATTCCTACGTACAAATTTTTGTTTATTTTATGATGAAATATACTAGCCTTCTTATTCTTAAGATTCTTTATTTTTAAACTAAAAAGCTAAAATTTATATTCGAATTTTATTCTATACTTACGTAAATGCTATACGATAAATATTCATTGTACTATAATAGACTTTATTTTGGAATTGAATACGGAACATTTGTCTATTTATACATTATCTAAAATACGAATATCCATTATTCATAAAAATAAAATGAACTTTAATTTTTAAATTTAATTTTTTCGTGGCTATAATTCATAAAAGAAAATGAATTATAATTTTTTTAGTTCTGATTTATTCAATTTAATTTATAATCTTGAAAATATGCTATTATAATTAGAAAACATTTTTAAATATTGTTTCATAATTTATTTTAAACGATATTGTTTTAATAAAGTTACTACTTATCAATATTACGACTTTATATAGAATTGGGCATTCTTACTTTAAAGGATTAGCAAACATTGCAAAAGAATTTCTGTACTAAGAATATATTTAAAAATCATCATTTTGCGTAATGCATCAAATATTATACCCATTGACGTTCTCATTACTCCTCAGTACAATAAAAATATAAAAAGGATAACACTTATGATTTACCTATATTATTAAAAAATTACAATAATAAAAGTATTTAAAGGATCAAATGTACAAGTGTGTACAAATGCGTACACCTTTCAGATTTATAAAGCACGTGAAAGTAAGGATACGCAAGATAAAACAACGAAGAAAAGTAATCACCATCCAGTTCTTTTCATCGTCACCATAAGCAGAAACACTGTCCGGTATTCCATCATTCGTTGCTACATTGTCTGGAACGTGTTCGTGACTCGTCCTGCTCCGTACCTCGTGCTCGAGGTCCTCGATTTCGGGCCGAGAGTATACGGAGTGCCGGTCATTGGCATCATGCTCAAGGTTACCAGATACCGTGGTCCCATTGGCTGGATTTAAAGAAGCTGATCCATGGACGAAATGCTCGAAATCGTTTGCGTTCGAGGCGGCAGAACTCGAGCGACGACGGCCGTTGCCCGGACGCACTTCACGCATGGGCAATATAACGTCATCTTCTTTCAACGGTTTCGGCTTCGGTGCATCCATGATTTAGGATATTGTTTTATAATTTTTGCACTAACGCTCAGCTGTCTAGTGGCTTAAGAACTATGCTTTTTATCAACATTGTACGAAACTTTGATTTCAAGACGTTACAGTGATTATTTTGCTTATGCAAAGACTCATTATAATTTTTATTCCATCATGAAAAACGCACTGAGTGAAACTTCTTCTTTAAGTATAGTATTTTTGTATTATAAAGTGCTTGGGTACTTGGACTTAATTCTTTACAAGCTCTTTTATTTATATTCCCAGTAAACAGTAAATTTATTGAGCACATATTTTTCTCCCTGTTCTTAATACTCCAACAATAATTTAGTACTTATATTATTGAAAAAATATTTTGTTCTATACCCATAATTTGTCAACTCCACCAATACTCGTTTAATGCACAAAGGGAGCCACAAAGATACGCAAGGCGTCTTACAATATTGACGATCTTTACTTTAATGATGAGAACAAAAAAATGTTACACGGCGATGAATCAGTCAATCGAGAATCCATCCTTTTCGAATAAATCACACTTTATTGCTACCACACTTGCGCCAGAGGATCGTAAAAGTCTGTTCATCATTATCACTTTTTAAGCAGGATCAAGGTCTCTTTTGATCCTTCGCCGATGAATACGTCCGTGACGGCCGATGTGACACGAGGCACTGTTGATTCCGACGCGCCAACTTTGGTCTCATAGCCCCATCAACAATCTGGGCCAGAGGAAGTTCCCTTGATTTGCACGTGAAGAGATTCACCTTGGACCTTAGCGATAGTAGTGCGCACTCTTTGCCTTTTTTTATTTTACATATTCATGTGAATTGCTTCATTTGTCTTATCACAAGTGCACATTTTTACTTACTTATTTCCTTTGATTATTCCCAGCCGGCTACTAACATTTTAATCTCAAAATTGATAGTAATTATTTGGCAACTGTATTTCTTTCAAATAAATAAATTATTTGTTTCATCATGAAAAGTATTTATTTTTTATTCAATATTTAATAGGCTCCTCAATCAATTGAAATTACGAATTAATATTGTTTTTTTAAGTGCACTGCATAGGAACGCAGAAAGACAAATAATGAGTACTCACACAATGCATTTGCGTTCTCATTTTAACTTATCTTTAGTAGTCGAGGAATTTTATTCACCGGATTTTAAAAATTTATTCAATTCCACAAATTGACGTATAAGTAACAGGAAGCATCGGTCAACCAAAAGGAAAATGATAAAGACTGTGGGAGAAAAGACTAACTGTTCGCGAGCGATGTTTGCTTAAGACTACACGCAGCTGACAGCTTATCGACGCTCTCTTACTCACGACTAATCGCGTTCGATTATGGTCTCGCTACACATGGCATGGCACACAAAAGATGCAGCAGATGAAATTCCAAGTGGTTTTTGCAGAGTCAAGGCCAACTTTTAACGAATTGTAGAGGACTATAAAAATGAAAGTATCTACGGTTCAACACAAGGAACTGATTTGTAAATATTAGTTTACATCGCGTGGGGATTTAAGGATGTTGATCTATTATAAGGTAATTTAAAATTAAAGACAGTTGCTTTGTTCTGCGGTATAATGTCCAAAATTAACGAATGATTGTCTAAAAATTATTAAATTTTCTGGTCTGTTACTACTTGAATACGATGCAGTTCGTTGATAAAGTTCTTAATTACTATAATACTTAATTACCTAACATTTAATTTAGTAAAATAAAGCTCTTAAATTATGTGTTTGTATATTTTTACGTTGCTTTTATTACTCGTCTTTGTGTCAAGAATTCTACAAATGCAAGGTCTTTTATGTTTTATGAACTTTTTATGAATGGTTAGAAAAATGATACATACATTATCATGTACATTTTTATCTAAAGCTATATACATTTCATCCTTTTTATTGATAATAAAAATAAAACTTTAAAACAAATTTTAAATCATGAAAAATTAAACAATAATTTCTTTTCTCGAGTCGAAAAACATATTTCAAAAAGAAAGTAAAAGTAATAATCAATCTCTTTCTTTAATCAAGATATTGTATAAATTAAATAAATGTTTGCAGATATACAAACTACAGACTTTTCAATAACTGTAATATTTCAGACTAATAATGATGTCCAAATATACTTAAATTTATCTACTTAAACTATTTATTCGTTACTTATAGCTAAATTACGGTGACCATTTATATTTGTATTTAATAAAATAGACATTCCATTTGAATATTAAAAAAAAATTCATGTACAATTTTCATTTGTTGATGAATCGAAATATGAATCATTCCCAACGATCATTTTCTCATATGTAAATCAATATTAATATACATTTATAAATTTTATAAATCAAATATTCAAAAATGTAGCCATGAGTTTCTAAATAAAATGCAAAATTCAATGCCAATAAATTAAATAATAACTCGCAATGTCTTATCTGTGAAACAAAAGAACTCAGTGTAATGCACACACTTGTTAGTGTTTCAAGAGATGTGAATATCACAAGTGTGTCACGAGTATGATTTCTAAAGAAAGAATTATAGTCACATGCAACGAATAAATAGTATTTCCAATTCATCGACAAATTCGTGAAATAAAAGAATAGCAATGACGAAAGGCGATGTCACCGATAGTTGTGGATTTTATTTCAATAATCTTTATATCAGCACGCTATGTTCTAAAAAGGGCATTCTTTTTCAAAGATAGCTTGAATATCAGTATATAAGTGTTTTAAATCCCTTCCTTGATTTCAAGACTATGACGTAATTTGCTGGGTATTGAACTATTCCGTTGTCAAGTAAACAGCCACGAGCTTTTACTTTAGTAAGAGTAAGATAGAAAGATAGGGTGGTAAATTGTTAGGTAGAGTAAGCCAGACAGAGAGAGAGAGAGAGAGAGAGAGAGAGAGAGAGAGAGAGAGAGAGAGAGAGAGGGAGAGGAAGGGAAAAAGGAAGATGAGCATTAAAGGAAGCCGAACTAGAAGTTAAGCTTTATTTGCTGAAGACGAGGGTTGAAACAGAGCTTTCATTGCGATATATTTGAGTAAGGGTTAGTTGAATATGTCGAAGTGCTGCATAGCTGTGAATTACTATTTTTACTGTTAATCATGTGTTAATTATTGAAATTTAAATTCAAAACAAATTGAATATTGTAATTGAACAATATCTGTGGTAAGCGTTATGCATAGCAATTAAATTTTAAAGAAATAAAACGATATGAAATAAAATCAACTTCTTTTCAAGGAAATATAAGTATACTAATTATGAAAATACTAGTATTTTATTCATACTCATCGCTATCTGTTTCGTAATAATGTGTTTAATTAGATGGTAGAATATTGATCCTCATCAATTTCGGTACAGTACGACAATGTCAATGAAATTAAGAAAGACTCGCCAATTATGCCAGAACCACGAGTTCGACTACCCGTAAAAAAAGGTAAAGTCGTCCTCGGTATGTCCAGGAAGTGTTGTAATCATTGTCCACGTAAGAAAGCGGATCTTGCGGTACAGCCGGTGACCTCTTGCATCGAAAGGTTTGCCACTGCCAAAAAGTTCCATGCCGAGAATCTGCAGCATCAGCCTCTACCGGACCGCGTGGACGATGCTATTTTTAGTACGAATATCGACGCCGCGGATCCATCCATGCGCGAAGCTGTTAAAAGGTTCTCTAATCCAAGTGAAATATTGTATTTTTAACTTCGTAATGAAGTTTGTTTTTTCCAGTATTAAATGTATTTTTACGTCGTGTTACGAAGCATACAATAAATAAAGCTTATTGAAACGTGTAATTTTTCAAATGAAATGTTTTTAAATTATAAAAAAAAAATAATAAAGCCTACATTAAATAATCTGGTTTATCATTTATTAAGTAATAACAAAAATTGCATTTTTTGCAATAATAATAAAAAAAGTTAAAATATATAATATACCAAACGACTTTGTAACTTTACAACTTTCTGTATAACAGCTTACTTACTTGTTAACGTATCCATAACGCTATAATTGCCGATACTGTGCCTACAAACTTGATGAACGTAATATACTTTGATATCTACAATAATAATCTCAGAATAAAATTTGTAGGTTGTAAAGTTAAAATTAAAGATACGAGGTACTTTGAAGGAGAATATTAAATGAAAAGGGCCGGTCTTCGTACTTCCTTTACATCAGAATAGCTCAAAAGACGAAAAGGTACTTTACAGATGTCAGAAAATCGTGCCTCGGCGTCAGTCTGCGCGTAAAAAAGATCGATCTAGGGGCCCCCGTTACGGACCAGCCCTCGGCTGCAAGAAGCCAACAACGTACATGGACCTCGCCATCTGCTGGGAGACACCCGAAGACCCAATTTACGACCCACCCCGACCGTCACACATCGACGGCTCAGATGGTGGCCCAGCCCCAGCTGTCTTCACCCTCGTTCAGCATCAGGCGTCTCAGGTCGACGTGCGCGACGGCTCCATACCCTCTCAGCGCGAGGACTGCGACGAGGAGCCTCGATCAGGACGGAGTAGCTGCTGTCGACACTGCGAGCAGTGCATCAAGGTGTGCTCATCGTTCTTTGTTGCTTCAGCTTCTTTGGTTCCGGTTGCCGGGGAAGAAGCTTGGCCTAGCTGAAGCGAATAAGTCGATGCGACTTTTGAATTTTTATTTATGCCACGTGGAATAATTAAGTTAATAATAGCGATTGTAATTTTCCATTTTACGAAACACACATTCTTTTTATTTAAAATATTAATTAATTAGATAACAGAGTTTATTCATATAGTTATTATATCAATGAATTTGGTTTATTATTTTTCCATTTATTATCTTAAGTGATTCTTCAAACGATCGATTTATTTTTACTGGACATTATGGCACGAAACTACGCTTTTCATATTTAGTATACTAAACTTCCGTGATAAATGTTTTATGAATATGTATTAATGTGTTTAGTTCCTCGATAGTAATGGGCATTCATCAACCGATATTAAATATCTTTTTACTTTAACGTTTGATTTGATCATCATTAGTTTTAGATAAATAATACTTAGCCTATATTTAATAATGGTTTACTTATATTTTGAGATTATCGTTAATAGCTTTTGTACACGTTTCTTGAGAAATATAACCGAAAAGTAGGTAATACTAAATAGTTTATTGTTTTTAATTCCCCTTATTTTACGAAAATATACATTTTCATTACGATGAAGATCTTGAGCTTTTTGGAATCATTTATAAAATTTAGAAAGAAAAATTGGCTCGATCGATCGCTAAGAGTTTTTAGCTATCACTGCAAATATTTGCAGTCATCGGTATGAAATATTATTTAAGATCTCCAGCAAAGCCAAAGCTGCTAGATGCAATAAGATTACAGTCATAAATACAAGGAAATTTTTTCGAACATCCTTAGGAGCAAGGCGGAGCCGACGACAAGGAGGAGCTGTGCAGAGACTTGGACTCGATGCATATTTCGGGTGCGAATAGCAAAGGCTCCAAGGCCAAACGAACCCACTTCCAGAGACACTGCGTGGGCTGCGCTCAGCGGGAAAAAGCCGACACTCTCGTAAGGACGCGCTCAGCTATCTGTTCTCAGAGGAAACCTGCGAAGAATAACGCACTGCCAGCCAGGGTTCAAGTCCCTCGGCCTCGTACACCCTATGCCCGAAGGTCCTTCTGCATTGACAGTTTGACCCCGCCGTTCAGCGTCGTCGCCGGGTACCGGGACACTGATTATCCGGAGCATTGGAGGCTCACCTCTGTATACCGACAGTCTTATCGCAATCCTAAGAAGATGCGCGAGGGGCGCTCACTTCTCAAGTACGATCGCACATGAGAGCACTCGGAGAAAAAGAGTCCTCTCGAAGATTCTACTGTGCATTCAGTGAAATTGCGCGTTGCGTTCATTAATTGGAGTTTTGAGCGCAAATTACGTGCTTTTGATTTAGAGTTCATCTTTTTTTTTTATCAAAGCCGAGAGACGACAGTTGTTTAGTTCGTGAGTACAAGATTCGTACAAGTTCGCGTGATGGCCAAGTATTAGGACGAAGTAAGTTGTCCCCAATTCGAATAGCTACGGAAACCAATTTATGTTTAATATTTCGGAACTTTTATTTCCTTTTTCGGCAATATTTACTGTAATAAAAACTTATTACTAGTACTTATTGTTTTATATTTTTATGTACTTTGTAATTGGGAATAATTTCTTCTAAAACTGTGATAAATTATTTAAAATATTTGAAAATTATATTCTAATGTTATTTGAATGCTAATTGTTGTTATAAATGTTATCAAAATAATTAAAAGTCAATGTCGGAAGAGATTGTGTATTATTTTTATAATTATTTTTGTGATTTATTACCATAGAATAACAAATGTTATATGAAACAAAAAAATAATAATACATAATACACTTTATACATGGTTAACTTATTAACTATATTATTAATATTTTGTAATAATAATTCGAATGTGAAAAATTATTTAGAGGAGTCCTTATTGTATGTATAATAAGCTCTGTGATTTTCAGTTGCGTCTCTTTTCGTGAATGCTACTGACGTTGACATAATTTGGGCTTAAATCATGCAGATTAGCTATTTCATCCATGGGTAGTGATTTACTCAAACGATCGAAGGCGATCTTCTGCAAATGAGTTAATAAATTTGGATACGGAGTGATAATTTGTAAAAAAGCATCGCGCGATACTTTTAAAATCTCGCAGGTCTCGATTGCTAAAACATTTAATGTTCTCTGTTCGTTGTCCATAATCAATGCAATTTCTCCAAAGTACGAACCATCCTCTAAGTGACAGATCTGTGTTTATAATGAAAATTTATTTTGAGAAGCTTATAACTTGTTTACTTCAGATTAGAAAATAAGATTTGTCTTTTAAAATTTAAATATTAATTTTGTTACAATTTAATTTTGTTATTTATTATTTGTTTGTAGGAATCATAAACTAACGTTTATTTCACTAATATAAAAAAAGAAACGGCAAAGAACAAAACATTGCATTATACTTGAAAATTTTGCAATATATCAGTGGATGAAAATATTCTTAATATAAGATGTAATAAAATTAAAAAATTGAAAATTTACAATGAATTGTAGAATTACACACTTATTGAATTTGTCATTAATTTATTTTGTACAACTTTTACGTTTATTATAAGTGCTTTACTTCTTTCCCGACGCTTGTATAAACGGCGACTGTACCGGAATCGACAAAATACATTGAATCTCCAGTAACCCCGGATTTAATTATGACGTCATTCAATAAATAAATCTCTGCTTCAATATACATTATTAATTTTGCAATTGCGGATTGTGGCAAGTATTTAAATATTTCCACGCTTTCTAATAACCTCCTGTAGTTATGAAAGATAAGTTCCTAAAATTTTAGCAAGATATTGTAAATTTTGGTTCGTTGAGCGAGATTGTCATTAGATAACATGATCTAGACAATGAGTATCACATGAAATGCGTTACTTTACGAAGTGGTTGAGAAACTTGAGCTAGTAAGCGTGTACTTTGGTTAAAATTCCTTTTGTACCAGTAATGACAATATATTCGTAGCCTCTTTTGCACAGCACGTGGCAATTCTTTATATTGAATGTATTCTTGTAATTGCCGCATTAGCCTTAAATGTTCATTATTCGCAGATTGAAAACTTGACATAAGTTGTAGAAATTGTGCTGCAATTTAGGTTTTCTAAACTTATCACCTACTTATTGAAATTATTTTAATAAAGAAGAATTATATATAATAACGCATTAATATATACTATGACAATTAACATTTGTAATTAATTACATTATCTTGATTGAAACCTATATTCACATAATATTTATAAGCCACTAATAACTATTTAATACTTTATTAATTATATCTTCAGTTAGATAATTGAAATACTCATAAAGTAATAACAACAATTTAATATATTATCAATTATAGTAAATTATATTAAATAAATGAAAATATTTTTATCAAAAAATTTTCTACGTATAACATATGCTGCAAAATACATACTCAGCATATAAATAAATCCAATTTTTCCGATTACATTCAAAAATAAATTTGTTATCATATCTTCTTCGGTTTTAACATTCAAGTAATGATCCGAGTTAACTAAGGATATTGTGGCTCGGTTTAGGCACAAAATATATTTTTTAGGTACTGTATCTCGTAGTTTCATATTATCACTTAGTATCCACGATTTCCTGCTTTTGGTTTAAAATTATTATTTTAAAATAAGAACTAAAAAAAAAAAAATATACAATTATGCTTTACCCATCTACGTTATTTCCTTCGATGAAATTTTGTACTACTAATGGTACATAATAAACTAAACACGCAGACCAGTGCAAACTGATAATTATTATTGCGATAAGCTTTAAAAGCTTACATGTTGAAAAGGATATGTTATACCACTAAATTTTTTCAAGAATAATAATAATTATCTCAAACTTATAATTAATTAATTAATCCTCAAAATATAATTATCTAAAAATTATTTTCTCACTTACTTTTTCAAGATGATGCATATAAAAAAAAAGATTTTTTATGCGAAATATTTTTAAAAAATTAAAACCAGTACAATACCAATGGATTTTTAACCCGAAAATTAAAAAGTCAAATATTTCTATTGGAAAAGCAGATAAGAAATCAAAAATAAAATAACCTGTTACATATTTTCTGGAACAGTAAATAATTTCTCATTAATATTATTATTACTAATGTATTAAGTATTTCAAAAACCTACTTAAATACGATCCTCGGATCTAAAGTTACTTTTTTCAGGACTTGATCATAATATCCAGTGAAAAAAGAAAGAATAATATCAATTAAGAAGACAAAATCGATTATCATTATATATTGAATGATACGTTTTGTATTATCAAAATAAAAAGTACTAAAGATAGGTGTTGTTATTATTACTGCAAAAGTAAATATACTCATGAACATATTCCAAATATGTCTGAAAATTTATTTCCTTTATAAATGTTTATAAATATGAATTAAAATAATAATGACTTCTAACTAAATTTTTAAATACCTGAAATGACTAAATGGATGGATCATGTAAGGAAAATTTTTCAAATGACTGCTTATTTCATAGTTTACTGCTGTAGTACTTTTTAGGCAAGTTTTAGCATAATACTGATTATTTTTCAAAATGCGTTTGCGAGTAAGCCAACGATTGACTCGTGAAAATAAATCTTCACCTTCTATTAATTTTGCAACCTCGTCTGATTCAGGTGGTACTCTACATACGTGTTTTATAACAGGTTCACGCTATCAAATTTTATTGTACTTTATTTTAAATTATATCACATAATTTAATAATCAAAGATGAAAAAAATATATTAACCTTATCGGAATCAAACTCCATATCGGGTATTATAGTCATTAAATGCATTTTAAAACAATTTATTTGTAGTATTTTTTTTAAAGTAATAAAATAAGGTTATATACTTAAAATTATGATTGTCACTGACAGATTTCCAGTGATTTTTAAATCTTAGCGCCGTATAAAATGGCGTTACTGTTAATTTCGAGGACCTGTCAGAAAATGAGACGTATCGGTATGAGATTTGAAATAAGGTTAGGTTCAACGGATAAAGAGTTGAATTCCAACCCAAATAGGGAATGGACCAGAAACATTATCGCTATGCGTAGGCGGTTTCTAAAACCGAGATTAGATGAAGCTCGAAATTTTAATTATGTGTTAACAAAGTCTTTGTCATAAATGATTAATTAATTGTTCTGAAAAAAAACCATCACAAGCGAAAATGTAACTAATTTCTAAACTTATGCTTTTACGTTAGCATTACACAAATATTTTATTGTTATTTGTAATCGATAATTAATCAATTAAAAGATTATTTTAAGCAAATTCTTTTTCTGTAGAATAAATAATTAATTAATATAATAATGCATTGTTTTATTTATCAGTTGTCATTCATAAAAACTCAATAAAAAAGTGCTATTAAGTTTGTATATATCTTTTATATTTTTTTAGGAATAGTGCAATACCGTTTATCTTTTTAATCTTTCTTTCCTTTACTTCGGCTGAAGATTATTATAAGTTATTGGGTGTTGACAGAACAGCTGATCAACGAGATATTAGAAGAGCTTTTAAAAAACTTGCTGTTACAGAGCATCCAGATAAAAAGACGGTAACATCTATTCCTTTTTTACTTTATTTTGTTTTAAAGTATGCACACATTTTTTAAAAACAAATTCAATATATATTTAGGGAGATCCAGATGCTCATGTTAAATTTATAAAATTAACAACTGCATATGAAGTATTAAAAGATGCAGATTTAAGGAAGAAATACGACTTATACGGCGAAGAAGGTTTAGACGATTCTAAGAGAAGTAAGAATTACCACTCCTATACATACTATCAAAATAATTTTGGAATCTATGATGATGATCCTCTAATCGTAACTTTAAATACAAATGACTATTGTAAGTATATTTAATAAAAACATATTTAATATGATAAATCTATATTTAACATGTTTCTTTACATGTTTCTTTAGTTGAAAGTGTAACTGATTCTGAAAAAATGTGGTTTGTTAATTTTTATTCACCACAATGTAGTCATTGTCATCATTTGGCTCCAGTTTGGAGGAAATTAGCTAAGAAATTAGAAGGAGTCATTAGAATTGGTGCAGTTAATTGTGAAGATGATTGGCATTTGTGTTCTCAAGTTGGAATACAGTCGTATCCCACATTATTGCAGTATCAACGAGTTAATTATATAATTTTAATGAACATTTATTTCAATAAATATGTATACAACTTTTCATATTACTAACAATTTTTTTTTAGAACTCTAAACAAGGAATAAAATATAAAGGCGAAAAATCCTATGATTCTATAATGCGGTTCATTTTAGATAGACTAGATGTAAAAATATCTGAAATTAAGAAATCAGTTTTAAATTCATTATTAAAAGGAAAAAATTTCAAAGAAAACCCAACCATAATTTTTATTTGTGGAGAAAATCGTTATTGCTTTACACCAGATGAAAGATTAAGAGTGGCTGCAACATTTGTAAGTACTTTATAGGATCAATATGTTATTAGTCAATATTCAGTATTTAAGCACTTTCATTATTTTTATTTAAGTAAATAAAAATGATGTCATATTTTAATTTTTGATATTTTAAACATAAGTTATTATACCTGTACATGATACAATATTTATAATGCTTTTTTAACTGAAAATTAATTTAAGTACAAAATAATAATTTTTATAATATTTCTTTATAAAATTTAACACAAAAATTTTTTTAGGATAAAATGGTTGATGTAAAACTATTTAATTGCGATGATAGTAGCTGTCATAATTTACTTTCTGATTCAACTGGTGTTGTTTATTTGCCACCAAATAATAATTTCAATGTAAAACCTGTCTTAATTGAAGACATAGTGGAAGTAGAAGATCTAGTCAAAAAAGTTTTAGAGCAATTACCTGAACCACAAGATATAAGTGATGATGAGTATAATGTAACTATAAGCATTATGAAACTTTCATAATTATTTAGATTAAATGCAATAAAATGTGAATTTCAGAATATTGAAGATAAAATAATCAGAAAATCTAGCAATGGGTGGTTATTCTGTTTTTATATTGGTCATGACACTGACTTAGATATTTTATTAAAACAATTGCCGAGTATGCTACAAGATATAAATTTAGGTAAAAATATTGAATATATATTTTCTTAAAAACTGTACATAAATTTTTGTTTATTAAAATGCTTTAGCTAAAGTCAATTGTGGCAGATATTCAAATTTATGTAAAAAATTAAATATTAATCACTACCCAGCTTGGGGTGTACTGAAACCAGGAGGTGCTTTTGAAAAAAGTCACGGAAAAAACAAAATAAATGATATTGCAAATTTTGTTAAAAATAGTTTAAAAGCTAAAAATGTTTGGGCTCTTTCAGCAGATAAAATTAACTCAATATTAAATAAACAAAGTGGTATGCACAATACGTATTATTTTATTATAAAACTTGAAAGAACAAAGTGTCTTACAACGCATTCATTTCATAATAGGTGAAGCTTGGTTCCTTGATTGGTATGCACCATGGTGTCCACCATGTATGAAATTTCTTCCAGAAGTTCGTAAAGCGTCATTAGAATTTGATTCAAATTTATTACATTTTGGAACAGTCGATTGCACAATACATTCTGAAATTTGTAAACAAAATAATATTCAGTCTTATCCAACTGCTACACTTGTAAATGGAAGTAGTATATTTCATTTTACAACTCAACGAACAGCATCACACATTGTTGAATTTATTAATGAAGCCATGAATCCAACAGGTATTTTACTAAACCAAAAATATGTTACTCAATTATCATTTTAATATATTTATATATATAATTATAATGAATTTATAAATAAAATGTTTCAGTTTTGCAGCTTTCATCAAAAACTTTTAATCAAAAACTGGTCAAGAAAAAGTCTAAACATCTGTGGGTTGTAGATTATTTTGCACCTTGGTGTAAGCCTTGCCAACAGTTAGCTTCAGAATGGGCTAAAGTAGCCAAGGTACTTAAGGTGCTCACATTTGTTAAAATAGCTAGTATTGATTGTGAAGCAGAAAGCTCTATTTGTCAAGGGCAAAACATACGCAGTTACCCTACAATAAGATTATATCCGATTGGTAGTGAAGGCTTAAATTCAGTGGCGTAAGTTTAGTGACTGTTGTAAAAAAATCAAAATAAAAAATTACTTTACATTCGTTAATAATCACTTTACATATTCTATTAATAATTATAGATTGTACAATGGACAAAGAGACAGTTCATCAATACTAAGATATATAGCACAATTTTTACCAGTGAATGTACAAGATTTAAATAGTGGAAATTTGGCAAAGGTAATATTAAAGACGGATGATATAATATTAGTTGATTATTTCGCACCATGGTGTAGTCATTGTATAGTTTTGGAACCTCAATTTGCAATAGCGGCTCAGGTGAGTGATTTTTTGTCAAAATATGATTTTTTTACTGCATTATTTATATATATAATTTCTGTCTAAATTAAATAAATTAGTCATTAATTACTAATCGTCATCGAAATATTGATTTACAATTTTATTACAAAATTCATGAAGGTTTTTATTTTATGTTTTTATTTATTTCCTATAACATCAAGGTATAGATTTACTTAAGAATATGAAAAATACAGCATGTGCTGTATTTTTTATTTTACAAAATTTTTTTTTTGACCTTTTGAAGTTATTATATTTTGAATGATATAATGTACATTATTTCATACAATATATTTCTGTAAGAGATATATATATTTTTAATCAACGTGTAATATTGCACAAAGTCTTTGGTAAAGTTTTATTATTTTATTTTTCGGAATGATTTAAATTTAGTAGAATGTTTTATTAATAATAAGTAAAATATATAAATTGTAAGATTATCCTTTGCAAAACATCTTCTTGTAACGTAAAATTTACAAAAGTACATGATTACGAGAAATGAAAAAAAAATATTCTAAGAATTATGAATAAGCATCGAAAAAATTACTTTTGATATTAATATTATTGAAAAAAATATAAATATGTGAAAGTATAAAGTAAATCAATACTTTCAATAATTATTTTACAAGAGTATGCAAGTATGAATTCTAATTAAGAAGAAAATGCAATTGGGTAATATATTTACCAGAATATGAAGTAGAAAGGAACAGCTTTCAAAAGCACGAGTGTACATATAAAGATGACTTTATGAGATTAAATCTTATTAAAATAATATGTTTTATTTTAAAGAAGTAGAAACGGATTCCCGAAGTTGATAATTAAATGCACGGAGTTTAAACATAAAAGTAAATTAAATAATAATGTCGCATAATGAATGAGCGGTAGGAAAAGCGTCTAACTCATAAAGCGTTCTTATTTCTCTCCATACTATTTACCAGAGTAAATTGGCATTAGTTTTTAAAATATTTTTAAGTTAATATTAAAGTTAATAAAAAATTCTCTGGTAAGTCGAGCGCTCAACATTGAATCGGATGGACACCTGTTTCAGTTATTGGAGGGCAAAGCGCGATTGATGAGGTTAAATTGTGAGGACTATCGTTACGAGTGCGGCCAGGTAGGCGTTCGCGCCTATCCCACCCTCGCTCTCTACACGGCCAAGCACCGTCGCCGAAGTTTGTCGGATTGGACACGAGTGACGGCCACTACCGCCAATGATATAGTAATTCAGGTGCTCGACCTTCTCCCGCGGCGTCACGACGAGTTTTAACCATTGGTGCCTTTACGCTTGTCCTGCTCGCTTTTTTTCGCGGCAGCGACGACAAGGCGAACTTTAAGGCCAAAGTCGAGCCGCGGTGCTCGAGATACTTTTTAAGGAATTCATTGTGATAAGGGACACAACGTATCCTCGCGGTGCTTACCATCTTCTTTGATATTATACCCATGTTCGCCAAGAGCTTCCCTTAGGGAATCACATTCCTGCGTCGGCCAGTGGCCACTCCCAACTGCCCTTAAAACGTTTCGTCATTACAAATAACGAAGCGACCCCTTCTTATCTTTATTTCCACCCGCCCTTTTATATTTTTGCACATGCACGCACGTGCGCTCCTCTCCTTATCTGCCTTTGTTTATTTAATAACTTTATATAAGCTTTACAGAGAAGCACAACAATGCTGGATGCTTTTATTCAATATTTTGACAACAGTCACATCTTAGCATTGGAGCGAGGTCCAGTAACGACATTATCTGGGTAATACAAAGTCGCGCATTTCACCGGGGTCGTGTCAATTTCCATCTGACGCAGTAATTATAACTATTATTTGTAGCGAGCAAAAACTAAATTGCACACGAACAAAATAGATTATTTTCATAATAAGCTTTTTCTTTATTACCAGCTTCAGATATTGTATTATTAAGTAATCGTATAATTTTTTTAATATAATTCCTTCTTCCGTCGTTAACTTTTGTATTAGTAAAAATGCTTCGAGAAATCTACGATTTTATAATAAATTAAAGTTAAGCTGTAATTATAGCAGAAGCAATTACGAATGTTTGACTTGACAAGAACTATTTAATCATAATCACTAGTTTATAATATAAACATATGTATAATTTTTCCTTTTTTTTCAAAAATTTTAACAAGCATCCGTTAGATAAGTAAACAATGAAAGTATAAAAATTGTTGTTCAATAAAACCACTTATAACAAGAATTTTCGTTCAGCATAGCAGTATCATTGGGGTTGCGTTTTAATATTTTTTCCTGAATTATCTATGTTTCCGTTAAAAAAACTCGAAACTAGTGTTGAATATTGTCAATGGATATTGAAAATGACATTTTCGCTAGTGGTGTGAAAATCGAAAGCTGTACAATGAAAAATTACTTGTCAAACTTTTACGACAATCTCGTAAATCCGTTTAACTTACAAAGTATGACGTGGTATTTTCGTGCAAAGCATGGGGCCGAAGAAGGTATGAGGGGGGTCGTAGGTGGCTGAGTCAAGTTCAGAGGAATGCAGGAACAGTCTAGTATAGTTGCGAAACGGGGGGTGTGGTGCAAAAACTCTAGCTTCCGCAACTCCCATTCTCGGGGTTACATCCAGCTGATTCACCGGCTACGATTGAGATAAACAAGTGGCCTCGGTTACACGACATTGTTGAGGTGGAGAAAACATCGGCTCCCCGCAGCTGCGTTCGGCATCGCGGTGAAAACTTGCCGCTAGGACCCTGCCAAGGCCCCAATCGAACCCAACCACCCCCTACGATTCCTTGCTTTCAAAAGCAAACTTTCCTTTATGGCGCGGTATTATGACGTCTTACTGGGAACATTCGGGAATGCGTATATTCATTTTCACTGACGTTGCAATTGTATTTTGGTTGTATGCGATACTTCTATTTGGCTGGCTTTTATCCCCGAAGCTTCAAATACGAAGAAAATGTGAAAGTTGGATGAATGGTTTTATCTTATTTTAGAAATGCTGAATGAAAGCGATCGATTTTGGTTTTTGTATTTCATGCATTGATGTAAACCAAAAAGATTTTATCGGACAAATTTTTTTTTATATATATATATAAGCTTATGCATTCATCATTGAGTTTAATTAACAATTTTTTTATTATAAGATTAGAAATATTATATTTCAATAAAACTAATCCTAAGAAAATTATGAGAAATTATGCATTTATTTTAATTAGAAATGTATGAAAATATAAATATATACACGCATCGATTTATTTAAAATTAACATTGTTTTTTATCGTTGTAATAATAGGAATATTATGCAATAAGGAATTAAAACTAGAATATTTCAATCCGACATAAAGCGAAATACTATCAGTAAGAAATAGTAATCGCTTTTTAGAGAAACGATCTTTATAATAATGACATTGTTACAATATTGTAAGTTTTTTCATAAAATTTTATAAATATACAACTATTAGAAAATAATACCTTGTTTTTTACATTTTAATAAATTAAGTAATGAAAAATTAGTATTACTCAAATATTGTCGGTATTTTAAAATTGATAATACAGAAAAAATTTATAAACTAACGAAGAACTGTCTTCAGATTCACAGTATACATTTGATTTTAAGAGGTAAGTTGAAATGTTCATCTCAAGATAGAATTAGTGTCGATAGATTGAAAAACAATAAAAGTAATATCACTTAAGGCATTTACTATCCCAAATATCGTAAAATCAGAAGGACGATGGAGACGTTGAGATTGGTCAGCTTTCAAATCAGTCTCCTCAAGAAGAGCATACATTTAAAAATAAACACCCAGTGTGCATTAAGACGGTATCCTCTTTCCTTTTTCACTATCTTCTATTATCTCTCCCTCTCTGTCTCACTCTCTGTCAGTATGTCTCTCTCTCTCTCTTTCACTTTATTTCTAGTTTGTTCCCACTTGTTGAGGTCCTGGGGTCCTCTGCCAAGGTAGTCGACTGCGAATCCCTGGCGCGTTCCTTCTCTTTCGCCCTCCTCACCGCGCCTTTTCATTCTTTTCGTCTCCTTCTGCTCGCATCTCACCTGGCGACTCATCTCCCTCTCTCGCCCTCTTCCTTGGCTTACCTTTGCGCGAGAGCGCCATTTTGCCGTGGGGATCCGTTTGGCCTCCTTATTTTCCCCCGAGCTCCAAGCTCCCACACGAACCACACACACGCGCGCGCGCATCCATTTACGTACCCGCATACCAAAGCACACCTACACTCCTTCTCTCCCGCCCCTGGCTTTTCATTAGTTTCTCCGTCACCGTTATTTCTCCCCCTCCCAACCGTTCCGCCGGGCAATGAGACTCGCAAGTCGACGTAAAGATCAGCAAATTTTCGCCGGTCACGAAAATAATTGCATCCAGTGGTGAATGCACGCCGAGCCCGCGCAAGGCGTAGAGGGAGCGAGGGACGCCGATGGAAAGGGAGAAGGGAAGGAGGAGGAAAACCGCGCAGCTAGCCACGGGAAAGCCCCGTTACGCTTCAGTCGAAGCGAACTGTGCACCGGAGAACGATCACAACGGCAACGGGGAAGAGGAAGCGCTGGTAGTTGTGATGAGCATCGACACGCGTGCAGTGTGACAAAAAAAGTTCGAGAGTGGGCAAAAGTCGCGGCCGGACGCCGATCCTATCGCCATGTGGAGTCAAGACTGAGAAAGTGTGAGTGCGTGAGCAGCCACAGGTGAGTGCGAGACCCAGACGCTCTCAGCCTTAAATTATACGGGGAAAGAAGCGTTCGTACCGTTACCACACCATCTCGATCTCGGGGACGATCTACGGGTCAGACGGGTCTACGGTTCAATCAGGGGTCCGTGATACTTTTCCGGCTCCACTAAATTTAACTAACTTTTACTTAACTTACCTAGTCCGCGTGCGTTGCAAGTCAGATATGCAAGCTGAATTGTTTCTTTTTTTGCTGCTAGATGTGAAACAGGGCGTAGATTCAAGATTTTCTGATCCGTGGGAAGATGTAAGATATTATCAGAAGGGCCTACGAAATTGCTTAAATTATCGGTAGTTCGTATGAAATAAAAAGTAATTGAATCGAATAAGAATAATAAGAAATATTTATCCCTTCTAACAGAGTGAAAGCGAGTGTTATTATATGAAAGGCATTCGACTCATCCATGTATTGTCATTAAGAAGATTGTATTGCACAATTAAGTATTCAAGCTACATCGAGTATATCTCTAAATTTTGTCTGCTTTTCCATTTGCGTTCAATCAATGTATTCGATACAAAAACGCTACCATTGAAATACGAATCATAATATCAGCATTGATAAAATCATTTATTATCCATCGTTCATTTATTATCATTTATTATCTACGGATAATGTTTATGGGTGGCATCACGTACATTATTTCTACTTTTACAATATCAAAAAGTTTTATTCTATCTTGTATTGCAAATGCAAGTCGTATCCAAACAGTGATCAGATTTAAACTGTTAAACTCAGCTGTATGAGAAATCTGCAAATACGTTTAATGATAACATTTTCCAAATCTGTGAAAAAGTCCTATAGAAGCAATCCGTTTAAAGATTAAAAAAAAAACGTGTCATTAGGTGGCAGCAATAAACGTTGAGGGAAATTAGGTAAATGTGTTCTTATTAAGAAAAGGGTGCATTCAAATAACGTAGAAGGTCCCGCGAGGTGTCAGTAATCCTGAACTGCCTAATTCTGATATCCTCATCTACTGTAGAGAAAGGAGGATTTTTCACTAACTCGAGAGGCGGTGCGTACAAAGAGTCGAGTCAAGGAGGTGCCGGAGCGACAATGGGCTCAAAGGTAGAGTACGTCGAATCGTCTCACATGTACGCAACGAATTACATCAGAAACTCCAAGGCCATTGGCGTCCTCTGGGGTATATTCACCATATGCTACGCCATCATCGGTGTCGTGGCGTTTATTACGCCAGAGTGGCTGGGCGACCTCGAACACGAAAATCCCGGCAGATTCGGACTGTGGATGAGGTGCAGCTTTGGTGGAACCGGTAATTTGATGCTGTCTGTACTTTTTTTCTTTCCTTCCCTCAGGCTTACTATGAATATAAGGAGAAACTTTGGAATGATGTTTTTGACCACGCTATTGTGTTATGCTTTGTTTTTTTTTCTTCGTTTATTTGAACTCTTAAAGTATAAAACATTTTCCTATAATTATTTCCTATAAAGTATATAAACGTTTTCCTGTAATTAATTTTTATCCTTTGTTCTTGTCATTCCACTTTTTACATATTACCATTTTTCAAAATGTAATCGTCTTTTTACTTATATCAGCATGCTCATTATTTTGGAATTTTAATCAATTGTAAAATGTTAACTTATTACTTAAGATTAATTACAAATTGCTGGTAAAAGTGTTATTAAATCTTTATCTACATATACATTTTCATAATCTAACATTATTATATTGTTGTAATTTATATAATAATAAATATTCTATAATTAAATCACCTATCAAGTATCGTTGGCCATAGAGAAGTTCTTCATCCATTTACCCTCGTATGCTTGACCCTTATGTAGCTTGTTTTTCCATTGTATCTTTAACAATATTAATTATTTTTATAAATGTATACAACCATGAAAGCTTTTATTTTACAGTGTAAATTTTATTCCAAAGATCTAGAAATATCAAAAATGTATGTTCTAAAAGATTAGAAGATTTAAAACTGCTCCTATTTTAAAATAATGGTGTTGCATGATTCAATAGATTGATAAATTGTTGCTTTGCATTAATATAAAAAAATATACCACTATAAATTTTTGAGATTATATGAAGTTATTATTCTAACATAAAATACTAGATTGATTTTCTTTTAAATTTTTAAAGGATTTCATTTAAAATATTAAAACAGAAATATATAAAATTTTTTATTAAATTTAGTAAAATATAGACAAATTATGTATAGATGTGTGTGTAAATTAACTTATTATAATTGCATAGAAGACTGTATTTTTTAATTATAAATAAATTTAATTGTTTATTATAATTAACGTAATATATGTGCGTTACGTAATATATGTAACGTTAATATATGTGTGGTATTTTATTAAAGTTTTTATTAAAGATTCGTTTAAAACCCAAGAATTTTACTGATGCTTATGGCTTTATGTAAGCTGTATTCATGCACTATATTAACGATCTATAGTTAATGGATAGTGTACTAAATAGATAATAGTATACTTAGAAGTAATATATCATTTTTAAAAATATATTTTAAATATTTTGTCCGATGGTAAATGCTTTTACTTTCCTTTTTAATTTTTTTTTAAATATATGATATAAAAATATATGTATATAATTGATATACTATAATATTTTTAATTTGTTGATTATTTTAACAACTATGCCATTATTTGAAGTGCAACTGTGCCTGCTTAATATTGGTTTAGTTAAGTTACGCGAAATACTATTAGTTTTAATATAGGATGAGCCTATTTGAAAATTAAAAATTCAAAATATAATAAAAATTAAATAGAAAATGTTTTTTAAATAAACACGAATAGGGTATGTTTGTGCTTTTATATCATATCTATTCATTCGATAATTACATGTACCTTACTCAAAACAGGTGAACTCATTGAAGAATGCGTCGGTCGTCTGGACGATCTGTCATCGATCGCCAATGTGCCATTTAGGGTGAGCACCATCCTCGTAGCAATCGCTGTAATAATCGCCCTAGTGTCGATTTGTACTATGCTACTCTTCCTCTTTTGCCAGAGTAACACCGTCTTTTACATTTGCGGCTGGATGCAAGTAATTTCGGGTGAGTGCGATTCTTTATTAACATTGATGAAGGGACTGCAGCTTTGGTTACGCGGAGCGAATCATCAGCGATCTCGAAATACAATACGACTGATAATAATAGTCATAACTGCGTGGGTTTTAGTCTCGTAGCGGTATACTTAAGAATTTTGCGCACAGATTTGATTCAATTTACGAACTACGCACGGCCGCTCGTTATGATGAAGCAATAAATAAATTAAGAGAAATTTATTTGATTTTTGACAAACTTTTGATGAAAAATTCATTATCTTATTATAAGCTGTTATTGTGTTACAAAGAAAAAAAATTGTTCACTCGGGAATTTGTAATTATAAGTACGCAATTTTTAATTATAAGATTTCCAGATATACGGAAGAAATAACGGCAACAATTGTTCCGCCATAATATAATCATCTGGCATGACTGGTTACAAATATTTCTTATAAATATGTATATATATATATCTTTGTAAGCATGTCCGGAAAACAATGTCAGAGTTGTCTTTCACTTGTTTTTTCTCTTTCTAACTCTCTCATTTATGACAAGGAAGAAACTGGGAAACTACATCGGTTATACGCATCCATTTCCTTCTCCTCTTACTTTATAAACAAATTGCTATGCGTAAGGTAATCATCGAGAAAGTGTTGGTGTAAAACGTAGATCACGGAAGAGCGCAATATATTGTCCATTGAAAGCCGTCCAGTCGTCCAATTATCGCAGCAATTTCGTAACGGCTAGATATTCAAAGTCGTTCACAAATCACCGATACCAAGTTTTATCAACGCCAAGAAAATTTCGCAACGGGAGACTTACGAAAGCTACGTCGAGTTTGTTGGTCCTTACACTCGGCTGAAGATTTGTGCTTCTTTTATAGTTATAGTTATGCCTGCCTTATAGTTATCTCTATTAATCAATAAAAAGATAAAATCGGTAAAGATGCCATAGCTGATAGATTATCAATAGTTGAGTAAAGTTTCAATGAAGTATAACATATTTTCGTTAATATATAACTAAAGCACTAAATAGGATAGATACATTGCTAATAGTGACAGTAGTAGCATAGATTGCACGAACAAACCTTATGATATATATACAATAATTAGACATTTCTACCATCACGGAATTGTACTGTTATATTGTAGTATCTAAATTACTATTTTCTGACTAATTTTTCTTAATTCTAATTCTGATTATTGAACAATTTTCTGGCATAAAAATATTAATTTTATTTAGTGATAAAAAAATTTAACAATTAACCCTTTTTTAATATTATGTACTGCTCTGTGATTGGACGTTCAATAATTTAAAAAAATTCTTTATAATAAATCATAAATGAATACTCTACATTCAGTATTCATCATTATATAAGTAAGATGTAAAATAAATGTTATGCAGGATATAATTATCTGCATAGTTATGCATCTTTACGCCGTGAAGGAGATATGAACAGACTATCTATTAACGATATAATAAACAGGATTTCCTGTATTGTGAGAAGCATTTTTCTGAATATTTGCATATTACGAACTATTGCGAATGTGATTGCTGAAGGGTTCAAAAAAATTGTCCAATACATACAAATACATTTAAACACATACAGGTTTACACATATGTTATTAATTATATATTATTTGACACATTTTCCAAATTAAAATAGTAATTTTTAAACAATGATATTGAAAATTAATAAAATATATTATTTAGGTTATCTCTCGCGACAGCTTTAATTTATTACACGTTCTATACTCATAATATGAAACATTTTCATTTCATATTGTTTTGATTAGTACAAAAATTAAAAACTTTAATAACCATTATCAAATATTAAAAAAGTGTTTTATTGTTAATAAAAAATGTTTGCGTATTTAACGCAATAAATTGTACCAAGAATAGGATTGCTAACGTTTCTTTACATTTTTATTCTGATAAAATGCATAGCATCTACTATTTGTGAAGAATACTTATACACTGGGTACATAATTAGTATATACTCACGAATATACTTCATAAAAGGAAGTATTCAGTGTGGTAAGCCGATTGTTACAATACGTATAATTCATGAAATTTTTTTTACGGCAGCCAATTCATACAAGATATTCATTAGGTGACGCATAATCAATGGACTAATTATCAGTAAATTTTTATCGATAACCTCAAGAAAACAAAGTTAAACAAGGGAAATGATAATAATTATACAGTTAATCTTCTAATGACCGTTATAAAGTATTATTACGTATCATGGTTTATACTTGCATGATTTCATTGTAGTACATATATAATCTATAATTAGTATTTAACAAAGCTAGAATGTACTCTTAATATTTTTTTAAAAATCGATGAACACTTCATACAATCAAAGTATTTGGCACACTATATATTTAATATATATTTAATTGAACCTACAATATTTATAGTCATTTTCTGTTGTTTTTTTCATATACATCTTTTTTAAAAATTCTAATTTTATAATAAAATAAAATTTAAGCTCAGTTATAGCCTTGTATCTTATTTTCAATATGCTTCCGGTTTTTAAAATTATGATGATCACAAAATTTTTATCTAATTACTAAGTGAATTAAGATTATTAACTATAAATTGACTATAAAATAAGTGATAATTTAAAAAAATTTATTTAATATTTACTCTTATATGTCCAAATTCAGAATATATATATATGTATATATAGATAAAATAATATTCTAAAATTAAATTGGTCTGTAAAAAATCTATAAAAAATATTGATAATAACATTTTAATATTTTAAAATCAAATTTTTATTAGGATTATACCATTAAAATATAATAATATAATAAAATGTTACTATAATATTATGTTTCATAAATACTGTTTTGAAACTAAGAAATGAAATTCTTATCTAGGAGAATGTTAGAAGTAAAAAAAGGCTTTTCTCTTCGCATTTTATTTTATATTTTTTATATTTATAGCTTAAATCTAATATAAGATATTTTTCTGCAATCAGAAATTCTTATTAGTCAAGGATTTTAGTCTTTTTTTTAATTATAATATATTTTTGCATAGTAAAAGGCATTTTTATAACTAATCAACAAATTAATAACAAATATATTTCATTTCATTCATTATTAATGAATAAATTACAAATTTCTTGCAATATCTTCAGTCATAATTTGTTTGTATATATAAGTCTTATTAGAAGAAGGTTTGAATCAAATTTTGTGTTATAATTTTGATTTCAATTAAAAATTAAATTATTCTTATTAAATAATACATGAATAATTAAACGTACACATTTGATGGTGTAAAATTGTATATTATTAATCTTTTTTTTTATACTGCTTGAATTAATGTTTATCATAATTATATAAATCAAAGAAAAGTTTTAAAAAATGAATGAAAATTAATCATAAATAGTTAGGAAACAAATTATGTCAGAAAACGGAAGCTAGAAGATTAGCTTAGGTAGGTCATTGTCAATGTGTCTTATAGTGATGTGATACATATGTTGAATAACGCGGTTACTGCGATGATGAGTGTATTAAGATATCGAAAAAAACTCAGTAAGTACTATCATATTTCTTAAGACAATACGTAAACAAAATAGCTATGAATTAAACTCGCATAAAAATTGCGGTTGATCGGTTCGATCGCCTTTTCATATAAATGATTTATAGTTCAACATAAAATTATTCATATAAGCGAAGAGGATCAAGTCAAATATGGCTTGAGCGTTGTGCGTTAACAGAAATGAGCAATTTTATTAACTAGCATTAAGTTACAGTGCTAGTTTAGCATTTCGTGAAACATGGAGTGCCGAAGCCGTTTGAATTTGTAACGGAACAATAAAACATTATCGGAGAGCGATTAAGACTTGAAATACATTAGCCAATTGTAAGTTACCACGCAAGTAAACTTGATGATTTTATAAAGGGACTAACGTTAATCGAGAAACCATGTCCACGTTGTAAGAGATCCGCGTCTCTTGGTCCGCGCTCACCTCTCCCAGGAATGAAATGTAGGATAAACCGTTATGAGAGACGTGTGTCGGTGACTCGACGCTTCGATCCTCGGGGACTTTATTAATACCGGGAACACGGGCTCGGATGCCGCGCCAACGTTGTCTGGCGTTGAGGAAAGTCTCACTGTTCGAGTCACCAGCGGATTGAGGGACACTGCGAATTGGCGCCGTCGACTTTTCGGATCTAGACTAAGCTGGTGTCTTTATAATTCATTCGAGACCATTACGAATTAGCTTATTTTCTTTTTGTTTTTCCATTCTTGCTTTGTTTTATTAGATCCTTGGTCACGATGTGGAATGAGGTAATCGAAATAATGGTTTCAGGTTCTGGGAACTTGCGCTTTCCCAGGGAAGTTAAACAATAAGTCAATACCAATCACAGCTAGCAATTGTTACGATAATTGAAATTCAATTCTGAAGTGTAAGGAAAAAGTTAATTATTGCTATAAAAAAAATAATGCACTATTTAAAATATTTTACCTACGACTGGAAATTTAATAAGAAGAAAATTTATATTATACATTTCAATATCAAGCATAAAATCGCTTGCTGTATTTATAAATGAGGTGGATAAATTTATGAAAACAGATGGCAACAGTTTTTTATTGTTCATGAGTTTAATTTTATTGTTTGTGATGTTAGAATATATTATTGACATATTTTGCATGTACCATTTTTAAACATGTTCACATATCTTAAACTAATCAATTTATCAACGGTGCTTTACGTTCAGTAACTCACGTTTACTGAATTTTAGTAAATTTAAATGTAACCTCAATTTAGAAAACGATATTGAGTAATTTATATGATCTTAGAGCAATTGATTTCTAATTCTTTAAATAATATCAAATTCATATTCGCTTTACCTAAATACACGTTTAAAATATTTATATACATTATACCAAATACATAATATCCTAAAAAATTTTGAGTTTCTTAAAAATCAATTTCGTGCAACTTTAAATTAAAATTTACATTTTTCACAACATTATAAGAAAATGCAACTTCTAACCATTAAAAACACTTGATGTTACAATTTTTATGAAATTCTAATTCATTCTTAAAAAAAATTTGGTCAAGATCATTAATCATTATTTTATAAAGCTATATAAATTTAAGTATTCATAAATATGTAAAAAAATTTTAATTACGTAAATAAATTTTTTTTTTATGTTCAATTTCAATGTTGAAATTTATTCAAAATACATTTTATGTCATTAATTTAAAATTTTATTGTCATTTAATTGCAAATAATATATAAAATTAAATCTATTATAAGTTTTGTTATTATGTGTCTTTTTTATCCTTTTATAAATTGTGCAATAGATTTAATCAATTTAATATTTTAAAATACTTATATAAATATAAATTTTTTTGAAAGTGCTTGAATATATATTGTTGAAAACATATTGAATTTTTCAATATTATGGTCATTACGGTTTCTAGTTAAGGCTCCGAAGTATTTATATGTGAGTAAAGAGGGCCATTGATATATTTTTATAAAATAAAATACCAAGTTTATTATAACGGTTTCAATTATGTACTAAATATGAATAAGGAGGAGAATGTGTTGTTATTTCACATATTTATCTAATGCGCGTTTGTAATAAATAAAAAAAATTAAGATAATTTGCTTCTGCGGTCTAGCAAATACCTCCATTACTATTATTACTTAAATGTAGGTATCTGCTCTGCTATTAACAAAAATTACGAACAAAAATCGTGTTTGAAAAGTAATGATGCAAGTGCGCGAGTCGACCCCATTCAAATATAAATGACCATCTCAATGACCGGCGAGAGGAAAAGAAATAGGCAAAATACTAAATTCACGGAAGAAAGTTTTACGTTTAGCTAAACAGTAGCAATGATAATCGCTTGGGGTTGGGTTTAAGAGGGGGTTGAACATAATAATCTTACTAAACATTTCTCCAAATACTCCATTCAAAGATAAATCACGTATGGATCGCAAAACGAGTACCCAGCGGTTGTTAGGTCCCTAATTATCGGGCAAAGCTGTCCAGACCCCCGGAGGTCATTCAACGCTCGAGATTTCATCTCGAGCTTCCATTCTAGCACTCATGTTTGCGCTACGTTAGAGCTACGCTTTTCCATCCGCATTGTCTACTTTTACTGCGCCTAGATGCATCCAGTGGCTCGCTGCAAGTTTTCAGTTATATTATTCTTTGTCAAGGCGGAATGTTTTACCTTGTTTTTTTACCACACGATGGAGAGTGAACGCTAGGCGGGACGAGTACTTTTATGCAAGTAACACCGAGACTGCGACTGATAACTACGGTCGCATAATCAAAACGTTATGGACGGAATAGTGTTACAGGCGATGAAAGAAAATGCTATTGCGACATGAGCTTTCTTAGAAAGGTCGTTGTCCAGGCGATGTAACAGTACGGAGAAAAAATGGGAGAGCTCGCAATCGCGAAATGAATTTTATGATAAATTACATTTTAGAAATCACGCTAGATGGGAGATGGCAGTTGGTATGCCTCGTCTATGAAGTCTCATTGGCATGTATTTGTACTCCCTCTAGAATTGTTTATGGCAAGCTTTATCATTTACGGATAACGTTATGTTTATTTCCCCCTACTATGACATAACTAATGTTGCTTAAAGGTTATCACTTTCGATGCAGCTAGCGAAGGCTCGAGTGCATTTGAGATGTATAATTAAGTAATTGTGCGGAGGTTGAGAAAATAACGTAAGAACTTTTTTCTTCTGTACCACCTCTTTAGTCCCTTTCGATGAAATTTAAACTAGCCGTAGGAGGGAGATCTATCGGTCGCACGCGTCTTTATAATGTGAGCGTTTACTGCAGTTCGAAAAATATCAACGCTCTGCCGGTACCTTTCACTGCTGACCTCACCTACATACCAACTATGGAATAAATTCTCATTGCATATGTGAACTATACCCACGACTTTCTCATATTGTCTTTTTTTGGGCGCTTTAAGAATTTCAAGCTTGGCTTGAATTTACGGTTGTGTGCGCTTGAGGGCAACTCGATTTTCGACCGCACAAAGCCTGATACGAATTACTAACATGTGTGCATTTCTGATTTTTTAGCGGTGTGCATGGCCGTAGGAGTCTGTGTCTATCCGCTCGGCTGGGATTCGCAGGTTATTCGTGCTATTTGTGGTGCTACAGCTTCAAGGTGAGTTTAAAATTTCATTTTTTTACTTCTGTATTTGTATTTATTTTGGAGCAGTTTTTACTGTAGCATTGAATAGATAAAAATTCAAGTGAGATTGATGTTTCTTACGGTAGTTTTTATTCCATCATTGTTTAAATTCTGTTACGAGAGCATTTCCGGATACGTGATTTATGTATACGATCATAATAAAATAGCTTGTAAAATTAATTTTACTTTCGTTCGCTGGCAAAACTATTATCAGCTATTGCAAGTCGATATGAATTCTAAGTAAGCCACAGTATAATCCATAAGTTATATGGGTGAGGGACGCGTATGAATTAAAAATATGAATATCAAAATTTATAACTAGGTATTTAGAATTTTATGATTGTACAATACTCGTTATAGAGCGAGTTGTATAAACTATTTGCAGGTTTCATAAATATTTAGCAGACACGTCATCAGGGGAGAAATGTCGATCGAAAAACAACAACTGCTTTTTAGAAATTGTTTTAAAATAACGTTTTCTGATCACTTTGTAAATTTAATATAATGATTTAAATGGATCTATCAATTACACTATTAGTTGTTAAGTTAATATAAAACGGAGGTCTTATTTAATTTTTAAAAAAAAATTACAATTCACTTAGTAATGGTATAGAATTGCAATAGTTGTAATTAAACGAATGAAAAACATCCTTTTCTAGCCGTAAAATAAAAAACCAATAACTAACGATATTCTGCTGTATAGACATGGTAAATGATTATAATTTTAGGCGAATGGACAGCAGTACAGTAAGAGAGTTTATCAATTCTATACATAGGCAAAAAAAAATGTTCTTCTGACAGGCTACATAACTTTTCCTCTCTATTGTTCAGTCACTTGTCTTTAATAAAGATATCGACATCCATCCAGTTGTGGCCCAATTGACAATTAGTATCTTCCTCAGGTATAATACCGGTGCATGTGCAGTGCGATGGGCAATTCCATTAGCGGCGATCGCAGCCTTAGACGCGGCAACTTTGGCCGCCCTTGCCTTCATTTTGGCGTCGAGGCACGTGAGACTGCAACCTGAGCCATTTAACAATGGATCGCTCTACAAAGGTAAGGAGTTGTCTCCGGTACCAGCACTGAGACACATTCGTATCTCGGCGCCCGGAGACAATTCATCCGGTTTCACTAATTTATGGCCCTACAAAAGTGAAAGATGCTTACCTATCGAGTTTTACGACCACCGCAAACAATGGCTATTACACTGTCCTCAAGACATTTACTTAGCTTCTTATTAAACATAAATTATATTAAGGCCTTCATCATTTAAGTACTATTAATTCACGTCAGAAATCTCCCGATAGTTCGTCTTCCTTGATTACCTCTAACCAATGATCTGATTTAATCAATTTGCGAAAATGTCTAACGTTGAATATTTTTTTATTATGCCATGATACCCGAACTTCATCTAACTGTGAATGAACTGGGCCAATTGTGTGGAATTTTCGCTCCAAAGAACCTTGATTTTATTATTAAATTTAAAAATAAGAAATTGAAATATGTAAGAACAAAAGCGTAGTTATAAACGTGGTTATATACGAAATCATTAGGAATTTTACACATTGTATATTTTCATTGCAAAAAATTTTGACTACTTTCACAGGAATATATCAATCTGAGCCAAATCACTTTGAATGCTTGCCAATCCCTGGTAACGCTTTTTTACATAAATTCAATAGTAAATTTCAGCCAAGAATTCGGCAATTTATAAATGAAATTATCAAACTGTATGCACTTCTTACACAAATAAGTTGCAATTCCTATGTACTAAATTGTATTTTAATAAAAAAATTCAAAATTAATGTAAAAGCTTTTTTGCCAATAAATGTACATTTTAATTTAATTTCGCAAAATTTAAATATACATATTATTTACCGTGTGTCTAAAAAATATTCATTGTATTAAAATTATAAATTCCGTAATAATTGCTAGTAAAGATACATGTTTCTTTTAATCCATTAAATTGCTTTATTATCACAAAATATGTTTTTTAATTTCTTTAAAATTTGTATTTAAAAATTCGCTCCTGTTATAAATAAATACTAAATAAATAATAAATAAATAAGAAATAAATTTTATATTTAATTCACTACTATATAATATTTAATAAACTGAAAAATTATGTTATATTTTTATGCCTATAATTAAAGAAGTTTTTTTCTAATAGTGTATGTCAAATCTCCTACCGTAACAAAATATGTTTTATATTGAATTAGAATAAGTTGTAATGACTATTAATATCTTAAACTTACTTAGTACTATCCGTAATTTATATTTTAAAAAATTAAATAATTTTGTATAAATCAAGTCGAATTGCGGTTTAAATATTTTTAAAAACCAATTAAATTAAATAATAAAAATATATGTACGATTATACGAAACGATAAATTAAATAAATTAATGAGATAAGAACTATACAAATATGGCAGTCTAAAATTATAGTGATTTGAGGAGCTTAATAACAAATTAAATACGTGTGTATTTAAGAAAAATTTTTGTCCTGTATGACTCGCAAATAACTAACAAATTCTGAATTGATAAATGAAATTAGAAATTTTTCTTTAAAAATATTTAATCCAAAAACATAGATTAAAATAAACCATATTATAAGATCGTATTGATTCACTTTCAAATATATATTAAATAACTTACCGTTCATAATTATGTCGATCAATAACTTCATCACTGTTAATTGATTCGACACTTAACGCCCAGTATGAAATCAGACTCTATGTAATTGGAATACGAGGCAGCGAAATGCGAATAAAGCCGTCCAACGGTGCAAGTACGGGTTCGATAGTACAATACAGAATTACTTCCTCATCGTTAAATGGTGCGACTTGTCTTCCACACCTTCCCCTTCCATTAAAGCGTTTCTAAATCAAGGACGTGTGCGGACTCTTCCCCGGCCGGCGCGGTCGGCCCTTTATTCAGAAGGATCAACTTCTCGGCAATTGACAGACATGCTTTCAGGTGAAGTGAACCCGGGCTACGTGAACGAGGCGCAGAGCGTTGCGGGCTCGCGCAAGTCCCTCTCCCTGAGGCCGGTGCTACTGGTCGCACCCCCGGACCAGGACCGCTACAGTGAGTTGTCCCGCGCCAAGTCGCACTCGCACCACAGCCTCTTCGCGGCCTCGCAGTCTCACCCCGTCCACGCCATGTCTACCAATACCCTCAGTCACTCACAACACAACTTCCAGCTCTGAGGACTCGGCCGGGAATTTTGCAAAGGCTTGACCCGAAAAGCGTAAACCTACACTGCCTTCCTGAGTGGAACTCGACGATCAGCGATTACGAGCCTACGAGTGATGGAGCTTATTCTTGTTGTTAGCCTATCCTATAGTAATGTCTGAACGGATTCAAAAATCTATCCATCAGATTTCGTAGTACTCTGTTAAACGTTTGATTGGTCATCAAGAGCAGCTTAATTTAATCATGTATCTCATGGATATATAGCTTAGTATCGTTTGTAGTATTAATTTCTTAAAAGTCTTGTAATATTGTTTTTAAATTTGGTCATTTTTAAATCCGTGATAAACCGATAAAAAAATTGAACAGAATCAGTTTCCGTGCCTTTCATTATTTTATTATCTTCTAAAACATGAATTATATTAAAATACTGTCAAAGTGGATTAATATTGAGAATTCTTATAATCGGTGCCCATAGTTATATAAAATTTTCTTATTGCCAATATTAATAATTTTAATTTTTTAATAAATTCTCGCAATTACTTCTAGAATTGTGTAATTTGCAATATAGTTTTATTATAAAGTATCATTGTTGTATGGAGTGTTTTGGAAATTGTTGAATCGTTAAACTCGCTACAGAATAATTTGTGAATTCTGTGTATTAGAAATAAGTCAAATAAACAATACTATTGTTACATGTTGAATGTTTGATAATTTTGAAAACAGAAATAACATAGAAGAACTGCAGTTTATAAATTTTGTATTTTCCTGTATAAAAAAAATCAGTGGTACTATTTTTGTAGTTATACGTATCGATATTGTAATACTGTCTATGTCTATTTTTTAGTGATATTATGTTTATGTTTAACTTACTTTAAAAAGTGAATAAATACACTGTTTTTATGAACTGTTTTTATTTTTTAAGCGAGCTTCTTTATTTTTAATATTAATTTGAAAACCTTAGAGAACAGGTATGTAACATAATGCTTGATCAATGTAAAGTTTGTGTTTATATATAAGCTATTACCATAATTAAAATAATGAATTACCTATCTTTTAAATGTGTGCTAAACATGGATCAACAAGTAGTTATTAAAAAATCGTTTGGAAAATACCATACGTACTATTCTCGTAAAAAAATTAAATGTACGCAATGCTTCATTTTTTTGACTAGTATATTTAATAATAATATTATACAGGATTGTTTTATTATGAGTATTTCTTCATATTCAATGGCTTACTTCACGGAATCACTAATTTGCCAATTTATTGTCGATAAATGAAAATGACATCAGCGATTCGGCTTATTTTAAGAGGAATAACAGTAATTAAAAAAAAAAATATTTTTAATCGTTTATTAACAATGGCCTCGTGCATTAATTAAATGGCACGCGTTTCATTATGGCTTGAAGCGCAATAATTTGTAAAATACTAATGGTGAGTTTTTTCGTCGCTTATCTTCTTTTTACTATAAGCTTTAACATTATATTAGCTACTAAACTATTGTATTAATCCAAGCATATTAGTATTTCTCATGAAAAAGAAATTGTTCGTAGCATCTCACATTATTTTTTGATTGAATTTGAAATCAAGCCACTGAAAGGCAGAGCAACTATTTCGTCCCACCATTCTGTCAAAGAATTTTTCGCCACTATAAACTTATTCATATCTTAAAGAATATAATAATTTTACATTTACAAAAACTATGAATAAATTATCGATTTAAAAAAAAAAGTAAAAAGAATACTAAACCTTTCATAGTTCAATAAAGTAATGAAAGCGAAAAGCTTCTTACAGGGTAAGGCCAGTAGCTCAATTTAAAATAAATATCTTGCCTCGGCATTTCTCATATATATATATATATATATATAATACATCGTCGGAGGCGGCATTATTTAAAAGCGCGTAAAAGTATTTAATGACGATATTACGCTCATAAGATAGTCAAAATTGACCGACAACCATTCTCACTCGTCTCTTCTCACGCAAAGTTCATGATAGAACTTCCTTCCCTACCTGAAATATCGTTTACCGGCCATCAACATTTACAGCCGTCATAAAGCAATGATCTTTAGTTCGCACTCGGCCTAATATTAGCGTGCGTAAAAGAAAATCAAGCTCATTAGCTGCGCGCGCGCTTTTATGTCCGCGACACATCGCATTCGATTAAAGTTCTTCCCTCAATGTTTAGAATTGGACGCGCTAATAGAGAGGCTCAAAAGTTGACAAAAGTTGTGCCTTTTATTGTTTTATAGCCCGTGAATTTTGCCAGAGCTTTACGACTGGAGGGCTGATTTTTCACCGAAACTGCGCTACTCCTAATATAACATTATGACGACCCTATGATTTATAGGCTCGCGTTCGAATAAACCGGAAAATAAATTAGAATTATGACGATGGGCGTTTTGGTATAATTACAATTTCGACGAAGAATTTTTTGCTCTTTTTATTTTCTTTATGACTTCTTAATTACCTTGTACGAGCATTTACATAAGATACAGTAGTTGCAATATAATTAATGGGAACAAAGACAATCAAAAACGGAAATAAATA
Source organism: Kradibia gibbosae (assembly GCA_018907135.1). Classification (NCBI taxonomy): domain Eukaryota; kingdom Metazoa; phylum Arthropoda; class Insecta; order Hymenoptera; family Agaonidae; genus Kradibia; species Kradibia gibbosae. The sequence goes on along the minus strand of JACCHX010000001.1, from coordinate 12,716,234 downwards.
TAAATAAAATGAGTAGTTAGATTATGAGTAGTTAGATCACTGCTTTATCTTCTAGTAACTATTTTTCACACTAGTAGATACTCACTGTTCAATAATAAATAATGTAATACAACAATCAATAAATAGTAGAAGTCGAAGTGGTACTAGTTAAAAGGAGATTAAACCTTAAATACCAGGCGACAGTGATTTTAAAACATTAAGTGACATGGTCTTTAATCCGGAAGTATAAATAAATCATACACATCGTTAGGAAAAAAAATAGATGTATAGGGCCATGTGTCAAATGCTTAGATAAAACTAAAAACTGACTGAAAAATTGATATATCATTGCGGAACAGCGAATAAACTTATGTCGACTTATCAACTGTCGTAACGAGGATAATCATCGATATAAGTGGCTTCAAACGCGTACTTGTCGAAGATACTCACGGATAATCGCAGGATTATAGGATATCGTATAGGATGAACGTTTGAATACTTTTAATTTCAAGGGTTGCCTAATATACTCTGGTTGTTTGTTTGAAGAGATCTGCCGTGGAGGGCGGAAGATGGAGGGGAGGTGGCTGATCAAGTCATGTTTAAATGCAGGGGCCGTTCGAAGTACGGACAATAAGGGTGTGGCGAAGTCTTGTAGCCTCGCCGACGCATGAGCAAAGGTGCTAATTTACACTACGCATGAGAAGCTCTTTAGGCATCCTTGCAGACGACGATGCCACAAGGCTGAACGATCCCTGTATCGAGGAGCAACCTCGGCCTCTTGCTATTCGTTCTGCCATTGTCCTTTTTGAGGAGCTCTTCAATCGAATATGGGTTGCGCTTCCTCGGCTGTTGCTGCTGCTGCTGTTGTTGTTGCTGCTGCTGCTGCTGCTGCTGCTGATGCTGCTGCTGTGACGTTTGTGGCTGCTGCTCGGCGTTCGGTGAGCCGGCGCTACTGTTACGGTCCGATGTCTTCGGATTGTGGCGCATGAAGGCGCTGCGTTTGCCACCGAGTTCGAGGACCGTCGGGCTTCTTTGGTAGGACTTGCTGCCGCTCGTTCCGTAATGGGACTCAGTCGCGCCGTCGTCTAGGTCACTCTTGTCCAAGGAATCGTCACTTCCGGCCATCGAGCTTGAGCTCGACTTTAATTCCATAACCTGCGACTGCGACTCCTGAATATCACCTAGTCGCTCCGAATCCAGGGTCCTATTACATCATTATTGCCATTGAATGTTTTTTCTCTAAATTTTTTAGTAATTTTTTTTAAAATCAATTCTTTTTATTCTCATTCTAATTAAATTACTATATTTAAATGAAATATTTTTTAAAGAAAAAATAAATTACAAGTAACTCAAACAATTTAACATTAATACGAATGGATTTAATAAAATCAAAACTTATGCAATATTACATTTTTATTTGTCGATGTTGTATTCCGGTCATAAAATGTTTACTCAAAATCAAGGTGACTTAAATGGATTTCGTTCGACTTACTGAGCGCCATTTTGTAAATGAAGGGTAGTCGCGTGATAAAGCGAAGAGTAGAACGACGAATTCCAGGAAGGCGTTGTCGTGGCTCCAGTAGGTGCCGACGAGACGTGCAGTGGGCCCAAAGCACTGGGATAAAAAAATTGGTAATCCGCTCTCATCAACGGTTCTGAGAAAACATAAAATCAAGTTATTCCTTACTTTCGTCTCGTGCTTTGGCTTTTACTTTATTGCTCCCATAACATTTAATACATCTAATGTCGTTTCATACGCCTATATATTTAACTTCAGTGCTACTCAAAATGTCTTTCGATATAAATAGGTACACCAATAATTCTACGTTTCTAATAAATATACTATTATTATCAAGTCCATCCCGTAGCGATTGCCGTTTGTAACGATGTGTTTTTAAGACCAAACGCCCCGACATGCACTTGATTTACTCAGCAGGACTTCCCATCGCATCGGAATTCCAATGGCATTTGCCAACTGTAATAGGTTTGCGTGCGACAGAAGCCCTGCCGCTTTCATCCCCGAAAGAAGAGACCGTTTGGTTTCCCTAAAGCTCAGGCTAAAGACGAGGAGCTACGAGTTTAAGCCGAAACAAAAGCGACATAGGAACGCGCGGCATCGCGTGACGGCAACATTAATGACTCAATCCACGACGTTCGCGCCCAGCAATTTTTAGGAACTCCGGGTGGTCATAGCGGACAGGTGAACGTAGTTGGCAGTTACCGACGTATCGCAAATTCCTGGTTACGCGGGATGGACTTTGACGTTTCCGGGTGGTGAGCCTCTGTGGGTTAGGTACGGCCTGGCAATTATGGGGAAAGCTACGAAACTTCGGCTCTGACAATTATACCATAACTCAAAATGCAAAACCTTAATTTTTGGCGTTTTCAGAACGGGAAGTCATTTTTCGTAGCACAACAGTAATGATATTTTTCAAAGTCTTGATCATCTGTATTTTGCAGATTTTTGTGCATTGTAAAAAATGGGAAATTAACTCCATTTGTAGGAGTCATTTAACATTAATTTGCATTACGAATAATACGATTAAAGCTTGTTGGATTAGACTGTTGTTTTACTACTGACGAATCGTAGCAAACTTGATTCATATTTTTCCGACGTAGCATTGATTTATGTCATTTGATGTATTATATGTATAATCATTCTTCCCCTTCTTAAAAAAAGTTATGAAATAATAATATTATGAGAATGTTGTACTAAATATATGGGAATTTTACCGTACCTCCGACGGGAGGGACGGCAGTAGGTATCTGGGGCTGATAGGCCGTCATGGCAGACTCGATGCCTGGATGCTCAGTTTGGAGACCACCGCCCCTCAGTATTCTGTTAACCGAAGATACCGACGGTAGACTCTGGGGGTCACAGGCACCCTGGCGCGCGAGTTGTTCTCGAATCTCCCAGGCGAACATCGTCGGCTGCTCTTGCTTCATGCGCAGAATTTTCTTCACCACACTCGGAGTCGCCACTTGCTGCAAACAGTCGCCCTTTGAATTTCATGAAACACACTCGAATATTTGTCAAGGACTGACACGCTTTAACGACAATTATTTTGACAATTTATTTGATGTATAGTTCGAATATTGTTGTTAATTGTAGGATCTAGTTAGATTGTTGGACGTATTCGGGGAAATCCAGGGATTGAGCGAAGCGTTGCTTCATCATATATACATTAACGTAATAATTATGAGAGATTTTTTAGTAATCGGAATACGCTGGTGTTCTACATCAATCGATAAGGAATGAACGTAATGGTGACTATTACATGCTTGTTGATGAACGGAATGTTCTTTAGACACCATTGGCATGAATTCTCATAAAAATCGATGTCTTTTATGTAATACGAAATGTCGCTGTTCGTAGGCGATTGAAATGTAACTAGTCAAGTACATATTAATAATGAATGTGGTCTCGAGGACGACTATTCGACGTGTTCCAAATCCATATATCGAGTGAAAATGTTAACCTCCACACGAAGGTCTTTAATAATCTCGCGCTGTAATCCCGATAAAAAAGGCGCCCGATAATTCGCGAAGATTTTGGGACGCATGCGCGCTCTAACCCTGGCGTGCGTCGGCCTTGAATGGAGCGTCGGCGCCGGGAGGCGCGAAACAGAGCCAAGGGGAGGGGCAACGTTGGGATGGGGCGTGTTCAACTTCGCGAAAACGAGCATCGTTCCGTTATCACTCGTCAGCACCATGTCGCCAACACCCCGGGATAATTATCGCCCGGACGGTTTAACCGGACCCCTTCCAACCGTAAGCCTTATCTAACGTTTAGCGGCAGATGTCCTACCCAATTCCCGCACTTAGGTGAACATTAGTACAGCACCAGTCGCTGTCCTGGACAATTACGGTTTCCCGTCGACGGAAGTGTCAGATTCGTATCTGAGATGCTACTTCTATTTGCTTCCTATTCCTCCTTCTGTCCCGCCTACCCTCGAGCGGCCGGCCTCACGTGACACCTCGTCGGCAAGGTTAACCGCGTATATTGTGCTACAAAGCTGTGCACTGTGCCCTTTATTCCCACGAGCTGACAGCCTATAGCCCCAGCGCTGTTGTTCTTAACTGCGCTTACGTCTTTCTCGCGAGCACCGATTTTCGAGCTGGGTTTCAATTTGCTATCGCTTCGGAACAAAGCCAGGAGCCACTCGGCGCCCCGGTCTCAATGGAAAAATCATAATTTCTCGGCTCAAAGGAAGGATTCTGCTAACTAGGTGTGCTTTGGTGGGTTTTGCTAAATCATCTCGTTTCCGGAATTAAGATAATTGCGGCCCGTGAAGAGAGCCTTACCATCATATTTCTCCAAAAGAAGGGGAAAGGACGAATTCATTCGGGTCTCGGTTATAATTTACTCGGTATTTTGAAGATAACGTTGATAGTTCTGAAGCGCACTCAGCTCGAAAACATTGCACAATTACGCAGCCATAAAATTATATAAAAGTGCGGAATAATATAGAGATGACGCCTGCTCAAGTCTCGATCTTTTATCATGTATGTTTACTATTTTCCCTCGTGTATCTTCCTCTCGTGTACATTAATTTCACATTTAATTTATTCATGAAGCAGGTTGATGCTATAAGCTTAATACAAGAAGAACATTGGAATCCCCCTCGCATAATTGTGCACGAGCGTATGACGTAAAAAATCCAACTAAAGTCCTCCTCTTTAGTAATTTTAGCAATCGACGATTACTTTAATTATTCATCGAATCCATAATAAAAGTAAGGCTAGCGCTTGCCCGTACCAGCGAATTAAATTCGATTGGCGTATTTGGCAACCGCACACATTATCAATTTTCTTTATTACGAGCTTTCGCGGCGATGCATTGCAAGATAGTTACATGGACAATAAAAAGAATGTTGTGTTCGCCGAAGGCAAGGGCCGTGAAGCTGCTGCTCCGAGGCCTCTAAAATCTCGGGCTCTACCTTCCTCCTTCAGTTCGGCACCTATGAGTATCAGAGCTGTTAACGTGACCGGGGACCAACCACTGACCTCCTCAATCCCCTCGGATATAACGCGAGATCGCGGAATCCATGCGGGTAGCGTAGCCGAGCATTACACGCGCCGCATAACATTAACGCTTCGTGTATGACGTTTACCTCGTTTGCAAATCAGGTTTGCGAAAAAAGCCTCGGGAAGTCATCTGTGAGAGTTACTGCCAACAAACGTGTGTAGATGACGAGGCTACGCTGACTAGCGATGCGTCCCTATCGGCGATCAATGAGGTCTGTAGGAGGTACAGAAGCGTGTCTTCCCCCTTCACTCTCTCGCTAGCCTTTCTCGCCCGCCCCCGCCCCTCGTCGGTGCCCCTATCCACTATACTCCGACACCAATCTAACAATCTTTCGCGCCGTCGGCCCCTTTTTTGGTTGCCCGCCCGCGATCATTCCATAATTTGACGGGGACATCTGTCATTTTCCAGGAGAAATCGCGATCCCCGACCACGATTAGATACCAGTGGCGACTTAATTATTTACCGGTTTACGCCCCGAGCTCCAACGATCGCGTAAGGACGTTAATTCTTGAAACTAGCAGCGATGCAGTTAAGTCCTCGTAACCGGCATAAGGAGCGCGAATTTAAACTCACTCCTTTTATTGTTACCTATGGGATAAAGATATTGCATACATATTTCAAGTGATAATTTAATTTTGCCTATACATCCTCCAGTACTGTTTAAAAAATCTTTTGTTTCTTTAAAAATTAGTTCACTGTACTTTCAATTGTATTAGTGAAAACAAATTATAGATTTGGTGCAATTGTTTCATAAGTGAAGCGATGGAGATTTTACAGTAAGTTATTGTCAGTCGATTTAAATTTTAGCTTCAAATTTTGAAAAATAGTAGGATAAGATTTTTTAATGAAAATATATGTAAAAATATCTACATCCGAGAACGTTACGAGAACATTATAAATTAAATAATATTTTATCAAGTTAGAAGCAAGCATATATACCATGAGCGAGATTGTGAAACACCCCAATAATTAATAAACTCCAGTAATTATTTTTATCATTACGAAAAGCAATATCAGCTTAGGGAATTTTCGTTGTAAAGTAGAGATGATAACACATGTCGAAAATACTTTTGTTTCGTTTCATTGTCGCATATCGTTTAATCATACATCGAAATGTAAACGAGGAACGACGCATCAATGATCTTAATTACGCTATAGCGAGGAGCGTATTATTTGCCATGGACACTACACGTAGAAACATCGTATTTTCGGAATGAGGAGTCGCGTCTTTCTTTTTTTAATACCGCTTTTGCACGGAAAATTTTTTTTAAACATTTTTCAACGAAACAAGTTAAAATGAAGGAAAATAATAGCTTTTGAAAGAAATTTTTTTTCTTGAACTCATGCATGCCTATTATTAAAATATCAAATGTCAGGAAAATTTTACTATGTTTTTACACTAATTAATCAAAATGACTCTATTATTCTTTAAATGGTATAAAAATCTTGACATCAAAGATTATATTACCAATCTTAATATTACGTCAACATTTTTGAAAATCTTGCCTTATTTCACTTTAGAAATCTTCAGTTTACTTTATCAACTTGAAAATTAGAAAACAATCAAAAAATTGATCCTATACCTTTGTTCGTCTGTCTTATCGTTGTATTCTTCATATTTATATTAAATATAGGCCCTTCTTTTTCCCGAGCGACTGAAAATCCATACGGCTTTTTTAGTGAACAAGTGGCTGCTCGCTCTCCTCTCCACAATTACTATCGACCGTCGGAGCTTCGCGTTTGCAATTTCACAAGACGATTTGCAGGTTGCCGTGTTCACGCCTCGTTACGTCTCCCGTGCAAATACATGTGTCCGGATCCACGGGGACACGCTTAGATCAGAGGATCGATATATAAAGCAAGAATTAATGGTACACAAATTGGTTAATTACTATCTACGTATCTCAGTTGAGTCAAACTTACCATATAACCTAAGCTTTCGAATTTTTTAAAGATTGATTCTCGTAGTCAAAAAGTATTTAACAATTTGTCTAATTATGGCTCGCGGGTAATTTCTATTCTTATAGTCTTATTTTTACCGATCACTGAACCTGAAAGTACTTTAATGCACTTTGATCTAGAATTCAATGGGAATGACTAAATTTAGAATTCATCTGAGTGAATAAGTTATAGAAAATGACATCCATACAATTTTCTATCAAAATCACAGATATGATTAAGTTTAAATGATAATCCTTTAGACTGATTTATGTTAATAAAAAAAATATCAATAATGCTTTCTAGGCTGAATAGAATAATTTTTTTAAGACACTGTATTGGTGTTCACATTGATTTTTCAATTATTAATATTCAACGATAAAGTAGTGGTATAAATTGCCATTAGAATAAACATAAAAACCCTACAATATATATAGTTTACGTAAAAGCAGTGATTTCATGTGTCTACATACTACAAGCATTAACATGAAATATTTATAAATAAAAAAGGGACTAATAAGAGTCGTTCAACGACTTATAAGTGGTCTCTCATATTTTTGTGGCGGACGGCTACTTTTATTTTTTGTATCTCTTTCCACGTTAATTTCATTCAGCACAACAAATCCAAATATTTATGCTAAAGCCCTCATATAAGAGCCCTGTAATTTTCTGTGAAATGGGCCCCGTGGAACAAAAAATATAAATAAATAAAATACGCCACACACGGCCATGGTCTTCCGTACGCGCATCGACAATTAAGAAAACCGATAAGATTATCGTTTAATAGGGCAGTTGGCACCTCGGCAACTTCCCTCCGCTTACGAGAGCTTTAAGCACGCGCCGTTAACCGACGCCCGAAAGTCACCGCACGTGTGTGCCCTCGTAAGTGCGCGCGTACGTTCGCGAGGGTCGTGCGTAGAAAGCCCATGAAATTATGCTAATCGTGACCGAGGCTACAAGGTGTTTGGATAATTGCGCGCGCCGTTCGAGTTTCGCGCCCCGGCCACGGTCCATGAGCCTTCTCTTAAAATCGCATCTGCAACGCTCTCTTGTATGCACTTGTGTGCGAGAAAGTGGGGCCGAGTCCGGTCCCTTTAAAAATATATCTTTAACGCGCCAATTATTACGGCAATAAACTTTCGTGAGCGAGGAGAGAGAATGGTCGAGAGCGCGAGTGGCGGCCGGCGGCAGGGGAGACCGGGGGAGGAACGGTACGGTAGGACGGTAGGGAGACTGGGTAGGGGAGGGATGGGGGCAAGGCCTGGAAGAAGGAGAGTAAGCCGCGCGCGCGCGTATGAGGAAAGAAGCACCGAGATCCATTGACTGCCTATTGCGAAGAAAAAGCGACGTCGAGGTCGTCGAGGCTTTTTTGTCCTCTTGTTTAAAGAGACCGTGAGAGACGGCACGAGTGTGGGCCTCATGAGACGGGCGGAGAGGGAGAGATAGAGATTTTTCGTGGTGCTGGACTTTCTTGGCACGCAAAGCAGCACTAAATTTTTTTCGCACTTCCTTCGGCTTTTTCACTTCAGAAATATTTGCATAATTGGAAAGAGCAGCCACGGTTGTGCGGCGTATGTGAGAGCGGTTGGCCCGTAGTGTGCAAGCTGCCCGCGATGTTATGGATGTGGTTTACGCTGTTTAACAGCGATAGGCTGACGCCCTGTTTCGACCATTTTTTCCTCCAGCTCCCTACAAAGTGTGAAATTTATCTATTGCTATAGTATACAATGCGAGGGCCGCACAATTGGATACGAATTTCAAGCGATGGGCTAACTGAGGCTTCGCGTATGGCAAGTGCGATTTCCAGTTCAGTTAGGCCAATAATAAAATCACCTCCGGTAAAAGAAAAAGCTTAATAGGTTACATTGATGAAATCACCTCGGCAATAAATTCGGTAAATAAATAAGGATATTTTTATTATGTTTAATTCGTAAAATAATTTCATTTCGTTTATATAAAATTAATGTCTGCTGAACATGAATTGAACATTTTTTACTTGGCTTTTGTTTTTATTCTCGTAACGTTATCAATCTATACAGCATTTTAAATGATTTTGTTTAATACTATTTTACATATACTCAAAAATTACGCGATCCAGTAGCATATATAATATTTAAAAAAACTAAGCGTTTTATTTTCAATTTAGATAATTTTCTTATTTTTATTAAAAATATTTTCTATTATATTTTTAGCGCCAATCTTGTTCTTTATCGTTTTTAAAAGAAAAATATTAAGGTCTTAATAAATTTATATTTGTAATAAAATTCCCAGGATTAAAAAAAATATTTGCATGTACTGAATTAACATATTTGCATAAACTGAATTAAGAAAAGATTAAATTTTTAAAAACGTTTAAAAAATGTTTTCTTTGATTTTTAAATATTACTGAATAGTCAGTCATATTAAATTGAAAGAAGTACTAGTATAGATTGATCTTAGTTTTCTCTTTCGAAAAAAAATGGCCAAAGTAGAATTTCCTGATATGTAATTACAGTAAATCAAACCAAGTAATTAACGATAAAATATTAGATAATGTAGTTATAATATAATATCGAATTTCAGTTATATAATGTATTAGTCTTAATTAATAATATTAAAGCTGTCAAATTCGTCTTGAATCATTTACTAAAGAAAAACACCATTTCTCACGTGGGTTATCCTCGAACGTCGAATTGACTACCTACAAATAATAGATCGAGCTCATTTTACCAAAAATTAAAAAAAAAGTCAAACGAAATTTAATGTTGTCGATACAGTTATCTACCGTAATCTTTTCATCATGCCATGATTTCACGAGATCTGCAATTTGAGGAGCTCTACATGCATCGAGTGTCAGAGTAAGTTAAAAAAATGGTACCTTGGTTTTGCTGCCACCGATGCTGCCGGGCCTGATGCTGCCCGTCTCGTAAAACCTCGTCAGGATCTTGGAAACGCAGCCGTGTGACACCAGGAGTTGGCGCGATATGTCGCACGGTCTCACGCCCACGAGTGCAAGCTGAACGATTTTTTGTCTTACGCAGTCCGGCAATGGACGACCATTTACAAAAACCCCGCCCAATTGATTAACTCCCGCTTGACCTATTATAGAAAACAGTAGTAAGATTGTCAATAATTATGGAAGGAAAGAGGAGATGAATTTTATTCTATATTTCAGTTTTTTTTATGCAGTTTGATTCTTTTATAACTTGTTGATTTTCATGATCGGAAATGAATTTAGTTTTAGGGGCACTGCGAATGAGCTAGTAATTTCCGTTAAAGGTGCCTTGCCACGTAGAGGAAGCTTATGGCAATTACAAATTGCTTATTTAATCGTAGGCGCATTCTATAGGATATTTGAATTAAGCCTCCTGGGCTACGCTCGAAAGCGGTTTTACAGTTTTTCAGGGGAGATAATTTATTGGTAGTTACCCACGATTAGTGCAACATCTCATACCCAATAAACCTAATTTATTTCCTATAACGACACCTGAGCGAGTGTTATATCAATTCCAGACTGTTACTTCCTCGTTCTCGTTGATACTCCAGAGACATTACCTTGAAAATCTCGCTCAAGCCCATTTCGTAGGGAATGCGCGAAAATTTTCTTCGCCTTTAGTTCCACAGTGCGCTTGTACGAGCGCGGCTAATTACGCAGTAACAATTTCATATTTCGTAAAGATTACTAGTGCAATTGCTCGGAAACGCAATTATTTGTAATTTCGTTTATGTTGTAAAATGTATGTGCAAAGTGAAGAACTGTTAAGCGGTATCCTTAGACTTTATGATATTATCATAATTTTACCTTAAATATTGCAATAGTAATAACATTATACAATAATTGATAAATTCTTAAATTCTAGTTATAAATATTTCAAAGATTGCTTAAGCTTTAAGGAGAACATTTTGATTTATAACAAATATAACATGTTAATTGAATCAATTTTTCATAATCGTTTATTGGATTATATTAGTGATTTTTTATAGTAAAGTGGCAGAAACTTTATAAAAAGATTTACCGATAAAATAAAAAATATATTTTATATAGGATTATTTAATCGATCAATTATTGAATACACCAGTGTGATTGGTAATACAAAATAAATGTTATTGAATTTTAATCAAGTACGATCTGCATTTTAAATTTGATGTGGGCAATTCCAGGCCTATGTATGAAAAAATGGCATCGTTTGAGATAAACTGAATTTAAACGATTCTTTTACAGCACTAATAAACAATAATTTCCGTAGAACGAATTACGTGTATAATATTAATTGTTATATTTAATATCGTATGAAATGTAAGATTGAAAAAATCTGGGATAATTTAAAAAATAATTACTCGGCATATTAGTTCAAATAAGAATTAAAAATGCTATGTTGTCATTGAAATAAACTATCTTTACTAATAGCAGACTTAACTTTTAGTATTAGCAGCAATTATTTCATTTGAAATGTCGCTTCAGCGTGTTATTGTATACAGTTAATGTCTATTTTCATACTAATGGAGCTCGTCTATACCGTTGTTAAGAATTTTTACAAAGCAGAGCCTTACGTAACAAACTATTAGAAATAATTTTATATGTACATGATTATTTCGTCAAATCCGAGTTAAATACAAACGAGAAAAGCATTTTAGAATTCTTTCTTACCGAACCATAGCTTTCTACATCTTCGAAATCGTCTCGAGTCAATTAAAACAATCTATATACTGAATCCAGTGACATTTTTACGGCCAGAGTTTCTCGAAGTGTGGCACTGGGTCCGTTTTCCGAAAACGTCCGTGTAAATCGTGTCGGCGAGCCATAGCTTCATAAAACCGATTGAGGTTGAGATTGACCCAGCCGCATCCGATACAAACTCTCGCGCACTTAGATATATTACGATACTTGGTGATCGCTCGCGTCCAGATTCCGAGTATTCGACGACCTGTTAATTGCCCGGCTGATCCTTAATATCAACCTGTGCCGACGCTGAATATTACCATTAGCACTATAACATAGTGACATTAGGACCAAGATTCCTAAGGAAGCAGAATGGTAAAGAGAGAGAGAGAGAGAGAGAGAGAGATAAAAAAGTGTGTGAGGGAGGGGGGATGAGGGAGAGAGATGGAGAGAATGGAAAGGGGATAGAGGATGGACAGGTGCCTCTTCGACTGTGTCGCGCGTCTAATGATGCGGAGAGAAGATTTTGGTCTCCAAAGAGAAGAGCGTGTCTCCACGGATGCTAGACGTCTAATTAGTTTAAAGCCGTACGCGTCAATGATAGGTAAACGAAAGAGAAAGAGAGTATATATGTGAGTGAGAGATAGACAGACAGAGACAGAGACAGACAGAGACAGAGACAGACAGAGACAGAGACAGACAGAGACAGAGACAGACAGAGACAGAGAGAGAGAGAGAGATAGGGAGAGAGAGTTCGCACTATAGGGAGCCCTAGACCAAAATTGCTTCCTGCGAAAAGGCAGCCCGATCTTTACGAACCCAATGTCTATCTACATCTTGGGCGTATGAAAAAAATAGAAAAGAGACTAGAGGAGCGGCAGAGGACTTTTCACCTGCTGAACCTATTAGAATGGCGAGGCACTAAAATGTCAAAGGGAAGGCAGCATATGGAAAAGGCGCAGGCCCGATAATTAGCCGGGGTATCGTGCGGGTAGTCGCTAAAGGGGGCCGATAGCCATCGTGAGCCGAGTGCGGCGGCTTTCTTACGTTAGAAGTCGCGAGGCGCGTCGAATCTCGCAAATACTTCGAGCGGCTCGTTATTACGACAAGATCGGGAGCCTCTTTCTCTCTTTCTCTAGCCCCAGCTCGCCGCCTGGAGCCGCTTATTGCCCGTTACCGGCGGGGAGGAGCAGGAGGCTGCGCGTCCCTCTGTGTGCGTAAAGTGCGAAATTCGTTGAGGTTTTTATTTTCTTTTCGTGGAATGCTTTTGTACGTGCGGAGAACGTCATTAGCTGCAATATGATGCCATACCCTGGAATTTAATCAGCTATTGACAATGCTTCTTGCTCATGAAGCGCCTTTATTTTACTTATCGCTAATTAAAGAATACGCTTTATTATTAGTTTCATTCTTGTTATACATTGTACATAAATAGATCTCAGGTTCTTCTCATTTCTCGACACCCCGGATTGCCTTATCCATCAACTAGCTTTTCACCCCTTCTCCAAATAATATTTTGTTTATTCACTAACTGTTCTATTAATATCTTCGATAAAATTTTTGTAAATTTAAGCCTGAAAGCTTCATACGTAGCCATTTTTTTATTTGCTCTTATTTTACAACAATTGAACCAGAATTGTTGTATTTGTAATTCCCATACCTTTAATCGTTCATTCATCATTCATCGTTCAATCATCATTCATTAATACTGAGTATTATATTCTTCATTTTCAACTATCGACAACGGTGATATTTAGAATATAATACTTATAAGTATACACAATTTTGAAATGACGCATTGTGAAATCCTAAAATACAATCTTGCAGTTCCCCTATGAAGTTAATTAGAAAATTATTTTTATAAAATATATCATTTATGATAAAATTCAATGGCTCAGCACAAATTTCAGAAATTCTATCGACAAGTTTACCAATGTACTTTCAAACCCTCTGAGGATAAACTTCGCTACATATTTCACGTCTCTTGTAAAACTCCCACTTGCCGCACGCGAATGGAGTCGACCACTAGTCCCGAGGCATCCATCGCGTTCTCCAGTTTCTGTCACGCAAATCGCCAATGTCTCCCCGGTAAGTTAGTCAAGTCTCCATTCGTGACAGGGCGCACCTTAAGCTAACGGACTCGCGGATGCCGACGAGCGCTTTTGAACCGACGGCATTGGTTTTTCGCGCTAGAGTCGCGCGCCATCACGTTCGCGCGTATTTCGGCGGGGCGCACGGCTAATTATCTCAGCAACGGCGGCTAATAACGTCATTAACTCAATTACGTGGAGCCGCGAAGCCGAAACCGCGCCACTGATTTCTCATATATCCGCGCCGCGGTAAAAAAGTCGGTGATCAATTTAGCTCATCGGCGTCGGCTTTTCGGTTTAATGAGGTACCTCCACCTCTTTGACCGATTCTTTGTAATTTCAGGCAAATTTTTACGACCACGACTTTATTCTGCAACTTGGTGAGCGCAATCTGCCCGCGATAAAGTGTCAAGAGAGCTTTCGCAAAAGCTACCGGTTCTGGAGTGCGAGGGTGCCGCTTGCGATTTGATGTGAACTTTGTTGTCAATCAAAGAAATTAAGCGAATGATGACGCTCGTCGAGGTCAGCCGCATTGAAATTTATGACCCAGTGAATAGCGAGGGGACTAAAAACAAATCCTCCTGAAAATGGCGTGCGTGAAAACTCTGGTGTATAAGCGTTTAGTCGGGGTATAGAAAAACTTCGCCGATCCCATTCACGCCAACATCCGTTAAGCGAATCTTGAATTAAAAAAGTAGGAAGTGTCTCACTTGAGCGCCTGGTGTGACATTGCACACTTAGGCCTATAATAATGGGGGTTGCCATGAAAAAAGGTGTAATGCAGTATCATACTCCATCATCGGGAACCATCATGCCACGATATTTTTGTCGTAATTGCTAAGTGAATTTGGTATATTGGAAGGGTTGTATGTTGTTTGCGAAGAGCAAGCTCAGGGTAATTATTATTTGTGAATGATGATAATTTAATGATTAGAAAAAACTTCAAGTTCCTCTTCATTTTTTTTGCTTTTTTAATAAAGAATGGGAGTAAAGTTAAAAATATTATACCTCTTAGTCGATCATTTGGTTAAAATTTATGGTTGTCCAGTCAGAAAACTATCCGTGACTATGAGCATATTAGAGTTTCATTTTAAGTATCGTCTACGTTAAATAGATTCGGACCACTTAGAGCCGAAATACCTATAAAATTTTACTATACTGATCAAACATTTTATCTAATTAAATATATTTGAGTAAAAGTATTTCTCACAGTAAGCGAGTCATTAATTATATTTCGTTCCAAAACGTTGAAAATAATAGAATTGCCTTTTACACTCGGTAAGTCGAGTAATCAATATATCAATTCCTGTACATTCCTCTATAATTTCTATTGCTTATCATTATTACTTTATAAAACAGTACAAATTTTTTTAAAAAATAAATGAATATGGAGAGTACTAAATTAATTAGTTCTTTAGTGTCGATATATTCAATTATTTTAAGTATAAAATAATGGAAGCTGTCATGTAATTAATTTTTTCGTTTCATTTCAGACTTATTTTATGTAAACATATTTTAATAATACTGTATTTTATAATGATAAAATTAAGATTTTTATGAAACTCAATTACCAATACTACCATAACGTAACCATCAATTAATCTGCAATTAAAAGAAATTTATTTCCGATGTACGCTTTCTCCAAGGAAATTTTTTTATTATAAAATATTCTCATGCATGTTTCAACTAATAGCATGCACTATACTCTTTTAATATTTTATTATGTATATGTGAATTATCTTTCTGGTTATCCTAAACGTACTTATAAGTGTCTATACACACATACACATATGTATATATATATATATATATATATATATATATAGTATATGCATTTGGTATGACAGTGATTACACAGTTAGGAACTAGGACAACAATACGTTGATTTGGTCATTTTCTCAACTACATATCTCAGAATAATGTGTATCATTATCTAAGAGAGTGAGGCATCGAGTAAAAAGGAAAAGTACCGGTAAACGTCAATACAAAACACAGGACTTTTATCGATTCATTTAGAAAAGAGTAATTACGGTGACGAGCGGCACTGGCTGAAATATTATGAGCACCGATGAAATCTAGCGTTTAGGGAGCACAATGCAAACAAATAAATATACACGTGTAAAAGAGGGTCAGTGAGGATAGGGGAGTGGACTAAACCGGCAAAAAACGAAAACGGAAGCGAACGTAGTTGAGAGAGAGAGAGAGAGAGAGATAGAGCAAGAGAGAGATCAAGATGGGTCGAGGTGCAATTGGGGGGATTGTCGTGGGGCTGTAACTGTAGGCCGGGATCGACCCCTGAAACAATAACGCGTCAAAGGGGCCCCTCAAAATTAGCGGGCTAATACGCGAGGGCGGGCCGCTGATCGCTATCGGGCCCTTAGCCTATTTAGGCCTCATACACACATATTGGCACAAGGGTGGCAGCACCTGCGCTGTCGCCTTCTAAACGGATCCTCCCAATCATTGTTTGTTCCTCATCCTTTTCACCCAAGTGCAAAGCCACGCGACGAAAGAAACGCAGCCGCTGCAGCTTAGGCTCACTCGCGTTCCCGATTATCCTCTCTTCCTTATTTTTCTCCCGTTTTTTTTTCATTTCTCATCCGTCTCACTGAAAAGCGTTGATCAACGCATTGAGCCCTGGCCGTGTTTTCAACTTTCACATTTAATGTGCCCTGCATAAATACACCTGTTCAATAATTAATAAGCCGACCTATACTCATAAAATTGTAATGACTTTTTGATGGAAAAATTATAGATTTTTTTCTTATACACTATTACAGCGGTATTTAGCTAAATTTAATTTGGTATTTTCAAGGTTTGGCGACCTGTTGATAAATATATGATCACATTCATCTCTTTATATTTAATTGGATTACAATTAACACTTTTAATTTGTTTAAAATCTGAAAATTCTTGTACAATATTTTAATGCTTGTTTAACAAATATTATTATAAAATACAGACAAAGGTTTAATTTTTTAAAAGTTTTTAACTAATATGTTTTCCACTCAAACCAGTGATTTAAGGGTCTATTTTTCTCTTATAAAAAACCTGTTTATTGCACCTGTTATTTGTGTTTTCCCGTTACAATTACTCTCAAAATTTTTTTAAATATATACTATTTTAAATATATTTAATATTTACGTCAAATTCACTTATCCCACATTTAAAATATTTTTAAGTAAGATAGGAATCATCTAATCGCCGTTAAAAAAGTAAATCATTTGTTAAAGAATTGGTATAAAGCTTGAAAATTTTGTTATAAAATAGTCTTTTACATTAAATTTATAAAACTAAAGAAATGAAAATATTGTTTAAGTGCTTAAAATTAATTTTTTAGTAGTGATATTTTATGTTAGACGTAAAATTTTTCTTACGAAAAAATAGTTCGTCGTTGAAGCATACCGTTTAAATTTTTCGCGCGTTATTTTTTATGCAAGACCTTAATCGCTAGCATTTTATCTTCTTAAACTTTGGCAGAGTAGATTCCCAACTCATATTATAATTGGCTTTAACATCTTTTTACAGTTTAGACTTTTAACAGCATAAGCAACTATTTTAATTAGAAATTGTTTCAGATTTTTTAGTATTTTGAAGGATAATTTAAGAAAAAGAAAAGAAATTTTTAAAAATTATATATTACAAGAGATCAATATCGCTGTATTAACGTTAATACAAAACGATAAATATTGAAGGTGCTATTTTTCTTTTTCATCAACATAAATGAAGGATTCAAATATTAATCTTACCAACATTCGTTTAAAAAATATAAATTAAAATCTTGATTATTATTTCATTAATTGACTATAGTATTCTTAATTGATGTTATAAGAAAATTTACTGAGATCAGTAATTATTTATCTATAGAGCGATCGTTAGTTTTCAAAGATGCTAATCAATATTTGTCGAGTGTTCGTCAGAGTCCATACTAAAGAAAATTTTATGGCATAGGTGGTGAGCGTGGATGAGTGCATCTTTGTGGAACGCAAGAAGTTGGTTGAGTTTATAGTTGCTTGTGATGATTTCCCGTTATTAAAAGTCGTTTTATATTTATTTTAATTCTTATAAAATTATGGTTCGGTTTCTTTCATATCTCTTACTCGTATTCTTTATAAGCAGCGCAATAATGAAGACTTCTTTGTAAGAGATTAAGATATTTTAATCGCGATTAAACGCGTTCAATTTTTTATTGTAAATATAAAGACAATAATTTTAACCTTTATTACGAACAGATATTTTGAGTACACAATCAACTGGATGTCTTACATTTAATACGGTTATTTCCAAAACAGAGAGGAAGTTAATAATTAAAAAGAATAAATTTCTCCTTTATTATTCTATACGATAAACGATCATAAAGCATCGTCAATTTTTTTAAACCGAATCTCGGCATTATTTATTATATTGTTGCAAAAATCTTTAAACTATTATAAAAAAAAAACCTGGATAAAGACGAGTAATTAACAAAAAAATAAAAAATTACGAGAGCCATTAGGTTTAGCGGTTATTTGAGAAACTAAATTTCGAACACAAAAACAGAAAATAAAGAAGTACTTTATCACCGGACATTTTTTAATCGAGGAACCTTCAGCTACAGCTGGAATGCCATTCCGCGTAGAAAGAAAATAATCTATCATGAACGCAAACGATTTCACTGTCGTAGTTAAGCGATTGTACGATTATCTGAGCCATATTTTTCGTAAGGCACGATTCATTTATTTGCTCCTGAATTTACTTATTCATTCCGAAAACGGCACGCGTAACGTCTTGCGAAAAGTAGCCTGTTCGCGAAAAGGATCACACGGTCATCTTTCATACTTTATTTATACGGCCATCGATTATTTTGACACGAGGAGCTTAACGCATGGTTGAAAAAGTACGACTCTCGGCTCGAGGAGACTTCCACTGATATGTAATCATGGACGATAAGTGCGTGCACCCGGAATCGTTCGGCGACGATACGCTCATAAAACTCTTCGGCGCCTGACCATTTCACGCTCGTCGCGCTTTTGTTTGCGTTGAAATCTTGGGAATTTGAGACTACAATCATTGGTTGTTGTCGAAATTGAACGGTGGCCCAACAGCGAGCGCAAAATGGCAGTGAATCGCAGTCGGTTGATTTATTTAGCATTATTGTTTTTCAATATTTTAATAGTCTATTATACGACTAACTTCTCAAAGTATAGTTTGATTGATTTTACAAGTGAACACAGGATGTGTGTCGGCCATTTATGGGAGCCTATATAATTCCCGTTAAGAATTCGAATTAAAAAGAAAAACAAAATTATGCACTAGCGATTGTAAAATTTCGATCTTGCAGGAAGAATATGATGTTCAAACGACATCAAAACTGAAAAGATTTATAAGATAATACCGATCCGAGAGCTACGTTACGCCCTCGTGCACATACAAAATTTTCTGCTAATTGCGGGCTCAAAGTGTGTCTTATGCATCGTGATTCGGCAACGTATTACGTAGCACGAAGAAAAATAAATTGAACGGCGGATCCGAGACAACAAGGAAGAGGTGGGGAGGAGCATTTGATTTTTACTACCAGACGGTCATTTAATCATTCGAGAAGACGTGAGTCGTTCTCTGATCTCGCCGCTACAGCATCGCGACGGTAGCAAAGGATTTTCGGTATGCGTATCGCCAATCGATTAAACGATAACGATTAGCGCCTCGAGAGATGCCATTTATTTGGTATACTTTTTTTCAACCCGCCTATCCCAACCTTTGCGACCTCCTACTAAAAAAGCCCACACGTCATATCCGACCGTCAACCACCTGGCAGACGCTAATATCATTTATACTATTCTAATTTTTCAGGAGCGACGCCGGAGTTTTACGGTCACCGCCCGTCTCAGTCTTGCTCATTTTTGGGGCCTCACCTTTTTTACGCGCTTTCTTTATGCGTTTCTTCGATGATCGGCGCCCGTTTGTAGGAATATCTCTTACCGGCGAAACGCATGAATTTATGCCGCGTATCACGCGCTGGCCGTTATAAATGAGTAATTAAAATTTACAATTTCCGAGGCCGAATGGGATGCCATTTATTGGGTAAGCGCGCACTATACTAGTCGAAATGAATCCATTATTTTGAGCGAAGAAGTAAATTAAATTATTATCCATAACATATATTTAGAAAAGTGTATATATATTTACTTCGTTATAAGGAGCTCATGTAGCGAGTCCTGTGTATAAGTAGCCGGTTTCGAGAAAAAGAGTAGAATAAAATCAGAATAAAGTCAGGAAAATATTAATGGATAGATGGGAGGAAGATTTGTCGCGGTACATCGAGCAAGCGAAATATCGCTTGGCGTAAGAATTTAATCGATTTCACATTTTTTCCCCTCGTCATTTCGGTCACCTGAATCGCGCATAAATAAAGTCGACAAATTTTCGCCCCGCTGGCTCAGCAAAGTACTGTTAAATAGTAAAAAAGGAGGAAATCTTACCTGTGTGCGGCATTTCGGCAAGGGCCTTGGAGTTTGACTGAAATCGAAATAAAGCATAAATTATTTCGAGTCGAATGTATATGAGTCAGGCGCGAGGAGGTGCGCGACATTTTGGCCATTAATATTCAGTCGGGGCTGCGCGCGATATGAAATCGCGTTATGGTTATGGGTATTATTTTCGGACGAGTGCGAGCGCGCGGTCATCGAGCACCGCGTGCAAAAGCCCAGGAGTGAACGTCGCTAATGAATTTAAATGTATTCAAAAGGGCGCGCTTGACACTTGACATGGCAACCCTTAAGCATATGCAGCCGGGCCGATAAGAACGAAAGGGCCGGCAAAGTGTGTTACGGCGGAGCTCACGACCGTGACTCTTGTGATTTCTTTTCCACGGGCGATGGAAAATTTTAACGCACTTTGTGAAATTGCTTTTCTCGTGTCTACAACAAATTGCTTCTTCGTAAACCGCGGAATAATATTGTTTCGTGGTTTTCGACGAACCTACGGCTACAGTTTGCGAATTCGAAGCGCGGCTGTTATCTCACCTGCAGTCATATTATTGCTTCGTCATAGTATTTTCTGTAGCCCGTAGTTGCTTTTGTACATTTTTTAACTATATATTCGAGTAAGTCTCTATTAAGGATTTTATAAAAAATTTATGTTCAACAATAATTGATAAATTTTCATGGTTTAGTTAAAATTTTATAAGCGTTACAATTAGACGAATTGATTATACAGATCCGAACTCCACATAATTGTATAAAAAAACAACACGTAGAATCTCGCTGAGATTTCATTTGTTATTCATTTCAAGCGTTTTGTGCGGCACTTTCTCGCACACCGAGTGGAAAAGGAAAAAACAAAATTAATTCCACGGCTTACTTACATCCTCGTCAGTTGCGGTGGAATTTCGAAATTGTACCTTAAATCAAGATTCGATTCGCTCGTCGTTTGACTTGATTTATTCAAGTGACTATAAAACTCAGCGTGTGCGACTGTCTACCGAATGTATTTTGGAAATGAAAACGACGAGCGTAGTATATTTACGAAGCTTAACGATTTAATATACCAAGCATAAAAGTAATATTAATTACTAGTGTAGCACGATGAAGAGAATGCGCGTGTCTAATTTGATTAATATTCGAAAGCGACTTATTTTCACACGACAATAAAAAAAAATATGGAAGAGGGAACAAGTCGGGCTCGTCACGCATAAAGGATTAAATATATAAAATTTCAATCTATAATTAAGCAGATTAATGCTTCAGGAAAACGTAGAAATATATTTCAATTGATAATTGTGTTGACAAACGCGACTCGAACTCGATAAATAGTAGACTTTCGAAGGCAAACGGTACGAATGAACGAGAGATCTGAATAACAACTCGCATATTATCTATCAACTGAACTAGGCACGTGAAAGCTCTTGTAAAGCCGCTTGATATGCAATAAAATTTTCATGCACCGTCAAACTATCAGCGATAATAAAGATAAACACGTTAGAACGAAGGATCGGTCTTAAAGATTCTGTGATAAATCCCAACGCGTCCTAAAATCCATGTCGATCTTCTACCGAAGCGTTCGGACATCTCGCGACATCGTCCGACGCGTACCGATCGTTCCGCCACCCTTTAATCGCACTACCCGAGGTTAGTCTCTGCAGCGACGAGCTTATCGAGCGGAGAGAAAAGAACAGTGCCACGTCTGCGTGCGGTTTGCCATGCAAATTAATGTACGATTACCGAAACGAACCCTCCGCCGCTGCGCTTTCCTTACCCTTGCTGGCACGCTCTCGACTTAATGGCGAGCTCGTGATGCCTAACCCCGTATTACCTGCTGCTTACACGCTCCTTCGGACAGCCCTCGCGCTCGCCCTTAGCCCGGGGTCGGTTAATCTGATTTAATTATTACACGTAGCGCGACCTCCAAGGCTCTGCTCTCAGCCTGCGCTTTACCTCCAATCGAACGGACGATCATCCGAGCTTATGCCGATGACGCTCGACAACTCTAGCCTCGAATAAGAGAACAAAATAAGTAGAGGTAGCGGGAGAAGAGGAAAGGTTTCCCGTGTGCTCGAGCGTCGACAGGAGAGCCAGAGTGCACGGCTCCCGCGAGCGGTGCCTCGACACCTGCCCAATTTCTCGCTCGCCCCGTATGGGCGGCAGTGGGGGCAACGGGAATGGGCGCTCGTTTTTGCTCGGCTCCCCCTGCGCCCCTCTATCCTCCCCCTGGTGAAAAAGAGCGAACCGGAGCACGACGCGGCATCCCGATAATGAGGATCGGACGATTATTGTTATAAATCAAGAGCTGCCGCGTCTCGGCGATGTCTTCATCCGCCGCCGTAAATTCTCGCCCCTCGCGAAAAGGCGCGCGCCACAATTAAGGCGCATTCTTGGGTGTGTGCCTCGATGCGTCCTCACTGCGATCCTTATTCATCAAGTTCGCGCAGGAGGACGATCGGCACTTTTTGCATGCAACATTAATTGTCAGGGGACGTTAATTTGGGCCCTGCCGCGGAATTCTGCGCGCTCTTCTTGTCGAATCGGCCGGACCCATTGATCGATAAGCTTGCCGAGGAATTTTATTAAAGATCTGGCAGATTTGACACTGGACTATCGGTTCGAGTATTACTGAATTTGCATTCGTCGGACTCCCAATCCTTGGCCAATTGATAATGAATAAGTTAACTCGTCCTATGCATTTCGAGTCAAGCTTATCTCAAGATTCGAAACATCTTGTGGACATTCATGTTTCTATCCTCATCCAGGAGAGGCTTTGTCGAAAACTGGCGTCTATTTATACTTAACGATGCTAATAGGCTATCGTTCGATTTAAATTTCTCGGTTCATTCGTTTGTCGACATAATTGTGTAACTACGTAATAAAATGCAAGAAAAAACTTGCTACATCATGTATTTTAAATCTTTCAAGAAAGCCATCAGAATGTCGTTAAAGAAT
This sequence comes from Kradibia gibbosae, assembly GCA_018907135.1. NCBI lineage: Eukaryota > Metazoa > Arthropoda > Insecta > Hymenoptera > Agaonidae > Kradibia > Kradibia gibbosae. The sequence goes on along the minus strand of JACCHX010000001.1, from coordinate 12,693,146 downwards.
TGTAAAAATTATGTTATCGTTTTGTGCTTCCTTTATTCTGTGAATGAGTAATTGCATGTGATTCTTGGTTTTACCAAAAATATTATAGAGTCGCGGTAATTTCAAAAAGTTATAAGAAATTTTTCTTGAACGATTAAAATACTTTTTCTAGTTGCAGGACTATTGCAACTCTGTGTTAATTATGAGGAATGATTGAAAATTGAGTATTTGGTTGGGTTATTGATGACACGGCGTGTTAAATAATTTTTTCAATAAAAGTAAAATTTACAATCTCCGTTTTAAGACCAACCATTTTATATGGAATATGAATGCAGTATTTGCAATTCAAGGGCCTCGCGCATGGATTGTAGCCTTTGAATAAAAGAAAGCAATGACAAAGATAGTTAATCCCATGCTGTGAGAGTAGGAGATAATTTTAATAGGTTCCTCGTAAAAGTTAGGTGGGGCTAAGCGAAATTATTTATCGGGAATCCGTGTGAAAATTGCAACGCAAAGGATAGGATTAATAGATTATTTTTGCGAAGGAAGGCATTAGAATGGGTCTGTAACATCCCGGGAAATATTTAACAAGCGCGTCCGCGGTATTGGTTGTGAACAGCGAGCTCCGGACCACCGATCGAATAAATTAAATAGAGCTATTAACGGCAAAAGAAGTTACACGAGAAATGCCTCGGCGAAATCGTTAAGTACATATTCAGCGGGCAGTAAACGTCATCGTTACGCGTACGCCACCATCTCCCCTCGTCCCGTCGATCTGCCCACGTCGTCGTAGAGCACCGCGAGACCATCCGTCGCCCCTCGCCACTTCGTTCGGCAGGGAACGTGAAAAAGGGAGTTGGCAAAATTATGTTCCGTTAAGGTACGCTTTCACGTGAAAGAGACTAGTTTTTTATTCATTAGGCTACCGTGGCTTACTCGTGCGCCGCGAGGGGTAGTAATGGTCTTCCTCGGATCTCCGATACGCCGACAGCCATAAAAATCTGAATATATTAGAGCCGTGCGCGCGCGTACATACGCAAAGTCTAATCTCTCTCGCTATAATCCTGCTCTTCGCTTCCCTGGTGAACCCCGTTCCTCCTATCGATGCCGTCGTTTCATAAAATCCAGAGTAAGAGGCCGAGACGATTTTTACCCCACCCCACGCGTTATATAATACACTCCGATGCCTTCTTCCTACGTTCTCTTTTCTTTCCTCGTTCGTTTTTTTATGCCTCGTCTTTTCTCTTTCCTTTTTGGCTCCGGCCTTACGTTAATGCGCGAAACGACGAGGGACTCGACGTCGGAAGATCGCGCGGGACCTTGTGGATTTTCATTTTATCCGGGAAAAATGTCCAGCCGGGGAAAACCTGATTCATAAGTGAGAGTCCCGCCGGAATAAGAAATCACGATCGCGTCGCTAAGCTGGGCAAATTTCATGGAATTAGCGTTATAAAGATAATTGAACCTAGCTATCCTGTGCCCGTTTAAATTCCCGCTGATTATTTTCCCGTGCGTCACATCTCACCGCCAGTGAGATACACGTAAATAAGCCTTCAAACGATTTTTCCAATTCTGGCTTAAGCAGCATCAGAAGAAGACTTACGAGATTGTCACGGCTAAATCTTTCCGATGATACTTTGTTACCGTCGCGCCGATATCCTCGAGCGCATTATTATCATCATTTTCATCCCGCGCCACGTATTTTCGATAGAAATAGCCACCGGCAGCAATGTAGTGCGAGTAGTAGTGCGATTCTCCACTCGCAATCATCGGCGAAGCTTTCTTTCTCACTTATGGCAACTTTTATTACGTATAATCCTGTAACCGCGCGAAGAGCTTTACTCGTTAATTACAATGACGAGGGCCTAGGTGCTCGACACTCCTGCTTATCAAAAAAAAATCATTTTTAGGATTCTATAAAGTTCGACGTATTTTATTGTTGTTTGTCCCATCAGAAGACAATATAAAATTTTTGTCGACAGTCATGACGATATATAATTTTTTTTTTAAGAAAAGAATTGCAGTAAAACTACCGTACTAAACATCCTAATTCTATCCCCATGCTTTCAGTTGATCATACTGATTACTGGCCTGTTTTTGTAGTATTAGTGATACATTACGTACACAGATTAATTTTAGTATAAAATCTGTATTTAGGCTTATTTAGAGAATATTTTTTATATTATTAGATTGCACTCGAACGGGTGACTGAATTGTGAAACAGATTCATCCGCACAACTATTTACAGGGAAGAAAAAGCACATCGGTACGTTCATTGCAATATAAGAATGTAATTTTCGAGCGTGTGAATAAAGGAGAAAAGGTAAGCTTCTTTTTAACCGTAAAAACGTACGAAATGATGATCCTTTAAGCAGAGTCATAATCAATACGCCAAAACTACTTGACCACAACTAGTAAAATATTGCAACGAGAAATACAATGTCGAAGATGCCATGTTACAGGTAAACAAATGGGAAAAGGGCTCACGCATCACCAAAGGCTTAAGGCAAAACGCTTGGCAATAACGCTACTCGCTTACCCATTCAGACTAGCCGTGAATTCCAGTTTGCAGGTGCGGCATTATCGAGGACGAGGGAATATACAGAACCGAAAGCACGCAATTCTCACGCCGAGTGTCCGTCGCCTCCCGCGTTCATCTTTTCACTCTGGCCACGAAGATTTGCGCCACGTCCCGGTGCTCGAACGTTACCTCGATCCGGGCTCCCGGAACCTCCATCGCCGACTGAGCTTTTAGCCTAAAGTAATTGAAGCGATTCGGGGCAGCGGTAACGGCTATCGCAGCACACCGCGAGAGGAGGAAATTAGCATTTTAAATGAAGCGATAGCGTGCGCCGGGCACCCTAGTCGCCCCTCGGCGCCCGCCCGACTCCCTGGAACTTTGTGTTTTATAAGAACCTTAATATTTATCGCCGCATATGCTTTTTAAAGCGCGCGAGCTTTACCGCGCATTGGTCGGTACCTCGCGTGGCTCCGACGCTTTTTTTCATTTTCCGCTCGCTACTTTCGGTCCGCTCTAATTGTTCCCTACTACATAGTCCACCCCTGTCGACCGCGTAGCTAAAGATTCTACCATGGGGCTGGACTCCTGCGGATATTGAGATTTCGAGGATTTCCTACGCCCCGGAGCTCCGCGGCTTGCATGACTCTCGGCTTTTACGGAACTATATTTACGGAAAAGCTGACTAATGCCTCGCAGTTGATTTCGATGGATTGTTGATCGAACTATCGAGTCGAAAGTCACAGGGCCACTCAATGACAGCCGAACGCGGAAAAGAAGACCGAGATGAAACGAACGCGGCGTCGGATGAAAAATTTGTCGTAAATGCGCGTCAGCAAGCTGGTTCACGTTGCATATCGTGAATGTTCGATCAACGAAATGTCATTCAAAGTGTGTGCGCGCGCGTGCGCACGGCAGGAGTCACTTCACATAATAACGAGGGCCGGCAGCATTACGATACTTTCGCCGAAATAACGGGCGCCGGGTTATCGCACTCCCGTCCATCGGGCGAGCGATCAAACGCAAAGTCCTTACTTGAGTGATGATTGCGGGCCTCCTATAAGGCTGTCATGGACCGGGTCCGTGAGCAGGGGAAGGAGGAGGAGGAGGTGCCCCAGGTCCGACGCGGCCACGTGCTCGATGAGTGCGGGTCATGCGGCGACGTCCGCCTCGTGCGCACCACCTCCAGAGAGAGCGGCCCGAGATCCTGTCCACGCGAGGGACTCGGCTGTTCTGAGGCGCGCGCGCGCTACCACGACGGCTGCTGCTGCTGCTGTTGCTGTTGCCGCTGCCGCGGCGGCGACGCTGGCGCCCTTCCCGGGGAGGAGGACGGCACGCGCGCGTCCCGGGGTTGGCTCCCGCGTGGGAGTCTCCCGGTTTTATCCTGAATTTTGCGGTCGCCTTTATTATGGCCCTGCCGCTCTGCGGCGGACACCCGCTCCTCCGCCCCTCCCCTTCGCCGCCGCTCCATGATCCCCACCGCCAGAGCTACCACCCCAGCCGGCCCGGACTTTTTCGGGGCTGTCCGAGCTCTCGACCTCGCGACTCTCGGCGGTGGACGCCCGTTTTCCAGAGGATTAGCGCCGGCCATTAATGAGCCGCGAGTGCGTGAAAGTTGGCCGTATTCGTTATTGATGTTGTCGAGCGGAGAACGAAAGCGAGAACGAGAATTATTAAGAGCGGGATTGATGTATCAAGAAACGGGGGAGCGGCGAAGGAACGAGGCACGGATTTATTTTATGCAAATTGCTAATCAATCTAGTTTGAAGCGCATAAAAGTTGGACGGCGCCATTAAACTGCAATTTTTGCGTTAAATTTAAATGCATACTGAGATACTGGATCGCCCGGCGTTTTACACGAATATTAACTTTGCGTAGCGTGACTGCGTGCGATCCCAAGGAAAAAGAAACGTGGAAACTCGCATTTATTTAGTGACGTAAGCATGTGCGTATTCAAACTTTTTGAGAGACCCTTGCCAAATTGCTCCTTATCTATCGCTTCCGAAGAGCTCGTTCCTACATTTTCCAGCTTATTGTCTACGTTCTCAACGTCATTAATCAAGGGAAAGAGAAGGAACAAGTTCGACTGGTGTACCTGTACCCCCATGCCTAGGCTTCTGATTTCGTTTTTCGGCGCTGTCACTTGGCTGCGCCTCGAGCACAAACGATTTCGTCTTTACCCGGCCAGATCCGATCTCCAAAGTGTCCTAGTAATTTGCCTTCCAGACGCAGCTGCACTTTTGGCAAACACGCGACACGTATTAATTCTACTTATGTGTGCCTACACGCGCACCGCTTGGCAATCATTACCATATCGCAAATCGGTGCATTATTCTTATTGTTTATCTGGGCGCAGATTTGGACTTCGTCAATTACGACTAATTTGACATTCCATTTTATATATGAATAATATTGAAAAAGCCGCAAGCTGCCCTTTGCGATTAATGAAAAAGGAAATAAAAGGAAGAGACATTAATATTTGAGTTGGCTTGTCAGTCGACTGCTGCTACCTTTAAAGAAATAGACTTACTTTTAAAGAGTATTAAATTATAATATATTTTTTTTTTAACTTTAATTGTATAACTGGATATTTAATAATATTTTTTTATGAAAAAGAGGTTTGATATCGATTCTCGTATGTATTTAAAGTAATTCATACATTTTAAAACGCAGTTGACGATTTTTTTAATTCTGAAGAAAAAAATATGAAAAAAACCTACGTTTATAATACGAGTGTTAGTGTCGGACTTTTATGGATTATAATATAAACATTTTTATTTTTATCGCTTTCTTCCTGTTTTCATTTAATGCTAATTCGATTTTCACGAAATGAACTCGGTGCCAATTTACATATTTTGTCGGTCGGAAGCGCAATTTTATTTAAAAGAATTCGCACAAACAAATAACTGCATTATTGCTTTTATGTTACAATGTTACCGATATTAAAAAAAGAAAATAATGCCGTTGGCTTCGAACTTCTCTTTGCTTCTCGGTGAGATATACCAAACCGCGGTTCATTCAGCTGGCGTGTCTAGTTTCTCCACACATTTCCGTAACTCGTCAAACAGCTCGTCATGATCGTCCTCTACACGCTACTAATGCGACGTTTCAAACGAAGGTACAGCATGTACATAAAACTGGAACACAAGTAGAATTGGTCACAGTGCAGCACAAATCATAAAATAAAAAATTCGAATTCTGTACGTCTCCAAAAGTAATTCTATATTCATTTTCAAAATAAATTCATGTAGCTGTGAGCCTGATTAGGCTTTATTGAAAGAAATAACTTACAAGACCTCTTATATAAATTTACAATTAAAAAAGTCATTGTAAGTATTAAAGAAGGAGTTTTTTTTTAATTTTCAAATAAACCATTCTGCTGAGCTAGGCGAGAACAAAATAATCGTAGCCACAAAGGGCATATTCGAACGACCCTTCAAGTCCTAAATGAGAATTAAATGTTCTCATTCATATTACCGGATTCTCTTAATCCACATCCAAATTTCGCATTGGCATTGAATAATTGTACTAGCGACGGAAGCCATGCGATCTCGTAAAAGTCAAGAGATATTTGCTAAAGCAAATTCGTCCAGGGCATTGAGCATCGGGGATGTAATGGGGTTGCGTCGCGAGCCGTGGCGCCCTTTAATGGATTGGGTGTCGAATGACAAATAAACACGGGCTGTCGTGTCGACACGGGGCCCCCAAACAGCCCCCCGCAGAGTAATTGTGCGGTTACGAAGCGCGGAGAGCCGACAGGACAGGTTGCCCGCTTTCCGGATCATCGCCTCGGTTAAGGCGCCCGGACGCGGAGCCAAATGTCGCTCCCGCTTCGGTCTCCTCCGTTTTATTATGAATCACTCGGGATATTTTCCACCCTGTTGCAGAGCATATTCTTTCTCCATCTCGAGTACATCCGGAGCTCCTGCCTCTAGGGTCTTCATATAACCGCAATGATTTATCATAGTCTGCCCGAGGAAGCCAGAGACTCGCGCAACTGCGGCTACCTGCGGCTCGTCGTTGTCGACCCCTCGAGCGATTGCAGCCAAGTTGATCAATACCGAAATTCGTATGCAAGTTTTATTATCTTTAAATTAGTCGTCTGATCTCTTTCCTAAGAATTTCAGCTTTCTTTCATTAATATGTAGCTACGGAACTGCTTTAATGTAACTTCACAACTAACCAGTTTTTAAGCATTTTACCGCTTAAAGGCATTGGCTTCTTTATTACTCCTTTGTTCGATGTCACGAGATAATTCGTCAATATATATCTCGGAAATTAATTATTTATTAATAATAATGAAAAACTATTTAATATTAATGCAATGAAGACTGGAATAATTTTCATTTGAATATAAAAATGCATTGCGCGTTGACTATAGGAATTTTCTACGTTTAATTTCCAATGTACAGTTCGCTGTTGCTTACGTACTGTTTGCATAAGCTCTAATAAAAAACTATACTTTTAGCAACGCATCTAATCTATTAAATTTATGTTATTATATGTTCAGGAAGAAAACCGTGAACACAAACGTATCGACTGCTTTTCGTGATAACTTAAATGCGAGCTAGTTCTGCGTATTTTTGTTCTTATTTATATTTCCGACATCGTATTACAAATTTTATTTTAAATAAATTTCATTAAAAAAAACACATTTTAACGATAAAAAATTAATGAGTTTTTATAAATATCTCCAATAATTATACAGATATTGTTTCCACAATTTTCAAGGTCTGTCTTTTACTAACCGTGTAATACATTGTTATGAAAAAAATCTATCATTTAATTTCTTAACATTAAACGTAGATGTAAATGCGTGAAAAAGTTCTCTTTTTTACTTAAGGCCATGAGAATAAGCAAATAAACGAATATAATAATCGGATGAATTAACGACAGTCAAAGAATATTTAATAAAAATGTGAGAGGAGCAGCTTTAGAAGATTGGAAAAAAACTGAATAATTTTCATCTAACTATAAAGTAAACGTCGATAATTAATGTTTGGCACTGTAGGAAGGCTGGCGCGCGGCATAAAATTCCCAAGCATAGAATCGTGCAACGTTCGGACGTCAATTAAACGAACGCGATTACGTGGTGGAAATTCCGGGCCAAGAAGTCATCGACGCGCATCAGCATTGGCAAGTTCCGTGCCCGTGGCCCCATAACGAATCAATAATTCTCCGAGCCCTGGTCCGCGGGCACGGAATCATCCCCGGAGCAGGTGCGCATCACGAGCCCATGGCGTATCGCGAATGAATCGCGCGTCAACGGGGCAGAGACGCGTGCGGCACTCGACGACGGTCGACGGCAGGGCGAGCGGGACGGCGGGGAACACGGGCGGGGTGGCGGTGGCGAAGACGCGAACCAGCCCGTGGATTTTCCAGCGGGAGGTAGGGATCGATCGGTCCAGTGACGTCCTCCACCTTCCCGCGATAAGATCGCGCCACGCCACTGGCCGAGTCGCCCGCGGCGCTCCCTTCCGCACGGGGAGAGAGGCCACGACGCCCCATTGGCCCGCACTCCCCGCTGGCGGCGCCACGGCTACGCCCAGGAAGGATGCGCCGGACGCCCCCGCGCCGAGTTAGGGGGTTGCCCACCATTTTCGCGACGGCTGCTGGATTTACGCCCCGGATTGCGGCCGCACTTGCCGCGAGCGAGTGGCACTCCGACGTGGGGAGACTCGATTCTCCCGGCCGACGTACTTTCCGAGCTGCCTGCGCACACCAGCCAGCAATAAGTTCTACAACCGTGCAATTACATCTCATTAACCTTTTTTCACGAGCCACCCTGTTTACCTAGGCTAATCACGGGAATTATCGTAATCGAGCCAACCTATAAAGTTGTACATTGTACTTATAGCGTGCGCCGCCTGCCAATGGGGTCCGCACCGTACTACACCTTTATACACTCCCACCCACCGACAGGCGTCGATCCATCCCTGCTTCCTCCACATTGCGACTCTGCTTTAGAAATCGCTCGCAATGACGCTTTTACGCTTGAATATTCGTTCTCGAAACATGAGCGCGGTTCGACCTTTGAAATTCTATTCTATTTGCATGCGTAAAAAGGTTGGCTCTGTAGACAAAGTTAATAATAGTCAGGTCATCGATAACTATTAATATTCTAAGATTGTGCCTTATTCGTTATAATTGATTGACATGTCCTCACATGCAATATTAGAATTAAAGACTCTAGTTTTGATACAAAAATACTCTCCGTTGAGTTATTACATTTTATGATATCAAATCTCGAACCCTCACTGCAATGAATACAAAGTGACAGCGATAAATCGGAGCAGTTAATCAATTTTTAGACTTTGCTCTCTATACGTTAAAAAATTGGATTTTTTACCAAAATAAGAACAATTTTGTAATGCAAATAATACGCATAAATATAAATAGTTCAATTGCATTGAATGAACTTGGAGTGTTGTTCCCTTTTTTTCATTTCATTACCTTTTTCTCTTTCATTTTTGTTTTTTATTTACGATATGGTCGCAGTTCCAGACACTGATTGCATCAGTAGTATTTCAACTAGCTGAAAAGCTATAAAAAAGAGTATTACATACGAAATTGTCATCAGTTCCCTCATGGAACTGGTTTCAATTTTTACCGCCAATGGAAACCTATTGGCATTCCTGTAAAATTGTCTTCTTCTAAAGTGTAACATCAGCTCGACAATTAAAAACAGTAATTATCTGGAGTAAAAATAGTAATGAATACTTAATCACTTAGGCATATAAATGCACTAAAATCCCAATTCAGAAAGACATTTAACTAGTAATTACATTCAGAAGGTCGCAAGATAAAAATTTATTTCAACATCGGTGAATTGAATATACTTTCCTCGTACCTAAAGTAATTAGATTTACATTCAGGTGTCAAATGATAGCATCATCAGTTTTTCCTTCGCGACGGTAATCTCGGCCATAGCCGCAAAAGGAAACGATTTTTGTCAGCTCGTTATTTTTTTTCAATATTTGATGTCCAGCCGCAGCAAGACAATCGGTGTTTCGTTCGAGATGCCCATCAAAATAAGATGCCTTCTTACTCTAATACACACCCGACAATTGTTCCGTTTCATCATTAAAGCCTTCCAGAAATCAACGAAATTCTGAAAAGTGTGGAATTACGCGGGCTTTTTGCCGTCTTGGACGAAAAACGCGATGCACTGTAGCCACATCCCTTTAACTTCCCAGAATCGCGTAATACAATAAACGCTAGGGGCGGCATCGACGAGAGTAAGAAGTAGGAGGTGCCGCATACGCTCCCTATCTTCCTCTCTCTCTCTCTCTCTCTCTATATATATATATATATATATATCTCTTCTTCTTGCTCCTTCTGTCTCTGTGCCACATAATTGCATGAAATTACTTCATTCCAGCAGGTGTCGATAATAGGTGCGCTCGGCTGGTTATACAAATATTTGGAGGAGTTGCGGGATTCCACGGGCTCGCGCTCTTATACGCACTTCTTTATTAGATGTACGTGCGCCATATACTTGCGGCGAGGAAATCGTAAAACGAGCGACCCTCAATTACAAGTGCGAAATCACACCGTAAAGGAGGATAGGACGCGAAAGAAGGAAAAGAGAAAGAGGGAGAGACAGAGATAAGGTGGGTCAAGCTTTAAGAAGGGTATGAACAGAAAAAAGTATCCTCTCGCTCTCTCGCTCTCTCTCTCTCTCTCTTTCTCTCTCTCTCTCTCTCTCTCTCTCTCTCTCTCATACACACGCACAAACGTACACAAGCTCTTTTTTTCGATCATCCCAGCAAATGAAATAACAGCGTTTATCGCGCGAAATTGCATCGTGTGTATACGGTACGTTCAAAAATTGCAAAGCATGCACAACGAGACTTAATCTCGGTAAAAAAAAATCCTGAGTTTTCGCGTAAGTCTGGCGGTGCCGAAAAATTACCTGCGTCTTGTTAAGGAGAGTTGGCGAGAAGTGGGACTTGCTCTTTTTCTCTCCTTTTCTTACGCGAGAGCGACAGTTGCGTTGTTATTTTCCGAAGCCGCACCGGTGTCATTCGACATCGGCATTAATTGAGTACTTGGGGGTCCCGATTCAGGTGAGACACGAGATTCCACGTGAAATGGATTGTCGACGTTTCGATGGTCCCGTCTCATAATCATTGGATTGTCGTTGCGTGTGAATTCCATGACTTTATATCGGCCGATTGCTCCTTATGCTAATCTGTTGTGCGAAACGGAATTACTTATTCAGCGAGGCCACTTTGCATTTATTACGAAAAGTCCAAAACGTCGGGCCATTAAATAAAGAGCTACTAAAAGTATGTCAACTTAATTTCAATCCTTCGTAAATAACGTCAAAGCATTTATTTTTAAATGCAAGTCCACAGTTAGGCCTGCTGTTTTCCAATTGCTTATGCCGTCCCTTATTGTTCATGCAAAATCCATATAAAGTTTAACCATTTGCAAAGAATAAAGGTTTTATATTAATTTTATTTGTCGACTTTTTAATCGATTAATAAATTTCAATCGTCCAAATGAACAAATTGGTTTCGTACTGAACGATCTTACATAAATATGCATTTTTCGTCTCTTTCGAACAAAAGAGCATCTATCAAAGGAATGAAGTTGAAGTCAGTCGTGTAAAAATCAGCAGTTAACGTGCTGTAGTTAGCCAAGTCCGACAGCCTCTTCTTCACTGTCTTATTCGCTAGTCTAACCGCTTGCCTTTACTACGATGTAATCTGATCATTGGAAACATAGACGGCGGCAGAAGGGAAGTGTAGGAGGGAAGAAAAGAAGAGGTAACGAAGATTTCTAATGAATTTCCGCTTGGAAAGATGAGCGCCTGCAGATACTGCTTGTGTATCCACGCCCCGGGATCGTAAAGAAGGCCCAACGCCTTCGGCAGTTTTTGACTCACTTTTCGACGTCTTTCAAAATGCAGCACTGATGTTGTTAGGTGTTTTTTTCGAATTCGCCATCAAAATATAATTTTTCTTAACGGTTATCGTTGTTGGATAAAATTCGCCATAAATGTAAATCAAGCGAATTCCCTAAAATACCGAATTTCTCGTTATCATTATTATATTCAATTGCTTTACTATCAATTTTTTTCTGCTGAAATAATGACATTTAAATTTTTTCCTTTTATAAATGCTAATTATTGATTTATTTCATTTTTCATGATAACAATGATTAAAATTGTTGCAAATGTGAGAAATTCAAGGCAAGTTATTTACAAAAATACGGGCTCTAGTTGTTATAGGCAGTTTCAAGAATTCTCCGATCGATTGAATAGTATTGACTTTAATTAAAAGTATCTTTAATAAATGCATGCCAACAAAAATTTTAAAGTAAAAATTTTTTAAATATTTTTATTTCTACAAACATATTTATGTATTTATAAATATAAATTATCACTGTGTTAACATAGTTTCATTTATATATGTGTCTACTTAATTAAATACATAAAATTATATATACACTTACATCCTAATTAGGAATTGATTTATACCTATACTAAATATCTTTATAAGATATATAAAATATACGCTATTTAAATCTACTTTGTGAATTTTTAAATAAATATGTTATTCAGAACTTATTTTTCTATAAAACATTAGCGACATATTCAAATTGATAATTTATTCATAAAGTTTGCTTTAGCATACTTTATTACTATTTCAAAATTTAAGAAGTTCTACATTAATGTTTATATTAAAAGTCTTACAGTCTTTACATAAAATAGTATTCCTATATTATTATATAAAAGAATCACACACACACACACACACACGCACACACACGCACGCACGCACACGAACGCACGCACACGCACGCGCGCACACACACACATACATATACTTGGTATTTCATTATCATTAGGATGAAATTAATTTTGTTCTAGTCTTTCAAATTAATAACATCTACTTGTATAATTACCATCGCTAAATGAATATATTTCCGACGATTTCATAGCAAAAAAGGTTTTAAGAGTAAAAATATGTTAACGCTTGTCATAGACAGCAGCAACGAGCTCATTAAAAGTAGACGATCTTTCTTAAGAGCAACTCGTTAGATACTGAAATCCGTATTATTTATTCAGTTCGTAATTTTAATAGAGCCACGGGTTCCTATCTTATGCACCTGCATATTTTTTCTTAATAATAGAGTGTGTTTTTGATAAAAAGAATGCGAAAGAGTTATTAGAAAAAAGGATACTTAAATTATAATTAATATGAACTTGAAAGAGCACATGCTAAAATTTTGTTATTCTTATTTCAGAGATTATCAAAATAGTGAATGTAAGAATATAATGTTTTTATCACGATAACTAATGAATTTTTATTTTCTAGGAAATCTATAATAATATATCATTTCATAGGATTAATATACTATAAAAATTTGTTGTTTATACATTTACTATTTATATGGTATATATAAACATATTAATATTGGCTTACATTATCTCAAATACACAAGCTGATACGTGTACATAAAGTCACACAACACACTATGCAAGCATAATTTATGTTCGTCGTATAAAAATAATATACTATAGACATAAGAACAGTGCTGATTTAAGCTGGCACTGCTAAGAAATAAAATGACGGACGTAAGTTTTTCTGGAATACTTTAGGAACTCTGTAAAATGAATGTCCTACCATAAAACAATCAAAAGCACAAATTAATTGCGCGGTTCGTCAAATATCCTTAAAAGATCATCTGCAGTAATTTCTTTTACGGTGGAACGGTGATCGATTTGCACTGCAACCAGTCGAGCACCAAAGCCGATACCGTTACCAGGTGCGGAGTCTCTTCTTTATGCCGATTATGGAAGTTCGCGGCATGATGACAAAACGCGCAACGGCTGTTGAATAACTTACCGCCTTGAAATTGGGGCTATTGATAAATAAGATATAAAATGCCTCATGATCTGTGTAGAATGCAACGACGAAGGGATAACCGAAGGCTAGATTTACAAGCTTCTTTTTTCCCTTATGATTGACTATTATTTAGGAAAAAACCAAGCTCAAAGGTTTATAAATTTCATGTATTGTGAGATAACGTTTTTTAGGTTACTATAGCTGATAATTTAAGACATAACTTTCATTGCATTTTGAAATGCAAGTGACTAACGCTTCGAAACAGTTTTATATATCTGTCAACAAAATGAAGTTTAAGTTTACTTTTATCCTAATCTACACTAATAAGAAATTTTCTTATGGTTTAAAAAAAATATTTTGTCGATTTTGAAGAATATAAAAGTTTCCTTAAATGCAATTTTTAATAATACTCAAAAATTTAGCTATTCAAATTTTTCGAGCGCACTCTTGCTTAAACATGTTTTTATAAAAAAAAAAAAGTTTTGTTTTATAGTAAATAAAAAATATTTATCAGAACAGGACTATAATAAAAAAAACTATTTTCAACAACAGCAGACACTAATTTAATATTTAATTGCTTTCAAAACTTATATATAAGGAAAAAACATTATCACGAAGATCTCAATAATTCAAAGCTAAAATACTAAAGTAATGAATATGTGTGTATACGTGTGTATTCTTTATCCAAAGACTTCACCTAGAAAATCAAGTTTCAATCGAGATTTCGTAAAGACTACTATCTTTTTTAGACTACTATAGCAAAATGAATGAAAACTTACGTTTGACGATTACCATCTGTTACTTGCCCATGTTGTAATTATGAACGCGGGGGGGGGGAGAGTTAAGAGTAATTAGCGAAGGAGTGCTATCTCAGCCAGGTTCGCTCTCTTTTACGACGAGTCAACGACAACGACAAAGACAACTCACTCTCGAGGAGCGAGTGGTCCGTGCTCCCTACGTATGTGCGCCCACTGATTCCCTAAAGCGCTTTCTATCTTCTTTTACGGGCTGCGTTTTATCCCCCATCTTTTTTTTCGCTCTCCTCCCCACACATTTATGAGCGCAAGGTAATTAGTGTGGCGAGCTGGCGAGTCATGCATGATTCCGCGATTGTAAAGCCGAGTTGCTTTTAATTAACCTCATGTGCGTTTGGCAATAATAAAGCTATGTTGGACCGACATATTCTGTTCGTGATAAAAAGCGCGTATTTGTTGACGAACCAAGATTTAAATAAATAAACCGTTATGATTGGAAACTAATGCTTTTTTTATTTCATTTGTGAGGCAACTCTAATCGGTACAAATTATAAAAAATCGTGAATTGGTCAGGTAAAATACACAATAGTAATTATTTTTTTTTGTAATTGAGCAGTTATGACTGTAAACACAGGCTATTTATATGCAATTGATTGAAGCTAATTTGTAAATTTTTGTTCAATACAAATTTTTTTTTAAAATGATTTATATCCTGAAGCTATTTTGCTTTCACAGTGATGGGAAACGACTACTAAATTCATCTGCGGCATCAACAATTGAACTTTGAAATTACAGTGCTGTTTGTTACCAATTGAATCAATGTATTATTTTTAATTGCAAAGATTCAAATTATACATATTTTTTGTTTATGAAATCGTTACATATTTCAGTAGAAATCTACAATAATGGGTCTGCAAACAGTTTAAAATGTTTATATACGTACTAATTAGAACTTTATTAATTGCTTTATGTGTACTCTTTATATAGGCAAAATTCCTCAATTACAAAAGCAGCTTTATAAATATTTTAAAAGAAGAAAAAAGTCAGGGGAAAAAATATGTCGGCATATGAAAGAGAATTTGAAAAATGTTATGCACTACCATTGTAGGTAATACAAATGCACTTTAAAAATATTGCATTTGTGCATTATTCATGTTGAAATCATGCATACTTAGTCAAACGCGGAATATCCTTGTTGGTTGGCAGAAAGTAGTGCCGCCTATTTGTGCTGTTTCTGAAAAAGATTCCTCCGAGACTCGCAATGTGCCGCGCGCCGATCGCGAGTCCTTGGCGAGAAATGGACGCGGTTATCACACGTGCGTGTGCGCACGGTCGAGTGCACTTTCAGCACTATAAAATGCCTTCCTCCCGAAGAATCGATAAAGAATTAAATATGAGAATTTACGTTTAAAAATTCCATGTTCATCACTGCAAAGATGATTGAGAATAATCTGACTGACAAGTGTTGAACCACGGATCGTTTGGTCCTGTTGAGCAGCAGCCGGATTTTCTGTATCATACCGCTATGCATCGTTTTTGGATATTCTCGATGCGCTCCTGGTGCAAAAAAATTGAGGGGGCAAGGGGACACCCTTTTAATGGTATGACATACACGTGTGCATTCGCAAAAATACTAATGTATGTCGCGAACCGTTTCGCTTGGTAAGGCTTGTTCGAGGCTTTTGCTCCAAATAGAATCTTAATAAGAACCACGGGAATACTCTTGATAAAGGTGGTTATACGTCGAATGCGAAGGAGAAATAAAAGAAAATAGGCATTACATGATGACCAAAGACTACCTTACGATTTGTGCACAAATGTGTTTTACAGATTTAATTTTATCGCAGCATACTGTGGCGATAACAGGTAGTGTGAATAGAAAAAAATAGTAATATCTAACTCAGCGCTATCCATCATCCGCCGCGGTTATTGACATAAAATCGACGACGGCCACACACACATTAGCATGCGATGCGTCGTTTAACTTTTTACAGTGTTGTATCGGTTTGGCATTCATCATCGTCCTTATATTCGCGTCTTTACGTTTCTACTCTTTGACTAAGAAGCTGCTTCTTGTTACCTTCGCTGCCTCGTTATACGCACTGGAGGCCCACAGAAAAAGAGACAGTGTGAGAGAGAGAGAGAGAGAGAGAGAGAGAGAGAGAGAGAGAGAGAGAGAGAGACAGAGAGAGAGAGAGAGAGAGAGAGACAGAGAGAGAGAGAGAGATAGAGATAGAGACGAAGAGAGGGAGACCTCACGGCGAGTTATGCTAATTAAATATATCAACAATCATGCGTGCATCTAATTGGAATATGAAACTTCGTACGAGATGCCGGTAATGAGGAAAATCGCAAACCTTTCAATTTCCACTAGGGTGCCATGAACGATGAGCAGAAAAAGTCTCTGATCCTTATTACGTTTGTTTGCCGTTTTTGTCCGGCTTTTATATATCTTGCCTACGGACAAATGCCCGCGCGGCACATAAACGCACTTAACCTCTTGGATTTATCGGCCGGCTAATTAGCCTTTTATCTCCCGTACGTCGTTCCCGCGTTTTTCATTAACTAGGGTAAAAAGCAAAGGGGTTGGGGGCTAAACTAGATCCCCAGGGCGGGAAAGGCGAGAGCCTCGACTCGTGTCTCGAATGCGGCGCCGAGCAGATGCGCCAATGTTACGCACCACGAGTCCCGGATGCCAGGTTCGATACTCGTAAATTCTCCCTGCCGGCTTTTCTTGCCTGGCTCCAAGAGTTTCCCCCGAGCACACACAATCGTTAGGAAAATTAGCTCTACTCAAACCAATTATTCTTATACCCGAATACCATTTCGTCGCTCTTTTTACGCGAGCATGGACCCGGGCTTGTAGGTATCATACGTACCGACTTATTACGGTCGGTTAATGAAGCCATTTTCTGGCGACGATTACGACAGGAATCATTTGCGGACTTTAGAGCCTCGTTATGATAATTTTATCAGTGTATTTATGCATGATGCTGGTGAAAATGCACGCATGCGCATCCTTTGCTCTTTCTGCTAATTCGCCGGCTTTATTCCCATAAGCGGTCTTTTCTTTTACCTTAACATTTATTTCGTCATTATTAACTCGACTCGTTTGCTTACCCTTTACACGATCATTCATTTTACAAAATAAAGAGTATTAAACAAAGAGGGTTCATACTACTTAACTTTTTCACGCTTTAACTCTTTTTTATACTAAATAGGTAGAGAAACAGTGAATATCCACTGCTTCAATATACATCATATTTGTTTTAGTAATACACGTTACAGTGTAGGCTTTGTATTTCTATTTCAATAAAAAACTAAGTCTTTGTTACTTGAATAAATTCTTGTCATTGATTTGATTAGTAAAATTTTGATTTTAATTACGTTCTCATAAAACCCCTCTGTTTAGAAGTATAAACATTTTCAATAATTCTTAATTAAAATTTGCATATTTATTAATAATTCTATTAAATTTTGATTTATAATGTATGAGTTCTGTGCAGACAAGAGTTATTTTAATTATCGAAATATTTTGGACAATTTATGCATATTAATACTTTTATTATGACTTTCTGCAGGATGTAAATACTATCACAATATTGGGAGGCCTAAATGTTATATACATTTTTAATATTAAATTTAGATATATATTAAATATAAATTATTAATAATAATATAAATAGTAATGAACTCTTGAAAGAGTTAGCTATCTATATTGAAAGAAATACGAAAAAAATTAATTTTTTATTAACGGTTATATGCATAAAATTCAGAAGCATGAAATCAATTACTTACTTTTTTTACAATAAATATTTCGGTGCTTGTGAGGAAAAGCTACATATATTTTTTTGATATTCAGAAAATTTCCTCGAAATATATTCGTTGAAATATATTCTAGTAATGTACGTAAATTTATACTCATATTTCCAAGACGAGTGAATCAAATAAAAAAATTAATATACAATACTATGGAGCAATAAAGATATGAATATATATTTAGTAGAATGTAAATGAATTTAATGTCAAGATCAAAGTATCAATTAGTATCATTATTTTATAAAGAGATACGAACCGACCGATGATAGTAAAGAATATTAATATATTTTAGTTTCATATAATTAAGGTTGAATATACATCCAAAATATATGTTTTTACTTTAATTCATTATATTAAACTTATATTACTATATTTTTTGGATAAAATCAATTTGAATATTAATTATAAAAAAAATTTCTATAATTGTAAATACTATAACGTAGTTACAAAAAAAAATATATTGCAATTATTGTACCACTATCAATTATTATTTTTTCAGTTTAATAAAAAATTGGTAAACATTTTATTTTTTTTATAAAAGGAATGTAAAATAATGTAAAAATTTATATCGATTAATCATAAAAGAGTTTTTAACGATATGGTTAAAATATATCAGGAATTCTTTTATATTATTATATTTATTTAAATCCCATCATTTAATTTTTCAAAATATACGCGTTTACTTAAAAAAAATACTTAATAATATAAAAGATTATTAAATATAATTCCAAAAATTAAAAAAAACTTTTGTCTTGAATCTTGAGTTGTCTTGTCAAATAATTTTTAACAATGGTTTACCTTCTTTTATTTGTTTATTTTAATTTAGTAAAATACTTTTATATTACTTAATTATATTCAGGATTAATCGTGTAGTTTTACTATTTTAAAAACGTAGAAATTTCCGATATATTGAAAAATTAATTAATTATTATTAATTAATTATATATTTTTATTATTAATTATTATAATATATTAATAATTGTCATTCAAAAATTTAATATTTAATTTTTTAAAATAAATATTAAAGTCGATAATAACCACAGATGTAGTATAAGCATTATTAATATAAAAAGTCAATTAAAATTTTATTATTATCAAATTTTCATTTTTGGAAATATGTTCATTATTAGCAAAATATGTCTATATAGTAAAGATAGTTTATGAATATTTACTATAAATTACATATTAAAACATTTCTAAAAATTGTCAACAAATTTAATAACAATAATATTAATGAAATATAATAATTTACTATGTTATAATAAAAATGATATTTTTAATTGATCCAACTTTCTTTATAAATATCCAAAGACAATTTCATTAATTAAAAATAGCTACGCTAAGGGAATATTAATTATTTATCATAATTATATGTTTACTCATACATTATTTTTACTTGTGCATTTCTTCTATTTCTAAAATTTGTACGCTATTTTTACTTCTCCATTGTTTTTATTTTTAAAATTATTTAAAAACTAAATGAAAAATATCTACTAAATAAAATATAAATAAAATACTAAATAAAATATCCACAGTTTCCTTCCATATAAATTTAGATTTTTTAATAAAAAAACTGTATTTTTTACCTTTTTTGTCATATTTATATTGCGTAAGGTCAGTAAAAGTCAGTTTTTGACATTATTCTATTAAAATATTAATATTCTTTATTGTTGAAGTTTGAAACTGTCGGTAATATATCAAGATAAAGTATAAAATTTATCTGTAATTACAATTGTATTTTTGATTGTTTGTGATATCATTAAATATAATCTTAATTTGCACGCAAAATGTAATTTTGATCTGATTATTTTGACATAATATATGTTGATAGAATTAAATTATGTATCTTAAAAATGAATTATCGATTAATGCAAATTATATGAATTAAACATTTGTAGATAGTTTACAAGTAAGAGAAATTTTTATGTTTTTGACATCCAACACAGCGAGTATCGTTGGTCATTGACTCAATAGTTCATTTACTGTTAGTTGCCATTAGTTTGAGAAACAATTTAAAAATTAATGTAGTATAAATATTTAAGCCGAGCATATGCATTATTTATTCAGTTTTTTGTCTAATATTATCTTATCATCAAAATCATTTAATGATTTTACAATCTACCATTTCTTTACAATATATCATGCTAATTAATAATGGAGAATATACGATCGACAAAATAATTGCTAAAGAAAGCAAACATTTTTGACAAAGTTATAAAAATTATTCCAAGTTATGTGGACTTGTTTTTCTACGAGCTTATTTATTAGATAATAATCTTGCCGTTAAAAAGAGTATCAGAATAAAACTCTGTTTAACACAAATGATATATTGGCTTTTTAATGCTGTGTTTATAATAATATACAGGAAAGGGTCAAAAGACTTTTAGGATGTCCAATAAATTCGCAATTCGCATAAATGAAGAATCGTCGTTCGTCTCGTAGATGCTTCCAGTCGGACTCGGTCCACTCCAAAAAAGAGGCTCAATATCATGGGGGCGGGTGGGGGAGGGAATAAAGTCAGAGAGACTCACGGGTCCCATAAGCTCCATAAATCTTGGGCGCATGATCGAAATTTATTAGCGATTAAGGGCGTCCCCGCGGCCCCAGGCGATATCAATTAAATATACTCCCGCGGAGCGTTTCTGGCCTCGATCGCGATTATGCGCGATCGCGTTCTTTGGGCAAAAACGCGATGCGTGGCGGCGACTCGCCGGTGGCGTGGACCACAAGAAATTTCCGCGCGCGACTCTTCGGGACTGTCCAACAATTCACTGACAGCTATCCACGCGAGTGAAAGTCCGGGCTTCTTGCCGCCCGCCTTTTTTCTATCCCCTCTTCGAACTAGTATCATAGCTCGTCACTCTATATGCGGATTCCGTTGTAATTGTTGGTTAATTAGTGTCGTGCGCTCTCTCTAACCTACACTCCTGGTCCTCGATACGGTCATATATTACCGGAAGTCGGGAGTCGACGAGTCGTCAACTTTTCTTTAAGCCTTCAATTTATTTAACGTTCCGACATTGTATCCCCTAGAATGCGCTAAACATATATAATATACAAACATAGTTTAAAGTATAACAATACTAACGCGGAAAAAAAGTTTGACTAGGGGAGAAGAATTTATGCGTAGACTGGTAAATGCATTACGCGGGGGAATCTCACTTTTTTCGATCGGATATGAGTTATCGATCGTAACGCAAACATTCCCAGCAATGCCGTCGCAAATAAAAATAATGCATCGAGTCGGAATCTGTCGTCGAGTGTTATTTTGAGCAATTTTCGTCGCTAATCCAACCACTTTTTACGGGTGCGAGCGTCGTGGCCAGTACTTTTGCGCGATTACTCGTTTAACGTCTATGAGAATGGAGCTGCCGAAGGGAGGACGACTGGCCGCGTGTACGATTGAGGAATTAAAATTGTTGGAACTTGCCCTGACATTCCGCGGACGGAAATCGGGGGGACAAGGATGAGGTGAAAGATGAGGTGAAGGATTGTCGGCGGCTGGAGGGAAGCGCTATTCGGTCGGGAGGACGGGGGAAGGGAAGATACAAGAAGCGCGACGGTCGAGATATTGCGGACTCCACATCATGCGAACGTCGGCGGCCATGAGTACCGGAGACTAGCGGTCGCTAATCGGAGCCTCGATGAAGTGTAGCGGGGTGTGTAAGTCAGCGGGTCGGTTGGCGGGGGCGGGGAGGGTCGGTGAAAGAGAAGAAGCAGCGCAGGAAAAGAGAAAGAAATGAAACGAACTGGCTCAGGGTTCGTAAGTGTCGCGCCGCCGATAAGACGCAAGGGGATGAAATTGAGCGTGCCAGTACTCGGGCTCGAGTCCGTTCCCCATGAAAATGATCCAATTACGGAGCGGGCTTATCGCGTGAGATCTCGCGCAGGCCCCGTGAGACTGCCCGCAAAAGTTAAACTCGGACGGGGGACTCGAGGGCAGCCTCAAGCCCGTTATCTGTTACCGGCAGGATGCGCCCGGATGTCATCTCATTGTAATCCGGAGGATTGTGCGTGGCACGTCACGTGATGCGGGCTTATTGCGCACGCGCCCCGGCCCCACCCTCCGGCAATCAACGAACCGGTAAACTCCGGTCGACATGGCTTGGGCGCGGGGCTCGGGGGGAGAGTATGCGTTTGCGGGAACCCGAAGTCGGTGCACAGGAGCGTGATTATCCGTCGGGGCGCGAACTCGACGGCTATGGGTTAGCCCGACTACCGACGACGCCTGTTCTCCGCTGTAGAGGATCTGGGAGGATGCGCGCGTGAGTATGTGACCGCACGCGTGCGACTTGGCTTTATTGCGCGTTGCGGCCGTGGATTATAGCCGCCGGAATAATGCCATTGTAATTAGGCTTTCACTCGGTGTCGGAAGCTGACTGGATGAAAGAGGCTTACACGCACTTACATCCCCTTGAGGCTTTGCTTCGATGAAATATCATCGAGCCTGACTCCGATGTTCATGGGCATGTTTTACATTTTGGCCGTCCTTTTGCCGAGACTCTTGAAAATACGAAGGCCCGCTCGAGCATTTTTGCCATGCGAGTAAATTCATTTGTTACATGATTTTTATGATTAACGTGCTCGCAGACATATCTGATGTTGTTATTCGAATACCTCCGAAAGGATTATTTACATTACCAATTCATTGGAGGCATTTGTCAAAAGTTATACCCTGTGGCTCGTTTGCCTTTTGGAGATATCTCTTGACGTCAGTGAACCAAAGTCATAGGTAGAATTCCCATGCCTTTATGACGTTTATTGCTATTCAAAAATGCAGATTTTATCAACAAAAATTAAAGGATTGAAAGAAAAGGTCACTCTTGGCAGCTTTCGAATAAAGGGATTCCAAATAGATGCAGCTAGATTCATAAATAAATTTAGTCACCGTTTCGTGATTATATAATTCTTCTTACTACTTTAGATCTTATCAATGCCTCGTGTAGTTTCATGATTTTGATATAATTTTTATTATGACTTTCGATTGCATCTAGATTGCATGTAGTTTCGTGACTTTTTATACAATTCTTTATGACTCGAGATTATATCGAGGGCCGTATGAATAGCGAGCATAAGCAATGAAAGCAACTTGAATGCCTTAATGGCCAGTGTTTTTCCGACTCCAGTGAAAGGGAGTGACGATGGATAGAAATAAATCATCCATTATTTTGCGAACTGCCGCGCGTACAGCGCGTGCATGTTTGTTTTCGTGAGGCGTGGCACGAAAATTCCTCATAATTGTCGCCTCAATTATCAGGGACGCGTCGAGCCCTTTAACAATCGCGAGTAAAGACCACCGGGGCTGGAGGGCAATTACGAAACCGCAGGAAATTTTGGCCGAATTTAGTGTACTGGTGTGAGCGGTGTGTGCGGGATTAGGAATGTTGGTGCATTGGACAACTAGACGTTAGTAAATCGAGGCTTACGGACGATTATTACACAATATTCTGCACGAAATACGTATTTATCCCACATGATATCAAAGACTTATAGGTGTCTCGTCGAAATTCTCAAATTAAAATAAAAGTATTATTAAAATAAAAAAATTAAGTATTTACATCCCTTAAAGATGAAATTTCAATGAGACTTGTTCCCTTCAGGCAATGGTGTTAATAATGAAAATAATAACCGAGTCAATTATCTAATGCGTCTAGTAGCATGAGTTAATTGGTTGTTTTCTTTAGAATATGATGTTTTTTAGTGCGATTTTTATAAAAAAAGTGCTTTTATTATTTCCTTTTTTATGTTAACTTGATACATTGTGATCAATAAGTAGTTTAATAATGTAGCAGAAATTTTATGGAACTCTCCATCTCATTAAAACAAATGTGTTTAAATTTATTAAAATTCTTATTAATATTATTGAAGAAGAACTTTTCTTTCTCATCAAGAATGCTTATGATTACAAAATAAAGGATTTATAAACTATGATTTATAGAAAATATGCATTCGTTTATGCATATGCCTTTGTTATAGATATCAAGACCCGTCGATCAGATTTATTTTAGAAAAGTTTTTTTGTACTCTAGATTTTTTATTGTACTTTCTATGACTTGGGGTAAAATGTAATTTTTTCCCCGAATCGGTTAATAAATTATTAATCAGCATGCAATTTTTTTTTCATTTTTGGTTGGTAAAGTTTTCTAATTTAATCTAAAACTAATTCAAAAAATTTATAATTTACGAAGAAAGCGTGCTTGTAACGTTTAATTTACGGTTATATTTTTATTCATATTACAAACATACATCTTTGGCAATATAAATATTAAATAATCATTAATTTCACTACTTGAATAAATTTAAGTTATTTAAGATTATTCTACAAGGGTTTCAATTAATAATTATATTTAAATTACTCTAGAACTATTAAAAATTTACATTCTTTATGTATATTATATTCATGAATTTGATTTTTCTTTATTTAGTTGATAGAAAATCTATTCTCAAAACGTTTTCAAAATATTCAAAAATAGTCAAGGCGATAAGCAAAATTTTGTCATGTTGCATAGAAAAATGTACTTGCATATATACATAAACTTTACTTGCGTGTGTCTAAAAAAACCTTCCCTACATAAGTCCGCTATCCACATTTTCCTTTACCTATATATATATATATTATTCTATATAATAATAATATTCTATAATAATAATATATATATATATATATATATTATTCTATAGTCAGTAGTATTTGGCCCTACACTGGATATGTAAGAGGTATGTGTATATGTGCGTAAGTGTGTAACTAATTATTCTGTAGCAAAGGTCTCAAGTACTTGGGTAAACTGATCATGCCAAAGATATTTTGAAAATGAAATGTCTTAAAATATTAAATTTTATTTTTTTACAGTATGATTTATATCGTACTAAAAATATTGTACTGTTTTTACTTGATTAAAAACTAACATAGATCATATTTATTGATACGAATCACAAAAAGTGAAAAAATTTATTCAAAATTAATATACATTGATTTGTTTATGTTCTCGTGTAAAATTTTGTAATACATTTCATGACTATCTATTTTTGAATGCTTAAATACAATATTTCTATTTTGTATTTTTTAATCTTTAAAAAACTATTAATAATATTCAAACAATAAAAATTAAATTAATATCATGGTCTTCTTATCTTAATGTAACTAGATTTTTGTTTTAATACTATGTCTTAATGTCGGAGTATTACAAGTAGATTGAAAAGATATACTTATGCAATTAAGATATCTGATTTGCAATTACAATGTAAGCATTTGACCCTGCTGCCTTTTTTTATTGGTAGAAAATCTACTAATGCTTTTTTTATAACGTTTATTATTAAAAAAAGTGAGCACATGTTATGTTAATGAGTTATTAAATAATTAATGATTATTTTAGAAATTTATTTAATTAAATGACTTTTGAAAAAAACTTTAATAAATATCTTGAAACAATATATTTTTATTTGAACGTCATTCAATTATTATTAAATCCTTATAAAGCATATAATCGAATTTTTTATTTATAAATATATATGTAAATATATATTTTGGTTTAGACAGTAGTCACAAGTTTTAAAGTCTTTTAAAAAAAATATTTTTTTGATAGTACATATGCAACAAATTTAATATCGTTTAGAAATTCGTACTTGATATAATTTTTTAAGAACTATTTCATCTTTTTTTAAATATTGTTTTATAAAGATATATGAAAATATTTTTCTTATTCTTTTATCGAAATAAGAGTACGAAGTATAAGCGATTATAAAAATATTTTATGACAAATTGTTTAAATATTGAATCGTTACAATATATACAGTATACAGTATGTGTCTTTATAGTATATACCTTTCAATATTATGTGCACTTGTAAATAAATAAATATTTTTATGGAGGCTAATGAATAGCAAATTTTACAACTAGTGAGCTAGAAGCATTCAATGTTTTTAATCTACACATTATTCAAGAATATTGAAAATCATTTGCATACAATTGGCATTAGTTCAATAGAGAATGACATGGAAAGAACGTTTTAAATTAAAAACAGATTGAGCATTATTTTTTGTTAGGCTAGTGTTCTTTTATCTCTTTAAAACAACAGAGTAACAAGCATTATTCTTCCAAGATTTCAGTAATCTTCGCGATATAGTTATTACTTATGTGCTGTATTACCTGTGAACAGTAGGCATGTATTATGAACACCAGAGCTTAATTATGAGACACGAGAATATATATTTGGTAGCCAGCAGATACTGTACGCACGTATGCGAGGTGTTAAATGCACTACAAAACGTACCATTTGTAAAAGCGTAGTGTAGCGGTGCTTCCCGCAACACTTACTAAATCTCATTCTCCTTAAGTTAATGTCAAACGGTACGAGGTAGGAGAAATATGTGCTAAAGCAGAGCGAAAAACGGCAGCTCAGGTATCCTAAGGTCGTGTGGGGCCCTCTGGAACCGCGCGCACGCGATTCATTATTCTCGCAAAATTCAAGAGGTACTTCGTGACGGGTCCGCTTAATTTCTGTAAAATTATATTCCCGGCCCCCGAGGAGTCTTTCGTTTCAAGCAAATGGCGCGGCGCAACGAAGCGGCGGCAAATTATACGCTCTCTGAGCTTAAAGCACGTCGAAGTCTGCCCGCAGATTCATGCCTACGTATTGTTTTCAGTTACTTCTATTCTCACTTCTTTTTTTACAAGCGTGAAGTGGCTTCGTGAGATGGCCGACAAGGAGATATGCGAAACAAATCGTTTGCGCGAATCCAGAAGCTTTGCTTCTTTTTTGGGCACTGAATTCTGCTGTGATCTGTCGATCATTGTTTCGTAAGGCAGATATTTAACATTCGTGTTTTAATATGTCGATAATTTTAATATCTACAATGTCAAGGATCTTATGAATATCGTGCACAGTTTTTATGTTAAATTAGTGTAAATATAAGTTAATTGAAAATTCACTATGAATATGAATATCAAAAACTATTTACCCTTTTTTTTAAAAATAGACATTTTTATCAAATAATTATTAAGGTGTAGCTAATTGCAAGCGTACAAGAAAGTTTTTTTTTTGGATTTTACTTTTATAGAGTTCATGTCTTATAGTGTAATGCATATATAACATTATTTCGTGTTCTTACGTAAAATTCCAGTTATTATTTACTTGACCAAACATTCATAATTTTTTTATAATACAAGATTTATATATTAATATTACATAATTAAAAAAAGTTTAATACAAAACATTAGAAAAAATTTTTTTTGTATATCTGCTAAAACATATTCTTACTTACACATATTACGGTGAAAGTCTATGCGGAATAACCTATTATACCTATTATAAGAGTTTCTATGGATCTTTATGTTAAATCGGGTTAAAAATGTAAAAATTTTAATTATATATTCTTTTTAATACTACAACGGAACAAAAGGTTTTTAGTAAAGTATTTTAAATACATAATTTGAATAACAAATTCGAAAATGAAGACTCTTCAAACTCCAAATAATATGCTTCAGACAAATCTTTACATTTTTGTGTTCTAATTAGCTACGCTGTAAATTACATCAATTTAATTCTATCATATTTTGAAAGGTACAGTAATTATGCTATTTTGACTTCTAAAAATTCATTATATGATATTACATAATTAAATAATAAAACTGCATTTGTTTAAAACACACCTTCATTATAGTGGTTTCATTGGGAATATTTACTTAATTACCGCCTGGTTAAAGGTATATGTAAATATTAGAAAGTATTATGGATTATTATAGGCTTATTTGTGTATTAATTTTAAAGTTATTGAAAAATATACCTCGACAACTTTTAAGTCGTTCTTTACCTAATAAATTATTTACTTAGATATGTTCATTTTGCTGCTTCCTTGCAAATTAGTATGATTAAACTGTGAATACTCGTGAATAAAGTGAAAAGTGAAAATAAAACAAAGCTTATAGATATTTTGGCAATAAAAACATATTTAATGGACTTAGAGAATATATTTCTGAAAAAATATGATAGTCTGCATAGAAGCATAAAAGCAGTTGAAAATCTAAATTATTACATATTTACAAGAATGCATTAAAAAGTCTTTATTTTATTCTTCATCAACCCGTTTATTTTAATGTTACAAAGAACCATTAATACATAGTCCAAGTAATGAAGTAATACTTAAAGATACAGGAAATATACTAGATACCCGTGAAGCACCAAAATGAAAACGCGTTGTAAATAACGGCACCCTGTCGCATATCACTGGCGATTCTCAACACTTGGTGAATTTCATTTGAATTCCGACGCGAATGCGTGTCGCAGTCAATTGAAGCAATTCTCGAGGCCAATAAGCGAGACCGACACCTCCGCAGATAACCATGATCACCGATATGTGCAACGAAGAAAAAAAGGTCCAATTGTATTAGAAAAGAGATGTCGCCCAGTCATTGGACCGCACATCTTTTTTTCCTCCCACCGTCTGTTCACATCATGGATGATAATGACGAAGTTGTCTCGAGGCCGTCACGCATAATGACCGCGGTCCACGATACGAACACCATCTTCTTCTTTCGATCAATCTGATTCTTCGGCAGACACGCATATTGGTAGAAACGTGTTATCTACCAAGATGTTGCCCCTTTCCCCGCTACTCCTTTTTTTATTCTCCTTTTCTACTGTTTTGTCCGTCTCCTCAGGTGCGTTTCTCCTTTCGTTTGGCTGGCCGAGATCGATTCACTGAATACGCCGTGGGGTATGGGTAATATGGCTAGGGCTCAGGAACATGTCGAGACAGTGTAAAAAAATTAGCTGTCGGCTTGTAGGGCCAGAGGTTTCGAAGGTGCGATTTGCCGACTATGAATTCCAGTTGCTATTACCAATCCTCTCATCCTATCGCAGCTAAGATCCTCGATAACATCTCCATTTCCGTATTGTTTGCTCAGCATTCAAAACTAGAATTGAATAGATTAGATGTGTTTATGCTCGAAAGATTAAAAAAGAGCATAATGTGCCATATTAGTTTTATTTGCATGCTCAATTGTGGTCGAGTAAAATTCTAGGTCCAACATTTAAATGCTATGGTGTACGAAAATTACGATCCATTAAATAAATTTATATTTATTTTTCAAGCTGTTTAGTTAAACAAAATTTATTGTATTTATTAATAAAAGTGAATTTAAGAAATAAAGTTCTAGATTAAATACGTAATATAATTGATTCTTATCAATCGTACTAAAAATCTTATAACATCATTCCATAAATCATAGGTAACTTAACAAAAGAAAAATTTTGTTATATGAAAAATGGTAATACCGATCAAAAAGATCTTCCTTTAAAGATAAGAATTTTTAAGCTTATACGGAAAAGTATATTATATAGTATATTGTAGTAAAGTATATTATAGTAAAGTATATTAAAGTATATTATCAAAGTGTTTTATATAACAGGCTATAATATAATGTAGATTTAAAACATTTATTTAGTCATCTCTGTCATATTTTTATTTATTTTAAATTATATCTAGTATACGTATCTATGTTGATTAATGTTTATTTTATTCCATTTTTACAACAGTAACAGGATATATAATAGGATATACAAAAGATTTGAAGACAACATAATGCAGCAAGTAGTATATATAGTATAGCAAGCTAAGTTTGCTCATATATATTTACAATAAAAATAAAAGTCTATGAAATCAATATTAATGATAGTGATAATAATATAATCAAAACAAAACTGGCTAATTTTTTACAGCTAAAACATGTTAATGATAGTATACATACCAATGGATGAGTAGTAAATAGGTTTTCAGAATTGATTTAGACTGACTCGGCAATAATAAACCAACTTTTATAATAATAATATAATATTGCCTAGGAACGATAGAAAGTTTTTTGATACTATAAATTCTTAGCACGAGTGATTTTTTATTAGTTACGGGGAAGAATAAACTTGAAATTTCAAGGTGCCGCCTACTTATCCTATTCAATAGAAAATGTAAAAATAAACTATCGGATTAGGCTAAGACGGCAGTTGCAGTGCCATTTTCACCTGCTCGAATAGTAAAATTGCAAAATCATGGACAATCATTAACACATCTTGAGAAACTTATCGGCCAAAGCACTCGCCATTCTAAGAAATTTCCACATTAGATACGTAATGGCTTTACAAAAATTAATAAGCCCGACATGATTCTCGTAAGTTTCGCGTGGGCTCGCGATCCAAAGATTAGTAAGAACGTTTCCACCTCATTCCCGACTCGTTTGCCTCATCCTCAAGCGCTTCGAGGGTTA
This sequence comes from Kradibia gibbosae, assembly GCA_018907135.1. NCBI lineage: Eukaryota > Metazoa > Arthropoda > Insecta > Hymenoptera > Agaonidae > Kradibia > Kradibia gibbosae. The sequence goes on along the minus strand of JACCHX010000001.1, from coordinate 12,662,960 downwards.
GCTCGATTTGACCGTTGTGAATGTTTCACCATCGACAACAACAATTTCATCCACTTGCACAATTTCTTTTTCCTCGAGTACCCGAGGGAGATGTCAGATAATGCATTCGGGTTTGCGCCCACCACCATCCCATTACTGGCGACGGTCTCACGTTAAGGGTGGCTGACGACCGAACGTCTAATTTTTCGAAAATTTGACGTCGTAAGATCAGCCCGACTCCGTCTGATCACCGGTTTAAGTCTGCCCTTGCAACCGCCACTGTACTTAGGCAGATGCAACGCAAAATGAGTGTAAATCCTTTTGGCGATGTGGCCCTCCCTCTACCCTCGACCCAGCCACGCGACAACGAACCTCCTTTCCATTTCTTTATGGACTGATCATAATTTCGTAATAGTGCCGCGCTCTTGCCCTAGGCCCGACCATTTTCACCAAAAGGGTTGCTGTAGTCTGCCTGGAATTTATACCGAGCCTTAATGCATGCGATGAATAAGCACTGTCTCGATACTTTAAAGCAGCTTGTGCCTGCTTCGTTGAAACGCACGAGCGCGATAATTTCCGAGTTTCTTTGATTTCGAAATTGGCCGGTCGCAATTTTTCGGCCTTCACCGCGAACCAAGTACCCGACGGCTTTAACTATTGTTGTAGGCGATGCCGATCTCGTTGTGAGAATCGGTGCAACAGGCATTAGTGACTTCTTACTACCGAAAGCCAGAATCTCGTTTTACAATATATTATGCATCCTTATTCCATTTCTGGAATTCATCAGCCTTCTGACTCGCTTAAAATCACGTTAAAAGAAATGTATGGGGACCAAATGGAATCTAATATCATTTCTTACAAATCTACACTGCATCGAACTATATCCCCATGTATTTTCTTTATTCAATAATGAAACATTAAAATTGAGATGCATATCCATAAAAGTTTTTAAAATAATGCAAGAGATATTTTCTATCGATATTTTGCTTATGCTATTGAAAAAAATAATTATTAGACAATAAATTGTAATTACTTAACTTTTTACTATATGTATTAAGTTGAATTTAATTAGAATTTTAATAATACTGTCATTTTTAATGGTAAAAGAAAACGTCCTAAGAACAAAGTTTTTTTCATCTTTCAAAAAAATATACACAAATATTGAAATATTGATTTTTTTAGCTATTGAGCCGTATTGTATCATTAGTCCCTGCAATGTATACTAGTAAAGACAAATTGCGTTTATAAATGCAGGGTAATAATTTATGCTGCATACGGCATCAGGATAAAATAAATTTATGTTATTTTTTATTGACAGTGAATAACATTAACCAATGATCCTTGTGTAAAATACGAATCATTTTATTGTCGTTTATGCACAAAAAAGGTGAACGACGCTCGGTTAGTTTTTGTATTTGTTAAATAGGTTCAAAGCATTACAAATAGCAATGAATTTGTAATGATTATGTATTATATTTAATATTTTCAAGAATATTTGACTTTTTATTATTATACTTTAAGATTATGTATCTTCTTTTATATACAGCAGATCCAAACAATCAGAATATCTTTTGTTAAAATTTTTAAACTATATTTATTTAATTGAGGCTGTTTTGAATTTTTATTTTGAATAGTTTTTAATAATTTAATTTTTTATTAATATTTAAATAAAATATGGGTAAATTATGAAAGGTATAAAACTTCATTAAATTCTTTAAATGATCAAGTGATGGAACTAAGCGATGAAATAAAATAATTTATGGTAAAGTCAAAAAAAAATACAAAATTTGTATATATGTTCATGATTTTATTATTTTACTTAAAATTCTGTGCGAATTATATGGGATATATTTTCAAATACTTACATCTACATATTTGCTTAATATAAATATGCTTATTGAACAATAATTGCTACTCTTACTGTACAATAATTTGTAATAAACGCTTTAAATGTTTGAAGATATTGGCGAAATATAGATCATTGCTTCCTAAGGAATTTCTTATGAACAGGTATCTTGGAATAGAGTAATGAAAAATGATAATTGTTTTAAACGGATAGCTGCTTACTCAAACCGGAACAAATTTCGTTATCTTAATAGAAGATTTTATGATACAGCTTAATAGACCTTGAGTGTCGAGCGACCGTTCGCACGCGAAATTTATGGCATTGCGGAATTGCTTCTCTCTGCGTGGGAAATTCGTCATTATGCTTATGTTAGATGATCGAAGAAACGATAAGTTGAAAAGAGCTGCGACAGAAGTGGAGGAGGGACAAGGGAGGAGGTTGCAACCAACGAAATCCGAGCTTATTAATGCGAGAACGCGAGCAAAAAGCGGCAGTAGAATACAATCTTATAGTGATCATGCGAAGCCCTTCGCGTAACGAATGATAATCGCGAATATATAATTTCTCTATTGGCAACAAATCATTAAAAATACCGAGCAGCGTAAAGGCCTTCGCATTCGATCTCCCTTATTTTTGTCTCAAACGAAGATTGATTAGTTCTTTTAAAGCTAAGCTCTTGCTCCGTTTTGCTCCCAATGCACCTTAACATTTGTTCCTAATTAGAATTTTATATTATTCTTCTTTGACGATAAAATCTGCGCATTTACCTTTAGTTTGAATTTGAACTTAATTGCTTTATTTCTTCTACCTTCATTTATTCGAAATGATAAAGTTCATTCCTTATTCGTTATCTCTTTGTTTTTTTATTCCAATTTAAATATGCAATCAATGTTCTTACTACTTTAAATAAAAATAAAAAATCACTTTCTTATATTTTAATGCATTATATTTTTCATATTGAAAGTTATAAATTATTGAAGTTTAGTTAGATAATCGATTCGTAAGGCTTAGATAATTTTAGATTATAAATACTTTAATTGTATTAGAAACATCGTGACTTGTATCTAATAGTCATTATTAAATTTTATATATATTAAGAGTAAGATTGGCGTTTGCATAATAAACATGTAATCTATTTTCCATTTTCGTAATATTTTTCTGTAAGTAATAAAAGTATGTTAAATAATAATTTTTAATACTAAGGTATCACATTTTCAACAAAAATGAAAGTATAATAAATACTCATATTGTGAAAATAAATATTTCATTAATTTCTATATTTATTATATTGTCAGTATTTGTTCATATTGGAGTAAAATTTATTGCACTTTTTAAAAAATTCTAAAATAATGTTAAATTTACTAATGACATGACCATAAAACCATAATAAAAATATATAAGTAAATTGTATATGTAATATGCACCACATTAAAGTAAATTTTGCGTATTAAAAAAAGTTTTCTTAAATATAGAAAAGGAAGAGGAATTGACTTAATAGATACATAACATTTAAGTTTTTCATATTCGATATTTATTTTGGCATTTTCATTTTAAATATTATTATCATTAGAGGGTTGCAAGAACAATTCAAGAGAAGCAGGCAATGTAAGGTGAAGCTATAAAATTTTACATTGATTATGATTTGTAAAGTAAAGGGGTGAAATCTATTTGGGAATATCCAAAATATTTTAAAAGTCTCAGAAGTAATCGAATGACAATATATCATTAAAGATAATTCCATAAATCGAAACTTAATGTTATTGTTAACTTATTGTTATTATATTGTTCTCGCTATGAATGTATTATTTATGAACATAATTTTTTTTTGTTATGATTGATTCTTGTATTTTATTATGAAATGATGATGAATATATATTATGTAAGAAACAACTGTTGTACATTCAAAAACCAGAATTTGTTATGTTAGACCGAAGGGACATTTTCATTAATCATCATGAGTTATTGTTAGCTCAGTAACTCCAGTATTTTTTGTCCGATCATGTCCGGAAAGCAACTTCTTAGCCGTTGTTAAACCTTGAATTAGTAACCACAACTCTTATTAAAATTATTACAGTTATAAATACAAAGATACAACGGAAAAGCGCCACTCAGTGGCCCATCACTAGAACAACGGTCAACTTCGATGTATCGACATAAAATATAGAGCTCCGTCGGTAAAACCAGTGCATACTTTCTAATTAAAATTAGCAAACGTTTGAAATTAATTATCATCAAACATGTATACTTTCACTTTATCTCATTCGTAATAGTATTCTAAGTAAAGTAAAATAAAAATCTCCATATTCGAATAAAACAATATATTTCCAGAAATCAACGTTTCAATGAAAAAGGAATATTCAAATGAATCTAATTTTTTAATTAATTCTGTAACTGAGTCTTTAAAAAATTAGTCTTTCTTAATGAAGCAAAAAGTATTTTCTGCAAAATATTTACTGTGTATTATATTATTTGTATAAACTATTTTCTTCCAGAAAGTTTTTATAATTTTATAATGAATTTTATAATGAACATTCGCGATGCACTCTAATAATTTGAAGCAATGTACTCCAATTTATATTTAAGATATTATAAAATTAAAAAAAAAATTATTTAAACTTTTTTACACTCATTATGTTTGTGTTGAACAAGTAAACAATATTTTAATTATAATTGTTTGCAACTTATTGATAATAAATTTCATTTTTATTGATATTATACTTATAAATAAAAAAAATCATATTAAAAAAAAATTACTTCAATAACGTGACATCTGAATGAATAGTTATTTGCATTTAGATGATTATAAAGACATTAAATATCAGCTTAAAGCATTTTCAATTAATAAGGATATAACCGAACTCCTGCTTGAAAACATGTAGATCAGTTGATACGGTAGTCGATATCTGTTCTGGATATATTAATTGATAAATTTTTATTTATATTATTATTAACAAATTAATGTAAAAATATTTATAATTTAATTATTTACATACAAAATCAGTAAATTTAAGTGTATTCGTGTCAACCATAATAATCGTTTTTTTCTATAATCATGCTACTTAATTGTGAAAATAGTTGATGAAGTTTTCGAAAACCAGTGATTATAGTTATACGTATTTAGTCTCTTGTATAAATTTAATTAATTAAAACACATTTTATAACTACCTTACCTAAAAAAAGGCAGTACAAAACATAAATTAAAAAATGGTATCATTTAAGTACGAATACGAATTGTTTTCTCATTAAATTTAAGAATTTTCTTTAGCATTGAATATATTTTTATGATTCGAATGGTATTCAAAAGATGTTAATTAACAGGTAAGATTACTTTCGTGATTCGTATATTCCTCATCAAATAAGAATGTAGAATTAAAACAATGCAAATTCATTTCTTTTTTAAAATAAACAATTTTCTACGATACCTGAGTAAGGAATGCATAGTTGTGTATAATAAGAATCATAGTTAATTTTGTTTATTACAACTTTCTTTTATAAAATTTATACTTTATTCCAATAACTTTCCTCACAACTAAATTTACAATTTCTCCACTACAAAAAAGAACGATTTGCAAGTTATAACGACATGCAGGACTTTTCGATAAAGTCAATAAAAAAAGAAGTGGTAATAATGTTATTGTTACTTATAAATAAAAAATGCAAAGTTTAGGCATTATTGAATAATGGTAACGAGCTCGTTGATTAGATTTAGTGAACAGGCGCTTCTAATCCCCATCGTACTACCTGATCTGGTCGTGAGCAAATTGAGATCCGTGCACCGACAAGATATTCAATATGACCAGCCTGTGCTACCCCATCGACGAGCTAAAATTCGCGCTCAGCTTTATTATGAACTGAAGGTAAACAATGGTTTCTCAATAACCGCCATAAACCATAAAAGAGTTGGTAAGTATCGGTAAGAAGTGATTCCGTGAAGCGCCATAGTATTCAATTAATCAAGCGATGCCTCGCCGGGATAAATGATGCCACGTGGGTCTCCGCCCAAAGTGGAATAAGTAACCTGTAATCTCGTTTGATTAATCGGCTCTGGGGCAGATCCAAATTAGGCGGAATCTATAAATATAATCGGGGTACCACCAATAATAGACCGGGCAACTCAGGGCGCAACTTCGTGTCCCCGATAATTGACTATCGTCGACCTCCCCAAGTATCGCCACGATCGGCGACAGCATGTTCTTGGCCGGCCCGCCTAGTTAATAACGATCCTTAAACAAATAGCGCGATACTTGATGCGCATGCGCGGGAGCGGCTTATCCCAAGTGAAAGTGGAACTATTAAAGCGGAGCGACACGCGCACCGATACGCTTTTATTTGAGAGCCTGGAGGGCATCTCACAATTTCCATACGAGATGAGCTTCCAGATGACTCTCAAGAACGACTTCTAGATCACTGGGGACTGGGACCCATTTTTTTTTAAACGACGATAGCGCGAAGAGCGCGAGCGGCCATTATTACTCGGGCTCGCTCATCTGTCGGTGATAGCTTAGTCTTAGCTTTGTGACTGATTGACGAGAAAGTTAAGGAAACGACACCAATTATTCGGCATTTGGCTTTTGCAATAACTCATGAAAATTATGAATGAGACACGACGCTTATCTATTTTCATGGCTTTTATGTCTTGATGATGCGTGGTTTATTTTGAATTGAGAAGGATCTGAATAGACGTTTTCGAGATAAGAGCAATAAACCGAAGTATGTCTTTTAAATTTAAAAAGTCGCCGTTTCTACATCTGAGTACCATTGATTTATTTAAAATATCTTAAAGATAAAATAACTATTTGAGAGACCTACTTGTGGAAAGGTTTCTAAAGTTGATTAATTTTTTTTTTCATCCGTCTGAATCACATAAGAATGAAGACACGTGACGATATTATATTTGGTAGCAATCAATAGTACTTCTTTAACAAACAGCACATTTTTTCTGTTATATGAAAATTTGAATTTCTAAAAATTGGAGAAGAACAAACGTTTTATTGTGGCTTAAAATTTGCTTTCTTTATAACAATTTTGAAATAATGAATAATTTAATTAGAAAAATCCGGATCCTCGGATATTTCAGTACTTCAAACAATAATATTCTTTATATTAGTGTATCACTCTTTAATGTATCTTCAATTTTTTTAAATTACTTGTTGAACACATTAAGATGTAATTTTCATAAGTATTTGAATAGATGTTAAGGATCCCATCTCTGAAAATTTTCAACGTGATTACTCCAATTTTACTAAAAATACGATGAATTATTGATGCCTCACATTCTTGGAAATGTAGTTTTTTCTTCTGAAAAAATATAAGTTGAAAGTTTGTAAAAATGTTTATAAAATAAAGAATATACTCAACACAATTTGTTAATAAGCAATCACGTTTCGACCAAACTAAAATCACTACTAGCTGTTAATAACATTAATTTTCTTTTATTAATTTTTATTTAAAAGTTTTTTTATTAACATAACGGAGAAATAATTCCAACGACCAAAGTACCTGTAGCTATTTGCATGATAATTACATTTAAAAATATTTTACACGAGTAATTATGTCTCAAAGAATTATAGAGTCGAAATTATATTAATTTATATTTAATACAATGAAACGTTGTTTAAAAATTAAATAGAAATTATTATAAAAGCGGATATGATTGCAAATAACACGTGTGATAAATAAAACACTAGGTACAGTATAAACAGACATACGCGAGTTCAGGTGAATAACTTCCGAATTTACAAATCGATTGAATAACAGTATGTAAAATTTGCTGAGGGTATACGATAAATAAATGTTTTTAATCGACACGTGATCGATTGAAACAGATAAGAAAACGGAAGAAATCATTCCATCGAGTTTTGCGAGTGAGCATGAAAGATTAGTAAAGAGCACTTTTACTTACTAAAGCCGTGACGTGTGAGGGCTGAAAGGAGCACGGGAACGAGACAGAGAAAAAGCTAACGCCAACGGAAAACAACATTACGATCTTGGATAACTTCGGAGCATCGACCTGATATGACGCTCGAACGCGTTTTACGGCGAAACAACCGTTGCATGAATGATCGAGACGCGCGCACGCCTTCATATGCGTGTAAATGAAAGTAAACGTGATTGAGAATCATTTTCCCCCGTGATGATCTCGTTGAATTCCTGAAGGAATCATGTCTGCATCTGCTTAAAGTGAAATTCACTACGGCATGTGTCAGTTGACTCGATCGACTTCCCCATGCCTATTCTAGGTAGGACTACTCGTAAAATCTTTCAATTAAGCATTTAATCAACGTTTAAACGTTGCGTTAGTTGCTGCTTATACTTTACCTTGTAAAGAACACAATCGAAAAGTATTTATTTTGTTAAATGGACTTTCATCTCTATTGACCACAATTCGTGCGATTGAGTTTGGTTTCTGCTTTAATCTAACAACGCTCGATTCTTACCAATACTTGAAGATTTAATTACGTAGATTTTATAAATTTGAATATTAAAAAAGGTACTTAAATGACTTAATATCTTAATGCTTACGGATGTAAAATGTATTTCAATACAATAATATCATTGAATTTTATACTTAACGATTATGGACTATTCATAATATAACAAATTGTTTTTGTATACAATTTTTTTATGCATTATTATTAAATAACCCAGTAAAAAAGGCATTATAAAGCTAAAAGATGTATAATTAATTTAGAAATATTTCCTATAGGTGTGTCTAATACAAGTTTTCTTATATAAGTATTTCTTTTACACTTTTTCTACGTGTAAACACGAGAAATCGTGATACTAGAAACACTTTTTAGTCTTTGGTCTACGCAATTTTTAAATTTTTGATAAAAGGGAAACATTTATCGTTATTATGTGACGCAAACTCAGACAAATGTCTTGATTCAAAATTAATGTTGTATTTAATGTAGATGAAAAACTTTCAACTGTATAAAAAAACAGATAATCTTATAAGTCCTATATTTATTATCATTTATACGCTGAATCTTTAATTTTAATGTTTATACATTCATTTTTCCTTGGAGTGATTACTATAATTTTTGTGATTTTTTCCAGTGAATACAATTTTCATAAAGATTTATAATTAAATAATAATTATATTATTTGATGTAGTAAATTCTGATATTTTTAAAAATCTTCTTCAAGATTGAAACTGTTTTTTATGATTTCTATTTAATTTCTCATAGTAAAATATTTATATAAGTAAGTATCAATTGATTTGTATCTAAGTTATAAATTATAAATAGAAGAATGCTGTTAATCGACTTTTTTTAATATTAATATTTGAGTTAATTACATTCCTTTCAAAATCTTTAATTCTGATTTTTAAATTAAAAAAATTTATTTTTCCTAAATTTTGACTTTTTTTCTTCAATTTTCAAACAAAGTTACTTTAAAATATTTGAAATATAAATTAATATAAAAAAACAATATTTGTACAAATTTAGAAAGAAATAATGAATGTGTAAAAGTTCAAGAATTAAAATTTTACAAATTACAGAGTAAGAATATAAATAAAACAGCTAGCAAAAAAGTGGTGCACAGGTAAAACACACAGTCAAAAAATGGTCGAAATTGAATGTAAGCTAACTACAATACAAGAGATGTAAAATAAACGCAGATAAAGCATCATTAAAATTTTGAATATGTATGCGTTATGTTGTCTATGTAACACGAAAGAGAGACGAAGAAGAAAAAGAGTCGCATTCCTTAATTGAAAGTTCTTTTCCCGTGAATTATGTCATCAAGCGATTCCTTGGACGCGCCGAATGAAAAACGCCGAGATAGAAGCGCCATTAAACGGACTCGTTGAATTAGTCGTGAAACGCGTTTCTCACTCGACCATTAGTATTATGGTACCCCGAACGAAGACTCGCGATCGTAAAAATTGAACGTAACTCACTCGTAATAACACGCTCACCATGAACCGAAATCGCCTCCTAACCCCGGATGCGTTTGCCGCGGCACAAACGCGCGACATCAAAGCTAGTACGGCGATACCCGACATTTTAATTATTCGCCCGCTCGCGAAAACGACAGCCACGACGAGGACACAAAGGAAAAGTCTCGAAATATTTTTGCACCGTCTTTTACAGCTCGCGCTATACTCGTTTAAACTGCAATAAGCATTAGCCCCTCCTCCACATGGAGTGGGACGCGCGGTCACAGGTGCGCGACAAAAAGCCCGGGCCTCTTTTCTCGCGCTCTTTTTTTTTGTTCGGATCCTCGCTTCCTTTTCTCTGGCCGTTCGTGAGCCTCGGCAGCCGAAAATCTCATCGCAGGTGCGCCTTTGGGCATTAGATCTCGACCTGGAGATATTAGACCTACCCTTCCCCGACTCTCTCCTTCTAATCGGCTCTCGAGACGTTGTCAGAGAATTGCGCGGAAAAAAAAGTTAATGGTAAAGGCTAATCAGAGACGGGATCATCTGATCGGTGTCCTTTTTCACGATTCCCTTGTCCGTGAGTTTCACACTTCTTGAGGCGAAACAAATATCACACGTACAGCAAACTCACTTTTGCGGAAACGCATTTCTTCATCGTTGAATCCATTTCAAAATTGATATTTATAAATTTGGAGGGAAACTTATTCTGTGCATATATTAATTGAAGAAATTCAATGCAATTGTAGCATAAAAACCTACTTGCATATGTGTATTAAATCTAATAGCTTGATAATTTACTTAATCATTTTCAGACATGCATTACACGCTCGATGTACAATTTCTGACGGCATAAAATGTATACATGTATGCTTTTGTGAGGATATGAATATTAAATTAAAATCAATCTTATAAAATTGCATAAAAGTTAAGTCGCAGAAGAATATTGTTATCGCTGTATTATTTTATTTTTTAATTTTGATGAAAGAAAACTTTTGGCTTTAATTTATACTTTAGTGGTACTATTTGGTAGCATTTTTAACCTCTAATACTAGATTTCTTAATGTTCCAAGCTTTTATCAAACGTATTATCTATCTTTTTTCACATTTCATACAAAAATTATTTACAAATTACACATTTTATAAGTAATCATTTTTTTTAAAAATTAAATGTTTATTTTATTTTATTTCACACAAAAATTTAATAACAATAGAGTTCTAAAAAAAATAATAATAAAAAAAGATCATTTTGTTTCAAATATCATATATTTTATTACTAATACATTTTATTATTATTTGGATTTTAATTATTCAAAAAAATACTAACAGATATTTTGGTTGGAATGAACTTGATTTAACAAAGGAGAGAAATTGATGTGAAATTGAATTAAACTATTTAATTAGATTTATTTATAGTCTTGTGTAGCGTGATATTTTTAAATGTTCAAAAATATATTGAAAACTGAATAGTGTAGAAAATAATAGAATAATAAGTGAATTTATATATGTCTAAAAGTTTTATTGTTTATTTTATCATAACTTATTCGTAATAGAGTAAAGTGAAAATAGTAGTCACGACTTAAAACATATATATTACAAAAACTTGAATATTATTACAAAAAATAATATTTTTTTAGTATTGACAGGTATCAAATCAAAATAACCCTATTAATAATATTTAAAAAATAGTATTTAAGCCATGCAGATGTTAAAATAGACCGCAACATTTGTTGAACAAATAGTTTAAAGTTACGTCGAAAAAGCTCTGGAAGTATTTATCTTAATTATACTTTTCGCAATCAAATATACGATAGGTGAAAGTGCAACATCTCTCCTAAAATTATCCATGTTATGATGTCACTAGTTGATTCTCAATTTGTAACTAAAAATCATGTGATCATCACAAAACTTGCGAAACAATTTTATACATTCCTTCATTATTCGTATCTTATAAATTTGGTTATTATTTATTAAGAATTTTTTTTAAAAACGAATTAAACTCAAATCCAGGAAGTACATTTTCTAAAAGGATAAATCATAATTTTAGAAAATTTCATATACATTTCATATTATTTATAAATAATTTTCTAAATACAAATTGGTTTAAATACTTGAAATAGAAATTAGAAAAAAAGAGCTCAAGTGTTTTATAATATGCGACAAATTAGAAATGAAAAATAAGTGTCTGAGTGCAATCGATTGAGCATTGCCTTTTCCGGGATCTCAAGGCCGTCGAGTACCATTCTATATATATTCTATTTTATTTACTAAGAGAAAATTTTTCAAATTTTTTGAGAAACAGATGTGGTATTTATAAGTATGATTAAAATATAAATTGAATCATCAGGCTTAATTTTGCCATTGGATGAGTTTCTGTTTGAAGCTTGAATGGTTTATTAGTTGTAGGTCATCGGTTCAGGTATCTAAAGGATTATTCCAGTAAAAACTACAACATAAAAATTTTATTAAATTGAACTTGGCCTCTAAAGAAATAAAGTATGCATCCCGTTTTCGCATATAACACAATCGTATTCTGTGAAACGTTATAGCTCCATTTTTTACTCATAAGAGTAGTTAATTTGAAATAAATTTACAATTAAAAGTAGACAGATTGATTAGAGAAAGTTTTTTATAAGAAACTATCTGCGTATATACATAATAGAATTTTTATTAAGCCCACGTATAGGAATGAGAGCAGCTCTAATTAATTGAAGTAGCTTTATTAATTAGAATTGTGATAAGATGTCCTGAACTCGTCTTGTCAATATGCGTGCGATAGTGCGTTACGTAATAGCGTTAATTATGATGCATAGCCGTTATCAGATTTGTCGGTTGTACGAGACATCATCGTCTCATAAATTGCTTCCATCGTACTCAAAACGCAATGCATAGCAGCCGTTACTCACGGATGTAATGAGTTAACGCTAATATGGCCATTGACGTAACGTCAGTCGTGTGACTTGGAGCGTATAGTGTCCGCGCCGATCTGCTGGGGAAAATGATCACACTCGCGAGGAAATCGTACGTGGAGATTCACGAGTTTCATGCTTGGCTTAGGCCAGTCAGTTTCCAATTACGGGAGGCACTCGTAAATTAGCTTTTTTCCCGGGCTCACGTTGCTACCACAAGTGCTCAATATATCCTGTGCGTTTTCGTGTATTACACTTGGTCACGAAATCGATGCGCGGAGTGAACTTGGTCTAAAATCATTAAAATCCTTACAGCGCATTCAATGATCTTTGCTGTTACGTAGAGTAAAAGTCTTGAGTGAATCCCGTGCATTCCATTACAGATGATTGCGCGGATAAAAAAGCTCTCCCTTCACCAATTTTGCAACATAGTTGGCAAAATTAAAAGAACGCGCATATATTTAATGTTATTGGATTAAAGATATATTAATACGAAGGGAATATTACAATTTCTCTTTCGACATGTTAGAATCGAAAGCTAATTACAAAAAAGTTACAAAATGAAAGACAGTCTCATTATTATAACGAGAGCGCGAAGCTGAAAAAATTCACCTAGAGCAAAATGCAACAGATTCTCGATGAAAATGAGCAGTCGATACCGCGAGTCTATTTTCTAAGTATTTATTTTTTAAAGTTAGCCAACTTTAATTGGAATTATCGAGATTTTGAGGGGATAAGTGAGTGATGCTCTCGTGCGACAGGGCAACTGTTAAAATCTTATCGAATGGTTGTGAAAATAAAAGACCTATGGCAATGGCAGTCCCGCATCATGGATTTCGAGCTCGAAACTGAAGTTAACGTAACGAAAAACGTAAGTTATAGAAAAGTAGAGAGAGAAGAGAGAGAGAGAGAGAGAGAGGTTGGGAGGGGTCAGAAGTAAAAAAAGCGTCGTGTCCGATGAATCTGAAGCGCGCGCGCATATCGAAACTGTTGCCCAGCACGCGACTGCTTGGGCACGCAGCAGCGCAACCCTTTTATACAGGCGTGTATTCACATGAACCTGTGGTAGGCCCCACCACCAGGAGCACCGTCACCGTCACCGCCACTTCTCTGCAGCTCGCGTTATCAGCGCTCCTCCGTGCATTGGCGAGAGTTTTTCCTTCCAATCCTTTTAGAAGAGCCGAAGAAGGATCGATAGATCTGAAATGGGAGTTTTAAGTTGCGAGCGCCCATTTAATTTATCGGCGGAGGGATTTTGCTTAATCCAATTGAACGTTGCTTAATGTACGCATTTATAGATATTTATACAGTTCTTAAACGTAACGGCTATAAGACCGTAGTTTGACTTTTGGTTTTTTTCATTTATTTTCAAATTTAAATTAAAAGCAAAAACTGCAAGTAAAAATAAATCATATCGTGCTATCGTGTCCCGAGGAGAGAGGGATGCGGATGGTAGTTCAGCTTATGAAGTAAGAAAACAGTTTTCCCGTGGTCAATAATCATACCGAAGGGCGTTTTTTCAATGCGAAGAAAGGCAAGCTATACCGACACCAAAACATCGGCCGACCGCGCAGTCCTATGCCGTGTTGCCCGTTTTCTTTTGAGCGCAATAAAAAGTAATCGGCGTGGATGAGGCTTGTGGGGAGGGGGGGCACAAAAAGGGGTAAACACAGTGGCTCACGGTCATGCGGCACACCGCCGTACGTGACTGTGTAGGCTATTGTGACGTCGAAGTTCCGCACTCAATTTTATCGGCGTGGAAACGAGTCGAGGACCGAGCAAACGTCGGCATGATTTTCATTCGGAAGGAAAGGCGAGCCCCCGCCAAATTGCTTTTGCCGTTTCTCGAATCGGTCGGCGTGCCGCGAATCAAATCCTGCGACACTATCTTGCTCGTAATTGCCAAATGATGGGAAGTAATGTGCTGCTCGATTGACGAACCTCCGTTTAAATTGTCGTATTAATGCCTCCCTTCCGTGCTCAAGAATTCTTCGTCCCTTGTCGCCACTAAAGTCCCAGATAAAATTCTATTAAACTCAATGTTACAAAAGTCGCGTAAAAACTTAAGTGTCAGCAATGATAAATTGTGCTATTGTTTGCATCGCAATTTTATATTTCATGCATACAATAAATTATGCAGAAAATTTTGCTTTGTAAATCATTCTGTTAGTTATTAATAGACGGAAAAATTGCTACTGTTATTTGAAAAAATAAAAATCCTAAATCACTACAACAAAAAGTACATATAAGCAGCAGTGAAAACCGAGAATATTGTTATAGTGGTAAATATCATAATCTCTTAATTAAATTGAGACCTTTACATTTGAATTATTGTTATGCCTCATATAACATTATGCTATATATATATAAATATATAGAAAACTTGTTTTCTAGTATAGTCTATTAAAGCAAGTAGTGTTATCAAGTTTTTCAACCAAGATTTATGATTTATATTTAGTTTTAATTTTCAATTGTATATACTAAAATAAAATGAGAAATCTTATGTTAACTTTAAAAGCAATATTTAAGTTTGGCGTAATAATATATTTGAAATATAAAATTTGTATTGAATAGTATTCACGGAAGTATTAAAATGGTATCCGATCGATACGTAACTAATCTATTTACATAAAATTTACTTAATAAAATGTACAATTTAATTTTATTTCAAAAAAGGTAACCCCTAATTTGGCTTTCGTTAATCATTACAGTTTCTGTACGCATAACTAATACGATTACTATTAAAAATGAGTTAGGAAAGTTAAATATTTAACTGAAATTTTTTTATCGCAATAAAAAGGAATCGCGGGATTTGTTTCCACTTAATTTTGGAAGGAATATGAATTTTAGATTCTTATATTTTATATATATGAATATGAATTAACGATTCGCATTTAATGGTTTGGTATAAGTAAAACTAATATAATTCATTTAACTTCATATGCATAATGTTTAATTAAATGCTATTCTAGGTAAACGACTTGTCAAGTACATTTCATAGAATTTTATATCGAATGCTAATAATATTAATGCACATTTGAAATTATTAAAACATAATTTTTCACAACGGATATCCTGGTTTTATTATTGATAGTATAATTGAAATAATTAAAAATATTTTTTTTTACTATTAATATTTGATCAGAAAGTAAAAGATAAGGCACTTATTTAAACGCATTTTGCTTTTTATTTTTTTAATTTTTCTGTGATATGCTCTAAATAATTATCATTAATATTTGTTTTTGTTAAAAAAGAATAATTTTTTAATCATTATTTCGCTTTTATTTATTATGGAGAAAATTTGTCAACATTTTATATGGTTTTCTTGACAAACAGATAATAAAAATATATTCATTCAATAAAATCTGGATATAATTAAATTAAATTTAATATTAATAATTTAATTATTAATTTTTTTCTTAATTTTTCCTTTTTTTAAAAAGTCTTTATGTGTACAATTTTAATATAAACATAATGCAACTTTATAAGACCAGAAAACCTAGTAAGATGAAAATTTGAAATTTATTAGAAAGTTTTTCATATACGTAAGCAAAAAAGTATGTATAACTATACATTATCTAACGAAATTGACAAACTATTGTATAATATAAGTAGTAGTTTATATCATAGTAATGCATGTGTATACTTTAAAATGCTTATGAAATTGTAAATAAACGAATTTTGCATTTTTTGGGATTATTTATTGTTAAATGGTGTTGAACATGTTTGAAAACCACTTGAAATGACTATTCAATATATAATCCAAATTGTTTTATTAACTTTAGAACGTATTTAATATATTAGTGATATGAGAAATGTTTTAGTTAATATCAACTATTCTTATAAGGTTGTTCACTTGACAATTTCTATATCAAGTTTCCGTTTATTATATATACATCTCTAATCAATTGTAATAATTTTACTTTCAATATAAAATTTTTTCCCATGAATGCATAATGAGTAATTTCGTAGACTAAATATTTTTTCATTAATAAAGTTATAATAGATTTTTGTAATAAGCATGCCTGACTATAGTAATAACAATGGTAATATTTATTAGCAATTTCTTATGATTATGAAATAATTACTTTAAGTATCAAATAAATATAATACAATTATAATGAAATACTTATGTTTCAAATACGTAATTGATGTAAATTCATTTATTTTTTTATCTAATTGTTAAATTTAAAATTAAATGCTTGTTATTATAAATTATGAAATTATTATAATTACTATTTAAGTTAAGAATATTAAATTTACAATGCACCTATCCAAAACAAATTATTTACCCCTTGTGATTATGTTTTAGTATTTTATCAAAGAATTTTAAGATTATAAAGTATACTTAAATTAAAAAATGTGATTTTTTACGTAAGTAGTTTCATGTAAGTATTTTTCGTTTTAATGCGAATTCTTTAAAATCTTATTAATTATGTTTTAAATTATTATTTAGCAATGTTTTTGAATCTATGAACTAGAATTTATAAGACGCTAAGACATGTTAAAAAACATAATATAATATAAGGCGTACATTTAATTTAAACGAAGCAGGTTAAAAATTTCAACCATCCTACCTTATGCCATCGTGAAGTCTATTATTTTGCACTATTTGAAAATGTTGAAAATTGAAACTATCTACAATTAAATCATACATTATGTAAGGCTTGGGATAATGTAAAATGAATACTTGAAATTTCAAAATAATGTATTTTTCGAAGGAAGAGCACCGTAAAATTTAAGTGATCTATTTAACGTATAACTTTCTCTATTAATCTATCCTTTTTTATTCAACGATTTCAATAATTCTATGTAGAGGCAAACTCAATTAACTGGAATACCCATTAAAGTATTAAAATGGATTGATTTGCCTTCGGCCACCTATTCATTTATAAGCTATTATGGTTTCATAATGCTAATGAGGAAAAAAAATATATATGTACATAAAACATGCACTAAGCATGTTTTCTGCAATTCACTTGCACCGCTCAGTATGCATTGAGATAAAAACATGAAAAGGAGAGGGAACGGAGAGTGAATGATTTCAGTGAGTAACAGTAAGACCCGGGAGATCTACAAAGGCAAGCTTGAGGTGAAATAAGGAGGAACTTCCTAAGAATGGATTAGTGTCCTTTCCCACCATTAAGCGCCTCTATCAGAAGCTTGTCAGTCCATTGAGCTCGCTGACATCAATATTTCATAATGATTCTAGATTATACGCATTAAGCAGCTACGATTCGCCGATTTCCGTGCTCATTTTTCCTGGTTTCCCTCGTGCCTCGTTGCCTTCACTGCTGTACTCCATTTCACCTGGTCGCTGGCCTATCGAATCCTTCCCCCCTACCTTTCCCACCCCATTCAATCACAACCGAGGTTACCGTTCCACCCGCCAGGCCGAACTTCGCACGCGGATTATCTTTTACGTTTTGCTTCTATGTTTCATCCGGCCGTTCGTCGCCGCGCTACGGTAGAAGGCGAGTCGCCACGGCCGCGAGCGCACTTTTACTTTCGCCGAGTGGTGAACACCTTTCGTTCCTTCGAAACGGATCATTAGCTCACATCGCTCGCTTACTTTTATAAAACTAATAAGGACTTTTGTCTCTCATACGGGGCAAAAAGTCAATGGAGCGGCGAGCGCTCCATTGTTATTTTGCCTCGCACGCGAAGAATCGTAGGATACGTACCGTTGTTGTAAAAATTCTCTCGAGTTTTTAAAGGCAGTAGCTTAATTATTGAAAAATTTAAACACTTACTCGGGACCTTTTTTATGCAGCTATATTGCAACATGAAATAGTGCAAATAATTATTGTGGGCAGCACTTTTTACCTTAACATTGTAGATCATTATTTTTCATTTAACAATATGTATATATAGATGCATCTCCCTTGTATTTGGAAGAATTATTAAGAAAACATGAATTTCGATAGAATTGTTTTTGAATGTTTCATTGCCCATCGTCTTCTTTCGTGAAATACTATTATTATTAAATGATCTGCGGATTAGCTGCTAGCCCAATAAATCGTTTTTATTATTCTTTGAACATTACTCGTAAACTTGGAATAGTCTTCAAAACAATAAGTAGAATCACAAATTATATTGAATCGCAAAAAATCTGGAACTGATTGTCAATATTCCATTCTAATTATCATATTTTTAGGTAAGATATTCATATTAATAAAATATTTTTTGATGTATTGATGTTTTTGTTTTACTTTTTGTTTAAAACGTTGTAAGTGTCAGCAAAAATTTAGGTTGCATGCGTAATTTTTCCATTTAAGTTATCGTGAATGAATTGTGTTAAATTTAGATTAAAATTTAGTATACCTAACTGAATCCGGTTATACTGTGGAAGTTATGCGAGTAACAGATAATGATTTTTTATGTGTAGTAAAAGTCTTGATTTAATGGTTGTTTCTATTTCAATCATAAAGTTGACGGTTGCAATATTTACTTTATTCAAAGACAATTTAATAAGAAATTTGATCCGTAGTAGAAAAGTCTGCGTATTAATTAGTTCACTTGCATATGCACTCAAGCACCCATACACATACTGCATTTCTCAATTATTACTAAACAAGATCAAAGGAGCTAATTGTATTTTGTATACTCTGAGATTCAACCATTTTCCTTTCGGTTTTACTTTTGCTTATGTTTGTTATCTCTACTCAAATCTTTTGTAATTATTTGAAGAAAAACGTTAAAGTATGTATAACTTGTTTTCCTTTCGAATGTGAGAAAACATGTTTCCATAAAACCTCTTTTGATGTGCATATTATATAAGTAATACTTAATACTATTAATTACACACTTACGTGAAAAATATCAATAATATGTTTTATGGTAGTAGTTTCGCCTGTATCTTGAATGATGGAAATAGCGAAAAAGAATACGATAGGCAAGGTTGAAAATATGGCATTAGATGGAAACCTTGTATACATTACAGTTACTAAACGTACCAGTTATTAGGCAAGCAACATAATGTATCCAATATGTGTACATTACGACTCTTAATTCATCGACGAAATCGACGTATTAAGTATCGGATATTTTCTTATTACTCGTTATGCAGGAATTTACGACTGCATCGCGTGTAATAATTATACACTGTATATATATATATATATATATATATATATATAAAACTACACGAGAAATTGTAAAGAACATGACTGGCCTATAAATCCGATTGGCGGTCAGAGCTTTACATTATAACTTGACGAAAGGTGTATTCACCTTTGGCCTCGGCATCGGGTCCCCTTACGAATTTCGCGGTTTAAGCAAGCTGGTGCGTTTTTTACGTCGAAAATTCCCGGGTCCCGTAACGAAGTTCTCGAGCACTCGATCTCTGGAACGAATGCGGCATAGTGACTTGGCGAGCGACAGACACCTCGGCTACAAATGAACAAGTACTTTAGCTCGGAAGCGCGTTCCACAGTTCGCTACTCTATTATCGTGGCCAATAGGTAAAGCAATAGGAGGGTCACTTATCCCGGGCAATTCTGTGAGCGAGGCTGTTTAATAGGAGTCGCGATACCCGGGCAAAGGTCGAACTGCGGCTCCTCTAATGGGGCACGCGTCCCCGAGAAGAAACGGAAGAGGTCGAGTCCGAGGTCGACGTTGGTTGCGCAAGCTGTCTTGCAAAATGAGGCAGAGAGCAGTCGCGCAATAACACCTCCCCGATGATTTCTCGGCTGCAGTATTCGCGATGATCTGTCGAGCTTGCGACACCGGGTGGAGGTCTCCAGCCCTCGCGAGGTGCGCGCATTTCACCCGCTGACGGTGGGAACGAACGCCCAGGTGTCCCTCTCCATCAGTCGGCGGTGAGCGCGATACCATGGCCGCAAGTGAGGGAAAGTGCTGGGCCTGGCCGTATGTCGGTCCCGAGGTATATAAGCCTGGCCCACGGGAAAACTCAGGCAGTCAAGTGGGTTGAGCCACGTTACGAGTGCGCGCGAACCTTACGATGAAATTTAAGGTAAGTGCTGGCGGTGAGCGCGCGATTCACGCGTTTTTTACCTGATGATGGATTATTAGCTAGAGCCCCGTCGAGTCGAGCCACGCGGCATTTTGTCACACAGCTTTCTACTAGTTCTTGCGAGAAAGTGGGATCAGAATTGACAGATTCTTACTCACGTGATACTTATTTCTCGCGTAGGGAAATGTCGATTTCACGCTCGTACAATGATATTCCCTGCTCGTCGCTTATTAAGTTAGTTCTATTTAATTTCTTCATTTGTTTCGTCTTTTTTTTCTACTTTTTTTTAAGGAAATTAAATTTCATTTGTCGCTCATTCAACATGCTTATGGGAAAAAATTCGCTTAAGCTTGGTTATTTTTAACATTGACAATGCCACTAAATTTCTTTACTGCAGAACGGCAAGGGAATAAAACTTTAATGACCGATTCGTTATGTTTCACGCCTAAATAAATAGTTATAAAAAAAAACCACGATTAAATTTCATTACATTGTGAAATTCATGATTGCATAATGTAGAAAAGCTAAGAATTCGTTTATTGGAGTACGAATTTCAATGTTACACGAGAAAAGAAATTTTCATTTATAAAGGCATTAAGTTTTAGGTAAATGTAAAATTTCATCGTAAATGCAACTGTCATATAAATATATATTAAATAACAATAAATATTGTGTAAATAATTTAAAAGAAAAAAAATCATTTAATTAATTCTAAAGGCTCTTCGAGTGCTTAAGACACCTGTCAGAACGGTGTTACAAAAAAAAGGTGATACTAACATCTTTCTAACATTACCTTTCAGATCTTTTTAGTATTTACCGCGCTTATAGCGCTGACGCGTTGCGAGGAGGTAGTGAAGAAGCAAAGCGAGGAATCCGGCAAGAATAATGAGAAACGCGGTCTCGAGCATTCGCTAGGCGACTTCGGCCACGAGCACCATGAACACCACGAGCACGTGAAGACTGTGGAGGTGATAAAGAAGGTACCCGTGCCCGTGGAGCACATCAAACACGTGCCCTACGAGGTCGTCAAGCACGTGCCCTACGAGGTCAAGGTCGGCGTACCTCAACCATACACCGTTGAGAAGCACGTACCCTACCCCGTGAAAGTTTTCGTCAAGGTGCCGGTCCACGTACCCCAGCCCTACACTGTCGAGAAAAAGATCCCATACGAGGTTAAGGTTCCCGTCGACAAGCCCTACGAGGTCAAGGTCTACGTCCCGCAACCCTACACCGTGGAGAAGCACGTTCCCGTGGAGGTGAAGGTACCGGTTCCCCAGCCCTACACCGTCGAGAAGCACGTACCTTACCCCGTGAAAGTCAAGGTACCGGTGCCGCAGCCCTACACCGTGGAGAAGCACGTACCCTATGAAGTGAAGGTGCCCGTCGACAAGCCCTATCCCGTACCAGTGCCCAAGCCATACCCTGTAACCGTCGAGAAGCCGTACCCGGTCACCGTTGAGAAACGCGTGCCCTACGAGGTCAAGGTACCCGTCGACAAACCCTACCCAGTCCCAGTCGAGAAGCCGTACCCGGTGCACGTGAAGGTGCCGGTACCCAAGCCTTACATCGTCCACAAGCCCGTACCAGTCTCGGTCGAGAAGCCAGTGCCTTATCCCGTCAAGGTCCCCGTCGACAAGCCCTACTATATCGAGAAGGAAGTGCCTTACCCCGTCGAGAAGGAGGTGCCGTACCCTGTCAAAGTCCCCTACCCAGTTCCCATTCACATCAAGGAGCATCACGAGGAGCCCCATGATATTGGACACTTTTCTGGTTTTGACTTCAGCAGCTTCGAAGGTCACCATTAGACCGAACACAGTATCTTCGAGTCAAATTTTCCGAGACGAACATTCGTTGCTCTGCCCTCCTTAGACGATCTGTTCTTCATGTTTCAACTGTTAAATCACACAGTTGTTCTGGCTAATTGTAAAAGAGGTTAGGACATACCGATGATAGAGCATCTTGGTACTAGCGCGTTTATTTTCTTTTATTGTTTATTTTATTTTATTTTTTTTTCTCTTTAATCTCATTGAGTGAAGATTGTCCAACTTATGTATGCAAGAGCTTGATTAATATAATGGAATATGTTTCATTGCAAATATGGAATGAGAGTGGCGATCAAACTTTTACGCAATACAAATTCAATCAGGTTTTATTATGCAGTAAATTACAAGGTCCATTGTGATTTACGATAAACTTCATAATATCATAGGAGTATAAAACGTAATCCACTCACTACGTAAAAAAAATCTTTCACTTTCTTCTATGATTATGAGAGAACTAACGACACAAACACAATTCGTATAAGCAAAGTATTGGCAAGCTTTTTTATTATAGTGTAAAATCGCTGTTTGATAATTTAAAGTTGAACAATGAACAATGATCATAAGTAATCTTTTTGGTGTATCAAAAGTTTTAATTCATCGGGAGTGAGAAATCCTACTTAGAAGCAGAGCGAAAGTCTTACATTTGGAGCTACTAGCCTTCCGAGAAGCCAAAAATTTCCACAAATAATCGTATTCAATGAAGCAAAAAATAAAAACAAACATAACTAGGAAGCCCGCGTTTGCAAAATCAAGAACAAAGTCCTCATGAGCATTTATTTAAAAGTCGAGAAGTAAGCAAGAAATAATCTGCAATCTTTTGGCCTCTCTTCGTCACCATTCTCCTTTCGATTACTTCAGAAATTCAGTAGCGAGAAGAGATTGCGTAGCATGCACCGGAGTAACTCGCGGCCAAATCCGGCTGGCGCATTCTTGGACAATAATTTATAGTTCAACCGGTGCATGAAGTGATAGATAGCGCGAATTAAAGCAATATTGCGCGTGCACTGCTAGAAATTTTTGTAATACCCTACCCATATCTACTTCGTGCTCGCTTTGACGCCGTGTAAATAAAAGTAACATCACTGATAAAATTTCGCGAATCACCTTGATCGACGGTTAGGATTTTTACGTACTAATGCTACAAAATGAAATACATACATACACCCACACCATGACGAAGCCGCTACCACTATTAATATTATTTTTATTATTATTATTATTATTATTATTAATATTATTAATATTATTGTAACTATTAATATTATTACGTACATATCTCTGCGACCAAGGTGAGCGAAATACGTAAGAATGAAACAACAAATCAAACTTTTGTACCTTATCGACGTCTCTGTCATTTTTATATTTGTCTCTTTAAATAATGTACGAGCATCTGTTTTATGGCGCGGCCAATGTGTAAAAATAAACCGAATCGAGGCGCTAATAATGCGCTTCTATGCGCTTAGCTGCGAGCGCAAAATTGCCGCCACGCGACGAACGCGCTCAAAGCGAGTGCCAGTTCATTTTGTACTGCTTATAAATAAAATTGTAGAAACAACAGACAAAAATTAGTTCCAAGATTTCATTTGTACCAGCATTTATTCCTTCCTGTCGCGATCCTCCAGCTTAAATCGAATGCTTCACCCATTACTACTAGAACCAAATATTAAAGTAGCAAAAGTCTTTCTATCAAATTAACAATCTTTATTACCTTCATGGATGGACCCATTCATGATTGATACCGAATTCGCCGAGGGAAAGTCCAAGAGCAACGGTGTTTCAAGTTGTTCAGGGACTTAAATTTTAGCGAAGGCAAACACTTTTTATCGATGATCGTAATCAAAGTCACGGTTGTACGAGCGCGTGCCCTTGAGTACGGATAAGAGTTTTTAGGCACGTGTCTGAGTTGCCCGCATTTCAAGTAACCGACCAAAATAAGGAAGCACGCGCCTAACTTTCCCGGCGCTTCGGTGAGCGAATCCCAATCGTTAGGATAGCATAATTAAAAGCTGCTCGCAGCGCGTGTATACAATGGGAGCCGTGCTGGATCCAAAGAAAGTATTACTTTCTCCGCGGGGCTCGCCAAGTTTCTAGGCATGCGTTTTGCCGATTACACCTAATAGTCCTGTTGGCTTGCGACCGCCTTCTCTCCTTTACACGTATCGCCGCTCGCAAACGCGTAATGTCGCGCAGTCGTTGGCCTTTACGCTGGTCCATACGCTGTAGGCAGCGTAATACGGATTGAGATGATTTCTTCGTTAATGCTCGGCAATGTCAACATTCGAAGCTTATATGTAATCGACTGGATAAAATTTCTAGAGGATGTACAACGCCTTTACCGAGTAAGCTTATACAAGATACTGATAGACTCGTTTTTGTTCAGCCCTTTATTAACTCAAGAGTGTAATTATTTATTGCACATATTTCAAATATTACATCAATTTTAAGCCTGTCACAACATTAAATATATCTTGTTGCGCAATTTTATAGGTGATTTATTAAAATAATGAGAAGTAATATTTTGAGAGACGTTATGAGTAAGTTCCATAAGCTTACGTATGAAATTATTTAACTTCATTACAACGCAACCATTGAGCGTACTATTGACTATTCAAGAAGTCTTAACGACATTTTTAATCGATTTTCTTCTCCACTATCAACTATTTTCTTTAATGAAGGGCAGCATACATTTTTTACAACTTGTAAATGCACGAGCACAAAACTAATCCTTCTGCAAACAAATATTATTTTAAAAATACATATATTCTCCACCACCATAGAATAGGCAATAATGTCACATTTCTAATACAAAAACTGTAGCCACGACACTTATAGCATTCTAGAATTTTCTACATTAACTCCGTGAAGAAAATGACCGCTTAACGAAATTCTGATGACGATTGGCAAACAGGCGCTGGCGGCCATAGCGTCATAGAGCCGATCGCCGTCGGAATTTCTTCGACACCCGCTGAGGATATCGCAATCAATACTACAACGAGTCAAAGGAGTCCGTGGGATCGGTCGATCATCTCGTAGAGTATGTGGATAATGGCGTTGCACGGCTACCGTTCGCCACTTTTGTGAAAGTAAAAAAATCCTGACGGATCTTTCATGCGTGAATTATAGTTCGAACTGCGCTTATATATGCATTCACGCACATGCGTGTAGTGGCATTAACTTCCTTCGAGATTCCCCAGGGCATTTCCGCTTTTCTATACTATTCTTACGTAGCCCATATTCCGGTTCATATATCTCAGCTATACGCTCCCATATTTATGAGAATGATCGGATGGATAAGGCGTACCTTCGAAAACACAATATTGAAATATCTCCAAGATTTCTGAATACAAACTGAATTTATTGTCTTAGATAACGCGTTTTATCAGATGTATATCCTATAAAAGTGGCTAAGATCGTTATCCTTTTAGTAAAGTATCTTTAAGCTACCGTAATTATTGTTTTCATCATAATTTCATGCAGATGTAACTTTTTTTTAAACAGATTATAAGGAAAAATCAAGAGCTTTTAATAAAGCATGAATAATGCATTATTTTATAAATATGTTTTATGTGATTTATTTACTAATTTTTAATGGCATAAAATTATGATGAAAGTCAATTGAATTTTTTTTTCAAATTGATTGCTATAAACAATACCTTATTATTATAGGTATCAATTCAAGTACTTAATCAATTACTTATGTTTATATTTAGCAAAAATATTGGATGCAGTTTAATTCCTTAATATTTTAAGTGATAATAAGGTTTTTAACTATCTCCTTTATAAATTGTCTTTAGTATTGTTAAGCGAACTGTAACTACAATTCAACTTATTTAATTAATTTAAAGGTTGAACATAATTCAATAATTTAAATTAAAAATATGAAATCATTACATTAATCAAGAAAATATTATGTTACCTAAAAAAATTGAAACATGAATGATCTTAGAACGTTTTAATTAAACACAATCTACGAGTCATGTGATTGTAAATTTAAATAAATATGATACTATCTGAACAAAATTATAAACTATTTTGGTCCATGGGTACTGAGTATATATTTTTATTCAACAAATTAACGCAAATAAGCATCAACATTATTAATTAAGTTAATGCCACACACAATTCTAATGGCGCCTGTAATTTCTCATTTTTGGTTTTAAAATTTGTCTGATCCTAGTCATAATTGAACAAGTTAAAGTATACGAGTAATAAATATTGGCGCGCCTTATTTTGCCATCGTAATCGCCATCAGGGATTTCAACCTTATCGACTACGCGCAGACGAGCATCGCTTCCGCGCCACTGCAGCTCCGTGACTGAAAAATGATCTACTCTAAACTTCCTGTCGTTCATATATTTTTCTTTTTCTTTCCTCAACGATATTCTTCATTGAGTAAACGCTCCGTTATGTGGCTCGCCCCCGTTGCGTAACGCTCGTGACTTTCGAAGCCGGGCTGACACTTATGGGCTTCAGTTTTGCCGGACAGATATACGAATGATTGACTGGTTGTTAACTCAGCTGCGGAATTTTCGCGCCAGCTGATAAAAAATCCCTCGGGGATTCCATACGCACTAGTGGAGATGCGTCGAGGTACTGAAGAGGTCGAACAAACGTAGCGATAAGTAACATGTTTTTACTTTTTCCTTTGTTCCACGAATATAGGACGTGGCCAGAGTGACTACTTCGGAAAGAATATCACACGATTTCTTACCGACATCTTTACCCGCTAATCTTTGGACAATAGTGACCTACTCATGTGACAGGTCTCATGAGCGCTAATGGTTTTGCAATTCTGAATTTCCCTTCCAAACATTGCATCATCCATCTGAATTATCATTAATCCTTACGTATATCGAATACATAGCTCTTTTACTAAGAAAAGAAACACTTGCGCGTTGTACTTGAAAATTAAAAATATACCAAACAGTTTGGAAGTTGGTTACATAATATCCGTATTTGTTTTCTAGACTATTCTAAGTAACAGACGATTTTAAAGTAGTTATTTTGTTTATGAGTTAATACTTATATGCACCATACTATCGAAACTGTCCATTCAATGATTCTTTAATCGACGTGGAAATAAACCTAATAACTAATATTAGCTTATTTTTATTTAAAAAACATTTGTCTTGATTTTATAATTTTAACAACTTTTTTTATCGAAGCAAAAGAATATGTGAAACTTTCTTCGCTGATAATATTCGAACACCTGCGATAGATACATATAACTTCAAAATGTAATAGTACAAAATCATAAAGATTAAATTATAAAATTTAGCATAAAAATGCTTTTTTTTAATGGTATGCAAGATAAACTATTAAAAATAATGAAAGTGAGTATTTCAAAGAATAAAAAATCATAAGCAATGATCTCGTAGAAGCTCTTCAAGGCAGCTGCTGCAGAGATAAACATAAATAAATTAGATAATAGGCCTGTTTATGAGGGGTAAAGAAAATAATCTTAAATGCAAGAGATTGATTGACGATGAAAATGTTGATTAAAGTTTTACGCGTTACGAATGTTTGAAGTAGCCCTCTAAAATATACGCTAGTTCTTTTGGGTACCAGCATTATGCCTTGAACGCATAATAAAACTTGTTTATATAATACGAAAGAAATTTAAAAAAACATAAGCTAACGAAGAAAAATGTAATGCAGTTTACGAGTGAAACTAAAATTGATTACGATACTCCGAGTTCAAGTAGTGGTAAGCTTTACGATCCTAAAGCTAGCACGTATTAAGTGATTCGAATTATGACAATAGTGCAAGTGCGCGAGTTGGAAAAGAAAGTATTATATAAAGTTGCGAAGGAAATGCAGAGGCGATAAAGAGCAGAAGTGCGAGTACCGAGAGAGAGAGAGAGAGAGAGAGGGAGAGAGAGAGAGGAAGAGAGAGAGAGGAAGAGAGAGAGAGAGTGGGACGAAGAATGGATAGTAGGAAAAAGAACGAGACGAAGCGAGCGGTATCAAGGGGTCGGGCCAAGTCGCTCGAGTCTCCTTCGGAATTGTTGGAGTGAGACATCGGCAATCCCTCTCGTACACCCCCACCCTCGCCCGCCACCAGTGCCGACGTCGCCCTCACCCTACGAAAACCCTGGCTCGGTCGTTCTCTCGCTCTTTCGGTATTAGCGCGACTGCAGCAAAGCGAAGGCAATTATCGTAGAGCGAAACTTGAACGTAGCTGTGGCGGCGCGGCAACCCGAGCGAGTGTCGGCTGTCTGATACGACGGGTCAGGTCCCCTGGGATTCTCAGGATTCAAACGGGACTATCCCACCTCTCATCGTAGTTAATTACAGAGACCTTCTCCGCTCTCCTCCTTTTGCTTTGGCACCCAGTTAGTTCCTCTTCCTTCCCTTTCTCTCCCGGCAGACATGCCGGCATTTATGCTTTGACTCTCGGCTCGATCTCTCTTCCCTCCACTCGCCCCTTTGTCCCGATATCTCCATCGCTACATAATTTCCTTCCGATTCCTTATTGTTTATTTCGTGATATTTCATTAATATGAATTTACTGCGCTAAAAAATATTGAACAATGGAGGCTTTTCTCACATTTGATTATGTTTAACAATTTTAATCCCAAGAAATAAGTGTCATGCAACGAAAAAAAACAGCATACTGATTTCAATCGATAGGTCTGTTAATAATACAATACCAAAATCAACTGATATTTCAATACTACGTATATTCAATTCAATGACATTATCGCTCCATCTCTCTATCCATTGAACTGCGTTAAAACTTTATTCCAGAATTTTAATTGACTGAATATTGTGTTTTAAATCCCACAATGGTGATAAATATTTTTCATGCGTAGAAAATTAAGTGAAAATAGTGAACAATACAAAGAAACAGTAGTCGCTTACAATTAATGCGTAACTACTTTATATTCGATGGTATTACGATAGTCATATATTTTATAAGTAAAATTATGCAATTCATATTTTAATAACTATTAAGCGACACCCATGACCTAAAACCTAAATCTTATTGATTAAAGTATCTACATTTGGCTACACAATTGTGTTAAAGAAATTTTAATATATACTAATACAAACGGAATATAGACCTTCAAAATTATGTGATTTTTTTTTAATACAATTCACCTAAAGCTATATTGAAAAAATTTTCATTTAAAATTGAAATAAAAATAGAATAAACTGTAAAAATTCTCTCATTTATTCAAATAAATAATTTAACTCTATTATGATCATAAGAAGTGCACTACAGTTATAATGAGAAAAAAAATCACTGTTCATGTTCAACTTCATTATCTCAATAAATTTAAAAATTAACGAAAAGAATGCTGTAAAATTAATGTGATAAATACAGTCGTAAATTAACAAGTATCTTAACAAGATAAAAGGTAGATACAGAAATATTTAATTTCCTAAATATTTTTTAATTTTCATTGTAAAATTAAAAAATTATAAATTTATGGTTTTTTATAATTATTTTTATTATATTTAAAATCAACAGATTAAATTGAATAACTTGCACATAAATTTCTATACAGCATATTCATAAATTATATTAAAGTAAATTATATTATAATTGCTTTCAAAGTAAGGAATTGTTTAAATAGTATTTAATCACTTATTGATGTTAATATAGGAAATAAAATAAATAACAAAAAAAATTTATAAGCTACTTATCTTATATATATTACTATTTATCAAAAATAATAATAACAAAAATATATCTTACTATATACATTACTATTTATCAAATTCAATAGATTATCTTTGCATCTATTTTAAAGAAACCTAATTTTTGAACAGTTGTACCATTTTCAATTTATATTTTAAGAGATATATTGTGTAAGAAAATTTTATTGTTACTATCAAAATTGAGTTTGTATATTCAATATTATGTAATACTTATTTTAAATGGATGCATATATATAAATATATAATATACACCTTTATTTATATACATCGAAGTTTTCTGTTTCCACAAACTAATCTTTTTTACACCTTCCTCTCTTATTTTATTGATTTGCTTCCTTTTTTTTATTCAATTATTATAGGTTCGGGTAATATTCAATTGTACACGTGTTGAAGCTTTCTCTTTAAGGCTTGTGTGACGTAAAAAAAGCGTAATTTGACGCAATTACTTCGAGCTGCTCTTATCATTTTTGCACTAAGAATCATTTGTACACAACTAACATTTGTGTGCTATTCTAATATTAAGTCTGCTGAACGTGTAATTAGAAATGCAACTATTTTTGTAATTATGCCAGCGTATTCCCTAAATTTACATTTCTTGAAAATTCACCGGATATTCGAACTTTTTAAATAGGTAGCAGATATTACGATTTTAATATTCTTCAATCTAGATGAAAACATTATCGTAATATTCATAACGTAATTATTATTAATTATGTACTTCATTGAATATAATTATAAATTAATTAAAATTATCAAAAGTCCCATAAAATTGTGAGGGAAATCTTTATTTTATGCAAATGTTCAATTTCTATAATATTTACTTAACAGTATCATAAATAATATCATTCTTTATTAATTATGCGTACTACTAGAGTTTTTAGTAATTTACGTATTAAATTCATATTAAAAATTAAAATTTATTTTAAATTAATGTTAAGTTTAATTGATACAATTTTACACTTATTTATGAAGTTTTAAAAAAGTACTAACTTAAATGTATTTAAATCCATTGCATGAAATTTCTTTTTTAAATAAAAATACAAAGACTGTAATTGTATTAATAAAAATAAAGCATTGAATACAATTATTTTTTTATACATGAGAAATTGGCAATTGAATCAGATCTACAGAGTTAACTTTGAAATATCTTAGTATTTTATGTATTTATATGATTCAGATAATTAACATTGTAATATTTTTAGTAATGGTCCAAAAGTAGTCCAAAAAGTCCAAATTGCAGGAAGCTATTAAGTATTTAATGATTGAATCACAATAATACAAGAGTAGTTTAATTATTTTTTGGTAATGTGAGTCTAATGATAATAAAAGTAACGTAAATTTGATTAAAATATTAAAGGAATATTAATGTTTATCAACTCTATAGAAAATGTTTAAAAGTCTATTTGTACAATACTATCAGAAGCACAAGGTTCTGAATCTCTGTACGAATCCAGGTTTAATATATTATTAACGAATTTCTTTAAACAAGATTATAAAGTATGAAGCGAAATAAAATATGTATTAAGATAATTATTGGAAAAGGAGCCTCAAAAACGTCGATGATCTGTTATTAACAAATCAATCAACATTAAAATACAGCTGTCGATGACTCGCGAGCTCCTCCTTGCTCGCGCCATCAAAATCCGAGCGGGGCGTTTATCTATGCAAAGCGTCCTCTCAGTCGCACCCGTGCCCCCAATAATCGGGTGTCAATGCGACATATCGGGGTGAATGCGGCTGCGACGGCGTCGGGCGAAGAGAGGGAGTCCACCCCCCGGGGGAATTCGGGTGAGTGCGAGCGAATCGTGCCGGGATTGAACGCTTGAAAATGGAATAATATCCAATAATCTCGGCGGGTGTGGGCTGTGCACCGGGCGGTTCAGTAAAAAGGAAGGCTTTTATCATGGGATCGCAGAGAAACCGAATGTTCACGCTGGTTTGCGCGCAAGAGAGAGAGAGAGAGAGAGAGAAAGAGAGAGAGACAGAGAGAGAGAGAGAGAGCAGAGACGAAATTAATTATTGATTTCGGATAGGCGCCGGCTTTTAATCGAGGAGACGACGAACCGTAGGCACCTCCCCCAACGGCATCGTGCTTTTTCATCCGGAGACTTGGACGTTTCGCGAGGATGCTTCCGATGCTCTCGTTTACTGTTTTTTTTTCGCTTTGTTCCAACTGTGATACCTACCTGCACGGAGAAACGCTAGTTTTATGATTTTCTGGGTACGGGTGTATGTGTGTGTGTGCATGCACGCGCGTGGTTTGTTTCCTGTTTTTAACGTCTGTTGCAAGTGGATTAGGCATAAGTTGAAAGTCGACTTTCATATCAAATTTACATTTTATTTAGAAAGGAAATAATATTGCTTATATAATATAATACATATATACACTTATCCGTTGTACGCACCATTTCAAATCATGTGGAACGATCAAGAACTACTTTTTGGGTACGATATTTTTGAAAATTGCAAAATAATCCCACAATAATTTACACATTGAATAAATTTTAGATGTATTGTCACGAGTGATACTTATCCATTATGAGATTTTTTATTAAGATTAGGACGATAGCGATAATGTTTTAACACATTTAATTTTTCATGGTTACTCATTTGGCGAAGTACGGACAAACTGGACTAAATAGAGACAAATAAAATCATAGCCGTATTTAAAATTCTTCTACGCATAACATGAATATTTTTTCACTATTTATTTACATTATGCAAATACTGTTTACAAATATAAATCGTTCATTATCTTGATGTTCTTATTTACATAAAATATGGTCTTTTACTCAAACATTATTTTAACCGATAGTTACTTTGGAAAATTTTAATTCAAGCATTGGGCAATATATATATAATTTTTTGTTACTTTAAAGTTGTAGTATCTTGAAACTATTTTACATTTCTCATCTACGAATTATATAACGAGTATAATTTTGTAAAATAATCTTCTAAAGTATAAATTCAAGTAATATTAACAAAAATTTAAGAGATAATTTTATACAAACAATATCGAACCCCTTTTTTAAAAGCAGAAAATTTAAATACAATTCAACGCCTAACTATGCTACAGAAGAAAGTATGAACTTGAAATAAAAATTTGGCTTATAGAAGGTAAAAACTAAATAAAAAGATTAGGTATTTTCACTGTCTTCAAGTTATTGGTTTGAAAAGAATTATTTTTTCTTATCTGTTTCAAATACACGTAACCCAGTCAATCTCGCAAATTATATGTTACTTTTACTTTCTAATGAAAACAATTTTCTTTAATGTGTAAGTGTTTATAATATT
Organism: Kradibia gibbosae; assembly: GCA_018907135.1. Lineage (NCBI taxonomy): Eukaryota > Metazoa > Arthropoda > Insecta > Hymenoptera > Agaonidae > Kradibia > Kradibia gibbosae. The sequence goes on along the minus strand of JACCHX010000001.1, from coordinate 12,629,581 downwards.
AGTAGTAACTATAAGATCTATTTTCTTAAAAAAATCTTTACAGTTTAATTAAAAATTATAAATAGTAATTTCAAAAGCAAAGATCTGTTCATAAACGTCTTCATATACATTTTTTACTGAATTTTATATCATTTAATAAAACATTTCTGTAAATACTATTATTTTTCTATTTATAAAATATTATATAAAATATTATCTGATTAATAAAATTATTTAAATACATATTTTTATATAAATTAGTTAAATACTACAACTGATTTATAAATTTAGTATCTCTAATACCAAAATAGGATTGTGAATATTGTATACTAATCCATTAGTAAAAAAAAGTATACTAAATAATAAGTAAAATGTGAATCTCTGTCAATTTTTATTCATTGTAACAATAATACAGTAATAAATATTCTAAATTAATTTTTTAAGCAATAAAATTTTTTTTATATAGGGTAGAAATTTAATTATTGAAAAAGTACTTGAGTACTGATAAAATATTACTGTTAAAATTTATTTTTTTGCTAATACTATTTTCTTCATTTTTCATTAATAATATATTGTACATTCTACATTATTAAATTAAAAAGGACAGAATAAAACCGTGGTATTTCTTTAAAAAATTATTATCATAATGAGTAATTTATCTTTCTCATGATATTTGATTTAATTGTTGAAACTGTTGAAAAAATCGTAAAAAAAAAAATTTTTTTTTGGAATTTTTAATACTCTACAAACTTAATTTACTATGAATTTAATTTAAAAAAATATATTATTTATTTAATAAATTAGAATTTAACTAAAGATAAAATTTTTTCACCCACTAAAATTAAGTGTATTTTATCATTATTTGATCATAAGTTGTTAATAAAAAGTCTATAATTGTTTCTGTTAAAGTAGACCTAAATCTTAAGTTGTCAAAAGATGTATATTTTCTATTAATGAAATTCTAATTTATATATGATGTACTGAATGTCAATTAAAAGAACGACATACAAAGGAATTTATATCCTCTATTTACCATGTTGTTGCGTATAGAGCAAGATTCTAATCTGATTCACATAAATGAGACTTTATCTACTTAATGAGGTAAGTAAACCCCCCACGTGAGGTAGCACGTGTTTATATGCAATTTAATATTTACTTTATACATATTATATAAACTACAAAAGTGAATAATGATAATTATGATCAACATAGTTACTAATATTTAAACAAATTATGCAAGCATATTGCTCAAATATTTTTATAAAATCTATTGATGTCCCACAAATTTAACTTAATTGCTCCAGTTTTATTATACTAATACAAAAATACAAAAATTAGAAATAAGAAGTAACAACAAAAGAAAAGCAATAAGAAGCCATTAATATTATAAAATGATTGCAATGTAAATTTTAATTATAAAATATTATTTTATTATAAAATAATTCAATAATAATAAAAGTTAATAAATAATTTAATTCTATTGGAAAATTATTTTCTTGAAGCCATATTACTGTAGATGTAGAGGCCCCAATCAAGCCATGAATTTATCGTACTTATAATTTTTAGCATTAAAGATACAGATTTATATAAACGATATAGCTTGCTTTCACAGTTTTATATTATTTTAGTCTTACCATTTTGTATCATGTATGAAATAAAAGATTTTTTTTAATTTTTAGATTAAATATTCTTTGAAACATAAACAAAATTGTATTAATATTAATATTGTAATATATATTAGTAGTTTGGAATAAAATAGTCATGGGATATTGTACTTTAAAATATAGTCGATGTAAAATGCTGTAAAATTTGGAAACAAAGTCTAAGAAATTTAAGTAAACGTTAATAATTTTTTTTTTAAATATGGCATAATTTAATTCATATTTTTTAAATATGATATTTTCATTTATACTTAATAGTACAACATGTTTTTATGAAAGTTTAATTTTTTTCTTTTTTTTATTATTTGTTAGAAGGAAGAAATTGTGAAAAATTAGAATAAACAGTGATGAACTAACAAATCTTAAAACACTATAGGTATTCCAAGGATATGAGGATATCTTCAAATTTTGATGGATAAGGATGTTCTAATAGATGGACGTGAAGTGTCGGATCTAGATCTCAAGGATACATCTCTGGATTCAGGAAGGTTTCCAATTACCTGCATCGAAATATACCAAAATAAAATTAATAAAAAATGTTTCAATATAGTTTTGTATAATGCTAAATAAAATAATAATAATAATAATAGGTAAACGTTATTTAATCATATTTTCCCATGGTACATCATTAAAAAATGAATGATATAAAATAATAAAATGCTTAATCAATACTAAAAAAATGATTGTAAAGAGCTCATCAAATTGCAAAAAAATTCTTTCAAATTTTTATATTATTTTAAGAAAAATATATTAAAAAATAATTGTATAGAATTATTCAATTTTTAGTTAAATGATAGAAATGGTTTACATAAACGGTCTCCAACTTAAGCACATTTCTGAGTAAATTAATTATGTAATTTCATATTATATGATATTTAAAACTATGCAATGTCCTTAATCACCTCTTGTAATTCATCTTTTGTGAAGATATGAAACTTTGTTTCTGGTGTCATAGACATAACTTCAATATTTGTATCGTTCAACTTTTCTTCCATTACTTGCTTTAGTATTTTTAGAGCTGCTTTTGTAGCTTCTTTTAATGTCATTGACTGAAATTAAAATATTTATTAGTTATTGATTTTATTTTCATTAACTAATAAAGTAAAAAATAATAATAAAAAATTAAACCTTATGATAAACTTCTTGAAGCGATTGTTGTGCTCCTTCACTTCCTGAACCTATAGCTTTGGCATCAAATTGAACAAAAGTTCCTGAAGGATCCATGTGAAAAAGTTGAGGTCCTTTTTCATCAATACCAGCAAATAAAAGTGCAACACCAAATGGTCTAGACATGGCACTTCCATCGTTATCACTGTCCCCAAATTGAATAGCCAGATTGGATACAGCTTGAATCGTAGATTCAACTGACATCTTTTCATTATAGGTAAACCAGTGATTTTGACATTCTACTCTTGCTCTATCTATCATTGTTCTTGAATCTGCCATAAGACCAGATGATACACATCCAATGTGCTTATCTACTTCAACAATTTTTTCTACCATAGTTGGCTCCATCAAAAAAGATGTGGTACGTTTTTCAACAGCCAAAACAACTCCTTCTGATGTACAAATACCAATTGCAGTCCATCCAAGCTTAATAGCTTCCATTGCATATTCAACTTGAAAGAGTCTGCCTTCTGGCGAAAATGTATTGACACCTCGGTCATACTCTGAGCGTGTTAAGAACATCTGTTAATTAAATAATCAATGAACAATAATTAAATCAAACATGAAAGACGAAGATTAAAAAAAACTGTATTTCGGGGAAATGATATTTTAAGTTAATTTGTTTACTTCGTGATAAATATTTGTAAAATTGTTAGACGAGTAATGAAGTAAAGGGCAAAGGAAACAGAATTCTTAAAAAATTTATAAAATTATACAGTAATTTTGTTCATAAGTATAATTCATGCAAGAAGGTAAGGTTAACCACTAAGGTTAGTTAAGACATCATTGATAGTTACCACATAAAACAGTTATCGAGTTAATTTTTAATCGTCTTAATAAATATCAAACCTTTGTGGTAAAAACAGTCCTTGTCTTCTTTAAATTTTTGCACAAAGTAGATAGTTGATGGGAAAAAAACAAACCGTCGCCGACGTGCACAATCGCAGAGTCACGATACCGAAAACCGAAGGCAGCGCCGCTTATTCATGTTTTTACCTCTCGGCTCTCTCCGTTGGGTTCGCCGATTACCAAAAACACCGGATCTCTGCAGAATGAAACAAAGATAGATAATAGACATCGTCGTTGATTCGACCGGCCAGAAATGGCGTCTGCGCAAAAGGAGTCACTATAAAGAGAAATATACATTTACATTTTACACACCCTCACTTGCGGTGCTCTGAAGGAAACCGGCCGCTTGTCTTTTTGTTACGATTTTGTGTGCGTCTACAACTCTACAACTGCACTCGTCAATTTCCCATAAGGTCTCTCAGTGGCTTATGCCTAATTGAAGCAAGTAGTGATATTTTATTTGTCATTACGGAATGAAGATTTACTTTTGTTAAGTTTTTTGCAATTGGGTAAGCTCTTTTGCTTTTTATGAAGATTAGTTATACAATGATACAATTTGCTACACTTAAATACTATGTCATTTTTATTTTAGGTGATATTCTGAAAAGCTAAATTGTGAAAATGGAGTCCAGTGAGAGACTGATCTCATTTATTGACAATAAAGATTGGAATACATTGATATCCATTCTTAAGCCTAAAGACTTTAGTAGTGATGTGCCAAGGTAAATACTGCTTGCTCATAGTCAAAGAAAATTGTACTATTACAATAAATTATTATTTTTTATAGAACACTCAATGATTTTACAAAAACCTTAAAAGTTGCTGAGCTATTAATAGATGTCAATTTAAATCTTCCTGAAAAATTGATACACATTCTTCTAAAATGCTTAGCTAACTCTTGTGTAAATGGTTACCTTCAAAAAACATATACTCCAACTCCAGATATTTTAAATCATAAGAATGTTTATGGCTTCCTATATCAGGAGTTTTCTGAAAGAAATGAAGAAGGAACTTATCCCTTTCACACTAATTTTCCGTATGATGGTGTTGTTAGATGGGTTGCTAAGTTTATTACGGAATATACCGAAGATAAAAAGAAATTCACTGAAGATCAGAATGAAGTTTTAAGATTGAGTCTCCAATTTTTATGTAATTTCTTTACGTTTGCTCTTGATATATCAAATTCTTCTAATGCAGATACTGTAGTAGAATACATAAAAGACCGAATGTTTAAAGATACAATCATGTAGGTATTTAATGTTCTTAATGATTAATTAATTAAACACAATTATTATAACCATAAATTTGATGTTATAGAAAACTAGTTGGCCATGATAGAGCTCCAATTGCTAGAGCAGCTTGCGCATATGTTCATAACATGGTAAAACAACATTTCAATGATTTTTATGCAACAATTGATAAAAAAAAATTAACTGCAGAGCTAATAAAATCAACAATAGCAGATATTCAAGCTGCATTAGATACAATTACATTACTATTAAATGAGCCAAACTATTTAAAAGATGTTTATAATGAAATAAGTATTGATGATAAGTTATATTTACTTGATATAATTTTTCAAACAGTCCGTTCATCTTCTTATGATGAGGTTAATGAAAATCCATCTGGACTTCAAATGGAAGCTGCAGAATTTTTATGTAACATATTTAAAAAAAAAAGCGATATGATCTTTAAATCAGTAGATACACAAATGAATGACTTAGATCTTACAGAAATTACAATATTATTAGATATTTTAGGTATTGTAACATTTAGATCTAGTAAAGAACAATGTCAAAAACTGCAGGATGACACAAGTTTTTTAATAAATTGTCTTTGTTAGTATTCCACTTTATTTATTCATTTTATAATACTTTATTAATATCAAGATTTTAGATTAAATAAAATTTTTGATTTTTAGTTCTTTTGAAAGGAGTTCATTTGCACGGAAAAGAATCAAAAAATCACTTTACTCCTCTACAAAAGTTGAGTGATCTAACTATAAGTACTCAAAATAATTGTTGTAATGAAGTTGAAGATCCAAATAATCATGTATGTTTTAAAAAAATCGAATCCCATCCTGCCTATCGTTTTAAAGCAAGATTAATAAGAGTAATTGGAAATTTAGTTTATAAACATAAAAAGAATCAAAATCTGGTAATTAATTTTTATTATTTACATAAATTTTTTATAAAATACGAAAACGAATTTTATAATGTTTATAACATTATGAACAATGTTTAAAATGTTGTTTTAATGTATCACTACCACTAAGGTGATTGTTTAAATATTTGTCTCCCATTTATAATTTATTTTGATTATATATTATATAATGAAATTGAATTAAATATAGAAATGATATTAATGATTAAATCAACTATTAAAGTCTACAAATATATATAAAAAATAAATAATTTTTAGGTACGAGAAAATGATGGGATTCCACTGTTACTGGATTGTTGCAATATTGATGTGAGAAATCCATGTATCCTTTTTTAATAATTGCTAACTTTAATTAATTTCAAAGACAGTTTTAAAAATTAAAATTATGCCAAACATTTTTTATTTATTTACTTTAGCTTCACTTATAATTTTGAAGAATGTATCAATATTTTTCCAAATATCACTTAAACAAAGTTACCAGTTCTCTTTGAATTAATTGTATGCACAAGTTTATTGCATAGGCTTGTTCGGATATTTTAGATATCATTTGCACTTATTTGTCTATTTAAAAATATACTAAATAGATAAATAGATTAAAAAATGTTATCCTGTAAATATAATATTCAAAATATAATATACAATTTGGAATTGTTATTGTTTTCTAATATAGTTTGAATTGGTTATAAATTTTACATATTTTATATTTTCGTTACATTATAAAATTAGTGATAATGCAATGGACGATTTTCGTCATTAGAAACTTGCTCGAAGATAATCCAGAAAATCAAGAGGTCATCTATAAGAGTGTAAAAGTCGGAGTTATTGAAAGCTCAGTAGTAAAAGAACTAGGATTGACTCTCCATGGGGAAGGAGAAGGAAATACAATTGGCATTATGCCCTTACCATAGAGAAATTATGAATAGATATTAATTCCGTCATAATAATGTGATCGATGTATTATTATTAAATTTAATGTAACTTCCATTAATATTGCTAAAATTTTAGATGACGAAATACTTCATTTTATGTATAATAGATAAGTTAGTGCTACTCGTTTTGTTTAACAATTTTTGAGTATCACAGGTGATCATGTCATCTTCTGTTTTATCTTCCGTGCAATGCAGAAATCTACATTGAGGGTGGATATTTCGTGAAAATAAGTCCTATTCTTTCTTAGTAGATGTCCGTATTATTATGTATTAGTATTACACTTTTGTACATTTTTTAAATGCCAGATCAACTATTATCGACTTTTAAATACTGCTCATCTAAACTTATATATAAACGTATGATCCTTACAATACATACATAATAAAGAATAAAAAAATTAGATGTTTAAATTATTTGCTTGAAACCATTTAAAAATAAACGACATCCCTCTCCCATCTATATGAGCAGTTTATAATTTTCGCGAAGAGAAACTCCTAGGGCCAAGCGTTTTGAACCGATCGATCATATACCGTTTCTCGAACAAAGGCGAAATAAAGTAGCTTGTCTCCATCTCGCAACTCTGCAATTTACCTGCAATCCGATATGCCATTAAGGCATCAACGAGATTGCAATGTTACTTGGTTGTGTAAGCATTGGTTGGTCCCGCCTCCCTTTTCTCCCTATTTTTTGCCATCTCTTCCCGACATCCAAAAGGACGATCGCGCACTGCCGTATAGATCATCCGATCGAAGGCAATCGTGTTCTCGGGTTTCGATCGACAAACGTGTTTTACGTTCGTGCGTCTCTTTTTTGCGCCAAATACAGAATTACGTGACACTCAGAGCATAAGGATAGTCTCTTTCGCGAGATGTGATACTTGTCTTCTACCCATTTCTTTCTGTCTCTGTCTCATTCTCTCTATCTGTCTGTTTCTCTCTCTCTTTCTCTCTCTCTTTCTCTCCCTTTCGTACATACATGCACTCAGGCTCATACAAAATCACATACTCCGTCGACAAGTACGTGTTTGCATAATGGCGATGGATTTATTTTATTTATAATACGCTTGTCGCTTATCAGAATTAGAATCTGAAAAATTACATTCAATTAAAGCGTCAATTCAACGTGCATTTACGCTGATCTAGAATATTATGCATAAAAACTTATTTTTTTAATTTGAAATCCGATTCGCTTCTCGTTTTCCTTTTCATTCGACAAGTTTATTTAATAATTTGAAAACGATGTTGCTACGTTTCAGAGAAACGAAATCTATTCATTTATTTTCAAGATTAAACGTTTAAGAGTCCATTATTAAATATAAAAACTTCGACCATAAAATTTTAATATTCTTTGAAATACTTACAATAAGATTACCACTAAGGATTATTTTAAAAATATTCGCTCTTTCTTTGCTGTAATCAAATCATTCACTACTCGATTTTAGTCGGACTTAAGTACATCCACTTTTACGTGCGATTACGCTTTACAAAGAGGATATTTTATTTATTATCGTAGTACTTATATTCATTGCTATTTTTATAGACAGATAATTTGTTTGCTATCTATACTGCAAATAATCTACGCGGCAATCGGTTGACTACTCTTTATGCAAAAGAATGATTTTTCCAAATTATACTTAATATCAAAACGAATGTAAATTAAAAATAAAAAAAAGGATATAAATAATGTAATCGGTGAAATTTTCTTATTGAAAAGGAGATCCATGAAGATCCATTCCTAAAAAGGCTGGTAATGGGCAGTAAGTTTCGATTTCGCACGAAAACGAATTCTACTAGTACTATAACGAGGGGCTAATTTAGATTACGGATGTGATAAGGCTTTTTACATACGCTGTGTATAAACGGCAATGCTCAGCATAGAAAGCCTTGTAGAGTCGTGCGAAATTAATGAGCTCCGGCATGTGTATTATTGTTTAATGGCCGTTACGATCTTCCACTTAGCTTAATATAGCGCGAGTACATCACGATGCTTGATAAGGTATCAATAGTGATCACTTTATCACGTAAGAAACACTGACTACTGATGATCGAAGAATGCACTTCTGTAATCAAGCTTTGATGCTTTCCACCATAAGTAGCTAATAAAATTAAATTATCTTGTAAGTTAATTAATGATTAATTTTGTTTTTGAATAATGATTCATTGCGAAGAGAATTGCTTTTTTAAAGAAATAATTAAAAAAGAAAAACTTTTTCTTTCCATAAGTGGCTTCGAATTTTTAAGTATTTGAAGAATGTAGCCGATGACTTTTGAATCTGCCCAATTCTTTTTTTAATTGATATTTTCAATTAGAAGTTAGTAATACTGTAACCAAGGGAATAAGTTCTCCATAGAAAATTTGCTTAAGTCCTGACTACTAATATATTTGCAATTAAAAATATATATTAATAATTGCATGGTTTTAAAAAAAGATAAATCAAAATATATATATTAATGCTAGATTTCAGTTAATTTTGACAAAATCGTTAAGTCAAGCGCGAAGAAGAAAAATAAATACAAAAAACTCGAAGTTTTACCAATGGCAAACGTACACAACTTTTTACCTGAATATATCTATATTTAAATGCAGACTATAATTTAATTTCATCGAAAGTCATGATCTTACATAAGGACGAAATTATAAATATAACGACGTAGCGCGACCTCCCAGATCCAGTATTCTGATGCCATCCATACCATATCTGCCGGCGTTTTTTAATCGGGCGCGCCGTTCAATCATACCAGACTTGTACATCTCTATTTCAAAGCGATCCAAGAATTGAAACTGAGCCCCATCGGACAGGATCTCCGACGAATAAATATAATTTGATAATTGTCAGTGACTGCGGCGGCGACTTTGACGTTGGGACAAGGCATGACTGCGTTATTAATAAACGCGACCGTCGAACTGGCGATATAATCGATCGGGACGATTGGGAGGAGGAGCTTCGTGATTACGGCGATGTCGCACTACGTACGTCATAAGTTTGTCGACAAATTCCTTCTAACTTCCACCTTCTATCCGAAATTGATACGCGCTTCAGACGTCTGGGGCTGGTCGCTTGTTAAACGTACCCGATTATTATTAATCGTGCCATTGCGCAGATACTTCGATGCTTTGCACGAGTCGCAAAAGAGCATAATGGATTTTTCAATCTATTAACCTACTTGCCCATGTATAAGCTTACCCATGTGTACTGTACTTTTACGAATTGTTCGTGAGGTAATGCCAGAGTAAACTTAAAATTCTATATTTGGTAGACAATGAATAATTTTATAAAATTTATTGGCGTGCATATCACAAACATTAGGCTCGGAAAATTCTAATGATATCGTGTTATTCCCGAGTGCTTCATATGGATACCAGTCGATTTTTTAGGTAACATTATTTTCAGCTCGATATCAGATTACTTTATAGCTCGAAACTTAAGAATAAGCCTTCATATAAACTTTACTATCTGATTTAAATTATTGTATTCCATGAAAATATTAAAGAATGAAACAATACTAATTTAACTAAATATTAAAAATAGCCGATTAAATTACTCTCAATAATAAAAATTTTATTCGTGTTGTAATAAAATTCAATAACATATACTTCGCTAACGCGAACAGCATGATTTTATTTGTAAGAATTAAATATATTTATTATTCCTACAAACCATATTATTGTATTAAGTATTAGCTAGAATATCTTTAGATTTCAGTCGATAGCATTGAAGTAATTATCTTACCGACTTAATTAGTCTGATTAATTGAATTGAAAATTCATCAATAAAAAATCAGATTAAAAATATATAATATTATTATTTTTTATGTATTAATCTATTACTAATAAATCGAAAAAATCAGAAATGACACAGTAGTCTAACTCGTTAAAATTTTCAACAAAAAAAAACTACTGTGAATATATAGCAAAAAATAATACTTTTGACTCATGTTTTATAATATATGATATTAAAAGAGATAGTATATCGCTGTGACTAAATTTTACAATAGTTTTTATTTTCTTTTCATAATGAGATCCATAATCACACAATAATCAATGTAATAGATAATATATCATTTGGAATATATTTTACAATATGGCATATGGATATTTCAATGTAATTTTATTATTTTTAAAAAATTCAAGAGTACAGGTTTTTAGCTGTAAGATGCAGTAAATAGTATTGAAAAAATTTTTTTTATTGTTCGAAAGCATTTAGAACTGTTGACAAAGTATACAGCTATAGGTTACTTAGAACGTTTCGTAATAATAGCTGAACCATATTGTAAGTTCATACTTTACGCTTAATATTGTTATTACACATTTAAATGTGCATTAATTTACTTACCTTATACCATAAATTACACTCAAATACATGTGCTTATTAGAAAAGTTCTTTCCGTTGAAATAATTATTTGACAAGATATTGAAGAAAATAATAATACTGCCACTTATTACCTCAGAATTATGAATTTCGATAATAAAATTATGAATATAAAATATATATTATATACAAACAGGGGATTACTGTTAAAAAGTAGTAAAAAAAATTTTTTAAAAGAATAGTCATAAAAAGAGTATGTTGAATATTGTAATATAATATCAATCAATACTGTTGACGATTCGAGAATTTTTTTGATTTTCAATGCCTGCTTCGAAAATACAAAGAAAAAAAGCTTGTCGTGCAAGAAATGAAGACAGCTACGTGCGATCCAATTTAATTGGTGTACTTACATTAATTAATACGAAATTTATCGACTAATTACGATGGATGATTAGTTGGTCACGGTATATTGCGCTGACGGATCGAAAATGAGGTGATCGCGTGTATTAAGTATACGCCGCTGTTGATGATTATTCTATATCTTACAGGAGAAAACTCGCTCTTTTTATGCAAACAGTTCGAAAAATTTCGAATTAGTACTTAAATCATAGTATTAATTAACTCATTTTTGTGCATATCATATTAGTCAATTTTAATAGTATCTTAAAATTCATAATCATAAGGGAAATAAAGGATTTTTTTTGTGTAAGGAACTGAAAAAAAATTCTATCGAAAGAATAAAATGGGCTTTAGTATATTATTTTCACGAAAATAAGTTGAAAAAAAATTTTTTTAAATCAATTGAGATATTTTTAAAAATTATCTCTTTAACATTTTTCATCTTTAATTCAGATAAATATTAATGATATTCTTAATTGAAATTTTCGACACATGCTATAAAAAATGTAGCAATTCAAGGTTTTTATTTTGTTCTACATATTTCTTTTCTTAATCGAGCTAATTAATATACATTATTTTTGTGCAATTAAAAGATTTCATTGAGTTTAATTAAAAATTCCACGCAATTTTTTTATAATTATAAAAATAATTGACCAATCACATTACTAATGATCACAGCATGGATTTTATAAACAAAATTTCATTTATTCTTTTATAAATTGAAACGTTCGAATTTAATTTAACAGAACTTAATTAAATTACTTCAATTTTCGTCACCCAAGTATCAATAAATCAATGGTTTTATTATGTTGATTGTAAGTTATCATGAATTCCAAATGTATGAAAAATGTAATTAAGCATTGGAATTTAAAAAATTAATGTAATTTCACAAAACATGTCTCATTCGAATTAACACTTTCTTTAAGAAAATTGATTAATAAATCAATTAAGCTGTCAAGAATAAAATAACTTCCTTTCTTTAATACACTTGAGTTTTCAGTGATAAATCCATAAGTAAGACCTGGCAATGTTCATTAATCCTTGACATTATTTTATGGAATTATACATAGTAAGAGAATTCTTAATAAAATGAAAAATACATGAATAAAAAAACATAGTAGCATCTTCTCCTTCACTTGTAGATTCTCATCATATTTATGAAACAAAAAGAAAAAATTTCGACATTCCTCGTGTCGCAAATGGGAAAAAAATTTTTTAAGTCTTAAAGAAATGCAATAGTGGCCCATCACTTCATACTGTACTACCGTTTGGGATCCGATTAATATTCATAAACAGATGAGTAAGTGCGTTTTTCACATTTTTTATAAAAAGCTTCTTCGTTCTTCTTATGCTTGTGTGAACCATATTCCCGTTACACGTATTTCAGGTCATAATTATACTTTTGACCCAATAAATCACGATAAATAAGGTAATAAAAAGATGATCATCACTTGAGAATAACAATGCCAATTTGATTATTCGATGAACTGCTATTAAAGCTTTTAATAGCCTACAAGACAAGAACACACCGATTGGCCTTGCATTAGTTTAAGCGTTTAATGCATTTTGAAAGGGTGAGAAAGAGGACCTCTCAGATTTTCGATCCTTTTGCTTCTCATGAACTTTCTCAGTTTCTTTATCTCTTTCGCTCTTTCACACATTCACACTTAAACATGAATACATACCAGTCACATATAATTTTACAGGCGCGGATGCATGCACGCACGCACGCATATATTTTTCCCTCCTTTTTTTCAAGGTACTGAATAACGATTGCGCAGAGTTAGGTAATGCTTGAGAAACCCTTTTAGTACTTCTATAGTGCGCTTTGAGAATCGATTGAATCGATTAAGCCTGTAAAACTTTTATTTTTTATTTCCTTCGAACTTCAATTACACGGAATATGAATACACCAATTATACAATGATTTTATTAAGAAATCGCTGCAATTTCATTTAGTAAATCGATCAAAAGAACAGCGATTCTTAACATTATGTACTTTAAAATTATTTGTAATTTTAAATTCATTATTAATAGTTTTAATCTATTTTTTTAACAAAAAAGACCAAATATTTTAATTCCATAAAATAAAAACTGAATTAAAAAAACATTATTCTTGTTATATAAATAGATCATAAAATTATCTCTTAAATATTTTAAAAAATTTCAGTTATATTTTTACATATTTATCCATTGATATTGACATGCTACTTAATGTAGCATAGTATTCATCCTTTGAATTTTTATTTTCAAGAGAACAAAATTAATGCTTGTTAGCATAAGCAATAAAAAAGTAACGTATTATAATATTAATTTATAAAGTATAATCACCGGATTTGCACCGAAATATGGTTGTTATTTTTGTTATATTTTTATTTAACTTAAGATTAACACAAACTTAAATATATTACTATAAAATATTATAGGGGATTATAAATACTGTTTTATAATCTATCAAATGCCATATTTTATGGCTTTTTTTATTATTATTAAATTTTTTCTTTTTAAATTTTGCATTAATTAATATAACTTTTGTTTTCAGATAATTTTATGCCATTATACACCACATCATTGTATTTATTTCATTCAAAAAATTAGCTGTCAAAGTAAGTATTTTTTAAAAATCTAACTACTATTTAGAACAATTTACAGAAAGAACTTGTTTATAAAAATATGTTTTTTTTCTTTGACGCAAAATTTTCAAGGCCGTAATTTTATTATTTTTTTTCATTTATTAATACAAATTTAATATTTAAAGATTTTTATAATTATCGACATCATAGGTTGTATGAGATTTTATCAATTTTAAAAATAGATTGAACTATATCTGAATTATAATTTATTGTATTTAGGAAAATTGAAACTGTTGTTCGATATACTTAAAAACAATGATTTCAGTAAGATATTTAAAAATATATTTTAAGATAATTTTTTTTACTTATATATATTTTTATTAATAAATGTAAAGATACAAAGAAAAAGAAAATTTGTCTCTAGCTACATAAAAAAATTTTAAATGAATATAACATTCACTGATTACATTGATTTCATAATATATTCTTACAAAAAAGTATATTTATATTTGTAGAGAAAATTAGCGTTCTGAATGATAATGTGAATTACTATTTAATGTTAGTTATAATAATCGATCGTTTATGTAACAGATACGAATTTATACTGAGTCTTACGTAACTTGCTTGATTGTAAATAAAGTAAATCTGAGAATTGACGAACGTAGGATTTAATATATTAAAAAAGGATTGGTTAGTATGATACCAATTGTCCCCGTAATCCGCAGCTCTGCTTTGGAGTTGTGAGTAACTGCAACAACAAGTATTGGATGGAATGATAATAACGCAAAGTTTGCCGATGAATTGATTAGTGAATCGCAATTGCCTAAAGGGCACTTTAATGACTCCTCTGAAGCCCTTAAGTGGTAAAAATAGGATAAGGCCCAAAGGGTTGAAGATGCGGGAGCCTTCAAAAGCGAGCAACGGAGGCATGAACTTGCGTAAAGCGGTGTAAAGAAATTCGTGAAATAAACCTTGTCGCTTTATAGATCGTTAAAACCATTTGTGATCACCAATGCAATACGTATGTTGTCGAGCACTCACTTATTCGCTTATGTTTAGGGTATATTTTTCAAAGACCATAGATTCTAACAAGAGCTAAAATATTATCCACACAAAAATTTCATATTTTATCCAGACTTTAATACATCCAATTATGTCCAACATGTTAATCAATGAGCATTAGTTATTACACTTTTCTTTTTATTTGCTTAAAATACGCTTTGCTTAATTTTTTCAAGTAAGATATTACGTATGAATCAGGTTATTCTTGTTATACTGTTTATTTTTTCATGTATAAGTTCAAGGCTACTTCACTCTACTAAGCTTAGGTCATGAGCTTGTATTGCAATACTGAATTATTTTTACTGATACATCGCTTAGGAATTTCTATCAAAAGAAATTAAAAAATTTCTTTGGTTACTCGTTTAAAAAAGGGGTTACCAGCAGGAAGAATTTTTATTCTATGCAGGAACGCAAAGATAATACTTATTGAGAATACTAAAGTAGGGATAGCAGGTGACAAGTAGGTCAATAAATTAACACTTCTAATGATGGTAATTACCTGGGCAGTCCGCATTAATTACTTGATTTATATTGATCCCGTAGTGTTTGGACTTGCTTACGACCTACGGCAATCCGCATATCTGCAAGAATATCCATTGTTCAGGTGTATTGTATAATCGCAACACTACTATACTGTATACATTATAGATATAGCGATATGATCAATAAGAAAATACCTCCAGTACATTTGTACATTCTCAACGAAATATCAAATTTTCTTTATTGTACGCAAGTCCTGTTACTTTAAATGTGATAAAATTAATTAATATAAGTTATAATAGATGTGTATTTTTATACAATCATTTAATATTTTAAGGTAGATAAATTACAATTTCTTTGGTAAAGGATTATTTTTATATTAAATATAATTATAAAATTTCAAAATACGTACAAATATTTTCTCAATGTCAAAAAGTAATTTTTTTAATTTATTACACGTGTTCTTTGATAATATTCCATATTATATCTGATCGAACGTATATGATTTTTTTTAATCTTTGTCTCATCTTTTAGAAACGTCAGTATCGTTATTTATTTAATGAAACTAAATATATATATATACATATTTGTGTGTTTATGTAATTAGTATATATAATTTATCAAAGGAAAATTTAAATTGCGCATTTACAAACATTTTTCAATAAAAATGAACATTCAAACATTATCTATATTTATTAAATTTCAAACTCTACAGGTTCATTTATGCATGTTTAATGTAATAAACAGCTTATAGATTATATTTTCTTTTAGTATAATTACTAAGTCTGAACATTCATCATAAAAAACATTCTGATAGAATAAATGTCATTCTGAATTATAATTACATTATCAAAGTAAAATTATAATATTATGGATAATGCGTAATAATTATGGTATATCATAATAGCTAATTTGCACAGCAAGCACAAAATTAATTGATTCCAGGTTTAAAAAAAATAGTGGAAATGAATTGACAGTACATTTACTTCCTGCCATGTTTCCTGATAATTATCTTTTAGAGATCCATTTCAATTACTTAAAAAAAATACACTTTCAATTTCAGGTTATTAACGGTGTTTTTTTCGAATTTTGTTGATTTATAATTATGAAATTTGTTTCTTATCAGGCAATATGTAAAATGTCGCATTAACATAACTATTATTATTTTATTTCAAAACGTCGCGAAGGCGAATATTTTTTACTCCTAGAGGCGCAATTACCGAAAGTGTTGTAATCGGTCGTTCGTCATCCAACCAAATCTGTGTAGGATTAAATCTTATAGAGCAGAAGTCAAGAAGGAGGGAAAAAAGTTAGGAAAAAGAGACTGCCGAGACGGGATTCCATTTGTTATCTTATTGTCATTCGGTTGGGATCTACCTGCGTTTTCGGGCTCGCGGATCGTTGCGCTATTGATGCGGGGCAGAGCAGAATGAGGAAAAGCCAAAGTCGCTGCTCCTTAATTTATCGGTGAGTCCTCGTTTTTTTTTATACGCCCAAACGACTCACAGCTTCTCCAGGCCAAAATAATTGTCTTACGTTGTAAATCAACGTCGCGCAATAGTGGAATTATTGGGCAACGGTCATCGTAAGGGGCCCGAGACATCCATAAGCGTAATTACAAGCTATACAATTGTTTCGGTTGATTCATGTCTGACCAGTTAATAAATTAACATGAGCAAGTAGCTGAAAAAACTGCCGTGTATCTACACCTTTAATGGCGCTGGCATAAAAATGAGAGGCGGTCTTAAAGAGGTTCATCGTTTCCACTGACAATATCTTAACGAAACCTTTGCTTATTAGGGAATGTGATCGGTTCGCGGATCCTCTTATAGTTTATTCACTTGAGAGTTTCATATCTCCTTTTGTATTGGTTTTTATTTGCTTGTCAATTATTATATTCTTACAAATGTATAGTCTGTCGCTCATTACGATTAATGAATTCCCCTGTGAAATTATTTAATTTGATTCGTGAAAAACGTGCATTGTTTTCTCAAGTTTATCATTTCATGGCGCCACATACCTTATTATTAATATTATATTCACAAAAAAAAATTATCATCGTTTTAGATTAAAATTTGTTGTTTAATTCAG
Organism: Kradibia gibbosae; assembly: GCA_018907135.1. NCBI lineage: Eukaryota > Metazoa > Arthropoda > Insecta > Hymenoptera > Agaonidae > Kradibia > Kradibia gibbosae. The sequence continues at coordinate 12,611,918 of JACCHX010000001.1, read as the reverse complement.
TGGTTAAAGTGTATATAAAATGCATGTACTACTAAGAGCTTGTTTAGATTTCTAGTATAATTATATTTTATAACACCTACTGTCAATCAAAACTTTCGAAATTTGAATAAACTCACAACAATACTAGAGGCACTGAAAATTAGCAAAATTCATTTAGAAACACTGTATTTTCTCAAATTTACGAAGCGTACGTCTAAAGATTTAAATAGGCGTATGTCCACTGTAACATAAAACACAAGCTATACCAACATATTTATTCCAGATTTCAAATGGAAGGGAATTTCGTTATGGTCGCTTGATTTGGAAATTTATATTCATCGTTCAATTACACACACGCGTTCCTCTCGTTATACATTGTTTAAACTCTCCTCCGTTCTATTTCCTTTTTATCTTCCGCATTGGACGGGATCCAGGATATATTTATCGTTGCTATGATTCATGAGATATTAAGCGACGAGGTTTCCTGGGAAAAAGCCGCCCGTTTAATAAAAGGAAGACCTCCTCCACAAAACTGTCCTTTCCTGCGCAAAAGCTACAATTGGGAGTGGAGGTGGGGAAATTGAGTACTCGTAACGAAAGCACGAGTGAAGCCATGATTGGTGTTGAGTTTGTTGCATCTTTTTTTCTTATCTTGAATTCTTATTTTTCTTGCGTAGCACGACTGTATGCGAATTGTAACGTTTAGCGATCTTTCGGAATAAGGCGATATAAATTCGCTCTCGTAAAATTTGCATCTTTATGTAAAGCTCAAACGATAGTATCTCCAGTAATGTATTATTATCGTGTGATTCGTGTGAATCGTTCGTTCATTATGTCGTCTAATAATTTCTATAATTTAACTGCATATCTGTTTGTTTTAACGCAGTATTTATCAACATATGAAAGTGAATAATACTTTTAGTTAAAGGAAACCAATTCGTTCTCATAATAATGGCTGATTATGTAAGTAAAAATATTTTAAAAATTGTATCGTTATCATTAACACTTGCTTATATATATATATATATATATATAATTTTTTTATTATAAAGGTATATAGCCAAGTATTATTTACAATTTAGTACTTTAAATTTAATTTAGCAATAAATATTATATACCAATATTCATTTCATATCGAAGATTATGTCACTATGATCATTGTTTGTTTCACACAGGTTGCAGTAGATTACATCTGTTAACTGATTTATGTTTGACAAGATTCAAATTACTCGTAGTATTTTTTATGCATCACTTAAAAGATTGGATTGTGCATTATATCATTGCAAGAAATAAAAAATATATTTAAACTAATACTTTTCTTGATATTTAAACTAAAACTGATTATTAATTTATTTCCTCTTTTTCATGTAAATGCAAAAAGATTTTTAAAGCGAATGGAAGGGAAAAAATTTTTAAACATAATTTTTTAATAATAAAAAATAAATACGCTCGTATCTACATATATTTAAAATAATTTATAAAATGTTCGATAATCTTTGACGCTCAAGCATTAAAAGGCGTATGCTGTGATTACTCCGATGAATCTTACAATAAAGTTTGAGTGTTCGTTGGCACGAGAGTCTTGGTGGGGGGAGGGGGTGTCGAGAGTGATCACGTGCGATTTTGAGTTGGCCTTTCTCTTACGGGTGTAACAATGACCGCCCTTTAATTATCGAAAAGCCGCGACGCTTTAAAGACTCTTCCTCAGTTCCTTTTTCTTCCTCTCGCTCTCTTTAACGGAGTATATAAAAGGTGACTTTAACACTTATAAAAAATGGTTTCGATTCCCCATACCATTTTGCACTTGGAATTAAAGATCGTTTAAAAAAAATCGATATTTGCCGACAAAAATGCCCTCGTGCCCCAATGAGATTGGCCTCTCGTCATACCTTTACAGTGTACGTATATATATATATATATGTGTGTGTGTGTGTGTGGCTGTGTGTGTGTGTGTGTATGTTGTTATGTATGTATGTATATCTATTTATATGTAAATATTATATATATATATATTTTGTTTGTACACCTGGAAAATTTTTTATATTGTTTAAAATTATATACGTATATATTCGATTCATTATATTCGATCATTTCCTGTATTGTAGACGGATTCAATTCCTTTCTCTTCAGGCATTTGGATGCATCCTGCATGAAAATAATATTGAGCTTGAGCTTCGCCACTAATTTATAAAAGACTTTATTTTTTGAAGAACTGGGTTATTTAAAAAAGTGAAATGCAAATACAATGATTTATCGTATTACTGTCGTATATATTTCAATAAAATTAATCCCGTTTTCTCCATCGGCTTACAACAAAAATCAGAAAATTCAAATTATGCATAACTTGTAGAAGATGTGATAATATTCTAGTTTAATATTGCCATTCAATGCGTTAAATATGTGTATCAAACTTACAAATCTGCATTTTCAAACATAAATCAATGTAATCTTTATTAGTTGTTATTACTTGCATGTCACCGTAGTTTCATTTATCATATGAAACACATTTCAAAACTAAAATATTGTAAAACGATTGCCCCTGGAAACTTTTCACGCAAACTTTTCCAATTTTGTTTAGTTAGAAGATGACAAGTAAATAGAAGACTTTGTGAAAAGAAGAGAAAAACGGCATCAGATGTGGGAGTGAAGCGGACATTGGGTGTAGGTCGTGCGAACAGTGTTTCGCTGTATTTACTAGGAAGTACACGTAAGTAGGCCTATACTAGCATTTTACACCACGGCTCTCGTCTGGGTTACGCCCATTTTACTCGCGCGCTTCTCTCTCATTTTCTCTGGGTGCATTTTCTCCCTGCCCGTGAAAAATTCCTCGCGAAAGGCGTTTCTTGCCCTTTTCGCCGATGGCCAAGATACTTGTACTCAACCAGCCTTTTTTTCTTTTCTTTATTATAACATTTGTCTGTACTGCGATTTAATCGTTATATTTATTCGCCGCTAAATGTATCTTATTCGATGAGATGACCGATTTTAATTTTATTGTTACGTCCGGATTAACCAAGTAATTTTTAAATTATTCTAACTGTAGGCATACCGAATCTGTATTTTAGAGTGAAATATAATTTAAGAGGATATGAGTATTTTAAAAACTTTTTCAAACTTTATTAAAGTTAAAATTTTTTTAGTAAGTATACACCGTCATTTTCGTGTCACTTCATTTTTAAATATTTACAAAAAAAATGTATATAATTTTGAAATTTTTTATTTCATTGTAAATTATAATTTTTATTAATTATTTAAATTTTTTACTTAAAACTTGTTTTCCGTATAATTTCTTGAAATACATTAATTGACGACTTTACTGGTCATATGTAGTTGGTAAAAATACAATAAAGACAAAAGTATTTATTAAATATTGAAGTTATGCAGGCTTATTTTGAATATTGTCATTTAGATACCGCTAATTACTAACTTTTAATGATAGAAATAATACTTTCTTGGATTTTTAAAGAACGATTACTCTATTCCAGTTAGAAAATTATATTATAAGAGTAAAATTATCATAGTAATTAATTAATAATTTGATATTAAATTCAGAAAATATAACTTTGTTCGAATTTTTTCGAATTGTTCCCAAATATTTGTTAAAAGATAAATATATAATATGCTAAACGACAAGATGTGAAATCACTTATATATGATTATTTAAATGCGCATATTTTATGAAAAAAATTACAAAATACATAAATATTTTTTAAAAGAAAGTTCCTTCAATGAAAATTATGTTACCATAAAAAGTATAATTATACAAACATTCTGAAGGTTCACACTCCTTATGTAAAAATTCAGAATGTTTTTACCTCGTTCTTACCTACGTTCTTTTTTGTTTTTAATGAACAAAAACCTTAGTTGAGAAATTGAAACTGAAGATATTTAACATTCGACATTTAATAATAGATATATTAAGTACCGTAACGGCGATGCACAGAACTACTTATAGCGATCGTCTTACTCGATGAATTCACTACCTACTTTATTTGTGTAAAGGCTACCTTCTAATACACACCGGTGCTTATGAAGTACGTATTATAGAATTTCATTTTATATATGTTGCACGTATTAGCGACACTTCTGAAAACTTTGGTAAAGCTGTCAATGTCTAGTATTAAGCAGAAAATACGGAGTAAAAGCCATTGAATTTCGAATTTGAAGGCTCTCGGTAAGTGTATTCATTTGTCATTAGGGTCGCTCAAATGAAGCGCATTAGATTGTCGGTAAAAGCCGAGCGGTACATCCTCCGAGCATTTCGTGCAAAGAGATCTAGAACTTTCGTTGATTCCCTGTAGAATGCTTGAAATGTCGATGCGCATCGGATCGTCGAAACTTTTTACACGCGACGTTAAACAAAATTACGGAAACGGTTGTGTCGCGTGCGTGGGACTACACACACGAACTTTCCCAGCCGAAGGGCTAATAATGTAAAGAAAAGCCTCTTAAACTATCCGGACGAAAATGATGAGCATTTACTTACTCACACGTATGCACGAGAAAGGGACACCTTGGAGGAAGGTAGCGACGGGCGCGTTCCCGATTCATTTTGCCCTTCCTTTCCCATCATCGAGGCTCCACTCTAAAAATCGAGTGAGCTTCCTGCGCTTTCCTCTCCGGTGTTACGGATTGCTCGCGCATTGCCCGGATCGCGCATGTTTTTATTAGTGGTTTGTATTACGAGCAGATGTTTGATTTGGGCTGACAATGGCTGGGTACGAGCCTTGGGTTGTTAGCTGCCATTGTAGGGAAACGGATAACAAAAGATTGGGGATAACTCGCGCGTGCGCCGCCCTCCCCCCCTATCGCGGTTCTCTCGGCGGATTGATGGAGGGTCCGTTGGTTGGCGGAAGGGAGGGGGTGAGGGAGTTGAGAGAGGCGCGGCTGCGAGAATCGAGGAGGAGGAGACGACGCGGCTAATTTTCAAGTTACGAAGCCGAAGGGATTCGGAGAGCGGGAGGATCGGTGAAATCACGGTGCACGAAATTTTTGTCACCAAATCGGCAACCGAAGGTACCTTAGCCAGCCAAACGGAGTATCTAACTTTCTTCCATTAGCTTCTAATCCAATGGAGGTTCAAAGTGTGTGGATACTACGTGTACCTGCTCTACGAGATACAGGGCCCCAATAATGCTTCTATCAAACTGGGCAGGGATAATATCGGATGTTGTCTCTTTTTTCCCTTTTAACGTATTTCGTTCCACTTATTCAGTATCTGCTTGTACTTCTACTTTCATTGCGTGTTCGCCTATGGATTAAAAATCTTACGGAATCGTGAAACTGATTCAGTTGAAAGGAAGGTATTTACTTTGAGTGTGGCACGGCATTCAATTTATCGGAGATTGATTTAAATAAAGCTTTTGACTGGCCTCGGTCGAACAACCGTTCCTTTCTTTTCCCATTTTTTTATCATAACAAAGATTGATTCGCGTATGTTTCGTGCGCCATTGTGTAACAACTTGTAGCAAATATATCGATATAAGCGTTCAGTTTGCACTGACATGGGGTGTGTTTTCTCACCCGACAAGGGCGGTAACATAATACTTCAGAGACTTAGCGTCGGCTAACAAATTTATGCAAGGTTTCTTATAGAAAAGTCATTTTGCCAATCGTCTCTTAAATGCGGGTTTCCGGTTTTTAAATCTATGAAGCGCTCGTTGAAAAAGGAGACGTTGCCGCAACCTGAATGAATGTTGGGATGCTGAAGTTATAATTGCGACGGCCGCGAAAAATCATCCCAGAAGCTGCTAACGTTTTTATAAAGTTCCGAAACGTTAAGTAGTTATCGCCCGATGGCTCTGGCTGACAGTAAGGGATTTTACAATGGATCCACATTGTGAGACCGTGGCATGCATGCGCGCCTTTTATGCCGTGTTACCTGTCTGCTCTTATAAAGCGTTACGCAACATCCTCCGATTTTCATTGTCCAGCATCGTCACGAATTATACATTCGTTTCAATTTATGATGCTGTATGATTTACATTCATCCGTCACACGTACATACCGTGTTTCTTTTTCTCTCTCTTTCTTTCTCTCCCCCCACTCGATCTCTTCCTTTAGAGCGCTTGCGAGATTATATTTGATAAAAGGTCACTAGTACTTTTTATTTGAATGAGAGAAACAATGAGAGAGAGAGAGAGAGAGAGAGAGGCTGAGAGAGAAAGGGAGGAAGAGCGTAAAGGAAACCGAGGAGGGAATGCAGCCCTTGCAAAGTACCTATATTTTATAACGACGTACTGTACATAAATTTTCGTTCATGATAACTATAAGAATTACAACTTATACATCTAAAGACATTCAAACTTTTTTCATCTTTTTTTTTTTTATTCTGACATTAAATTTCTATTGAAATGCAAAAAAACTTTATTCGACCAGACGAAATTTTTTCTCAATCTAATAAAATATTTATTTGGCATTCGCTTGTATTCTTGGAACACTTAAAAATGTAAGTTTGATGCTTGAATTTTTGCAGAAAATAAGGGAACTAAAGGCTTAACATATTTGGCAAAAACTTTTTATTTCTGTTCCCACACTAAAACAAAAGCGTATAATTTGTGTAGTACTTCGATCAGTCAGAAATTCATTTGTGTATTCAATATACAGCATTCTTAAATGTGAGGTTTTAATTTAAAATTCTGTCCTTCATTACACTAGGATTTTCATGTATCCCTTGAAGAGCACACAGCAAAAAATAAAGGGTTCTGAAATGCTTAGAGCTTTGACTGAGAAATCATAAAATGTGTAGTCGGGGGTGAAACCATCGGCGGTCGATGCGCTGCCCGAGTATTTAACTCTCGTTTGCGGTCAGCCAAACATGATTCCTGTCGTTTGTCCCCGGTTCGTTCCGACTCGACGAGAGCGAGGCTCACAGCCATTGTTGTCTTTCCCAGCACGGTATTGCCTTTTTTTCGTCCTCTCATCGAAGTACGTAATGAACATAGAATAGTGAAACGTGAACTTTCGCTTTTACATATGCTTTTTTAGTTGCTGTTCCATTTTAGATTTGATGTTTTATACGAAAATTAAATATTGCGACTTGGGTTAGCAAAAGTTAATGCTTGTTTTTCGATTGCCGTATCCATTCAAACACAATGTATGAAAGCTTGGACTATGGCATAAAAGAGCATGTAACTATTGAAAAATAACATCCTCTTGTAGGTAAAAGGTATAATTTTTTATAAACAAATGATACACTTTTATTCCATACAGCTCTTGAAATAGGCTTACATCTAACTGCTAATAATAGTTGAGTTACAATTGTTTTATAGAACTAGAAGAATGTTGAAATGTATGAATAAAAAACTGAGTACAGTAATTGCGCTTAAACTATAAATTCCATATTAAATATACTGTGTTAAAAAAATTATTGTTATTTTATCAATTATTGATAACAAATAATTAATTTTAACGAGGTTGTGTAATCCAGGTTAAGAATACAGAATTAAGAGAAGAAAATATTATTTAGAAATGTTTCAAGCGTTTGAAATATAAAGTAAGTATTTACGAACAATTGATTAGCTTTGAGTGGGCTTAATTATGACTTATTCGTAGCCAATTTAACAGGTAGTCAGGTGCTTCCCACGTAGTCGGCAGTCTCCTCCTTCTCCCCTCCAATCCCACCCATTCGTCCTTCTTTACACATCAACGATCAGATGTGATGCGAGCGTAGGTGCGATTAGCGGTTTGCGTCAAAGGAAGCGAGAGATCAGGAAGATAATCGTCTACCTATTGATCGCTCGTGATAACAAGCGAGTTGGCTGAACATAGGCCGGAAGCGCTATTTCTTGCCCATTGAAGGAAAACGTCATCTTCCCTTGTGCGGGACTAAACCATGGGTGTAATTCTTAACGAGCGACCTGTTGGCGAGTTTACGACGCCGCCGCTTATCCAACAATGGGCTCACGCTATTGTTGCCGGGTTCGTCAACAATAGCGATCGAGCAATCGATTAAGTCTGCATCCTGGTGATTTTTGGGGAGCTTCTTTGGCAGACGGCCAATCAAATCACCGGCGCGCCACGTGAGGGACTGAAATACCGGTCAATTACAAACGTTGGCTCTCGAGCGATAAAAAGTTTTGCGATATTTTACGAGAAAGCCCGTCGGAAATATTGGCAACCGATTTCTCGAAATATTAAAATGCTTTTATGAGTGCAGTAAAAAAGATTACAGATTGTACACTAATATTATTATTTATCTGTATTTAAACTGTAATAAAAGTGTGTAGATTAAGATAAATAATTGACTTATTATGGAGAGTGCAGTCCCTTTATTACTTTCTCTTCACCGTGAAATATGTATTTTCAGGAATTCCGAGCTAATGCGCCTCCGAAGGTAGAGATTCACCAGAGCGTATCGTAAAGCGATGCCAAAAACTCATCATACTGACATTTGCGAACGTGTAATTTTCCGTGGGAAGTTCGACGGCTTTTTCGGAGCCGCACGGTACCGGTTAACGACTCCTCGGCCCGATGGAAACACACTCGTCAGCGGCCCCGTGTGCGAGACCAAAACGGGTAAATAGAGAAGCGGGAGGCAGTGAGCAGAGGTGCGCGTCGATTATTCGTGGGAGGTCTGGTGACGAGAAGGCAATGGTCGCGCGATGCTACGAGGAGGAAACGCCGATCGGGTCCCAAGGAACGGCGCGACTCCCGCGGGCAGTAGGCGTCTCCGGTCCCCAAAGTACAGGGAAAAACGTTGAGGATTAGACGTGGAAGGATGCGCCACGGGGGGGAGGGCAGCCTCGGCGGTGCTCTATTAATTACATATCGTTACGCATAATCAGGCTCGTGGCCCTCGGGCTCTGGGGCGAAAATCATTACGGGTACACGGCCGTTGGGCCCCGCCCCTTTTCTCTCCTCGCGTAAGTGGCAGGTCAGCATCGGCAACTTGTGTGGCGCTTTCGACGGCTCCGCGCCGCGCCATTCGATTAGCTCGCACTCGGGTATAAATAACGGGACGATGCTTATTCGTCGCGTCGCCTCCCTCCCCTGCGCCCGCCGCCCGTCGTCAAAGCGCCGCACAGCCCCTCGTTTCTGCAAATTTTTCGGCGTTCGGCTTAATGGAGCTGTTCGCCGGGAAGTGCGAGGCGCGATGGCGTCAGCCGTTACCGCGAATCGAACAATGGATCTTGGCGCTCGACATCGCTCCTGTGTGATAAGATATGTAAAGTGGTTGTTTGGGTGTCGGCGGACAGGGGCGGCAGGCAAGGCGGTGATGAATTTCAACTATTTCTGGAATGCCAGGCGCTGACGAATAAGAGCGAGCGAATGAATAATTTTTGCGCTTTGAGATGGCGCCGATAAAAATGGAAAAGCCGAGGGGTCGATTTGATAGAATTAGAGCCTTGTGGCACGCAGCGAGTAAGTATCACAATGACCTTGCGACAAGAAGAGCAAGTGCAAGTGTCAAGATATATTTCATCGCAGCGATATATCGCATGAAACGACCTTATCTCAGAATACGTTGGCATCTTAATTATTTTATACTTTGTTTTAAACTTTGTAATTTTAGGGATAATTAGGGCACCGCCTCCTCGAATCTGTACGCAAGGAGAAAAGAAGTAAATTCATAGAAGAAGGAGACGCGATACGTTCAAAATTAATTCTCCTATTCTATTAGATAAATAATCTTCGATTATTTTTTCAGCGAAATCTATGAAGCCACTGCAATCGAGAAAAAAAAAACAAAAATAACAGATGAAGAGAATGAGAGAGACAGAGAAGACGCGACGAGCATGATAGGAAAAAAGTAGAGAAAACATCCGATAAAAATTTGTTGGATGGGACTTTGTGCGTAGGGAAAAAAAAGGATGTGTGAATAAGGAGGCGCGAAATTCAAATTTGAAAGCGGCCCTCGTTATGAGTGCATATATCATTGGCACTCTTGAGACTTTCGTAAATAGAGATGTGTGTGCGCGCAGTCGTGCCGCGAAAACGGGTATTAAACCCGCGGTAAAACCGATGTATACGCCCCAATGAAAGAGACAGTACAACGGTCAGCGCAGAAGATAGAATAAGATAGGCATAAATAGATTGAGAGAAATGAATAGATAGTTAGCAAAACAGATAGATAAATATATATATATATATATATATATATATATAGAGAGAGAGAGAGAGAGAGAGAGAGAGATCATAGTAATCCATGGCTTGCTTTCTGCTTGGATCTATACTGCGCACGGGATTCAGAAAAAGAGGGTACACGCATGTACATAGTGAACGAGTGAGACTAAGAGAGTAAGAGAGCCGTAGAATGGAAGAGAAAGAATGAAAAGACGAAAGAAAAAGAGAGCGACACGAGAAGGGGAAGGAAAAAGAAAAAGCGAGTCCGACCGTGAGTGAGAAGGTGCTCGAGCGAGCAGGAGTGAGCAGGAGAAAAATAGATAGAGGGAGAGAGAGAGAAAGAGAGAGAGAGAGAGAGAGAGAGAGAGAGAGAGAGAGAGAGAGAAGAAGCAGGCGGTGCACGGGTAGGATCGCGTAGAGGTAACATCGTAGAGAGGCTGGGACCTGATCCCAAAGGTAGGAGCACTTGGTAAGGCCAGTCCATCGCGGGCCCTCCTCTCGTTCGAACGAGCGAGCCTGCGAGCGAGTGAGCGATTAAGCAAGCGAGCGAGCAAACGCAGGTACGTACGTACGCACGGACAGGCGGACGGACGGACGGAAGGCGCGCGCCGCGGCGCTCGAATCACGCACACAAGGAGCCGCGCGCACGCATACGCGTCCCGGTCTTTCGCACGGCGGCCCATGTGGGGCTCACTCGATCACGAGAGGCCGCGCGACCCGCTGCTGCTACTCCGTGTATTGGCGCGCGCGCGCGACGATGAGGTGCGTCGAGGGTGAAGGGCCGCGGGCCCGGCGCCCGAGGTGACGGGCCCGCCCGGGCCAAGTGACGTGCCGCCCTCCGAGGAATGCGCGGCCCGAGGTTAACCAACCACTCCATGCGCCCGGTGATGTAAGATGCGTCGGGCTGACATCGCGGTGACCGCGATTGCCCTCCTCATACTCGGGCAGATCCAGGGCCCGCGACACTCCAGGTGAGATAAATCCTCGGCGGCCGCCGTCGGCTCCGTCGAGAGCCGGCCCACCACCCCCCCGACCCACCCCTCGACCCACGTTTTGCAATCGTGCCACTACGATCCTGCGATACTGTCCCCTTCTGTCCATCGTCCGTTAGTGACTCTGCTATTCTGGTCTTAGCGCAAAAGACGCGGACTTTTTTGCGCGACAGGACTTTGGACAAAATTTTGCGGCCCATCTCCTCAACGCGAACGTTGACATCTGTGTGCTTTACAAACTCGCCGGAGATCGACGAGTTCTCTGTGACGTTTGGCGACTTTGATCTATCACTATATTAACCAAAGAAAAGAAGAACTGGCAGTAGTTAACTCGTAATTATAATACTTTTATAAAAATTTACTTTATCGGAATTAATTTATACCAATGTGTATGAATTTTATGTTTGTTGCAATCCGAGAGCTCCATTGGCCGTTTCAAATTATAATTTGAATCATAATTTTATTATTGAATGTAAAATCGCTCTATCAGTAATCGTGTAGTTTTCTAATAAAAATAATTTAAATTATATTACAGCCTCAAAATTAAGAAGTCGTTTTTAAATAATTTGCTCGATATTTGTATTCAGCACCATGGTTTTGAGTGTTTTTATTAATTTTTTTTTTAAAACGAGTAGCTGGCATAGTATGGAAAGTCCAATCGAATGATCATTTAATTTGAAAATTAATTTCTACAAATTTGTATGTGTAATTAGTTCATTAATTATCTCTGAATCATAAGCAAAAAAGCAAAGATAACTTAAAAGGAAATCTACGTTGTAATGGTAATATCTTGTCAGCTGCTTTAATTATGTCTCCTGTTCAGTATAAGGTAATATTCTTACATTTAAAAAATATTTAAAGTTCACTTCGAGTCCAACTATAAGCATAACAATCCTTAAAAGCAACCCAGTCTATCAGTTTAACAAACAAGTTTAACAAACGTTATAACATTCGCCTACGGCTAACCAATATCAATTAATATTCGAACAATTACATTGCCTCGAATGCGTTTGTAAAACGAGGATGGACCACTGATCATTTATTAGCATTTATCTGATGATCAGATTTGTAAAAATTTCAATATCTACGCCTCTCAAGCTGCTCACCGTTTATATTTAATTTGACATTTCAAGCCGTTTTAATCATAGATCACACGTCACTGCGGCAATATCACACATCAGCCGATAATCAGCTATGAGGTGTAAAAACAAAGAATGCGCTTCCCAAGACCTCTTCGCCGCGAGATCGGCCAAGGTAGATACTACTTCCGTTTGTCAGCGTCCGGAAACAATCGAGGTCTGGCTCCTTCATCTCGTCGGTTCATCGATCATCGGCAGATTACTATCAGGGGGCCGCGAACGGTAGAAAAGAAGCCGCTCGCTGGACTCTCGTAGTTCGACCTTTGGTATGCGCGGTCCGACGCACCCCCGATCCCCCGTCACTGTCACGATTCGATAGCAGCCCCTTGGCCGGAGCTCCCGGATTCGAGGGCCACGCGCCTCACTCGTTACTGCCGCCGACACCATTATCCTCGCATACGGTTACTCTGTTGGCCGACGGGACAATGGGGCGCGAGTGGGGCGACAGCGGCGCGAAATAAAAACGGCGTTGTGCAACCGCGGATATTAATCGCTTGTTAGCCGCGAGACAATCGGCGCGTGCCCGGCGAGCGTCACGCCTTGTCACTGTAGATTCCCGAACAATCGCCCGCGGCACTGCGCGGACCTCCCAGAGGAAGACGCCGACGCCGGTCTAACGCCGACGCCGCGTCGCCCTTGCCTCGACGGAAGTGAGCCCGCCTCCGCTTACCCAGGCCCCTTTCTCGGACTCTATTCGTTTCTTTTTTTTTCTTTTTTCCTGCTTTTGCTTTGTTTTTTTTTTGTTATCTCTCTCTTTTTACATTTTTTTATTTTTTTTTTTATTTTTTTTTTTTCACTTTTTTTTTTGGAGCGCGCCAGGACGCCCTTGATCGCTCTAATCCGACAGCCGCGCTCGGGCTCTTGATTTTAATAACGTACTCAGCGCGCCGCTGCCAAGTCATTTCTTACGTCTTACCGGCTTTCTATTCCGTGAGTTTTTCTTGTTTATCGTACGGTGCTCGTTTAATTGAAGGACTTCCTGCGCTTTTTGTTCTCAGCGCTTTTTATGGGAAATGTTTCCGCGTCATTGTACTAGTTGTATTCCATTCGTTCGCTAGAACTATTGGGAATTTTAGATTTGCAAATCTATAGCTGTCGATGCGAGTGATAAAACTCTTTATGCAAACGGTTTTTTCCAATACAACTAAATACTAGATATAGGGCTAGTATTTATATAACCGAGCCATGGGTGTCTCACCAATTATCATATACGACATAATTGTCATTATTATATCGATTATAAATTACTTCCACAGATCTGCTTAGCGCTATATTCTTAAAATTAATACTTTCTACGCTTAAGCGCATTGTACTTCTAATATAAAAATAGCCAATATAACACGTAGGCTATAATTCTCATAAATGAAGCAGAAGACACGAAGAAATCTTGTTAGATGGCACATCATTGCATGCTCTAATTTGCGCCCTCGTGTGAAAAATATTTTGCACATTTTCTCTTTTGTCTTCTGGTAATAGATTCATGAACAAAGCAGAGCTGTTTCTTTATACATATCAATGAAAATTGTAAATCTCGGTAAAAAAAGCTTCTTCCCGCAATCCTTCATTCACGTCTCATGAGAATTATTTACAAATCAGAAATTTCATTCCACTTAAATTGACATTAACTCTGTCATTAAAATCATTGTCAAACAGCGTTAATGATTAAACCCGGCATCGTGACGGTTTATCAAGTGCCGTAATTAACATGGCTGTGTATGCATTACGATTCACGTGATATAACAGGAGAAGGAAATCAGTCGAATTTTTGCCCGGGAAAGCGCTAAACTCGTTTCCCCAGGCTAAGAGTCCACTTATACATGCAGCAATTCACTCGTACAAAACCTTGCGTGTGAAAAAGTCCTGCGGCAATCGATATCGGCACTCGTTGCTGAATTTATACGTTTTGCACAGGAAGGGAAAGGATCTTCGAGTATACTGATTTATCGACCAATCAAAAGTCTATAGATCAACATCCGTAGAGGCGCCTAGTGACACAGACACGTTACTCCTTTCCCGAGAAGTACTTATAACATTAAATATTTGCTTTGTTCCTTTAGTTACTAGCAATTTCTATTAAATCTTTTTTAGCTGTAAGTTCGCGATAAATTTTTTTGGGCTTGGTAAACGTGATAAACTTGCTTACAAAGTGATTGTATTTACACCTCCTTTGCAAAAATGATTCGGCTCAATTTAATTACTCTTCGTATAGATGTATATGCATTTTATAGAGCTTCCGTGTGTTGACGTGGCTATTAAAAACTTGGGTTACACCTGCATGCAAGAGTTCATAAATTGTGGCGATAATTAAATTGAGAATTTTCACAATTCTCCATTTGGAAATATATTATCTCTTGTTACTTAGTTCTCTTGGTAATGAAGAAAGCAGAGCAAAAATTATACGTATTAAATGACCATTAATCAAATTTCTTCACTTATTTTTTAAAATCTAATATCTTGATTCATGTTACAGATTATTGTTTGTAATAACAAAAGGTAAAAATTCGTACCTTACAAGAGACTACGATCTTAAGGATCATAAAATATATTTTACCTTTATGATTGCACTGTTATCTTTATTTTTTAAGTCATGTACAGTGTAACAATAAGATATTGGGTAACAGATTGAGAATATTTTATTAAAATAAAAGAAAAATCTTTAAGAGTTATTGGTTACTTTCGATAAGATCATAGCTTAAAAACAATTCGACTCATCGAATACGTACGTACAACGTATTTTAGTTGCATTCTTTTTATAATATATAAAGGATAAATTATTGTTTTTTACTTTTTAATCCAGAACAATATCTAATATTTATAAAAACGCACACAAAAATATTGTACACAAATATATGTAGTATAATATAATATTATAATAATAATAAAACTTTTTAAATAGTTATTTATATCGATCACACTGACCAAAACAAGCATCCAATTCTTTATATTCTAAATTTCATTCTCTAATAAGCTGATATAAACGGTTTAATAAGTTCAGTTTTAATAAAACAGGTATTAAAGGATATTAGGTATATCGTTTATTAAATGGCACTATATTTCTACAAACGTTTTTAAACTAAAAAATGTCTGCATAACAGCTGAAAATATAATTTACGTCACGTGATAAATAACGAGTGGAAAGCCGCTCCTTACTTTATCATTAAATTACGATCAATTTCAAATCAATGGTTACCTCAATCACAAAACATCAAGGCCGTACTTGAAAATGCAAAATTAAAAGAAAAATACTAACAGCTGAAGTAAAAAAAAGAGTCATGAATACGTACGTACTTACAGACAATGTACTATGGAAAGATCGTGAAAGAAAAAGCACAGCAGCCAGTATGAAATGAAGTATCGAAACCAGATAATCCGGGAGAGAAAAGATGTCCTGTGGCGAAGCTCAGCGGCTCTTGAAATAGCGTCGCAAGATAAGACGGCATTAGGGATTCGCAAGTGTCTTCATTCGGCCTCGGCAGCATCCACCATTTATTAAAGCCCCGTTCGAAAGCCCGGTCCAATGTCGTCGCGCGCATCACCTTTCTTTTGTATAATTGTGTTGAGGCTGCATGGAGTAATGAACCTAATTACAATGATAATTTAAGAAATCCTCCCGAGAGTGTGCCTAGTTTATGGCATGGGGGCGAGCGAACGCTTTCATTAGCCTGGACAGGCTGCAGTAATGCCTGTAATGCGATGATGTATTCTGGGCTGTTTACTGAAAATTATTTACGATTATTGTGCCTTCGTGTGCGTTGCGCCATTGCCAAATGTTTTCTTAAGTCACGTTTTATCGCTGTCGTGCTGATAATACTCAAAACATCTTATACGTGTATAATCCTAATTTTGCGTTTGCGTTATGTAAAATTATATTTTACTAATTTACGTTCTTTACTTTCATAGAGGGTGTAATTTAAAGAAGCTTTTTTAAAATTTTCTCATTTTAAATGCTGATTGAGCGCATGTTTATTGTCGTACGAAAACCTGACTTTGTATGGAAACGTCTTATTTTTTTTTTTTTTTCATCTACGAAAAGAAATCTAATTAAAAATCATTGTGACGAGGAATATACATCGAGTAATATGATAAATTTTTTGCTGGAATATATATATATATATATATATATATATATATATATTAAATTAGCGCAGAAAGCAATCGGATGCTTAACATGTGAAGAAAAAATTGAAAGAAATTCACTGGTGATTTATTTGAGTACGCTTTTATCGAAATTCAAGTAGGAGAACTAATAAAACATTTTCGATAAAATCCAATTAAGCGAGAAAACGTCGCTCTTGAAAATGTAGGAGAATAAAAAAGTAATTTAAAATTATCATACGAGAAGCACCCCTGAAGTATGTTATTCAGTTGTATGCGTGTACATAAATAAGCGAGCAAGCAACAGTGTGATAAAAAGTACTTTGTGCAGATTTTTTCAATGCGCACACGAGAGTAAAACAAAGGGGCAAGCTGAATGTCAAACAATGGCCGTGGCTTATACTAAAGGTACTTCTTCACGGAAAAGCATTTGAAGGCAAATAAGACTTTTTCTACTTTTTCACAAATTGCCAGTGACGCAGCGGGAGAGAAAGAGATGACAGGAACCTAAAACCACGAGTAGGAATTTTTTCAATGAGGAGTCCGGCGACAATTTACCAAAGCGTGCCTTGTTACACGTCAACTTCGACCAATGGCCGTAAATCGTTCTTCCCCACGGAAGAAATCACTCGTTTACACGGGTTTTATAATACGAGCCGTCGAATCCGTCCGAATCCTATTAAGACATTATATGACAGAGCGCTTATTTATCGGTACTCGCGTATAAGCCACGCGGGCCCTCGTTTTTGTGGAGAACCGGGAAAACGCGTTTTTTCTGCTCCCAAAAGCGATTAAGATACTCACACTGGCGTTATCCCGTAATCTCGTTTAACCCGGTCATATAAACTTGAAGAGCTATTAGAGGACGACACCTTTGTTCTATGAAAGTTCCGCCAAGGCGACTGTATTTCTTCTGATTTTTTTTGCTTTACGTAAGCCGTGCGCCTCTTTGTATAATATACTCGTTATCCGACACGCGATGGAATCGGGCATTTATGACTTGATTTTCGGAGATATCATCTTGTGAATTGGCTTATAAAATATTTCGATGTAAAAATTCTACTGCTTTTTTCTGTCCTTAATTTAAATTTATATTAAACAAAAAGATTTATAAATACGGAAAGATAATAATTTCATACTAACTAAGGTGTTGTTTAAAAAAAACAATTGATTTTTATCACGAACAATGTATTGATTTTTGAACTACAATTATACAATTCTAAAAACACATTTCTTATAAAAATATTTGAGGTAGAAACTTGCTAAGAGTATCATGTCGTACTAGAAAATGCGAGAATATATTCAATATAGAATTTTCAAAAACCGAATAAAAAGTTTTATTTATTACACATAATTCTTCTAAATGTTAACCAACTCAATATTAATTATTCTTTTATAAAAGAAGAATCAATATTAGTCAATATAATATAATATAATCAATACTACTGCAAATGTCTTTAGCATAAATTCTTAAAATACGATATTTTATTTCATAAAATTCTGCAAATTAGCTGTTATTCATACTTTTCTATCAATCTTTATTGCCCGAATTTGTATTTAGGTCAAACAATAATTTACTTTATAGAAATAATACATATTTATATTATTATAATACATACAATTTATATTAATTGTGTAGAATAGGTATGATTTAAAATTATATTAAAAATCATTTTCTAAAAGCTACAATAATTTAATTTTACTAATGGTGAAAAGTGATATACTATAAAAGTTATCTTACACAAATAAGTTGTGAATTTTAATGTAAATAAAAAAAAAATCTTCTGTCAAAAAAATTAGAAAATGGATATTAAGTGATAAATGTACAAATAAATTAAAAAATAACTTAAAATTAGCACTAATACCATTGAATATTTGTACTGAAATACTTAGTGTTTAAGTTGTATGCATTTAAAATACATATATTTTATAAAACATTTAATTTATGCAATTTCACGCATTAATTTGTTGCTAGAATCGATCAATAATAAATACATGTAATTTAACTTTGAATCGTAATAATTATCATTTTAATAAACTATCACCTGTGGTAAGCGAGAAGGAATATACGAAAATGATTAATAAATTTATGTTAATAAGAGTATTGCGTATTTTCTACAAAATACATTGCCAAAGATCACAAATTTTTTTACAGTTGAATTCCTTACTGAACTCTGAATTATTAAGTAAAATAAGTTAAGTAATTCTAAAAGTATAATTAAGCAATATCTTAACAAAAAGATTAGAGTATTGAGATTTCATTGTGAAAAATATTATATAAGTAGTTTTTAAATATTTGATGCATTTACTTATCTATTTAAAGTTTTTTTACAATATTATTTAAATAAGTTCCTAGTTCGTTTTAAATAGCTTCATTATTGTCAAATAGTTTTAAATGATATTGTAGGGCCATCAGTAATACTAAAAAAACTGCGCTTATAAGTAATCTTTTAGATAATGACAATGAATTACTAATCTTTATATTGTTGTGTGTATCTGTAAAACAAGTATTCTCACGTGTTTACGCAAAACATAATTTATTTTAGTTGGCACGAACTTAAGAGAACTACCTGCTTAGAAATTATCAGATTATTTCAATGTTATTTTATAAGTCTGTTTAGCACAAGTCCATTTATATTTCTTGTTTAAGCAACGTATCACGACTGCTACTTTTTTCTTAACGCTTTAACGCATTCATTCATTGCATTATTAAGTATCGCTCGGTCGCGCTCTTTAATCCATGAGGAAACGGACGGTTAACCTCCTGTTCCAATTCTTTTCTTTCTCATTTTTTTCCCAATTTGCACGACCTCTTTGGCACCCTTTCCTTCAGAGCGCCCAAACGAAATTCATAGAATAAACATCTACAGCAAAATCCGCTAATTCTCCGATAAATCGGTGAATCATCGCATCACCACCTGCAATTCGGAGTCGTCACTCTAGGCCTGCCTACGGCTCCCACTGGATTTCGGAAGCTGCGAGGGAGTAGCAGCATCGTGAAGTGCGTAAGAGGGTACGAGCCCTCAAACTCGCAGTCAGAGAACACACTAGTGACGATAAGGATCAGGACAAGCGCCGCGAGGAGGGAATGCCCCAGGGAATCGCGAGCGAGCGCGCGCTCGCACTTGTGGGAACCTCGATGCGTTTCGCGCTCGAGGCTCCTGGGCGTCCTCGGCTGTCTCTTACTGTCTCCCCCCCCCACCCCCCCCTTCCCCCCGCCCTCTTGGGCCGAGGGCGTGTTACGCCGCGTCGTTACATATGTAGAAGTGCGGGGGAAGAAGCCTTGAGGAATGACCGCGGGAGTAATCGAAGAGGTCCGCTCCCGATTGCAGCGTACACACAAAAACCGGTAAAAGCTGGGAGGCAAGGCACACGTGTATATTCGACGAGGACCGATGGGATTTTTGCGGGAGGGCCAAGGAGACGAGACGAAGAAGAAGAGGAAGATTCGGCGAAAATCCAATTAAAATAACCGGGGCGCTCTCTTTCTCTTTCTCTCTCTACAACCAGCTCTCTTGCTCACTCTCGCACTCTCATGTTGTGTGCGCATTTACACAAAATGCACGCGGCGTCTGTCAGAGGGCAAGAGAGAGAGAGAGAGAGAGAGAGAGAGAGAGAAACTGAAAGAGGAACGGAATCGCGTACTTTGAAATGAAAAAAGCGGTGATGGGGGAGGGCCGTAGAAAGAATGAGAGTCGCGGCAACAAAGCGTCATTAAAATATCCTCTCTCCCTCGGTCCTCCCACCCTTTTGTCCACCCCACCCCTCGCTATGCTCTCAGTTACTTACTCACTCACTCGCTCGCTCCATCGCTTTCTCTCTCTATCCCTCTCTCTCTCTCTCTCTCTCTCTCTATCTTCTCCTCTCGTACTGCTGGCCCGAAGAGATTCCACAGTAGTAGAACTCTCATGGAATATTCAGGCTCGCGCCACCGTCGACGTTCGCCAGTTCAACCAGTTTGACACGCGTAACGTGCATATGACGAGATACGAAAAATACCGACCAATTCCATTTTTATTGTCATGGATCCTCTATACCACGTCGCCGATACTTTACAACAAGGCTGCGCTTTTTCTTTAGCATTTTCCGCTGTTGGAACTTATCTTATTATTCCAGAGTAGACAAAAGATCGCGAATGCCGGAATCTTTCGGTACTCTTGAATAGATATAAGCTCGCTGCTACCCACTACGTTAATGTTTTATTGCTCTTCATTCGGGTTTCAGGCGCACAGGTAGATGCTGACGGTTGCGTGCCTTAGTTGATTTTACGACAGGTTCTGCGCTATAGCGATGACTCGTGGCTTCGATTTGGTTAATTCTTAACGGATGCTCTAATCTCACTTTCTCTATTATCGACTTTCAAAAACAATTCAGTTATCTATGATTATCGAATACTGTCCTTATTTTCGTATCCTTAGACGCGTTTTTGTTAAGAGAGACCGAAAGAAAATCGTTATTTAAATTGAAGCTTCTGCCTGTGAATTAAAAGTTCTACACATTTGTACGGTTAGTGTCGACGAATGTTAGTGGCAACAACTCGAAGCTGCAGAGCGTGAACTGAAAATAAGTGTAATAAAAATCACATCACCAAGATTTCAAAGTAAAAATGTAACAGGTTATATTTTAATATTCGGATTAATATTCAGGCTGCTTCCATTGAAGATGTACACATTTTTTATAATTTTCATATGGAATTAAGTCTAATCGCTTGGCAATTACCTTATGAATAATGCAAAAGCGACACTTGGGAGCTCTCACTTTCCCTCGGCACATCGGTCCCTCGTCGCCGACTAAGCGGTGCATTGTTGGCTCCAGGCAGAAGCTGCGTCAATGGCCGAGCTAGCTGATAATCGATTTTCGCGGGAAAGCCAATGCACGGGTTACGCGTGTCTTCATTAGGCCCACCACGGGGCGGGTGAACGTATAAAGCGTGCGATGCGGTAATTCGACGCCGGCCGCCGGCGGAATACGGATGGCTCCTCCTCGGGTTTCGTCTCCGAGGAGGCGCGCGCAATTCCACGTCCGATCCTGCCTCCTCGAATTTAGCTCGCCTAGATTAACGACGCGTAGCAAAACGCGCCCGACGAATCTATGGATACGCTTGCTGTAAATCGAGCTTTGCCGATCACCCCTCCCTTCTCACCTCTCCCGACGCGGAGTCCCGGCCGAGCACTGAATGACATACCCGAAGGCCTCTCCAGCAGCGATGAGCATCTAAGCGCCTCTGATAATTCTCAGAACACTCGATTCGTTGCACGGCTACGCTTGTCCTTGCCGACGTCCTTGTTGTGTCATACTTAGTCAGGAGGTGTGCTTAACATTGTTACGACGCCATGCGATTTTTGGCTCGTTTACTTCATTGGCTGTTTACTTTTTCCAAGAGCCGCTATTATCGCTCGATTGAAAAAGGTACTTTTTAGCGAGTGGTGATCCTTAGTAAGAGGTCGTGTAACAAAGGAGCTGCTGCACTAGGCCGAAAGGCAAATTAAGTATGATGTAAAAAGATACGTTTCATCGATTGAGCTCGAATGACGCAGAAGAAAATGTAACTTTATAAAAAGTGGCGTATTTATACGGGATTATATTTACTTATATTACTTTCTCTATACAGTTAATTGAGAGAAAATTTAGATAACCTCTTTTGCTACTTTATTGCCTAATTCGTTCATAGTTCATTCAACTAATTTCTTCTTTACGTCCACACGCTTAAGGAATGTCGCAACTTTGTCTGATTAAAGAACTGGCCTCAAGGTTTTTCTGGTTTTATTACTGTAATGGCATCTAGGTGTTAGGTGGCGCAGTAAAGATTTAATTCATTGCTAAAATATTCAAAGACCAGGATATTAAGTACATAATTAAGTAGTTAATTTTGAGTAAAATTTGAATATTTACATTGGACTTCAGGTATGCTAAAATTGTTAATTAAATGTGATTTCTATTGTTGATTCCATTTTTGCCGAACGCTTAGTCGGATCATTCGGGATATTAAAATTTTCTCATTATAATACGTACCTCTCGTTTCCATTGACATGTCAAGTAAAATTTATTCACGAGGACAATACCGATGAGCAACACATTTACACTGATTATAATCGCTTGCATGGAAAATGAAATCCAGCTATCTGCCGGCTAATCGCTATAATTTTAAATTTTAAAACAATTATTAGACGTAGCGTGTAAGTAAAAATGTAAAGTATTGCGCGCAATAGTTAGTGAACATAACTTTCATAAGTTTTAATTTGTCGTCGCTTAGCTGACAAGCGATTATAATCTGAAATTTCACAACTTGTAACTACGCTACCATTTCTATTACACCAATGTACCTTTATCATAATAACTAAGACCCACACCACCTTCTTTCATTGATTTATAAATAATTTTCTTATGACGTGCGTAGTACATTAAGCTTCTTTAGAATTTTGTAATAGCCTCGGCAATTAATTTATTTGACAGAGTTAGGTGTTCAATAATTCTACGGTGCGCACCACACGGAACTCGGCCTGTTTTCAAATTTATCGTAGTCCCGGGAAATCAAATTAAACGACTATCGAATAATGAACAAAAACGAAACAGCTTTAATATCTCCATCAGTATTCGTTGGGTATTGACCTCCGCATTCGAACGACCAAGAGTTGGTAAAAATAATTTTTTAAATCTAAGTGGAACCGGGCACCAGAGCGCGTTTCCTATGATGCGAAATGTACTTCTTTCAATAATTCTCCGGCGGATATATAATCATGGGAATAAAATGACGAAGCGATCGGAGCGGGAAAGGCGTCTTAGGGATGATGACGAACCCCGGCAGCGCGGACAGAGACGTCGGGCCAATAACTCTTCGAGCGCCAAGGCCCCGGAGTTTTCGCCACCTCTGGTGAGGACGCTTACCTGCCGTAGGACGAGATGCCGAAGATACGACCCTGGCAGGATAAACACTCGCTACAAATCCCTATCCCCTTTCCCTCCCCCTCGTTTTTAAGACAGTCCTAAAAGCGAGTTTAAAAGCCTCTGCGTGTTGGCCGCTACGTGAAGAAAACAATAACTCAGCGCGCGCTCTCGGCACATCGCCGCGCGTTTTCTCTCCGCAGCTCCGTATTCGATTCTTCATTCATGGCTTTTTTGAGATTACCGGAGGATGGATTCTTTTGCAACGGTTGCCGTACTCGCTCAATGAACTGCTTTGCGACGCTTTTCACCGCGAGTGCTGGTCGGGAGGTAAGCCGGCATTGGGAATGTAAGCTCTCGCTCCCCCTCTTTAGATTTGCTACCGATCCGCCAAAGATTTACTACGGCTCACCAGCTTTGTATGGTAAATTGTTGGGCAACGTGGTTTCGCGGCTCATTATTTACTCGTAGTCAAGCAACTTACAAAGATTTCTCTCTTCATCGCAATATACTTGGAGTAGTTCGAACAATATCCGATTCCCCAATAAATGCACAATCGTTCCTTTATACAATCTTCATTATTTTCCTTTGCAAAATTCCACTTTTCTACCGTGACCGTCTACGTGAGCGTAGATACGTGTAATTTGTAAACAAGTGAGCACCACATGCCGTATCAAGCGTTAAAAAAAGCACTCGCTTCTCTGGGAACAACAACGTCTAACAAACAAAAAAAAATCGTTAATCCTTAACTATATGTATTTTAATCCGTCTTACGTGATTACTTCCATTATCTCACATTATTTCGATTTCGAAGTCGCGCGCTTTCCGCATCTCTCGCGTATAGCCGAGTCGCTCAGCTAGTAAAAGCTTCGGTTTATTCAAGTGGAATGAGCCGATATGTGGGAAGCGAAATGAGAAACAGCTTTAACGGGCGTCGCGGGGGAGAAAGTCTGCTTTTCTCAGAGACGGTGTCTCTCTTTTTGAATTATACGAATGATACGCGTACTGCACTCGCGGTTCTGACGTATAAAGATACGTAAGTGGGCTGGTCGTCAGGTACATATCGAGTCGTGGAACGAGAAGTAGGTAGACGGCTTCGAGCATCGGACGCTCCGTCGGCTTGCATGCGACGGATTCGTTTTGACTTTCTAAAAGGAGATCGATATTGGATCGCGCCGTCCACGAAAAGCTATCGCTATCGCATCGGGGTAAAAATCGCCAGGCGAGCATTAAGAACTAGTTTCTTGATAGAAGAGGAAGGAATTCTCCTTTTCTTGATTCGCTAGCCCGCCGTATCGCACCGTTACGGCTGATCTGTCCAACAGATCAAAATTTTTACCTCCGCGACGATTTAATGATTTTACCTACAATTCTGTTCACTAACTTTGCCTTTTTCTAATCAGAATAAACGCGTGCGTGCGAGCACACGTACACATGTATATACGAATAATTCAGCCTTTTGAATATTCGCCTGTAAAACAAGCCATTCCATTAAATAATAAGACATAAAAATGCGTAATATTTTACCCCGCGTAACTTACCACGGATAAAATATATTAGTGTAAGCCCAATCATTCAGAAAAGTATTGAATTCTACTCTGTTGCAATATGTTTTTGTCATTGAAGTTCAAAGTTCTTTAATTTTGCTGTCAGCTCTTTTATTATAGTATATAAAAATAGTTAAATGTAAGACTTTGATTAGTCGAGGTAATAACTTTTATGAATGAAATACAAGTTAAATTGCGTTACGGTTAAGTGCTTTGAATGTATTAAAACTAATGCATAAACAAGAAACTGAATCATTAGCATTAATGCCCTTATGATAAATTTCTATATAATTAAAATTTAAATCATCTCTTACAGCCGGTTGCCATCACTATTATACCTAATACTGCATTAAATATCTATACTTCTTGAAGGTTCTATAATTAAAAATTATTCTAAAATCAGAAACCCTATAGTCTTCGATCTTTTGTTTTCATAAGCGATCGATAAAATGTACAAAAAAATTAAATTAAAGTCGTCGTAGCACTTAAATTTAGCTGATTTTTTTTGTTTAATTTGCATGTAATGGAAACTTACACGATCATATATCTATATAGTTGTCTTCCAGTTTAAGTGCTATTTGGAATAAAATTCACTTAAGTGGGCTTTTACCAGTATTTGCAAAACGTCGAGTGATTATCTGTAAGTTTTTATGACTATATGTATAGAAAAAGTTGATACAAATCAGTAGAAAACATCTTTTAAATTTTCAAAATACTTTTATTTCATTAGATAAATAAGAATGTAGAGATTATATAAAAAGTTTTATGCGCAATCGATGTAGACTTGTTCAATTGATCTGCATGAAAATCTGTTCGTAAAATGAAACAATCCATTGTTATTTTCTAACTCTAAAGTGCTATTAGTAGAATAATAATTAAATAATTCGACTAAAACTGTTTATAAAAATATTTAATAAATTGAACTTTTAATATTCATAGAAATACTTATTCCTTCAGCAATCAAAATTTTTAAACAAATAAAAATGGAGCTCAGATAAAAAAATATTATTTGTATTAATGGTGCTTGGCAAAATCTAGATATTTATACATACTAAACCAAATTATATTAGAAAATCTTTAAATAAATTTATAATACCTTAATATAGAAACAAACTTAAAAATTATTCCTTAGTAAGTAATAAAACGTAAACACAGCTGCAATATTTTTTTAGTGCGTATATATCTATACGTTACAATGTTTTCAATTTCTAGGGTTATTCTGAATAAAGGAGCAGAAACTATAAAATAGATAAAACATTTTTAACTTCTAGACAACTTCAAAAGTAAGACAATTTATATATTACTTAACAATAAACAAGTGCAAGATTAGTTATGTTATATGTTATTGTTGTTAGAGCACATGACCTAAATAAATACTGAATACAAATTCGCAACTACATTTAACTAAGCCTTTTTCTAATTGAATCGTCGAGATACTGTTTTTCACCAGACCCAAATGCTAAACCATACAGCTCTTGCTCAATCTTTATTTCCATCCAAATTAGAATTAAAAATGGCATAACTAGGTTTAAAAGTACTATCCTATTCATTCTTGAGATTGAAATTTCAGTCAGAACCATTTGGCGTATAGATTACAGACGAAGATAAAGAAACGCTCATTCGAGGTAAAGTGAATAAAGTAACGAGGGGGACCGCTGTCGTCAAAAGTTCTCACAATAAACAACATTCTCCATCATAATGCGCATCGCCGATCGTCGAGTGTCTCGTGGTGCACTCATAGATTTAAGAGGGCTCCCGTATCTATGACGATCACACGTCCAAAATGTCAGACGCGTGACTGCGAGCAGTCGACCCCAGGAGCTCAGGCCGGCCTCCAGTTTCGTTAACTCTTCATTTTGTTCCAGTACGCGCCCCCGGGCTCGTAATCTTTTTATTCTCATACCCGTCGACATAATACCCAAGTAGTGAGGAAAGTTCTGCGAGAGAAAACGGCTCTCGAGAGCTGAGACTGCATTGGCATCCAAAAAGAAACGATTATGCGCTGTCGAGGAAAATGGACTACTCGATCTTTCTTAGCTCAAGTCCCCGTTATTACATGCACACGATGCTCGATACTGTCCGACTCGATGACGTTGATTTTTGGTAATTGGATTCATCGATAGAACTGGTCAATTAAAACGCGTCGTTAAGGTACTCATTAATCGGGTTTCCTCAAATTGTGAAGTCATCTTGTATTGTAATTGTAGGATTAAAATGACAGGGGAGAGCCTTTAACGCTTGATCGTTGCTTCAAATTAAATTTCCTTCGAACAATTTATTAAAAATCCATCCACTGCTGTGTATTTACAATTTATTGGCTTTTAATTAAGTTGTTAAATTGGTTATGAGAGCGCTAAGGCAAAGGAAAAAATTGATCAGAGAGCAAAGACGAGTTAAAGGGTTAAGTATAAGAGATTGTATGGCAAAAGAAACACTAGGGAAAGTGAAAAGAGTAGTGGACGGGATGGATAAGGTAGTTGCAGGAGGGAGCGTGCGAGAGAGTAAGAAAGAAACGCCACCGCAAAATTCAGAGAGTTTAACGAGCTGATCTCTATCGAGGTGAGGCCGAGAGAGGTGCTCGTATGAGTCATTTCTGAAGGGACTGGCGGTAGATTTCTTCTCACTGCGGTCACTTCTCTACCTCTACGTGAGAGCACACGCTATGAGGATGGTAATAACAAAAATCCCCGCCAAGGAATTGCAAGCTCTCACGCTTATTCGCCACGCGCAGATCATCTCCGGGATAGGCAATCGCCGCGAACTTTGAATTCCGAGTAATGCGACGCCTGATTCATACCGATGGCTCCTTGTGTTGAGCCGAACCCTCATTGCAGCCCACTCGATTTTTGTCCTCGAGCCCGAGCCAAGCCGTTTTTCGGATCGTTGCAGAGGCTCACTCGTTGATCAGAGGACTACTGGAGGTGTCGCAGATTTAGAAAATGTATTCTTACAAGTTTATCGATGGCATTCGATTGAGATCAATTTTTTTTATCTTTCTTGAAGCAATAACTTTTTGCTCATTTAGAAAACATTTTGCTCTCCGTTTAATAAACGTAATCAGTAAAATCTTACGAATAAATGATCTATGAAATTTTGTACAATTTTATGATTTAATCATAAGGAATTGTAATTGGTTTCTTATGCTTTACGCACTAATGATAGTATTCGATTTAATTCATATACGATATAACATATTTAATGCAATTATATGACTCTTTTAGCACAATAAAAATCAGATAATTTTAAAGACTACACAGATGAGAATGTATACTAATGTCGTTTCAATGCTACGACACTACAGATAATCCATTTGTTATAACTTAGACAATTAAAGTGCGCGTATAGATTGATTGAACGTGCGTAGCCATAAGAAAATTATACAACTTTTATTGTAATTCTCTAATCGCAATTCTCTGTGGTCTGTAATTTTGTAATAATCGTAATTAATTTTTATGTTTAGGTAGTAGCTAATACAATATACCTGTTAGACATCGATCTTGTTTGAGAGATCATACGCACACGTAGAGAAGCATGGCTAGAGGTAGACAAAGCTACATGTATAGAGATATTTAGTTTCCAAGAAGATTGAAAACTACCTCGATAGTCGCACAAGCTGATAATCCAAAGCGCCGAGTATAGAAAAAGGCTGGGAGGGACAGGCGGAGCGGAATCGGATTTCTTGGTGCTCGCGCGTGTGCGCACACGTTCGTTCACACGCAGCAGGTAAAAGAGGGACTGGGAAAAAAGAGGGCGGGGCAAGGAAGAAAGAGGGAAAGAGAGGGAGCAGAAGGATGAGGAAGAACACGAATAAAGGAAGGAGCATCCGAGGGGTCCAAAAAGCCGAGGAGGAACTCAGAATAGACGAGGCCGCCGATCGCGGGACTTTCCCGTAACAAAGCAGCGTCCGCGAGTCATGGGCGATTTACGGGCGCATCGACGAGTGTTTATCCCATCCCCGTGGAAGGAGAGTCAGAACTCGGGAAAGGGGTCTTGGAGAAGTGTGCGCGCGCGTTTTTGTGTGTGTGTGTGTGTGTGTGTGTGTGGAGAGGAGGGGCGAACGAGACGCGCGCGTCTCTCGCGTGGACCACCGGGGCTCACGCGAATTTATGCGAGCGCTCGGTCGATCTTCCTCTTCCTCCTGCCTCCCCCCGCCCCCCAACCCCGTCCACAGGCCGTGTAAAGCGCGGCACGTGAGTAACGTAATACGAGTTCCTCGCGTCCTTTTAAAATGGTATTTGGTGCGCGCGACAGCCTCGGACGTCGGCCCCCGCCCCCGCCAGCGATTTATGGGCCATCGCAAATCTAGTCCTTTTTTGCTACCCCCACCAAAGCCGCGCAGGTCGCTGAGAAAAGCTACGCCTTGCACTGGTGTGCGCCCGCGTGCATTGCGAAACCACCTCGAATGTGAATGATTGCTCCGCTCGTTTGATGGCGATAGCTAGCGCCACGGAGCGAAATCCTTCACCGGCGATGTATCGCGGCCCCTACAAAATGATGCCTCCTCGATGCGTAGTTTTATGATTTATCGGATGAGTCGCGTCCAAATAAAGGACTCGGAGTCAATCTATTCAGCTTCTCTGCGAGAGAAATCATTTCTCCCGGTAACGAAAAGCCGTTTCGCTTATAATAGTGCTTGACCTTTGGCTCGCTTTCCGTACAAAAGTTATGAAATTATTAATTTATGGTAGGCGAGAAATAAAAATTTGGGTCTGAACTTAAAAAGAACACGTGTTTCATCTATTCACCGCTGCCCATCGCATGGAATTATCTACACTATAGTCCATCTCCATTTCTCCGTCGCTTAATTTTTCTTGTATTTTCACAGTATCACAATAATAGAAGACTTCTTGACTCATTACCATGGCGAAGCTCATTTATAATCTACATTCAGACACTTTCATTGCTTTAAGACCTTTGAAAGAGCTACGGGATTGAGTAATTATTGCCGGCAGTCCTTATGGTTCTCATAAATTTATCTAAAGCAAGGTAAATCTTTCTTCTTGCTAACGGACATCACACCTATAAAGGAACAAGCTACAAATATCTTGTCGTATACCCTCGCAACGGCAATGAAATTACTCGCGAATATAAGGTATTCAAAGTAGAAAACGTGCAACACAACTTTAATTGTATTGTCGAGAGAGCAAATTTTTAAACTGCCGAGAAGCGCGTAGGCCTCGCAGCCGAGGATGAAATCGTAAAAACGTCTGTGCTACTGGTACTCGTAACACCTGCGCCGCCTCTCCCACGCGATCATTGAGCTTTTTCGGTCTCTTCTTTGACTAAGTATTTATCGTGGAAACGCCATGTTGGCGCTTATATTTCTTTGTAACCCCTCCCATGCCACTTTGCCACAATTTTTAATGGAAATTGAGGTGTTTATACGAAATGATTTTAAAACCTATCGTCTTACTAATACTATCGTATTATTTCGTACCATGATTGTAGATTCCGATGTTTTAGGCGTAAATTTTAACGATCGGCTATAAACACACAAGTATTGCTAAAATACTTTAAGTCACGTATTTAAAAAAATAATAATGGATTTGACAATAACACAATTAATACCCGATTAAAATTTTGTTCCTAAATCTAAAAGTTCCTTCGAATCATGTCGCACATTTTTCGGGTTTTTCAAATATTTAAATCCTACTAGGATAGAATTAAAAAAAATTTTCAATCATTGTTTAAACTTTAGATTTGATATTTATTTGAAAATTATGACTATTTTTTTCAAAAAAAAAATAATATATTTTTTTAATATTTATATATTTCTCTATTATTAACCTTTTAGTTATAAATATTAAAATTTTGTGTCCTTACTAAGAAAATATATTGATTAATGCCCAAAAGGTACAAATAAAAATTGATACAAAAATAAATCTTATGAAGACAAAGAAATGAAAAGTCAAGAACTTGTCATCTAAATTAATTTTTGATATTTTTAAAAATAATTCTCACTACTGTAACTTGAAAATTTCTCAGCAATGTTTTCTAAAGCGATACCTTGTCATTGTTAAAACACACTTTCAATAGTCTCAGTCAAAAGCTGAAATAGGCATGGAGAAAATAGACTTTCAACTGCTGGCGTTGAAACTTGGTTTTGACAGCTTATTATTTCAAACAATGTTTAACAAAGTTTTATGAAATACAATGAGAAAAAAATATCAAGAAAATAAATGTTCAATTTAATTTTTAGCAACATTAATTTAATTAATTTTTTTATTTGGATTTTATAATTTTTATTGGTTAAATTTAATTTCATTCTTTAAACTGAATCAATTGGTAATTTATTATATAATTTACAATTTACACAGTAAATTCTATGTTTTGAAAATCTATTTCCCACAATATTTACTCAAAAAATCTTTTAATAATGTAAATTATGTGGTTAAAGGAGTCAACGAGTTAAATGTATTTATCCATTGTTATTACATTATATAATTAAAAAAATAGCAAAGCAAAAGTTAGAGCTAATGAAAAAAAATTTTTCTTCGTTTCTATGCACAAAGAAATTAATTAAAGTATAATAAATTACAATTGATTTTATTATTCGTGATAAAGTTATATTTTACGAGATAAATTACCGAACAATATGTCAGTCAGTTTGATGAATGTGTGATATTTAAACGTGGTATTTTTGCCTTTGAATGAATGAAGGGCCAAATTAATTATTAAACTTAACAACAATAACGTATAAAATCATTATTAAATACATTTCATATGATTACTATTATATTTCGAATAAAAAAACCATGTTAATAAATTCACAATTGCAGGAAACAATTTAAAATATGCACATTTTCATTTACTTTAATTATTTACTAATTAGTAGTGGAAAATTAAAAAATTAAAAAATCAGTTTAAATAACAGTTGTAATGATAAGAGTAATTAAGTAATCCCGTATTTAAAATTTATGAAAAGTTCTTTAATAAATTCAAAGCATGTAATAAGAAGTATCTAGCTACACAGTTTATTCACGTGTCGTCAATGTAACGAAACGTAAAAATTAGATCGTTTGATTATAATGAGTTTGACACCTACACGAAAATTCTTAGCAACTATCTATTTATATAAGTATCCATCAATCCGTATGTATTATAAATAATCAGTCTTAGACAATTTAGCGGAAATCTATGTTCTAAACAAGCAGCTCGCATTTTTGACGGCTCTCATTCCAATGACTTCGCCATGCCTAAACTTTGCTGGCTTCCTCTTCTTCTTCTTCGGCGAAGAGCAATCGTTTTTTGGTCCAATCTTAATAAATATATCCGTGACGCGCTTCCAGTGCAATATTCAATCTGTTGCTGCGTAAATAGACGGGCTGCCGGTGATGATACACGGGTTGTATATCACGGAGCGAGAGAATCGAGGAGCTGCGTGAGAACAGCGTCAGAATAATATACAGGTCTCGGATGAACGCGCATTATTAAGCCCGGGGCTAAGCGTGAAAAAATGCGACCGATTTCAGGCTGAAGAGATTCTCGCGTGCTGATGAAAAGCAGCTCGTATTGTTGTTACTTTATGAGATTAAATACTTTTTGCTCCTGACGCAGTCCAGCGCCTGCGGACTTGTTGCAATTCCATTAGAATACGATTGAAAATTGTTGTTCGATTGAAGATGTTTTCAAGGTACTCTTTCAATTGCAAAGACAAGCAACAGCGGTTCTGACAATCAGTCGCATTATACGAATAAAATCTTTAAGTAATAGTTGTTTCGGTTGCCAAATTTAAAAGGTTAAACTGAGTATTCTGATGTACCGCAGTCTTACAAGAATGTCTGCTCTTGCCTTTTCTTTATGGTATACCTATAATTCTTGTATAGAAAAGGTATCTCAAATACTGGATATTTGTCATTAAAGAACATTTTCGTATTCGATTATTGCACCGGGTGCTAAGCTACATATCATGTTTGATGCGTCATTTACGCAATCGCCAATAGATTAGTGGACCCGATTACCAGAATACGTACTTCAATTGATCAGAAAAAAGCGAGATTTAGTAAGAAAAAGAAAGAAGGAGAGAAACAGAGAGAGAGAGAGAGAGAGAGAGAGAGAGAGAGATAGGAGAATTCCCTTGTAATAAGGACAAAATGATCCGACGCTGCAATAATTGAATTATTCGGAGCGATAAAGAAGGAGCAGAGCGTTATAATCTTCGCGGTGAATAAATTCTTTTCTCTTTGCTATAAAAAGACGATAAAGGTGGTCCACAAAAATTCTCCGGTAAAATTCACCTAAAAAATTCTTATAAGCCACATCTCGGCAACCATAAAAATAAATCAGCTTATCGGCAGACGCCTTCCTCCTTTTTCTCTCTCCGACTTTCTGTCTCTCTCTCTCTCTCTGTCTCTCTCTCTCTCTCTCTATCTCTCTCTATCTTTCTCCTCGTGATTACAAGTCTCCTTTTTTCCGCCAATACGTCCCTCCCTACCTTGCCTCAACTGAACGCGGTTGGCGAACAAGTCTGTGAGATCCAAAGATCGATGATCTCCCTGGCTCAGCGTATATGAATACGTACACGCACATAATGCCCGCTATATGGGTCCTATCGAAATCTCGGTCGACGATTTATCGTCTCCGATGGGGCCACTCGCGGGGACCGAACCCATATTCCCGACCACCTCCTCTTTTATGCGAGGCCATTGGCCAAAGGGACCTATCGGCTCCTAGATACAAATTGTTCGCTCCCTGTATCATTTGCGCTTTCTACTTTTGAGGATATTAGCCACATTGTACTTCAGCCTAAATATTAGCTGCTTGTCCGTTCGGCTGCGTAGTTGATTTGAAACATTAAAATAAAACGCTGATAATAATATTGAAAGCGATTTATTTTACAACCCTGGCCACTCTGTACTAAGTAGTATCTTCTGCTATGGAGCGACTCCATAATCTTTCTTACTCAATTAGCTTGCAACGATCAAGTGGCTGATCAAATGTTGCTTGAAGAGTAAATTTTCCGCTCTGAGTCTCTCAGGTATTGCTGTACTTTATTGAAAAAGGATTCGACTACGGCACATATAACTAGAAAAGTTCTTCTTGCGATAGTGCACTAAACGAGTCATAATTGAATCAGTGCTTCTCAGAGTCCTGCTCGAACATAATTAGGTACTACTCAAAGCCAGTATTTGAAAGCTCGAAATTCAGATAAGGAGGAGTGCGCATAATTCCATGAAATATTGAAACTTCGAGCAAGCGAGTACTCTTAAATAATCGATTAAGAATGTGAGTGCACGGCGAAGAAGCAACCGTTACAATGTGAGTTAAAGTCGCCAAGGGACCGATCGGCGCTTCTTTGGCCGACTTTATCCCTCGCTAAACGCAGGCGCTTGTGTCGAACCCCGCAATAATCCTCCATCCCCGGTACCTATAATCGCAGCCTATTCCCGTCTCATGACAGTTTCCGGCAAAACAAAGCCGCATTGTGAGAGCTAAGACTCGCGCTTGCGCATGCCCGCCTCCTTTTACCCCTCGATCGCGACCCACGTGCCTCCCGAGTGGCCTCCGCCTTCAGGTTAAAATCATCTTTGTCGCTCTTGCGTAGGGAATCGCATTATTTATGGCACGATGCATTTTTAAAGTCGCGGAGGCATTGCGTCGCGTATTATCGGGGTACAATTGTTATAAATCGAATAGAGCCAAGGATATTGCGTCCTGGGTCGGAATGTAATTAAGGGGGATTTTTCTTTACTTCGATTCTCAATCAGCTGGATTGAGAGATTGACGTGAAAGATGGTGAAAGGATTTTCCTTCCCTTTCCATATACTTCTAAAGAGAGCTCGAAACTTTTTTTATCAACGATTTTTCAAAGTTATTTATAGGAGGATATTTATGCTCGGTGCGAGATAATAATAAACGGATTGCGAGTTAGTCTGTCGAATCGAAGTGAATTGAATCATACAACCGCTACTTAGCAGATAAGATCAACCTAATAATTCTGTCGTTGTAGATGCATATATTAATTCGTAATTAGTACGTGTATTAGTAACGCGAGGTAAATCTGAGAGGCGTCGGTAAGGAATTACTTAAGAAACTTATGACCTGCCAATACGCTAAAATGATAAATAAAAAGGAAGGGACCAATTATAGGGTATTTTCTTTTACCTTATTTGTCCAGAGGAGGAGCGCCAACGCGTCTCCACGTCTCGTCTAAGCAGCTCGGCGCGCACATATGAGTTTTTTATATACACGACGATGGTAGTCTGGGATTATTTATGATCGGCAAGCCCACCGTGAGTACCCCACTTTAATCCCCGAACTTAGGCCCTCCAAAGGACTTGCGAACTCTGTACTAACTTCGCATTCACCGTTTATCGCCATTAACCCTCTTACGCGTGGAATGGCTGATGCTAAGTTACGCATTACGGGCATGCCGCAAGTATCTTCCTTTTCAAAACGTCTAACGTCAAATTAGGATAAGATATCGACCCCGTAAGTACTTGTAGCTTCCAATGGTTAAAACTCCATCCGAGCGGAATATTTAGATGTCGTTAATGAATCCAGTACAATGTCAATACTCCATATGGCCCCCCGGTTTTTATATATTTCATGTGAGAACATGCGCACTATTGAGGAATCGAAGAGAGTCGTAAACATTTATTTGAGAAATCGTTAAGCCTGATAATTTATATTGAGAGCCTGAGAAAACAACTGAATTCCCTGGAATTTCGATGCCTTTATCTCTCATTCTTCTCATCCTCGCTCTCTTACTCCCTCACTTTCTGGAGTTGAAAAGCAGAAAAAAAAATTAGTTTCCAGTACGAGGAAGCAATATAGCTCTGAGTGAGAAACGCATGTTTAAAATCAATAGCATGGGGAATTCTAATACAGAAATTACTTATATCCCTTCAATTTTTTAAAAAGGAGTAATAAAAATAAAGGCTCTGCCGTAAAGGAAGAAACGGCACAGGCTAAC
Source organism: Kradibia gibbosae (assembly GCA_018907135.1). Lineage (NCBI taxonomy): Eukaryota > Metazoa > Arthropoda > Insecta > Hymenoptera > Agaonidae > Kradibia > Kradibia gibbosae. The sequence continues at coordinate 12,576,304 of JACCHX010000001.1, read as the reverse complement.
TTAATTTAAATATTGAGAAAAAGGTGAAATAAAATTACGTAATAATTCTATAACGATTTTACAATTCAAGATTTCTAAAACTTAATATCGTATTTGTCATAAGCTTTTAAACGCAACATCTAGAATAATTATAATTTTACAAGGCCCTTTAGTTCTATTATCTCGTAGAAGAGTTTGATTCCAACTAAAACAAACGATTAAATTGCATTAAAATCTAAAAAAATGAATTAAACAATCATAAGTAAAAATTTTCAATTGAATTTCTAATTTATTAACGGTATAAACATTTTATAAAAGGTTGATTACTTCTATTGTATCATTTAATAAAATAACAATATTTGTAAAAGCCATTTAATTATTCTTTAACATCCAAAAATTACAAGACAAACTTATTTTCTTTGGTGACACTGAGAAAAAAATTAATAACGATTTGTCAATAATATTGATGTAGCTATTTTTTTTTTTTCACGGAGTGAAGAGCGAGTTATAAATGTGAAAAAATTTACAACATTAAATTATTTTGCATCTATAAGACAGCCTATTATCAATTTGTGATGTTACATTTAATGTAATAGTATGACTGTTTATTATCTGAAATTTTGAACCATGTAGTTATAGGCAGTCATTTCATGAAAATTGTACAGAGAATGAATGAAAACGAAATGGAAGAAAACATTAACCTTATAACCGTACTTAGGGCATTTATCTTTAATACTGAGATACATGCTTTCAAAATTGCAACAAAATTCTTGAATGATTACTTAAAATATCTAAAGAGAAATTTATTCGAAAATACATTACTGTTCTTACATATTTCCATAATATTATAGTTTCAATACCACATAAATTAAAAAACAAAGACACTCTAGTATAAAATCAGAGAAAAAGACAAATGAATAGTGAAATGGAGAGAGAAAGTTAATTTCCTGGGCTAGGATCCTCCTATTCTAGGCGGGCAACATGGTGAGGTCCACCATAACGAGGCTAGTCTTCCGCGACGGGGTCACGGCCCTGTACACATCTAGAAATTATGTCCGGGTTTTTTTAGGTGAACTCGATCGCGTTGTCCTATTATTCATCAGTTGACAGGTTCGCGGTGCCATTGAGCCGATCGATCGGGGCCCGGCGCATTCGTGCGTCATGTTCAGTGTTTGTTTTCGTATTCGTGTATTAACCTTGTGTCCGGGTGTGTGCGCAAGTTGGCCAACGTTGAGGAAGACGGAATCGGAAACGTTACTCGACTCTGCACTTGCTCGGGGCGCAACGCACTGATCAGTTGGTGCAGGGCCGGCCGGTATGGAGGGCAGGTGAGCCCCCCAGGGCGTGAAGTGCTCATTGAAGGACTCGGGAGAGTCGGAGTCTTTAAGGAGGTGGGTAACTTGCGAGTCCTTTCCGAACTGTTGAATCGGCACCCGGGTGACACTTTTATCCCTGAAGTAAGTCGTTGGCGTCTAGGGTCAATAGCCACCGGGGTGATGCACACGGGAGGTTCCTTCATTTCTTCACGGAGCTTTGCAGTTCGCGGAAGCGACCTCTATCTTCACCGGAAGAAGCGACCTTCGGGTAGGGATACCTTCGCCAGGGGCTATTGATGTTACTTGGGGGTTCTCTTTCGTAAAGTTTTTTAAATTGTCCATAATTCCAGACGAATGTCAGGAGAAACAGTCGTGGCACTGGTATTTATACTCCCGTTTTTGTTTGCACCATGTCTTCGAACTGTGTCCCAATTGTAGTCGTTTCGACTAGGTCAATTTGGGTGTGGACGTCGGCACCCTTCCGTCGGAGGCCCTGAGTCCATCGCTTTTTCATTTGTGGCTTTGTTGTGGTTGTTGATGCTTCGTCCTCTCGCATCCACTGTACCGGGAAAGTCGCGGCAATGGTCGTCCTGATCGGAGAGAGAAAGGGGCTCTTGATTTTAGCTTAAGCAGGATGGTAAAGACCCGGTGTCTCAATGCGGGTCAATTTCGCTCCAGTGACTGCTGTGCTGATGGCCTTTCTTAGTGCTGTTAGCTCCATCCATTTAGTTAGTCGATCCTGCATCTTCAACAGGGACGTATTCTGTCAATGAGACATAGGTTGCGGTCTATCAAGCATTTTCAATGGTTCCTCGACTTTGTTAGCAAGAATCTCTTCCGCGGAAGCTTGCTGTTTTCTGTTCTTGGCACATTGATCACGAACTCACGTATTTACTGGCATATTGGATCATCCGCAACCAGTAGATAACGTCTTGGTGATCCCCGGGTGTCCAACTGTACTTCGTGCGTTTTCTGAAAGACTTGTCGTTTTTTTTCAGGTACCATGAACAACCTCCACCTTTTGTCTTTCCGAATTTCCTTAATCTGATTCTAGGTTGGTGTTTAATAAATAATCTACCCTCCGAGATGAGCAGTCTGGTTCTCTCAGGGTACAACCACTGATATCAGTGTCCTTTAGAGTTACGATATTGATATTTCTTTTGTCTCGTGATTGTGGATCTACCAGTATAATCTTTGATCCTTTCCTGTACTGCACCTAATAGTTGAGCCAGTCTTCCAGATAGATTCTCTCCAGCGACAGAATAGACTAAGGATCGATGATCACGATAAAATGGTATCCTTCCAAGTAGGTTCACATCTTCCAGATGTACAACTTTACTAGACTAAGCTCTCTTACTTCGTTACCGAGTTCTTTTTTTGCTTTGACGAGCGTACGGCTTGCATAGAGAATGATCCAAGGCAATCATTGCTGATGACAGTTTGGAGTACGAAGATCTGGTTGAAATCGGAAAAAGCTAGTACTGCGAGTTCACTTAGTCTATTATTAACTGCTCGATTTCTGCTTGTTGTATCTCACTAAACTGTAATTTCTCTTGTGCAAAAGCTCGTTCAAGGAAGCGTTATTGTTACCATATTAGGCACAAAACTCCCATACCAGGATTTACACCTCCGGAGTTTGGTCAAGTTTTTAGATTACGAAAAGGCCAGAATAGTTGTGTATTGTTTTGGATCCGTATGGATTCCCGCTGTTGTAATTCGATGTTCCAGAAAGGTTAGCCTCCCAAATTGGTATTTTCCCCGATTCGTATGTGTTTTGGCCTTCTTCGGTCAACGTATTTCAGTGCGGAACATCTTCAAGTGATGCGCGAAATCCCTGGTTAGGATAACGATATCATCCAGGTAACAGAAAGCACGTGGTTCGAGTTCTGGTCTTACCAATCGCTGGAAGAGCGCTAAAACTGAATACAATCAGAATGGTAGGACTCTGAATCGAATGAGTTCTCGACTGTGTTCTGTAAAAGCTGTGAGAGTTTTACTGGCCTCGGTGAGTGACCCCTGTCAGTATCCACTTTCGAGTTTGATGGTGGTCAAGTAACGTGTTCTCCATGTAATTTGTCCAAGGTTACGTTAATCTGAGGTAAAGGATACACATCCTTCTCAGATAGGTTGTTCAGTTGGTGAAAATTCATACAAAATCGGTAGTTTTCATCCATCATTCTTGCTTGTAAAATATGCGAGCTCCAAGGACTTTCGGAGGGTGCGAATACTCTCTCCTCCAGAATCTCTTTAACCTACTCGTCGATTATTAGCTGCATGGTTGGATTTCATGGGCGATACTCCTGTTTTATTGGTCGTGAGCCGAGTAGGCGAATTTCATACTCAACCGGGTATGTAGGTCCCCTCGCGATCTGTGATTCGAGTTGTTCTTTCTCTAGCAAGTCTCCTATGAAACGTTTTTCTCTTGATCTGGTTAGCCAGAGAAATTTATTCGTTTGGAGAAACGAAAAAAATTTTGAAATTCCCATAATGTACTCTCAAAAATGATTTCAGGGCCTCCCTGCGGAGGAACATTGACGCATCTCGGAGAAGATGTTCGCTCATTAATTCATAAATTGTTATACCTCTACTATACGAGATAGGAAGAAAAAGTGAGCTCTGCAGTGCACGGAAGCGCCTGCTATCTTCACCAGAGGAAGCGCCTTACCGGTAGGGTTTACCTTTATCAGGGACTATTGGTGTTGCATGCGCCTCTATGTGGAGTGTTCTTTATTGCCTGATGATGCCACGTTATCCATCGGCGTGGCGTCAAGTTTCAAAATGGCGGAGCGTCGGCCATAGTGTCAGCAAGTGACGATGCGATCGGGATCACCACGCCAAGCTCTTCGTAGCGTCCGACATTACAGTAAAGTAACGTACGTGACATTTCTGTTGCCTCGTTATAAGTATGGTTCATTCTACGAAGCAACTGAAAACCCGCGAAGAGAGTATGATTAATGGAGCGTACGCAAGGCGAGAGTACCGCCGTGTTTGGATTAGCATAATTTCTGTGTTAAAATTTCACTCGACGACCCACAGGAATAAGATAATGAGCGAGAAAGAATGAAGGAGAAGTAGAGATAGACTCGCGATTCAAAATTACTCGTTCTTATTCCTCCTCTTCTGTGTCTTCTTAAATGTCATCAAAAGTCATGTCAACTTTTCTCACTTGCTTAAGTGGAAATCAACCACTACATAAATTTAGGTGCGTTCAATTTTCCAAGCTCCTCCAAATATTTCTTATATTAACGGTATCTTGCAGTTAAAATTATAAAATTTTACATAACTGTACCTGTGATCATCGATGATGCATATTTCACAAATTTTGGAATATTATAGTTACATTTCCTTTCGTTATGAATGTAATATGTAAGATATTTTTGTATTCGATACAATCGTCAGTAGTTTTGTCTTACGAATGTTAATTAGATAAAAGAACTGTTTTTTTCTGTTCTGTATTTGTAAAATTTTTTTAAAACACAAATTAAAATATTTGTAGTAAAGGAATTAATATTTTTTGTTAATGTACACATCTGTCACATAATTTATATCTTACAGGTATTATATAAATTAATATATTTTACAGTCATCCGTTTTTACAATTGTTTTTTTTTATCATAAAGTCTTTTTTTTATTACATTAAAAAGATAAATTGATATTGTATATGAGTGTATGTATATAACGTGTATAAAATTTTTCGTGGTAATAAAACTAATTATTATTTTTTTAAAAATGAAAACTTTAAAAATCAATTTACAATTAACTTTATATACATTCAATCGAGAGTTATTTTTATGCTTTTAAAATATTTGTTTTAGTATGTAGAACATAAGGCTAAGCCTGTTTTTAAGAATCATTGTAAGGCTTTGAATTTATTTTCTTTTCCAAGAAAGCATTTTATAAATATATATCATTATCCTACACTTATAAAAACTTGAGCATACTCTAAAAACTCCAATAATTTAAGGTAATTATTATATTTAGAAAAAATTATATACTTGAATGAACTCATAGTGTTAAGAAGTCGAATGTTAATTTTCAAATTATATATCTGGTTGTAAAATTTCAAGGTTCTTTAGCTACGTACAATATTATACGTAATGACGTATTTTAGTTAATTGTTTTTGAAAACAGAATGTGGTATGTAAATTGGGGCAATAAATAGAAATCATAGACAATAAATTATAATACCAAAAAATGTGGTCTTATGTAATACTTATGCATTGACTCTTTTTAAAATTATATAGATTATTGTACAAACTAAATTAAAAATATACTGGTGAAGTAAATTATTAATTATTAATTTTATATGAGAGTATATTTATCCTTTACAAATTTACTGATGTTTAATATAAAATATAAAGTTTTCAGTTTTATGCGTATGATTTTATTATCAACTCAAGACATAAGTAAATAGAGTACGTACATACTTTTATACATTCTATATGGACGTATACTTAAGTTTAATACACTTTGATATAAAGTAAACTTAAAAGCAATGTATATCAGTTCATAAAGTTTATGATGTTTTAAAAAATCGTGATTAAAAGTTTCTTAAGTATTATATAAAGTATAATTTTTTAAGCAAAATATGCAGTGGATTAATTTTATATATTTTTCAAGGAAAAAAATTTTTTACGTGTTGATTTTAATTTATGTAAATTTTTATTATAAATGGTAAAATAATTAATGATAAAAATTTAATTATGTTACTATTTCGTATAAATTATCTGGGACTTCTTGTGGTTAATATGTGAAAATATTGTTATTATTATTGAGTAGTTTCATTTCCCCATTACATTGAGTAGCAACGAAAGCCTATTGTTGGTTGTAATTGAAAATCCCTGTCGACGCTCATTAATAACATTGGATTCTCACAAAGGATTGTTCGTCACCTTGCCACATTGTAAAAGTTGTTGGTATATTCCCCAAGTTCAAAACACCACAAGGTTTCAACGTTCAGCGCTACTACACAGCGTGTAAATATCGCATTTAGTACTTGGGATCTTTAGCGTGTGCGCGTATACGCTTCGGTAGAAGATAACGAAAGGATAATGGGGAAGGACAGGTGATGGGCGAGAGGGGTGGGAGAATGGGGGATGCGCGGGAGAAGCGAGACTGTCTCGTATCTCTTTTCGCGTGCGGATAAGCAAGAGAGTAAGCACTTGTCACTTTGGGCTTCTCGTTCAATTCGGTGACGCTTAGGCGCGACAGATGCGATAGCCGTGGTGCATTCCCGGGTAATTGGCCGACGATTGAAATCGATTGCGGATTTTTCATCTCTCCCGTTTTTTCTTACCCCTCTTCCGATCTTAAGTTTTTTTTTTTTTTTTTTTTTATAAGATAGCCCGTCGTCTTTCTATTTTTTTCGCTCACCACCGAAGCTCTCTGAAATGAGATGAAGAGCCGAGTGAACTCTGAAGGGCGATTATAGATATCGATTGCGCGACTGTCCGAACGGTACTTCGTCGCGTCGCCTTTCTGTCGAGGATTTTATTTTACCAAGAAACAACAACGGATATTGAAAGGAAGCCTGTGGTATGGCGCTTCTTTCGTAGATTATCGATAAGCCAATATGGTAGATCTTATAAAAAATAAATAAATAAACAGGTAGAAATGTAAGATGTTATTGTATTATGTTTTCAGTGTACTATTCTCATGTCAAAATCGCATTCTTACACGATGTTTATAATAAGTTATTCGTAAATAAAGTTAGTTGACTTCTTGGTAAAGTTTATATTAGAATATCTGAGTATAGATGAAATTTCTTTTCCCTGTAGTTATAAATATGAGACCGGTCCGTTAGTATGATGATTTTAGAGTAAAACAAGTTCTTCTCATTCTTTATTTATATTTTTCTTTTGAATGTCGTCTGTAGATTTATAAGTTTTAGGGCGCACTTATATAACAGTATTATTACCCCGCACGATAAGGCAGAAAGAAATAAAATCGTTACGTTTGAGGCTTGTTAGGAGATACTGAATTTCCGGGGACTGACCTAAAAGCATTTTTCAGTAGAGTGCGTCATTCTTTAAATACCTCCACCTGCGGATAAAAGCTAAGACCTCCATGATGAACTTGAGGAATTGAAAAAGCGCGACAGAGAAAAAACACGAGGTGGGGTGTAATCCGCATCTATGACGCCATGGCCGTCGATATGACATCGACCGAAACTTGTACAGCCGACCATAAAACCAAAGGTCGAAAAGTGGATTTTACGATAAGCCGGAGCATCGACACGCGTAGTAGCAGCGTAAAATCTCTCACCTGCGTGCTGGTCCTCGGTAAAGGAGGGCGAAAAGGACGAATCGTTTCTCACGTGGCGTCAATGCTGATCTTATCTGGACGCGAGAGCGCGCCGGACGATGAATCCTTTTAATTAGTTTCGTCCACGCCGTTATCTCTGAGTTACTTTCGAAAATCGAAAGCTACGCTCGACGGTGTTTACCTCGCGTGGCACCTGCTATGTAAGCTCCCACAAAAGTTGAAAAATTTTATCGGTGTCAATGGTCTGTGATACTCCAAATTGTGACACTTTCTAGGACTCTTTAATTTCGTCGTTTCTATTTTATACATTAAAACGTCCCTTGCACTGACTCAAGGTCCTGTGCGTTAAAACGTAACAAAGAGATTTACTGATTCAGAGAGATAAAAAAATAAATGCAATAAAAATAAGTGATTCCAAAATTTGTATAAGAAATATAATATTTTTAATATTAAATGGAAAATATTCCGATTATTTAAAGTAATGATTTCGTTAACCCGGATATGCTTTAATCCATCGTATACAAATTTTTATACTTGATTCTCACAAAATATGAAATATTATTTCATAAAATCTTAGTCTAATTTAACAGAAAATATATTTGAATCCGCATGAGAGAGAGAGAGAGAGAGAATCTTTCGAAAGTATAAAAAATAAAATACCAGCAACCTATCTTAAATACATATCTCATTGTACACTAGACATTAAAAGGTTTTGACGAAAAAAGCGAGTGAGTTTTATTATTAAATAATAAATTACGAATGACTCAGTTATATAAAAAAAAAAAAACAGAAGCAAAAAGAAAGAATATAATGCGATGGAAATTCTCAAGCAAAGGCGAACAATGTTTTTGTAGTTAAATATACGATTACATTCAATAGCTCGAATGGAATTCCGGTAGCAATTTATTCGCTCTTTAAAAAAAGCTCTCGACAAATCCACGCTTATACTATACAGAGATGTGCATTAGCAATATGAGTAACGAATCATGCGCATTAAATAGTATATACCAGTGACACAACGGAAGGTAACGGTATGAGGCAAGAGAGAAAGAAAAGCAAATATACACGTGCACGTACAAGAGCTCGTTACTATACTTAGTCAGAGTCCCTTAATCCTTATCTACGCGTATCGCACATAATATGTAATGTAAAGTTTGACTCGTACCATCTAAGATCATCTACTGTGGACTACTGTTCCTTTTCTTTTTTACTCCATCATTCTCTCTCTTCCTTTCCCTTCATTTTCAGACTTTTTTTCTACCTTGCCTTATCCGTAGAAAGTTTACGCTCTTATGTGCATATGTTGTTTCGAGCAAAACTGATATTCTGTTATATCTCTGTTGAAAAACAGAGACTGAGAGTAAAAGAGAACGCAAAAATTGCACGAGACTATTTTTTTATAATAGATAGATGAAAGGTGACGAAAGGTGGAATTTAATAGCTAATAAAATTTTCCATATACCTTATAATTTTAACAAATGAATATGAAAATATAATACCACAGGATACATTTTCTTTTTATGAAAGCTATATTTATAAGGATTGAAATTAAAAATACATGTAATGGTTTTTGTAACATAACTTGAATTATTGATTGCGCCAAATTGTTGTTAGTATGAAATTTAATAAGCTTGCAATAGATAAAAAAAACACCAATGGCCTTTTAAAAATTTTTTTTTAATACTTTAATATTTATAGTACAGAAATATTATACGTTGCTTCGAAATGATTGATTTTAAATCAATTTATTACTGAATAACAGCGTAACTATAATTAAATCTGGATATAATTTACCAAAATAAATCCTTTTTTACAATCTAAATTAAACTTTGTAAGACGTATATCTTTTTAATTTAATACTAATTATACTTATAAAACTTGTCTAAAATATTTTAATTTGTAGAATATTGATATTAATAATTGGTTTACAATTACTAAATTAATAAAATAACAATTTGCTTTACCGGATGTGTGTATAGAAAAAGAAAATGAATCGAGTTGCAATCATTTAATTTAGAAAATATTAAAAAAATAATAATAAAAAATCATTTGTAGAAGTTTTATATCGAAATATTTGTTAAGGTAGTTCTTCATGTTACTTCAAAAATTTATTTTTATTCGGAATTCTTTTGATTTGGTTATTCGATATTTATGCATTGTGCCGCAGTCAATTGTTTTAACTTTTAAGATTTACAACATAGTCCTTTATGAATTTTGAAATGAGATTGCGTGCGCGTGTAAGAATATAATTATTTACGTGCATATGTAAAAATATTATTATATTTGTAAGGTATATTCTTAAGGGTAAGGAAACATCCGTGCTAAAGGCTTATTATAATATGTTGCTAAAAGCATGTTTCGTTTCTATAGTTACGAGATAATCAGCACAATTTATGAAAAATAACAAACACATTAAAATTTGACGTAATTTTATATGTTTCTAAAGAAATAAACATAAGCTGTAAATTATTATTATAATCTATAATTTACTTATGATATATTGTGTTAGTTTTTATAACTGATATTTCAAACTTTACTTAAAGCATTTAAAAAATTTATTCCACAATAAAATCACTTTATAAAAAAATTATCTTAGGGATAATATTCAAATAATAATTTACTATTCAAAATATGGTCACTTCGATCATAAGAAATAGCATAAAGAGTTAATCTTTTTTATGCAAGTGATAATAATAATTTTGATGACCATTTTTAAAACCTACTTTTGGATAAATTCATGGACATTTATTTTTAAGAATATAATACTTGTATAATTATTTTTAACTCAAATTTTATTATTAATTAAACTTAAATATATTTTAATTGTAAATTATTTATAAAAGGATAATTAAAAATAAGAGAAATATGAATTATTAATATACAAATGACATTTAATAGTTAATTTTATGATGATTTTACCTTTCGCATACGACTGTTTATAAAAATTAAATTAAAAGAAAATATATGGAAAACATATATAAAGATGACAAAGAAAATTCTCGGCATTATGGTTACGCTGAATCAATTTTGTTTATTCAGAATATGCCTTAAAAGATAGCGATTATTTATTTCTTCGCTTCTTACATTTTGTAAAGAATTAGCATACATACTTTTAAAGCGATTTAATTAACAATGTATGAATATTCGAAACATATTATTTAATAACAAATGGTATTTCCTTAATATTAAATTGAATTAATTTATTCTTACGTCCATTAATAATCATAATCTTCGATTAGTGATTAATTAAGAAAATTATTAATAATTTTTATTAAATTTATATTTTGGTTTTATTTGACAATTTTTCAAGAAACTTTCAATATAACTGCTTATGAAAACAAAAATAAGTTAAAAAAGAAATTTCATGACAGAAAAGTATATTTATTTTAACTCTATGCATTATAATATTATAAAAACAATAAAGCTATCCATTAATTCCATAATTAAGTTATTTGAATTAGTGACCTATTAACATAAATAATTTTTGTTTTTACAACACTCGTAAGAACTAAGATTAAACGTATAAAATTTGACGTAATTTGTAGTTTATGGATGTTTTGTTGTGCACTGTGTGAAAATGTTGATTTTCAGTTGAGAATTGTGTTTGAAAATTTAAAAGTACGAGTTTATGTAAATATATTTATGTGATGTTTCCTTCAATGATGATCTTTGCTTACGCTAATCAGGTATTAAAATTTCACAAAGTACTGCGTTATTAAAATGTTAAAAGTTTTATGAGTTCCATGATGATTATCAAGACTTTTAACTCCTTCTTAAAACTCGCTTTTAATATTTGAATAGTGAAATAAAATCTCATTTTCATCGCGTCTTATTACCAAAAATCTCGATTGCCTGGATTATTATATCAAATTTGTGTTATTCAAATTGTATTCAAAGCTCCAATCGCCTATGCAGAAGTAATTTTGCATATAAAATAAGAATCCGCCCAACTCGTGCTTCTTAGTAATAAACAATCGGACTTTATGCAACGTCGAATGAAATTAATGTAAAAAATCCAAATTACGGCTCTGATTTTTAACACTGCTTTTCATTATAAGTGTTAGAAGCTCGAGTAATTTCAAAAGTTGACAATTATTATTTCAACCAAGATCGACGTAAGCGGGCAAATTTCCATCGGCGATTCAACCCATTCTGCAAAATACTCAGCAATAAAATCCAGCTCATACGAGTAAATCATACGGTAAATAAGACGTGGCAAAGATCACGTGAATGTGAGTGATACTGTCTGAGATCCCGGATTCCTCATGGGTGCATATACGTGGACATTTTCGTTTCATCACGGGTGCCATAGAGATTAGTCTATCGAATAAGGGCCAACCTCTCAGGTCCTCTGAGTCTGGGCCGGCGTTAAACAGCTTAACACTTGTTGAAGCGCGGGAGGCTGCGCAGATCAGAATAAATCTGTTTCTAGACTATTCCTTCAAATATCACTTCTCTGCGCCTCTCAATCTACCCAAATAACTGTTTGAACTGGAGATATCAAGTGTTTGTTTTCTTTACTCTGTCCCTTTGGGTTTTCGCTTTTCTCGGTCACTTGTGACATAGGGTAGGTAATAGTAAGTATGATGTTGACTCTCTCTCTCTCTCAGGTCGATATTGGTAGCTCTTAAGGGTCAAGTTATTGAAATACCAAGAAACACATGAATTCAAGATACCATTAACCGAGCTTAGAGATGTATTTATAAGAGCCAGATGAAGATTAATTTTTTGTATTTATTTTTACCCTTAAAAGTAATTTGTATAATCGGCTTTAGAATTATTATATCCCGATACTTAAATCGCTATGAATTTCGTAATATTCCGGTAATCATTGGTATATACATTTTTTTCATTTTACGATACAGAAAAAATTAATAATTATCAAGGAAACGAAATTTGTATAACCGTTAATACTTACATTGCTTGAAAGGCTCCAAACGTCCTATTATTAGAGTTTATTTCCTTATTATCCTTGTAAGAAATACTAAGTATTTACAAATAAATGCGATGGTACGAATAAAGCTTAACCTATTTTGTGTTGAGAAAAAGGTAGTTTTTTAATAAAATAAAAAGGAGTATAAGTAAAGCAATGTAAATACTAAGAAAAAGCTGAAGAGATCCTGACTAAAGTGGTGGGTATTAGGGCTGCAGCAAAAAGCCTCTGCCATCAGTACTAGTGATTGTAGCTTCTTACCGATAATGCCCGACATTAAAGAGAATTCCAAATAATGAGAATTATTATTATTCGCTTCTATTAACTCTGAATTGTAATGGTCCAAGTTTTCACCAGGAGCCGCTCCAGTATTCCAAAGGGTCGCTCTCTCTCTCTCTCTCTCTCTCTCTTTCTCTCGATAAGGACACGACACCAGTGTAAACACTTGCGCGTGTGTATACAATAATTGAAGTGGGTAAAAAATCAGTAACTATATATACTTTCTTTTACGGTGGCGCGGGAAGAGAATCGTTGCGCAGTGCCGTAGGCACATCACTGATCAATAATTTCGCTTGATTAAGCCGATTTTTCATGCTTGGTTGTATTATAGAGTAAAGAAATCGATCTGACAAGAATCTGTTAGTTAATTGATTACCGTGGCATTCATCACTTTGTTCGTGTCTGCGCGACTTCAATTAATGTAATTACTTTATCGAACACTTTGTCAAAATAAGGATTTACAGGGAGCAAAATCTGCTTTCGCTCTCTACTCAATTATTTACTTTTATAATTCAAAGTTTGTGCAAGGCATACGATATTTCATCTACTTGGCACCTGTATAATTTAATAAATGGTTTTCATCGCTATCATATTCAAGGTTTTACTTCATCATTGAATATTGATGTATTCCATAAGAGATAAATTATTAAATCACTTAAACTTTTTCCCATTATATTTATGAATAATTTAGGCCTAAATCATATATTTTTTTAAAAGGTAGTTAGTTGACAAAGAGATACAGAAACTTAACAGAATAAGGTGACGTCCATTAGGCGATTACAATTAATTTTATACAATATTAATTTTACTAGTTGTTTAAAAGGGTTTGAAAGGTAATTTAAAATTTATAAGCACTTAAAAAATTGCAGAAAAGCATAATATATTTATGTATATATGTATATATATGAGAGAATATATTTAATTGAAAAACTAAAAATTGTCGCCTCAATTATGGAAAAAAGAAAAAATATTCAATTAATTCAAGTTGAGGTTTTTGTTAACGGACATTAATTTCTACAGGAGGCGCGGCTGAGCTTTGAATACTTTCCATTATAAGGTCTGATTATAATTAAAGAATATCGTAATAATTATGATAAATTTTTTAAAAAAAACATTACAACTTAACGGAGGTATTCATTGTTAAATTAAAGAGCGATATATCTAGATTTGGGAATAAAAAGTGCATATATATCTAAATACTTATTAAGCACCTAGATCTTAAGGTCATGGAAATATTGTCAGCTTTATACCTTTATACAGAATTTAACAGAAAAAGGAAATACAAAAAAAAGGAACAGATATCAGTTATTTTTGACGCTTGTGTTCGTGTGGGTCAAATTATATCATATTATAAATGCCTGTAAATTTATGCCGAGATGTAATTATTGTTAAACTTTATCCATATGCCACAGTTTAAGTAATATATTATACATATTCTATAAGATTTTTAATAGTTTGCCAAAGTAAGTACTTCAACTTATGCGAAATTATAGATCCTCGTCAATTTACTTTCATTTTTATTTTTTTTATCAATATAGGAGGTCATTCGAACGATCGCAGAATATTTACTTTTTAAAATACGAAGTCAGCATTTTTTCCAATTTTCATGTAAAATATTTATAATGAATTTATAAATATTAAAATTTAATAGATTAATTTTATAATTAAAATAATATATTTAATGATATGATATTAAATATACGTATTAAAAAAATAGGCAATTAAAGAGTTATTAAGTAACGAGGTTATTAAGAATAGATAACCACGGAAAGATATATGCAATGACTCAATGTTTTTAAAGAATTAATGAATATTTTATAATCGTAATTAATATTTTTTTTATTTACATTTTATTATTATAGTTCAGAAAACTACCATAATGAAAAATATGGTTAAATTATTGCTGTATGAATGTTAAATAAGGATAAATATAGCTTAATCTTGTTTTTTTACTTTAAAATTGAAAAGCTGCTTGTATCGTAAAAGATCTATTGAGTACAATTTAAACTAAATTTTGCACATTAATTTTTATTGTTTATGTATAGTAATAAAAAACAATTAAATAATTGTTAAATTGATATTAAATTGAATTTATAGTTGTTCAAATTAAAAATTTGATATGTACAAGTTATAAATACTTCAAAATAAAATTTTCACAGATAGAAATTAATCCGTAGTATTTTTCTTTTATATCGAACTTTAATGAGTCTCGTTTTGGATCGTAAAGCGAAACGACCAATTATCCAATTTTCGAAAATGGTGTTTGGTGGTACACGAATTTCAACGCCTAACATCGTTGAATATATGCAATCGCCGAATGTCCGATAAAATCGTAATGAAAAATAATCAAGATCCCTTAGAATCAACTGTTATTACCCTATTAAAATCTCCAAAACTGTATAAAATAGAATGTCTATCTTTTTGAAGGTTATTTTTTAGAGAAAATTATAGTTCACGAAATAAGTACAAAAAAATGCAAAAGGAGCAACGTTTTGTGGCTCTAAGATGATGCGCTCAGTGAATCTCCGGTACTGGGTATCCCGATCCTGGAAATGTCTAGGCCCCGATGATCACTCTATCAATCAACTGTTGCTTTCTATTTACACAAATTTCCAGTAATTATACACGGCCACGCGGCCCTCGAGCGTAACCCTAAATCAAAACTATTTCTTGGGCCGAATCGTTAGAAGCAGGAAGTCTCTCCTATCGTAAAATAAATCAATTAATAGGGTCTCATCAATGATCGTAAAAATGCACTTATAATGACGGGATATGGGACTGCGTTCAGGGCTACGTTGAGACTGAGGCCTAAAATAAAGAGCACGGGTCTGATCGCTTTGTTCAACGACGCTTATATATTTATAACCGATATTAAGGCTTCGGACGACCGCGATTTATGTCGCTCATAGGCGCGAACCCTTACCTTCCGGACACTGCTCGGTTCCCACGTTTGCGCTCTGCGGATCCTCCCGCGCTGCATTCCGATGCAAATGCTGGAACGTGCGCTAATTCGTCCTGCGGTTTTATCAGAGTCCGGAATCATCGAGGAAGTCGCCAACGTGACTCGACCGTAAGCCCGATTAAGCTTTGCACAAGACTTTCGAGCTTATGGAATTGCACAAATTTAGTCTCTAAGCAAAGGTAACTAAGAATTATAGCATTAGGCAAAGCGTAGGACAGATCATAAAAGTGTGTGACTATGTAGTCTAGCTTCAAATTCTATTTGAGATGATTAAAAGTTCCACGTCACTTTTTGCATGTTGTATAATATTATCCTACGCTAATAGTAAGGATATTAGTGTAATAAATGCAAATACAAATACCAATTTTCCAGCCAGCATTGAACATGCTCTTTGCTCTCTATGATTGTAGGGTGGTCGGAGCCGCAGTGGTCGGGGCAGCGGTTTGTGCTCGTATCCCAGGGCTTGGTAAAAGTCAGCGGGAGCTGTGCAGGAAGGTGCCGTACGCGATGCCGGCGGTTGGAGAAGGGGCCGAGCTCGGCCTGAAGGAGTGCAGACATCAGTTCCGTCATCATCGCTGGAACTGCTCGCACGTCGTCGACAACCAAATATTCGGGCACGTCGTAGTCGTCGGTAAGTGTGCGAGTCCTTGCCATCGACAGCCACGAGCTGTTACAGTCCCTTCCTATGTAAACTTGGCCCATTGACGTACAAATTAGCGGAGAGGGAGAAACTTTTAATTCAGCACCATTGTTGAGTACATTTTCTGCGGCTTGCACTTAATTCGAAACACGATTTGAGAAATATGGGGTTTGTTATTTTTACGAAGAGTGTATCAATCCTTTTGACGAAGAATTTCAAAACAGTTTTCTCGGGGTTAGCTAAGCCCCTCTGAATCGAAAAACTAATTGCTGTTACTTATGGGAAAATATCCTCATCGAAAAAGACTTGTGTGGATAGAAAAGAGGATTTAACGGCTTGTGCCATGGACGACCTGCTGTTTAAAAGTCAGTAAAGCCAAGCGGTAACGGACGTTACACATCGGCGAGATGTTGCGGATCGACAATTCGGTGTCGATAATAGAGTCTGGTTGAAATAGCAAGTAACGAAAAAACGACTAACAGACGATATAACACGTGGAAACATGGAGATACCCACGCGTATCTTAACGAGCCCAGGCTCGACAATGCACTGATAATTAGATTATTATGGTCGGCTTGCGCCTCCGATACGGAAAGGTCTTTTTTATTCTATCAGACGACGGCTCACGCACTTTTCGTCCAGCAAATATTTCTTATCATTAAAGCGAATTAATGGCCGATCGTAAAATATAAGTTATGCGTCTGTCCCATAAATAGGCGAAGTCAATGAGCCGCGCGAAATTCGCCTTTTGCCGCATACCTCGCTTGTTTATTCGAGTTCCCCTAGAGCGTAACGAGTTTTTCTTCAACTGACAACAAGAATTTTGAAAATTCAATCAACTTTTGTAAAATAAAAAATCTATCAACTTTATTTACATTAACGTACGCTTGACATTGATTTTGTATAGAATAATTGTGTTGAAATAGACCTTTGAAAAAGATGCTGAATTGTAAATAGTTTTGACACATGTTTTTTAGCGACTAGCACGAGGAACATTACGTGAAAAAAAGTGTGCAATCTTAAAGTTTAATGAAAAAAACTTAGTAATTTTATTGCAGAGTAGGTAGATGATGACAAAATAATTTTCAAAACGAGTTCTCAAAGAATAAAAAATATTGTACCCCAAGTGCCATTTAGATACTGTATTGTTTCAAAAACATAAGGAATCACATTATTCATATATATAGATCCGGTTATTTTTTAATTAACCATTGTATTATAATTTATTAACTTGAACTAATTACATATAATGTAGATAATGAAAATAATGTCTACAGGCAGTTGCGTTTACGTCGACAGATGGACAAGATAATCCGAAGTCAGGAGCAAATCTGACGTGATCCTCTTGCGTAAATGGCTTTTAATACTTGTTATTTGTCATGGAAACATTAGAAATTGCTTGACGCCGGCTCGTGGCGAATTGATTTCACAGCTCTATATGGAGGTATCGGCAGTCGTAAACGATTTTCTCCCGATTAGGCACAGATTAACACTGGATTAAATCTGAACTATAAGAAGTCGATGCGGGAAACTTGTCCTTTATCAATATGTGGATTGACGATATTATTCCTTGTTTAATATTACGCATACAAAAAGGGAAAACCAACATTATCGTAGATAATTTTATATGTCTTAATTTAAATAATTGATCATAAATTATATCATAAATAGTTAGACGATCGACGTTTAAATGTTGGAATAAACAAATCAATTTGAAAATCTAACGTATCCGATTAAGAGTGTTTTTATGCAGCGCTACTATTACATTATTAATTTTTTTGGAAACAAAATATTTTAATTATTCGTATCATAAAATTAAAATTAGCTATAGCCTTTTGCATTGGCTATCTTTTATAGAAATATTAATAGAACTGTATAAGAAATGTATTTCTATAAATGATTAACACGGACATATTCAATTTATGTAATGAATACTTGCAAAACAAAATATTAATATCTTCAAATAACTGTGAATAATTTTTTCCATATAAAAATAATTAAACATTAGTAATGTGCATTTAAAGTAACTTGATCCCTACTTTTTTAAGATCTCCAATTAATGAAACTATATGAAATTGTACAAATTTTAAATGAAAGGCATGGATACAAATAAACATGTTCCAAAAAAGTAATTAAGTGATGTAGACTTATATTAACATATTAACGATGTATAATTATTAATATTAGTAATATCATATTACTCGTTATTTACTATATCGAATTGAGAGAAAAATTCAATTTTCACGGTGCTGATTGGTTTAAAATTAAACATGGCATGGCTAATACGCGAAATATTAAATAGAAAATATCCTTTGTATATTGAATTATATACTGTAATCGTTTTTTAAAACAATCATAAAGGGTTTGTTGCCAATTTAAATGATGTCAAGTTAAGATCTCTTGTTTATTGTTTTTTTATACGCATTAATACGTCTATAGCCGTAACGTAAAATCTCACAAATACTAAAGGCAGAACCTTAACATCGTTCAAAAACGAAGTACTTTTTTTATACACATGACCAATCAACGATCTTAATTACATTGGAGCTACAAATGCGAGTAACAGTGTTCGGCGCACAGTCACCAACTAACTTTATACACATATCGATACATTTCTCCTTCCTGAACACATAGAAATATAATTGAAGAAAAATTCAATAATCACCGGTCTTGTTCTTATATCGCTTAATTATACATTTACTAGGATCAAAAAATACACATGCTTAATATTTCAATCGATGCTGGAGAATTCTCTCGTTTGAATAATGTATCCTTTACACGAAAATAATACTGATAAATGTAAGACATTTTAAAAACTGCTCGGAGTGTAGCAAATTCCTCGAATGCAGGACGACGAGAATCAAAAGTCGATAAAACATTTTTCATTTATAAAAGAAGTTTCACCGTCGTGTTCCCGTTGAAAGATATTACGAGCAAGTGTCTATTTAATAGTCATTTGTTTTCAATCCGTCGGCAGCTGTTATCTGTCCAAGCAAGCGTCCACACACTGACCAGGAGCGAACACATTTGTAATATTAGATTAGGCCTATTAATTTAAAAGTAGATGGCGAGCGAAAAGAACTTACACGTTTTCTCGTCGTGTAAAATAATATAATCCATTAAATACGCAAGACGAAATGACACTATGTCGTATTACATTGGGCCGGGTTCCGTCCAAAAGGGGAAAAACCAGAACATGATTATTGAACGCTATTTCTTCGACTTGGTCCAATAGTTGTGGGGTAACAAGTGACGGGTATTTTCCTGTTCATCCCAGACTATCGCAATTTAAATGAGCAGCGAGCCCACAAGGTTTCGCGCTTTTGGACTTTTGAGTTTCATGTCAGCCGCGATTGGCACGAGATGCGATGGAAGGTAGAAGACCACCGAGAAAAAGCCCGACTGCCAGAGCTTCAGGTAACATAAGCTCGAAGCCGAGATAATGCGACATGAGGTATATTTGACAGCTTTGCCCTTCACTTTTTCTGTGCTTCGTTCGTTTGATCTCGCTTAAGTTTATTACTTTCACGATGCACAGTTGGCTCTTCTTACTCGAGCTCCTTCAATCTATTGTAGTCCGAGTTAATGTTTGTTGAAGGATATCAGTTTACGAAGAAAGATTTTGCATTTAAATTCCATTTAATTTGGCTTCGCCATAAGCTTACTTTTTACATTTGTTTGGTCACTTACCGAAACACTGCTGAAATATGCTATCCAATTTATTGTTTTTAACGTTCTTACTGTATGGCCATATTCTCCGATAAGGCTAAATAATTCCCTTTCTATGCGAAAAAAAACCCTTTTTAAATAAGTTAAATATAGAATAGACTTTTAATAAATTTTAATTAAACAACATTAATTTATAATATCTTGTTTATTTACACAATTTACTAATTAATTACATATTATCTTTCTTTTTTTTTTTTAAAGATTCGCTTTGACATCTTAAAAACCAAAATATATTATTTTTTAAAGATGTGTATATAGTCTGTTCTTAAGCAATTGAATTTACATTTATATCTCGATAATGGCTATCAATTTGTCATAGACGGTAATTAATTATAACTTTTTACTGAAGTCGATATTATACAGATTGATTTATATAATTTAATAGAATGTGAAATTGGCAAAATATGGTATAACTAATTAATAATATATTTACTTTATGAAAATAAGATCATTTCTTTAATATTTTATGTTGTAATTATTTAGCTACATACTGAGAATCTTCTAGTATAGTTTTTATAAGCTATTATACAAGAAACTTATTAGCTTCATTAAATTTTTTGTAAATGTATATACAACTCAAAAAATTTTATTCTGATTTACAATTCACTTTTGGTTCTTTTTATAAAAACTTAATAGCAGAATGTTTGTTTTTATGATTTTTAATATTCATATTTTGTAGAAATTATATTATTAATTAATATTTACAGTAAATAACTTCAAATCAAAACATCATTCATTATATAATTTTTTTCTCATGGCGTTCATTAAAATTTTTTGGTTATATTTTCTTTTCTTTTGCTATAAATATGAATGCTAAATTGTTTTAATTATTATTTAGTAACTTTTTTAATTCAAATATATCACTTTAGACAAAGTTTATTATTTATTTCAATATATTTATTTAATAAATTATCATTCAATTTTAATAATTATTATTATAAAGGTGTTAAGATAATAAGATTTACAAAATTGACCTTACACCTTGTATTATTAATTAAAAAAAACATTTTTTATACATATAAAAAAATTTTAAGTATTAATAATGAAGTAATTAAACAAAATAAGTTATTTATTATCAGTTTATAATTAAATACAACAACAAAAATATTTAAACAATAAATAAACGATAATAAAATTTAGACAAAGGAGGCAATTTGAACGAATTTAACAAAAAGTTAAAGGATAGTCTTAGATAAAATAAAGTAGATTTTGACTCCTGTATGTTGAGAAAGTTGTTTACGAAAGAAAAAGAAGTTTGAAAGGAATTAAATAGGTAGGAGAGTATAAATAAAACGCCAGCAGTCCGTGCATTCGCTAACTTAATTAGTGAAATTAACGGACCGCTCGACATGCCGTGGCTAAGTGCCTTATATTTTCACCGCGGGGCATAAAATGTATTAATGTACCTACTAATACTTCACATACATGCACAACTGTCTGCGTGGGAGTGTATACCTGTGTTTTCAAATTTAACTACCGATAATCCGGCTCCCTCTACCTCCCACTCTTTAACAGCGATGATTCGTGCAAATTCTGGATACACCAGAACCGGAATCTATACATTTCACTTATGTTTTCCTCCCCATTGCTGCTGAATTTGAGTAGTTTCGATTAATATTATTAATTATTATATTTTTAATATTCAAATGATATACAAGAGAATATAAAATTTAGCTATGACAGGAATAAGGATAGAACAGCTATTCTGACTTTTTTCCTTTTCATTGATGATCAGAGCACTACAAGTCCCATTTATTCTATTACGAATGCAGAAATTCTTCTGTAGAATACCTTAACGTTTCATATGTATATCAGATGTTTTTTTGTCGGAGCAAAAGGAGATTATATCAAATAATTACCATTTTTCAATTTGATATGAGTATTTATTACAATTGTTTAAAAATGAGTTTTTAACAAAGATTATTGCTGCATAGGAAAATAAAAATGTTCTACTTTGTGCATGTAATTTTATTACAAGTTAAACATAATCAAAAGTGACATCTCATAGATTTTAAAGAAATGATTTGTATTGAAAAGCTGTTGATATGCACATGTTTGCGTGTTTTGTTAAATAAATGTTTGGAACATACACGTCAGTGCACGTCAGTTAACAAAAAAAGTTTAATAGTATGTCTTGTGGGCAATAACAATCTGAGTAAGGCGTAGGTAGATGTATACGACAGTTAATAAACTTCTGCTTTAATCTAAATCTGCGTACTTAAGTTATCAAACGATACAATGTAAAATTCATGATTTGATCCTAGCTTTCGATAAGACATTTATTTGCACTTTATTACTAATTTAATTACTCATTTTTTGTAATTAATTAATATTATTTGTATTTAATATTAATTATTGGAAAAAATAGTAGTCTGGGTAATAAGTATGAATTTGTATTTTGTTGCGACAATATTGCTCACTTTATAATTTTACCCCGATAAAAAATCAAAAAATATTTATTCCACCTAACTACTAATATAAAGAAAAATGTAATTAGTAATCATGAAAACAATGTTCTATATATATATTTAAGAAGTTTATTATTTGTTTATTCTCAAATTCATGTAATATTTTACTAAACATCCAACAGTTTTTAGTTAGAGTAAAAGGACACATTTATGCATGTACGAATATCACTAGTGTAGTTATTGTGCTGATCAATTGAATATAATTTTTTAAAAAGAAAATTATTGACCATATGTATATATTGTTAGAATATTTTATAAAAATATATACATATTTATGTTGATAAAGAATATTTATAGATTTTAAGAAATAAATGTAATTTATCCAAAAAGACATCTTACAAGTAAGCATTTTTACGTTGAAAATGATGCGAGTTTAATTAAATGCCTGATATATATGTAGTAGAGTATCAATAATGATATAAGTATACTATTAATTCCAATTAATATTTAAAAGTGATTTTATTATTTGAAAATATTATTCTTACTTTAATAACTTATGCTCTATTCACTTTTATGTTACAACATTTGAATATACGGTCTGGAACAATGACAAATAAATATTATTATTGGATTCAAAAAATAGCATAATCTATATAAAATTAAATTTAAAATGCAACTTTAAAGCTTTATCTTATTAAGACATTTTTAAGTACATTATTATTTATAATCAAAATTAATCTGTATAATGTTAATATTGTGTATTCAAAGTTCAGTACAGCATTCTATAATTCATTTATAGGTTATTTTTATCGTGTTTTATTATATAATTCTTATATTGAAAAGCTATTGGATATGATGAAATTAAAGACAAAACTGATTTAAACAATTTATTACCTTGGATATTTTAAAGTATTTAATTAGGAATTGAAATTACATATATCATTTATTTACCTCTTATTTATTATTAATATAATGAATGGTTCTGTTTTTAATTTTGTTATATGAATATTTCTGATTAATTGAAATTATAAATAAAAGAGCTTCTCAAATAACTGATTAATTGTTTATTACATATTTTAAAAACATAGATAATAACTTTATAATATGTAAATGTGTACGATATATACCCTGACGTGATAAAACTCTTATTTTTGTATTTACTTTCTTACATAGATAATCTAAATTAATTACTATTTTTCAACGCATCCCATTAAATTTGAATTGAAAGTATTTAACGAAGCATATAAACTAGTATTTATTAGTATCTTTTTTTAGAATATAGAGTAACTTATATATAAGATATTTAATCAAATCTTCATAAAAAATTTTTGCAATACTTGTTTAAATAAATGGCCGATCTTCATTATTGTATTATAAAGTACATTTATTTCATATAGCTAATTGACAATAATTTATTGACTGAAATTATTACTAGTAGTTATCAAAGGGATTGTGTAACTATAAATATTCAAAATCAAATTTAATTATTTTAACATAAATATGTCGACTTAATGTTAATTTAATGCAATAATACATAATATTAAAAAACAATATAATAATTTTAACTTTACACTATTTCTTAATAATTGATTTTATTTTCAATTTTAATAGATAATTTTAAATAAATTCTAAACATAAAATGTATTATACACAAATTCAATGTAATTTAAACCTATTTTTTTAAATAATTTTTAAAAAATTTTTAATTATTCAATGCATTTAAATTCGTATACCGAGTGAAAGTATAATAGTCTTATACTTTCATTGTAATTTACAAAATTTCTCTTACGTCATTTTGGTTTTTTTTTTTTAATATTAATAGGCTTTACTTGCTAAATAAAGAAAATAGTATTTAATAAATTACATATATTATTTATAATCAATAAAAGTGAAATTGTAAGGAGAATGTTAATTAAATTTTAAAAATTAAGGCAGATTAGACAGGAAATTTATAGGTGATGAAAAAATATTTATGTTTGATTAAAAGCTAAAAATAAGTTTATATGTAAAGAATTTTTTTTATTTACCAAGGGAGTATTAAATATTTCAAAAAACATAGTCCATTGAGTATGTGTTAGATTAATATATACATATTTTATAATTTCATATGTTGTTCTTTTAAGAGATTTTCCAAAAAATGTAAAACATTATAATTATATTTAAAATATTAATAAAATAAAGTTTTATTCGAAACTTAATATATTTTAATAGAGAAATTATTTTAAGTATTTTTTTGAAAAAGGAATTTATGTTAATCAAGTTATTGTACATAAAATATATTTATTTGCTATATAGCCTATCAAATGAACATAATGCAATAATTTATTCAAATATCTAATTTATTTGAAAAATTATATAATCCTACTAAATATGTATAATATACATTTCAATTATCTTCATTTTTTATATTTTTAATTATTTAAATAAGATTTTACTATTTTTTTACTTGGCTAAATAATTTATTTGCTATTATTAAAAATATTTTATTACATATTTGTATTTATCATCAAAAAGCATCCTGGAGTTTAATGATTTATAAAAATGTGATATAAAATTTCAAAATTATTTATCTAAATTTTATATTAAAAGTTTAGTAAAATTAATTTTTTACAATACAAATGTCATACATGAATAATTGTTTAGACTCAATACAAACTAATAAATTATATACACACGTATTTGAATATGAATGTACGTATATTTATTTCTACCTAATTTTTCAGAATTTCTGAAGAGGTTCTAAGCCACTAAAAATAAATTTAGCATTAATAGTAAGGAAATTAATGTTACGATGTGAGCTATAAAAATAAAACATCAACTATGAATGTAATAGTTACATAAATGGACATCAGGATAATATAACAATAATATAACAATATATTTGCTGCACTTAATTTTTTAAATTTTGTTAAATTTTTAATTATGAATTATTATGTTATACTGATTATTAATCCGTGATGATTTATTATAATTGTAAAATTTAAGAAAATAAATTTTACAAATTTAAAAAGTTAGAATAATTTATTAATAATAATAATATTAATAGATCAGAACTTATTTTTTTTCTTAATTCAAATGAGTATTTTTATTTAAATATTAAAAAAAAAGTACCAGCCCTACATTTTAAAATAAATTTAAAACGTATGTGGAACCATCATCGAGCAATTCTGTATTTATTACAGTGATTTAAGATGAGAATAAATATAATGCTTCATTATCTATCTACGTATATCTGCATTAAATATACAGATGGTACACTGATTTAAATATCTGAAAAAATCCAATATTTACCGTTAAATTTTAGCTTGTGCAGATATTATAATTAAAGCTATGAAAAAAATGTTTATCTTAGTTCTTCGAAATCGATTCTATTATCTCTGAGAAATCGTTTTATATACAAATATATATATATATATACATATAAATATATATATATGTCTTTTTTTTTTCAAAATCCTGGTTACTCATCGCAATATGTGCGTTTTTTTAAATCTGCAAAAGGAGGGTCCT
Source organism: Kradibia gibbosae (assembly GCA_018907135.1). Taxonomy (NCBI): domain Eukaryota; kingdom Metazoa; phylum Arthropoda; class Insecta; order Hymenoptera; family Agaonidae; genus Kradibia; species Kradibia gibbosae. The sequence continues at coordinate 12,550,284 of JACCHX010000001.1, read as the reverse complement.
ACTTCCTGAATCGCGTGTGGCTCGCTTTTGCGCTAATGTCTCGATCATGTGAGAGAACGATTCTAATTAAGAGAACAGCCGTTTCGACATTTTGCCTTGAGTATTCAGAAACCGAGAGCTTCTCCTTTCGATCCCATATATGCAGCTTAATATATAAGTTTTTAATGTTTATAGCCACGCGTGCAAAATCTCGTATATGATAGTCGGACGATGTGTAACCTTTGAATTTTTATAAGCACTTTTAATTTTTTTTTTTCACCTGAAATATTTATTACAATTTAGATTGAAAATAATTATTTACGAAGCTGCTTATTTTGAAATCAATAGTTTATTAAACTATGCATAGCCAAGTTTTAATACCCAGCATACGCTAGGAACCTTTGAATATTACCATCATTTATTATCTTGTAGCATAAATTATAAATATTCTGAATAATATAAAAGGAAATTATAGTTTTTTTTAAGAAATTTTTTGTTTAAAATCGCTATTGTTCAACGTTTACATGTAGAATACGTAACCAAGACTTTAAATATTTTCAGATATTTCTAAATGCTAAATTTCTTATCAAGGTTAAATCATCATCTATTTAAACATTGATGTAAGCAACATCAATTCATTATCAATCAATACTAATGTAAATCATATTTAAAATATTCTATCAATAAAGACTTCGTAAAATTATATCCTCGATTCGAGAATGATATGCATATTTCACTGCATTAAACACATCTCCTCTTTTTAAATGATTGATCAATTGGATCAATTTAAATGCAATGCAATTTTAATGCATGCAGCACAAACTTTGACATAATATTGTTTCTTAAAATTCATGGGTGGGCTGTCGTTGAAAGCTTGGCCAAGCTCATTTGACTAGACAGAACCCTCCGATGATACGAAAAGTGAGGCGACGCCCAACCTCGCAGTCATGGTTTTTCTTCTCAAGTGATCGATTCGTAATCGAAACTGGTTAACTGGTAGGAAAACGGAGAGCTCGCATTCACCACACGGCTATATCCACCTGCCTGTAATCTCGCTCGGCTTCTTATAAATTTACGAAGGCCACCGTAATTCCCGTGCGCTTTTCAACGTCTAGCTACGAGCACTATAGAAGCTGTATTTGGCTTATCGATTTTTTTTTCGTCTGTATATATGCAATTCGCTTTACGGATAATTCGGAATAATTTACATGATATTGTTGGCCTAGACCAGAGACCAATGTTCTATCCTGCGAACTATCTTTGTTACAAAATGGACTTTGTGTTCGTAGAATTCTCGATGAATTATGTAATATCTAAAAGCTGCACGAGTAATTTACTATCAGATATTATGCTAGCTCGAAAACTTTGTAAACATATTCTATAGATGGGAGATATAAAATGCTTTTAAACGCGCATTACTATTCGTTAATATGGATTAGAGTTTTTAATTGAAAATTATCTTAAAATTGACACTAGCATAATATGATTACATTATATAGTTACATTACAGGTTAACTTATTTTATAACCAACATAATTTCTCTATGTTATTTGAATGTATAATTAAAAGCTTTTTTTACTAAAGTAAATGCGCAAAACTGTCATTCGTACTTGCAACATCGCATTATTTCGCGCTCTGATTATATTATAAAAGAATAATCAAAATTGAAAGTGGATTGACCTTTGACGTAAGTACTGAAAGCTAAGATTCATATCCATATAAACAGTAATTTCTTTAGTATAAATAATTTTATTCTTTTCTACTGAAAATGTAGAAGCTTAATAGTCGATCTCGAGTAGAATTAATGCTTTGGCACAACCAATAATTAAACAAATAAAATCCAATTTAAATTCAAAGTTGGAAAGCCTAGAGAACAGCTGCAAAAAGATCACAAAACATTGGTATGCCGGTACCTCCTGTGGAAGATAAATAAAAACATGAGAAAAGATAAAATAAAAAACCATAAAGCAAATGAATAAAAGAGCTTCCAGTACTTTCTCATTAGACGGCAGTATCTTAGTCGCATAATCGAGGTTCCCAGCGGGGAAGGCGTATTATCTCTTCGTGTCATAGCTCGCTTATGCCTTGTCGCAATTAGGTTTTCATACATAGAAATCCCTTTTCGTGTTTGCCAACGTACACGCGAGATTCACTCTTAGGAGCTGAGGAACGCGTTCCATGAATATTCAGCGTTCTCGCGCAGCAAGTGCGCGTTATTTCAAAGCTTGCACAAAGAGGGATGACAGAGAGTCAGAAATATACACACACACACACACATACATACATACATACAGATGTATATGTATACGTATATGTATGCGTATATAAATATATACACATAAAGCGAGAAAGGGAGATAGAGAAAGAGAGGGTTAATATGTATGCCGAGTACATACGTAATTGTATCGTGTCCCCGTCGATCTATCTTTGTCGACTTTATCTTACCACTAATTTGTTCGATAGGCCGTTTCTCTCTTTCTCGTTTCTTGCTACTCATACCTAGGCGTATCTGAAGAGCGAATTTACGAGATTTCGAATTGAAATAGAGGTTTGTACGATATTTTTTGTTGGTTATGGTAAATATAGATGGCTATTACGCATATTGATAAAACGTTCAATAAAGGTACGATTTGTCGCTCATTGAAAAAAAATTGATTAGCACGTTTATCTCTTTCATGACAAAGCAAATGTCATTTATTTTTCTATTACGATATCTTTTTCTCTATTATTCTAGAGATTTTGGCTAAAATGGTAGGGCACTTTGACTTTCATTCACCGATTACAGAAGATAATTGAGATTTATTCTTCTTGTACGCCCTTCTTCACAAAGAAAAAATGTTTTAGATTTCTTATTGTGTGAAAGGCGCATTATTTCAAGCTTCTTAATGCACTATCGCATAATCTTTAAAAAAGTTAATCAATTGAAAGCCGTAAAACAACTTACGTACTTGAATTATTTGTTTTGCACCATGTATTAATAAACTTGTCACATGTGATCATTTGCTTGTCATTGAGTACCGATAAGTACATTCTACTTTTTATTCTACGAAATTATTAATCGTTTTAATTATAAGTTTAATTATCAGTTAAATTATACCAATTAAAATTTGTGCCCATATCGTTAAAATTAAATAATATATAGCTTAAATTTCCATGCTTTGTTTTATTTATTGTATACATACATGTACAAAAGTAAAAAATTACTAATCTTATCAACAGAAAATATAAAATAAAAACTCTGATAAAAATAAATACAAAAAGAAGGAAGGCATCTAAGGACTATTAACATTTAAGTGTCGAACGAAAAAGGATATATTCAAATATTCCATTCGATGGTGTTTTATTTAAAAAATCATCGCGAATGCTCGAAAAATTAGCTAAAAATAAAAAAAATTGCACGCAAATAGCAAAATGATAGTGAAGATTATTTCGAACTTCAGGATTCGCAGGAATGAGCCTTCAAAATCCTATGCCTGTAATGCAAATATAGAGCTTGTAAATGAAAAATAGTTTGGTTTATGTAATTAAATATCGCGATGCTCTATTAACTGTAAGTAAAAGCTTATGTAGGTGCTGTCGCGAAAATGAAAATCAACTTAGTGATCGGCTGGAAAGACCCGTACCAGGGATGATTAAGGAGAGGAATGGCGCGATCCTGTGGTTCTGACAAGTCACTTGGAATGCACTATAATAATCCATTCGAAGGTAAAGCTAGCCGCTTATTGGGATACGTCGAAATGAATTGAGAAGCGCACGAGGCGAAGATCGGAAGAACAGGAGGCGCGCCTGAATCATCGACGCGAAATTCTTGCGATGGTCGATTCAAGTTTTTTCGCTGAAGACCGAACACTGATTGAGAAGAAAAGAGATAGAATAAACATAGCTAGATCGATCCCCAGCTGCCCGGATCGTTAAGAACGTGTAGATATGCCGAGCAAGTCGAAATGCAAATTCGCCAAGCGATTTTGGATCATATATGAATAAATGCTAAGTGGATGACGAGTGTGTCTTAATTATGGCGATCGGTTAATCGTTCTGCTAACGGAGCGCGGAGCGTCTCGATCTTGTCCAAATTAAAAATTGTCAGCGCGTGTGGTAGGTCCGATGCAACCCTTCTTCCTTTTATCTCTACGGAACTAAAGTCCAATGCATGGCTAATGCGATAGTTAATTTTCAAGAATTTATTACCACAAACAAATCCGAATGAAAATTGGATATAATCTCTAAATTTCATAATGAACTTCTTTTAAATATTCCTTGTATTATATTAGGATATTAGGATATTTTCAGAATTTCTATTCAAATATTTAAAAATAGATTTGTATGATTTACCTAAGAAACCTTAATACTAATTTACATAAAATAAACAGTTGCATTCTACCCATCTATAATGTATAGAGAAAAAATAAAAAAAATTCCTACCCAATTTAAACTTCTTAGATTTTTTCTACTCAAATAAAAAATAAAAAATTATCATTAATAAAAGTTATATAGGGCGTCGTGTTTATGGAAAAAATGATAATTTAAGATTAAAAATCGCTCTGCATATTAAATCTTAGAAGACAATCATTAATGTCTTTATAAGAAGTTTGGTTGAAACTCTTGTAACCAGATTCACGTGTTCTGTTCCTTCTTTTCGAATAAAGGATCATTATCATTTGTTAAAACAGTTTTTAGTAATCAGTATAAAAAATTTTTATTTATAAAAAACACTTGATGCAAATTGAATTTCAATATATAATTATTCTTACCTGTTAATCATATTACTTTTTTATCATGTGCTCTTATTTAAGAGTTGATTTACGGTACTTATAGTGAAATTAATTGCTTCAAGAATCTTGCCTCTCGTTAAAAGTCATACCGGTGCCTCGAGGCTTTTTCAACGTGTTGAGTTTCTTACTTAGCCAGATATGGTGCGAATGTCCCGCTACAACAAAACACGGATGATGTCGATGTAAAGTAATACAATCTTTCGTTCGGGTTGACATTCGAAGCGCATTATTTGTATTAAAAAAAAATCTACAATGTTAGAGTACGCTATACATCTGATAGCGCACTTGTATTATACAACATGTTTGTAATCTTTACAATCCTTGCAATGCTGTAAAAAATGTAAACTTTGAATAAAGAAAATGCAATTTTTCGATACTTAAAAATACATTTCAATTGTTATTTGTTTAAATGCAAAACTTTAGATTTTCTTTTTATCTTAGAATTATAAAAATGTTCATCAAATTCATATTTTATACATGTATCACAATCATGCTTCTATATTATACACTTTTTGCAATTTGGTTATAAAAACTTATCTGTATTTTTCGCCTTACAGTTTTGAACAAATACTGTCCTAATACTAAAACAAAAGGACCAAAAAATCAATTGAAACGATGGTTCCAATCGCATAAGCTAAATTAATTGAAAGCTCTTAAAATTCTGAAGAATAGGACCCAGAGTCTAATCGGGACAATACATTGTAAGATTTATCAATTGGAGAGGGTAAAGGATTGCTGAAGTGAGCGAGCGAGAGATCGATAACAGAGTAAATGACTTACGAAAGTGTTTTTTTTTTTCAAACAAGCGTCGAGGAGACAAGGACAGGGTCGTCGAGGACGATTCGGGGCAGGAGGATAAGCCTGGTAACTGGTTGAGTTATCGGGTTCGGACGCGCGCACTTATCGGCGCCGAAGGCTCGTGCGATTCGCCACAGGCCTTAACGAACGATGGATGAAAAGGCCGTATAAAAGCGGCTATCGTCCGCGCGCGTTCTCGTAAAAGGCGCACGACCGCCTTATTAATGAATTCAATAAAAGAATTTTCACATAAATTAATCGGCGGTTTGCTGAGCCCCTATCGGCTCTGAGTAGGCACGGGGGGAGGGGCCGAATTTTTCCCAGTACCGTTGCTGTCTTACACGCTCCTCCCTCCCAATGAATTGCGCGCGGGCTCCCATAGGCACGCGGCCCTAATTAAGCCTTCCGAGGCTCGTGCCTGCTATCCCATCTCGCCCCACATAACCGTCGCAATTAAAGATGATACATGGAGTGCAGACACGCCGAGCTGTTAAAGAGTCACCGAGCCATCGGCTAATTAGCCCGCGCCTCTCTGATTCCCCCGGAGTCCGGACAATGATCGCGCACGCGCGCAACGTTTTACGTAAGACGCGAGGAGAGAAGCCGAACGATACGCTTTCCACGGGCCGTATTATTAATGCTCTTGTCTCATTTTACGATGCGCCGGGAATTAAAAGTAATGATAAGCCGTTGGCACCCCGTCATAAATCGACTAGAATTGTTTTTTTTATCTGGCCGCAATGTCTCGTGCCTCTTGTCGCAACACTTCATTTAACGTTCCGCTGGTGTCCAAATTGGAATCCACGAAAGGAGATCCATCGTTCGATTGCGCCACGTGTTACGCGTTATAAATGTATCCCCGTTCGCGGCCCCATCATATAAAAAGGACGTCGTAAGGAGCTTTGGGCTCATTACGCATCGAGCTGATTTGGTTTGTCGGCGCATTAGCCTTTGCCGATAGTAGCGAGTCTCGCTGGCTGTTTGGAATCGATACATCCTTTCGATACATTCATCAAAGTAAAGCCCGAGTACGGACTCGGTTACACGCTACCGTAATAGTTAGCGGTCTCGATGTTGCGGCATCTCGGCATTAAGGTAGGCAGGTATATCTGAGATTTTCGGGGCATAGCAGTTGTCGTCACCGTGCCCGAGATCCGACCCTACCGTAAAATGAATTCGAAAAACTCATCGACCTAGTAATAAAAAAGTACATCATTCCTGTAGGCGAAGACAGATGGAAGGAGCTGAGTTCACGCGTCCGCTAGAGGCTGAGTCCCGGACTCCCGCGGTGCGAGGAACTCGCCGCTGGGATAAATGTGGACCGGCGGTCATGGCGAAATAAAGATCTTGTCGGACGAGAGAGTAACAAGTTGAAAACACCGTTGCCTGGTGGCAATACACAGTGCAACACATTTATTTGCGAAGATAGTTAAGTGGTAGAGACTGTACGAAACAGAGTGTGTGTGAGAGAGAGAGAGAGAGAGAGAGAGAGAGAGAGGAAACGAGTGAGTGAGAACAGGTCAGCGATTAGGGTAGAGAGAGAAGGAGTACAAAGAAAATTATCCACCTCCTTCACTTACATTTTCTTGTCGCAGCATGAAACGGTGATACGACTACAAGTTCATTTTTCCTTTTTATTTATCTAGATAAATAACTTTCCTACTGTAGTCATTGCTTCAAGTAATGTGGGATTCATTAGATTAATACGTACCTATATACAAACAACTTTGATATCCGGGTTCCAGAATCAATGTTAATCGTAAAAAACTTTCTTTTGGAAAAAATGATTAAGGTTGACGTAGGTATATTTCAAATCAATTTGACAGATTGACAGAGAAAATTTCAAAAAGTAATTATTACTATCGGCCAAATAATAATTTCAACTCTTATCAATATTTCATTTGAAATCAGGGACTAGTTAGTTGACGTTATTTTGCATATTATAACCCAATTTTAAATTCATATACATATAATTTATATTATTAACTAATCCTCAATGATGAATTTTTAAAAACGAAATGTTTTTAATTTAAAATTAAAAATATTATTATACATAAATCACTAATTAAAATAAAATGAATATTATGATATAAACACATCAATATTGTTTGTAATCTTATATATTTTAATAATACAGTAGTAAGCCTTTTAGATGCATTTTCCACATACTCTTTGATTTTGTCCGAGACTTTACTCTCAGCAATCAATCAAAATCTGATAATTTTGTGCACGATACTCTTTATTGTAAATCTTTTATTAGTTAAATTTATTTTTTTTATAATATTTTATTAAGAAAAGTACTTTATAAACATTTATTAATTGTTTTAAATGACTAATATTTTAAACATTGAAAATACGATATAAAAGTTAGGTTCAATTATTTCTTTACACATTTTTTAAAAAATTTATTCAGAATTGGAATTATACATGACTACAATAATATCTATAACAAGAAACTGGTTTCCGTCATAGAATCTGTACATTATTTGAATATAAATGTAATTTGTGTTATATGAAACTACAGTTAAGTTTTCCCTAATCTTGATATATTTTTATCTAAATTAATAGTTATTTTAAATTACATTCAATTCACAAATCATTCCGCTATAAGTAACGAAAATTATCTTTTACAAATAAGTAATTGAGCGCTACTTCGCTATAAGCGTATACTTTATTTTATATTACATACGTTACATTTATAATGGTATCATAACCGTTACTAGAGAAACTACTATTTATTTAATAACATAAATTAATTAAAAATGCATGTAAGTAAAATTTACGAACTGTACTAACAAAGTAATTGATTGCTAGGCAAGAACGAATTTTTAAATTCCACTAATCGCAATGAAAATTCTTGTAAATGTAGCCTAAAGACTTATCTTCTCTAGTATCAAAATTTACTTTATAAAACTTATACGAATAAGAAAAAATAAAATTAAATTAAAAATTATTGAATAAAACTTGCAATGTTGAATAAATGTTAACATGATATTTTTAATATCAAACATCTAATACATTAATTAATTTTCTTCACTCTTATTTGAAATAATGGCAGTATTAGAATAAATGCGTATTAATTAATTAATTGCATAAATATAATAATCAGTTACTCTATCCTAAATATATTAATGTCCTATACTCCACGATCTAAAATAAAGAACATTGTACACTTAAAAGTTATGTAAGCAGATCAACGGTGTTTGCTGCGATGGAAGTTTCTTGTGCAAGTGAACACTTTTACGAACTAAAAAATATATGCACGCGATACATATGTGCACACAATTCAATTCATAGATCAAGAAATTTACTGGAATATAGTATCGCGAGGTCAATTTAGCACGAATTGGTTGGTGAAGCGTGAGTGATTTATATACTTCCATTGATGTTGAATTAAAAGAAGTAATGAAGAGGAAAAGAAAGAGAGATAAAATGAAAAAATGGGGAAGGAGAAAATGAGGATTGAAAAGTGATGAATAGCCGTTTCATGTAGCTTGTTTATTTTTTAACTCAAATTAATTTTATATTGCATAAAATTATTTATTATTTATTTAAATGAGAGTATTTTGTGTGCAGGTGCGCCACAATGACTTTGCCTTCAATGCATGAATGATTATATTATTATCAGGAAATTCAGTGTACTTGAATTATGTTGTTAATAATTTATATATATGTAGTCGAAAATATCAACAATGTTGATTTATCAAATTATAATACCACTGAAGGCCTTAAAACATTAAAAATTACAACAGTTTAAAATTGAATTAATTTGTACTTAATAAATATTGTTCAAATTGAGTTAGTATTACATCTAATATTGTATCATGGATAAGAAGAAATATATTAGAGAGTAAAACTCATAAATTATGAATCGAGAAAATATTAAAAAAATTAGTCTTTGTTGTTTGCGACACTGATTTAAAAGCACGAAAGAATGAGACAATTAAAAGACATTTAAAAGATTTTAAAAAAAATTTTAATTAAACATTAAAAGACAATTAAGGATTCCTTGTATTTTAAGCCATAATTTGCCCCATTAATGACACATTTTGCAATACTCAACATAATGCTTTAGATATTGATTTAATATCGGTGCACGAGGATCAGGAGAAACTGTCAGGACAAACGGAAAGTATAAATTGAAAGTTACACAGCGTCGGCGTGACCCAGGAGACAAAAGCGCAGATCCCAAGTAAACGTTACGGAGTCGTCGTATTACGCTCAACCGAGATGTTAATCGTGCCACGGTTCAGCAGATTAGTCGTAGTGTACAAGCACGAATAAGTCGGCTGTGAAAAGTAAAATCTCCCCCTAGTAAGGCTCTCGAACGACATCGTAAAGTAATAATGCGGCGCATCGAGGTAACGATATGGCCGCAGACCAATGATAAATGGGGGCTGACTACATAATGCCCAGGAGAAGCTATCGTTCACCTATTGCCTCTTTTTCCAATTGGCTTTGAGGACGAAACCGGCCGAAGTGGGACGGTCCGCGTTTACGCAAATTTACGATGCAAGTATTCGTGAAGGCTTCGTTAGATGCCTTCCTCACTTCTGTTATTTGCTTTTTTGTTATTAGCTCATATATTACAATCAAATTTATCTTGGTACTGATGCGCGTAGATACTCGCTCTCAATGCATTCCTTTTCTTCCCTTGTTAGAATATCACAAAGTGGCGATTTTTTTATGAAAGCATTACCGCAGTGTATTATTACGACTAATCATTTTTCTTTTAAGGGCATATACATTTATTTATTTAATTTTTAATTTCATAGTCATTATTAACGAAGCAGTGCGCCAAAGATTTCGATTAATTACGCCTTCAAATTCTCTGAATTTTCTTATAGCTTGCAGGAAGGGCAATTGACTTTTTTCATTTACTGAGCAATAAATAGCACAAAACAAATTTATTTTCCGCAATATTTAGATAATCGTAAACTTCTTTATACAAACTTTTGCGTTCAACCTCGTGTGAGCATAAAAATTCTTAACTTGTAATAAAATATTATTAATTCTTATACATATAAGAGGCATTCATTATTATTCATGAAATTTCTCAATATTTCAAGTGGATTTAATTTATGAGGCATTATGGAAATTTATATAGGCTTATATTTATTAATAGAATTTACTGTCAATATTTATTTTATTATATATCAAACTATTATTTAAAATATGTTAAACTATTTCCCATGGAAAATTAAAGATTAATAATAGAATCTCTCAACAATGAGATAAGTAGATAGCAGTTAATACGTAAAAGAATCCATTTAATAGACGATTCTTAAACTTACATTTGTCCGCAATACAAAATAAAAAAAAATTTTCTTTAATTAAAAATGTATAAACAATACACCTTGTAGATACATGATAGTGTAAGTATACTTGATTTTTTTAATATGATAAAAATTCATAATTAGTTATAAACGTCATTTTTTGGATAATTTATCCAAATTAAGCATAAAAAACCATTAAAAAATTTTTTATTATTTTTTAACTTGATATTTATAAAAGTAAACTTATTTTATTAATTTATATTTCCAAGCGTTTTAATGTTTTTTATAAAAAAAATTTGAAATAAGAGCCAGGATAAATATTCAACAGGCACATTTTTATTTTTGTTGAGTTAACACCATTACGAACAAATTTTTCAGTGTTCAATTGTTAATTTAGCTAAAGTATTTTCTAACGTCTGATTTAAATCTCTTTCTCCGAGTTCATGCAGTCGTCTTGATAAAATCTGAGTGAAAGTAAAAAAGTTGACAGTGTCGTATTCTTTGGTAAATGATTACGATAAATATTGAGTATATAGCATAGGAAATTATTAAATTATGTACAATTTGTTGTATTATTTGTCAAAACTAATCTATGTGTGTTCAGTTTGATAAAAAAATTTAAAATATTTTGTGCTCAATTTTCTTAATTCATCGTAAATTACAAATTCTATCGTTAATGCTCATAAATAATATTATAAATATTATAAATAAAGTAAAAGTTCTTCTAATTCGTAGAAATTTGAAAATATACTTGAGTTAAGAAATGTTTTATAGGCATTTTTTGTTATTAAATGCAAGAAATCATATATTCAATGTGTAGGAGTCTATTGTCTTCTTAGAATTTTGTTTTTAACCCGAAAAATTAATCTTTGAAGTATTTTTAATTTAGACTTTACGCTCATGAATGCATTTAATGGATTCTATCATTGTTTTTATGAAATAAACCCTGTGTATAAATAAGTGAATGTCGTTCATAATAAACAGATTCATATTATAATTTCTTACATTATTTGCAACATTAATTTGTATTGAACATTTTATGCAGGATATGACCTATTCTAATTACGCATTTTAAATTGATAAAGACAATAATTTGAAGACAGTTATTTTTTCACAGAAGTTATTTATGTTAAATGAATTATTTATTACAAGACTTTATCAATTTATTATATAATCAAATTTGTATTCTTGTGCAAATTGTGAAATATTTAGAAATACGTAAATGAAATGAAATTAAAAAAAGTCTACCATATTTTTAGACCACTTTATAATGTAGAATGTACTTCACTATTTTGTTACTTTCTTGGATTTATTTAAAAACATTAAAGTGTTTGCTTCTAAACAGTGCCTATTAATGTTGTTTCTTATAATAAATACCATTAGTGTGAAAATTCCCTCGCTCTTTTCTGTTTTCCCAAATCCAACCACTGCTTTTTCTGCTTTTCGAGCCTTAACACATTCCTCGAAAAATCTCGTTCAAAGGTCTCCCCGAGCATTCATTTGCGGATAATTATCTTCAGCAATTCTCCTGTCCAGGGACATATAATATAATCGATATTGTAGACGACTCACAATATTGCATCCACCATTCATACCATAGGCCTTTGTTGATTGAGACGCGTTCGAGTACTTCTATCGCGTTCACGAGCTTTACCATCTTTGCCGCTCGCACAACTGCGTGTTTAATTCTCGTTTATTTACAGGTGATAAATCACCCAAGGATGTTCGCACATATTATCACAAAGTTATTGAAAGCTTATTTAAGGATTGAAACTTTAGGATGACAAGCTCAACATGCTGCGCAACTTGTTCCGCCGCTGATTGTTGAAAGAATACTGGCACGATACATATGTCGCAATATATTGACGTAATGTCGAGCGATTAAAAATAATATTGCACAACAACAGGCTGCCAGTGCCGTGGCTCCTACCTCTCATTAATCAGCCGAATAATGAAGCCACTAAAAAGTACAGTCGCCGATATATTATCCCAGAGATTCGAGTAATAATATTTATTAACGCAGCGAGCTCCGTGAATTTTGCGGGCGCGTGCAGCATCTAGAGGGCGGCAGATTCGGTACAGGCCGAATGCTGTGGGGAGAGGAAGGGTGATGGAAGGAAGGTGGAAGGAGAGCGTCAACGGCGCAGAAGGATGAGAAACAAAAAGGAAAGATGAACGAAGACAGGGCCGAGAGGGTGAGGAATCCATCGCTCGGCTGCGTTTGCGCGCTTATGCTCGCGGCACTCCGAGAAAAAGGTTGATACTTCAACAGCGGCCGAATATTTTATCGCGCGCGCACGCGATCCGATACTCATGCGCGCGCGCGCGCGCGCGGCTCGTTACCTTTTATAATAAGTTGGCTTACAAAGCATAAAATTGCCGAGGCACAATAATAACGACGTAGAGTAAAACATGTTCGTGGACGAACGGGGAGTAGGGCGATCCTTGTAGGCGGAAAGTTCGTGTGACGTATCCCTCCACTTTTTAATGTCACGATTTTATAAAAGCGTACGGAAAGAAAAGTAAAACGTATTCTGATAAGTGCCTGTGATGGCTAATGAAAAATCGGCGCACGCATTCAGCGTAAATAATGGAAGTGTTCAGAATGATTTTTCGATGTACCTGTTCTTCACCCACCCACCCCTCTCTTCCTCCATCCACTCATTTCTGCCATCGATGTCGAATTTTGTAACGATAATTTTTCATAACAATACTTCTTCATTAACCATGGCCATAATTCCTTTCACCCTATTTTATTAGAAATCATTCGAAGATTATTGTGAGTACTGTAGTTGTAATTTTTTTAATTTTAGTATTCTTATTAAAACATACATTATTGGACTTTCTCAATTCTAATTATACTATGTGAATAATAGTATTGAATATTTAAAATGATACAAAAGTCAAAAAACATAATAGAAATCTTACATCGAAACATAATTTATGCAACGTTTTCATTGTCATGTGTATATACGATAGATAAATCATCCTCAATAATATTTGAAAATTATCAAAAGCGTTGATTAAATTTTGATTTAACATTTATAAAAATATTTTGTAAAAGACGCAATGGAAGTAAGATCAATTATGTATTTTGCATTACAAACGGATTTAATTCAATGTGATGGCCGTTCCGTGTAATCTTGTGATGGCAGATGAGCTTAGCGTATAACACGTTGTTAATATTATTATCGAGACAACCATAAATCATAAATAAAAACAAAGGAGGTCAGCTTGACAAAAGGACCATATTTTAATAAGGAAAAAATGTGGCGGGTGGTGAATGATTCGAATCTTTCCAGCTAAGGAGGAGGAAGCTGTAACACGTGCAAAGAGGATCGTTTCGTTTTAATCGAGCAGCCGCATTGACGCCGCGAATATGTCACATCGGCCCGTGTTGAAATCGAATTAATTGACCGACTTAGGCTGTCGTTTAGGCTCCGCAACCATCGTAAATAATCGCCCACACCGAAGTTACGCGCACGCGCAGCTCGACTTCCCGCACGAGCGCCTGTGCATAAATTTTGCGCCCCTGGCCCATTAAATAATATCCTCTCGTCTCTCTATCTTTCTCTCTCTATCCCTTTTTTAACTCTACAACTCTCTTGCTCTACAACTATTTATCTCGTTTTCACCATGAAGTTTAAAAATCACGGCTGCATAAATTAAATTGCGATCATCTTTCGCAATTGATCGCTTTTTTCATTTTTCCACACACACACACATATATATATATATATGTACTTGCGCGACTCTTTCATTTCTCACAGTACGACGAGAGAGAACGGGACAGAGACAGAGATATTTTTTATGAGCGCTATAAATCATTATTTCGCCTGTAGAAACTTATCCGATCCTTGGGATCTTCTCCTCGGGGGATGTAAAAGAAGGCAAGTTCTTGTTTTATGTACTTTAGCAAACGTTTAACGCCAATTATAAATGAATTGATTATTCTTTAAAAGGGACAAGTTTATTCGACCAAAATTTATAGTAGAGAATGGTAACTATGACTCTTTGACTGTGTAACTTTATATTTTTATCGATTCTCAAGATTTAAACGCACTTTTATATTGATTGTAGATAATATTATCATATATCACTTGATTTTTAAATTAAGTGATAATGATACAACTTTTTTTATTACACTGTAAATTGTAATATGTATTACAATCTATGATAACTATAAAAGCTATTTATGGATATTCCTTGCATGTCTGTAAGATATTATTTATGAGCAAATAAAAACTATAATAATTTGAAGATTGTATTTTAAAACTCAATCAATAAATCAGTCATCGTCTTCATAATTTTAAAAGAGCAATTTAGGAATTCAACTAACGACTTGCTCAAAAATTTCATCAGCAATTAAAAATTTTACAAATATGAGAGTTAAAAAATTATCGTTGAAGAGTCGCATTTCCTTATTTCAGCATTGCTACAGGATCGTAAGACTTCTGCTTTCCCCCTTTAAATCGCGTTAGTGAATCCTCGCATGCGAGGAATGTTTTTGCTCTACGCTTTCATTTAGTCTACTCTATCTCTCTCCCCCCCCTCTCTATCTCTCTATCTCATTCCCGCCGTAAAGACCCACAAGATGCATCGTCCTCCCCCTTCCAATGGTCATACGCTTAATTAACACCTACGACGAGCGCCACTGGCGACAATATTAGATGGCGCGTCGCGCGCCAAGTTGTGGATAATAAATTTATGCACGCGTAGGTAGGTCAAGTCTACCACGTTGAGCGTCATTTTGATTTATTGGGATTAAAAGTATGATGCTTTTAGTGCTTTCGCAAGAGTAACAACTATTTATCGCGCCAAGGCAGTTGCAAAACGTTTTGCTTATAATGAGCGAAAATATCTGCGTGTCTATTCTGAAAAGTGTAAGCTAATCAGGGCACTCATTAGGCTGGAACAGAAAATCTAGATAAAATCCTTGTTCCTGACTTTGATGGCACATTCGAATTCGACTAGAGTACGTCGAATTATTTTCTCCCGAATTTCAACAAATCCCGACGATTTCCATATGATTTACGTCGATATAAGCGTGTACATAGCGTACGTTATTAAGGTGATTACAAATTATTATCGAAAATATTTATTGAATTGAACAACAACGATAAACATACGTTTTCATATGAATAATAAAGTAAAATTAAACAACAATCTCGGATTCGTTCTTAAGGATTTCAAGGCTAGTATAATTGTAATATTCATGCTATGGCAAGTTTGCTGTAATACAGTCTGGCTGAGATGCATCTTAAATATAATCTTTATATCGCGCTTATAATGCGCTTTCTATAAAAGATGTACACACCGATACTAATAAGGATGGACATCGCTAAAATGGAAGAAAGCCACCTTTATTTTTATGACTTACTTTCATAAATGGTCTGGAATGTGGTCGCAGTTCTTAAGCCCTGACACGTCATCTTTTTTATTGATTGTAAAATTATGACTTAGATAATACCTAGTAGTTTAAATTAAATAGTAATACTCAATGTCCTTTTTGGAAATCCCAAAGATTAAGTTTTACTTGTTAGGGTAGTAAAAAGGAGTTTAGTTATTCATGAAATTATTTTGAAAGATGTTATCTGTCTTTCAATTTAAGATAAAGCGTTTTAAGCTTGTATACATTTTAATAGCTCGATTAATAGAAGTACTAAATGAAAAATATCTAAAACAAATTAATCGATTTTGCACTTGAAACTTGGTTATATTTTGCTGTTATAAATATGCTTTTGCTTTATCGTTTGTCTTTTTTTCGTAAACTCGTAGTAATAGTAATTTTAGTTTATGCGTTTTATTAGACTTTAGATTCATTCTGTATCATCTTTAATTCTAAAATGCAGGCCCGACCAAAGTTCGTGCCAAAATTAGAAAGAATAATGAAAAAATACCTTTGATTCCCTGTAGATCTGACAATGAGTACTGAATTATCAATATATTTTGCTTAACGAGGCATCCTGCATAGCGAATGTAAGGAAGACGTGGGATAGCTTTGATTTACAGAGTTCTGACAAGCCTAACCGATTTTTTCATAATTTCCTTCTCCGAAAAAAAGATTATACCTTTTCTTGGGCTCTTCTGCATACTCTTCTGCCGTAAATAAAGTAAATTTAAGAATACATTTTTGCAACCGAGTTCTACTTCGATTCGATGCAACGTTATAAGTACAGTTATCGAATTAAGAATTACTCTATTAAATTCTTGTGTTAAATTATTCCGTTCCAATCGTAAAACAAATTCAGAAGTCAAATATAATAAATTTTAATAAAACAATTGACTTTCCAATATGAAAAAATAACTATTCTTCGATTAATTTGTCGACAATGACAATAAAAATACAACAGGGCTCATAAAACACAACCGCGCTCCTAACACGAAATCCAACTAATTGGATTTTATCGAGTTTCATAAAAATCCTCGCAACTCAGTCTCTCTCTCTCTCTCGCTCTCTCTCTCTCGCTCTCTCTCGCTCTCTCTCTCTCTTTCTTTCTTTCTTTCTTTCTTTCTTTCTTCCTTCCTCTCAGGCTCAATCTATCTCTCTCGATATTTAAATTGCACACACGATCCAATTTAATTAAAAAGCGCTGGAATTCTCTTGATGCCCGGGCATGTTTATATTTACTCGTGTCCGTATGTACATACATGCTTATGTAAGTAGATCGGAATCATCTCTTTCTCCTAATACGGAATATTCTCCACAAGTCGTTTCCTTAATTTTTCATCTCTCTTGCAATTGAATGAGCAAGAGGCGGTCGTGTAAAATCGATTGAATATTTGCGAGGTAAGCTTTTCTCACGCGCTTAAGAACTTTTATTTTTGTTAAGTCCTGCTGCCCACCCCCGCCTTCTTCGCCCCTCCATAATACCAATCGGCCGCACTCCCATACTTTTCATTCGTGTATACATCGTGTAAAACAGCACATTAAACGTACTTATCCTCCGTTTGAAGTAGACGCTTGATCACGATTTACGCTCTGTATTAATTTAAGTTAATTTTCCCGAAGTTCCAGATACAGATTGTTCTGAGCGAATCAATCTTAAAATGACCAACAACCCAATAAAGATTTTATCCCGAAAGTTAATCGTTATTCCTGGAAAACTAGCGAATCCTATTAAATGTGACACTCAATTAAATATTACCCCAATAGATCATAAATATTTCCATAACGACAAAAGTAATTGTTACACAAAAGTTCAATACCGCAAGCCGGTGACGCTGGTTTTAGAATCAAAAGAGATTTATGGGTGTCAAAATGATAATTATTACAGGTTGTATGATATCGATTCTGAGCGAATGCCATAGATGTGACAGTGTGTGCGTAAATTCATTGGTTGCTATGACACCCGGGACAGCGTCCGCGAGATTGGAGGCGACCGGCGCCTTACTAATACCACGTCGTGGCGCTATGCTTTATATATAAATCTCCATAATTCTCAATTTTCACGGATTTTTGGCCCAAGTTCATGACTCCACGGGAATTCAAGAAAAACGTTTTATCACGATGAGATCTAATAGAGTAGCTGAATGGGCTATTAAGATTTTTATATTTATTATCCGACTGACCGCGCTATTCTTCGTAGGCAGTCATGGTCACAAAAAGCTTATAATTTTACCTAGGGTTTCTGAGACGTGAGCAAGCCAATTAGACACCTCGCCTTTGACTTCAAAAAAAAATATATAAAATATTATAAACTGATTTGAGCCTTAAACCTTCACTTAAACCGATCAGTCAAGATATACATTTTTGAAAATTACAAAGTATATTAAGATGTCGAACACGCGTTCATTATATTTAGTATTTGAAGCAAGTTCTAGGCAACTCGAATGTTCAATCGAATTTCGCACCTGTCATACACATAATTTATAGCTACATTATCATCCATAATGTTTTTCCTTAGGATTTAGAGAAAAATTAATGTAAGCGTGACTCACGGTCTTACGAAAATAGCACCTCGAATATATGCGCAGACTCGACGTATACATTTGATTTACGTAATGAAATATTTAATACAGAAGACGTAAGCAGGCGCATAAATAACAAAAGTAAGCTCGATAAAATACGTTTATTTGCACGGGGACGTTCTGAGTTCGTATTTTTAACGAATGGGCAAACACTTTCCACGAAGAGGAGGAAGAGCACCGTTGAAAGCACGACATTCGTCATCGGGATGCTATATTACAGAAGGATACGCTCGAGATTTGGATCTTATCCCTGCGTCGCACAAGAACCTTAAACCATCCTATGCAAAGTTTATACTTTATTTCGCATCTAAGTAAATGATAAAAACGAGATATTCGCAAAAACACCATACACGCGATACTGGTTATTGCTTCTATGCAAAGGAATTCCCCTCCGCGTTGCGCCTTTGCATTAATCCTGTCTCATTTCTCTGGTATTTCAGAAACCTTTTTTTTTTGCAATTTCATTTTTTTTTATTTCTTGTAATTCGCTAATTCCGCACGTTAACCTTAATGCGCGCTTACCTGTCCATAATGGCAATGAAATAATAAGATAAGAAAATATCAATCAAATTGATCAATATCAAACGACTGTTTTATATTTATAATTATGTATTTTCAATGCTCCCTTTTTTTTAGAAGAGACAGCATCGATTATATCCGATATCTGCGAATCTATCATATATTCCAACCGAAATACCTCTAATTAAATATAATGAAATTTACATTACTTTAAAGATGTTATTAAAAAAGAATCTAAAAAAATATTTGATTAATTGAAAAATTAATTTTCAACTCAATTCGATACTCGATCTTTCGTGTACTTTAGTTATAAGAAACTGGCTTATTTGAAATATTTAGGGGTTACAAATAATTTTAAATTAAAGGATACTTAATACAATTGATTTATTTACTTAATTGAATTTAAAGTAATTCTTATTTTTATATTTAAAAATTATATTATCAGTATAAAAGGAAACTCTTAGATTTTGTTATACTTATATTAAATTACACCTTCTTTTCCCTTTGAATTTAATGTAAGTATATTTAATTTTACATACATGGGCATACATTTATTTTCAAATTTTGAATGATTTTCTATCGATGATAAATAGAATGGTAATTATAGAAATTACTAAGGTATTTATAAGGGTCACAGAATATAAATCTGATGACATGATATGATTGATAATATTATATTGCATTATAATACAGAAAAAAAAATTTTTGTTTAATATTTTAGAGTAAATTAAAATATTACTTTATCACTTTGTTTTATTAACTGCGTTTTATGTTCGCTTGAAATTTAATGTTACTCTATGTATCAGTAAAATATTTATATAAAAAGTAATTCATTATCAACTTACAATTAAAAATATATATGTAATCACATCTAATATTACATTTCTATTTATAGATGAAATTAATTTTTTTATGTTATGTTAAAAGTATCAAATAAATATTGTGATGGCCATTTTTATTGACATCGATAGCTATAAAATAAAACATCCATCTTAAATAAATAAACTTAAACCAAAATCAAGATACCATTTATACGAACTGTAAGCGTATGCTATTAATACAACGTGATTCCTTCGTATGAATTTTGAAGAGAGAATGAGAAGAGTAATAGAAAAGAATGAAAGAACAACTTTAATGTTATTGTTGTTGTTTCGGAACACCCCGATTCAACAATCTCGTGGGTAGTCATTTTACATAGAGAAGAATCTGATAAAATCGCGAGAGATGCTGAGTTGAAAAGTTTTATAGCAAGTCATCGAGTGAGATATTTTTTGGTTAACGAGTTTGATAGAATTTGAATATCTATCTATCAATGATGATGTGCACAGGTAACTTGTGTAGATGATTTATCTTCAGAGACTAGGAAAAAAATCACATTTGAGAACAGGAATGGAGGATTATTTTTTGTTTATTCTACTGCGAAATCTACGTGAAAAGCGACATTTTATTTACATTGATTGATACAAGAGGGATGACCTTTTATTACGATGTGTTAAGTAAAATAATCTAAAAACTCTATATCTTTTTGTCATGATATATAAATGATGACATTTAATAATATTAAGGTTTTTGACTGGAGTGTAAACTATTTACGATAATAAGCGATCAGAAATTGTAAATTTTTATAAAATATAATTTATCTCAATTATGAATTATACTGGCATATTTCTATACTCTTCGAATTAAAACTATTTTTAATTTTAAATGTATATGCCTTTTAATGAATTTATTGCATTCTTTAACATTTTAAACTAAAAGAATTTATTAGTAGAATGGAAGAAATTTTATTATTGATCGATTGATAAAAAGATTCTTAAATTGCTTAAAACATACAAAAATTAAGTGATTTTCAATTCAAAGATAAATTAAAATCTTGTTAACTTAAATATTTTATCCTTTTACTTCACTTCCTATTAATAATAAAAAATGGTTTGTATGGATAACGCATGTTTCGAAACTTTCGAATTAGAGTTCAATGACACTTGTTCATTACAAGTGGTTCGCGTTATTAAGGAAACACGTTCGCTTATATCAATTATATAATCTAGATGTATTCATTGAATTATTTTAATATATTAGTTCATTTGGTTATACTGCATTTAACAGTAATATACTTTTAAAGTTTTTGATAAAATTATGTTTACTTAAGATCTTTGAATAATAAATTTTTAATATACCGATTAACTAACTTGTATTTTACTATAGATATAAATTATAATTCTATAAGAATGTAAAACTATTCCAATTATGGTAATATCAGATGAATTTATTTAGAAAATTTGTGTGCTAATTGAAGTAATGAAGTATATCGAATCTAATAAAATATGAATATATTAATCCAGTGTTAGCAAAATAAGAATTATAAAAGCTATCATTTCATCTAACACAGAGTTGCTTTTCTCAATAAATTTGTTTGAATTTAGCGTTACTTATATTTTATTATAGAATAAATGAAATTGAATTATTATCAAGATTTAAAGAAACGGTACTTAAAAAAAACTCTTTTGTATATGAACTCGATCAGCATTTCAAAATGTAAAAAGGTCGATTTAAAAATTATCTTTACTGACTTAAATAAATTATTATATAGGGAAGTATCGTTTCTTGAAAATATATATCAGTTTGAAGGTTTTATTCAAAGACTTTTATGTAAAGTAAACCGCAAAATTTAATATTTTGAATGATAAATAATTTATTAACAATTTATTACTTACTAAACAAACAATTTATTAATTAATAGGTAATGCTTTTTTGAAAAAAAATATTTTCTATTGCAAAAGTTTTAATAATTTTATTTTTTCATTCCATATAATATGTAAAAATCTATGTACAAGTAGATTTTTGTATCGCATCATTTATATATAATGATATTTTAGTATGTAATTAAGAACAATTAACCAATCTTCGTTATAAAGACTTGGGAGCAATACTGAATTTCTACTATTGTCATTAACTTCATTTAATATATATCCCATATAAGATTTTGTATGTGTATATGTAAAGTCTACATCATATCAAATCATGTTCTGCTAGTTATAATAATTGCAACTTTGATTGCGGTTATTAACTGTAGAAGTTTATATAAACAACTATATAACTCTAAAGGAGTTTTTTTTTAATGAACGAAAGCAATTTACGACAAATATGAATTGAAGGTTATAAATAAAAGTAATATTTTTTCAAGCTTACAATATAAATGGCATCATAAAATCAAGTAAAGATCGATTGAATAAATACAAAAGGCTTTTTCATAAAACATTTGAATATCAAACAATAAAATCATGTTACTAAGTTGTTTAATAATAAAAATAATTAATATATTGAATCGTCGAATATATGTCAAATATAAGATCATGCGTATAAATATTGTTCGTAAAAATTATAAAAATACTTAATTTATCAATACTGTGACGTTATCGTAGCAACTCTTATCACTTGCTTATTTAAACGTAGGTGTATATGTATTACACAAATCCTTATTCAAACTATAAAGAAGCTGTTTATGAAAATGTGCTAAATACAAAAATGACCAAAAAAATCTCCAATCTTATTCTTTCCCTACCCTAGTCTCTTTTATTGTAGCTATTAATTGGTCTCTCCATCTTACTTTGTTCGTCTCTCCCTGCCTAATCCCCCTTCTTCCTTTCTCTCTCTCTCTGTATCTCTCTCTTTCATTTACGAACGCACGTAAAAAAACATACGTAAACAACAAATATATAGAAAATTCTTTCTCGCTCGTTCACTCATTCACTCGCTCTGTCCGCATCAGGAAGCCGAGAAGCCGCCTTTACATACGCGATAAGTTCAGCGGGTATCACGTATGCAGTGACGGCCGCTTGCAGCCGAGGAAACATTACAGCCTGCGGCTGCGAGCCAACAATAAGGTAAGGACCTGAGTTTGCATAACGCTTTTTCATTTTCATATTGTCTTGCATGAACTGCATTATATTTTAAATCAAGAGAATACATAGAGGAAAGTCGAACATAAATCGCTCGCGTTCCCTTATCTTTATTTCATATTGTTTTTCTTGCATTGTATCCCGAGCTGAAATTGCACGCACTAAGACTCTCCGGGATATTGACTTATACGCATTCCGGATCTCCTTGGGAACAATTTTCAGATAAGGTTCGATCGATTCGGCCGAGAAAAGTGCCTCGAAATATAAAACGATACTCGGTAATGGCACGAATAATAATTTGACGATAAGTTGCCAAAAATCCTCTGCTCTCGAGTACGACAAGACACGCGTCAAGTTCGAAGCTCGCAAGCTGCGGCCCAAGCGCGCGCAAATTAATCCTCCGTGTATCGCGCGAGCTTTTAAAAGTAACGAGAGGATGATTCTTCGATTAAGACTAAGAGTATAATGTTTGATTTGAAGAACGCGGAAGGAGGTGCCTCCGAACGGCTGGGAATGGGGTGGATGCAGTGCCGACGTTACGTACGGAATGAGGTAAGCGAATCTTTAATTCCTTTTGCATCTTCGATTTATAATGGGCATAACTTTGAAGGATGATGGAGCGAGCTATGGCTCGTGTAATTAATTTTAGGAATTATAATATTGTTAATTAAATTTAGGTTCGCGCGTAGGTTTCTGGACGCGAGAGAAATTGAGGGCGACGCACGGAGCCTCATGAATCTGCACAATAATAAGGCTGGCAGGAAGGTTCGTAAAATTTACTATATACATACAAACATATTCGTTATTCGCGAGTAGGAAATTATGCACGCTAGATATTATTGGGTATGGCCTCGGTAATAATCCGACGTATAGATAAATTTAATGAGCGGCAATTTAACCCACAGAAATTACTACTCATATGAAAGTTCAAGATTTAAAAATTAATTATGCTTTGATATATTAACCGAAAAACTATTTATTTCGCTGCACGAATACAGTTTGTTATGCGCGTTAGTTCATTCGATATTTCCATGTCAATGCAAAGAAAATATGGAGTTATTAATTTCTTTATTACAGCCTTTAGTTTTTAGTTCATCAAGATATCAATGCGCGCGTAGGAGTTGAAATAATAAAGTACTCGAAACATTTTCCCTTCAAATACAAATGCATATTGATACTCACAAGATAAATGCTACAGATAAATAAAATAAAGTGAGTTTCAAGCTCAGCAGATTTTCTAGATACACTTTTCCACCGCCATGGCGAAATAAACGTTCCCGTCAAAATTTGCATGACGATGGCGCTTGGCTCGATACCATCTGGAATTCCGCACACAAATTACGATACTTTTGTAAATCGAATACACAGCTCTAGAATAAGCAACAATGGTGAGGGAAAGGCAACATGCCTGCAAATTTATGAATTTAAATGGCAAAACTTACAATGACACCTATTCCCCATACATTTGCTTCTTCGTTTGGTGCGTTTATCGATATGCCGCATGCTATCATGCATTATAACGTTTAAATACACCTGTTTTTAATAACATACGTACGCGTAAGAGCATAAATCGCAAAAGATATAGACATATCAACGTGAATTTACGACACGCCTGCTGC
This sequence comes from Kradibia gibbosae, assembly GCA_018907135.1. Classification (NCBI taxonomy): domain Eukaryota; kingdom Metazoa; phylum Arthropoda; class Insecta; order Hymenoptera; family Agaonidae; genus Kradibia; species Kradibia gibbosae. The sequence goes on along the minus strand of JACCHX010000001.1, from coordinate 12,525,451 downwards.
CGCTGCGTCGCTGTAGCTCATTTCATAAGCAAAAGAGAGTCGTGAACACGACTCAATCTCTTATCTAATAATTCAATTCAAATGGCTCAATTGAACGCAGAATCTTACAAGCGCTCGTCATACTTTCTCGAGAATTGATCAATTTTCTATAAAACTTATAGCTGTATGAGGGTGCTTTCGCACAAAGAGACTTTATGCCATAACGCCTTAAATAATGTTTGTCATGCGAGCCTTTGGTATTTGGAAGTCAATGTAATATTATTAGATTAGTCATTTTACACATGCGCTAATTATTAATACAATGGAGTATATGAAAAATGTTAGACAAATCCAATTAGTGATTTTTTGACAAACATTTCGGAAAATAGGTTTATGGTGAACATTGATTTTCGCGACCAAATATATTGTAAAGTATTTGGTTTACATTTTTTACGAATTTATTTTTAAAATATTACGTTATTGCCTAATTAAATATTAAAAAATTATGTCTATATACTTTTTATTGCAATGCCACTTATATTAAAATATTTTATCTATATTACTATCACTACAACTTCGGTTAAATACAATGATTTTTAAGATACTAAACTGAATCACGTATTTGATTATGCATTAAAAATAAATGATGTTTGAAATTTTATAGTGTATTTTGGTTCTTACAATACAAATTTTTTTTAAATATTCTATATAAAATCTAATTATTTAGAATGTATGTATAAAAACATAAAGCAAAACAGTAATTACAAAATTTTACTAATAAACAAATTGAATTTTGTCACCTTAAAATGATATTTTTTGAAAGAATTTATAATATTTTGAATACAAATAGTAAAAATTATTTCTACGTAATAACCTAAAACTTTAATTGAACTAACATATAATCTAATACGTGTAATTTTTAATTAAATTTAATTTTTCATTTTAAAGGTGATTATAATTTTAAGGTGATGTTTTAACGCCATTCAAATATTTTTCACGTTGATGAAAAATATCATAATAAAAATTAATACTCATCATTTAATATATAAAATAAAATGTTATACATTTTTTTATAGAACATATTGAGTTTCAATTTGCTTTAAGTAAATTAATTCTTGAGGACCGTATTTTTTAAGATTATATTTAATGAGTTACCATAAGTTATAAAAATAAAAATAATAACTTTTAATTTAATTAATCGATTGAACTATTTATTCGTTTGATGAATGTCTTAAATTACAAAAAAATTGTAACAAATTATTTTGTTGCAAAAATAAATAGTAAAACTCATATAAAAACATATTTAATTAATCAGTATAGTTGAGGATGAATTTTCAATAATGAAAACAAATTGATCTTTGAGAATTCTTTTGACAATCCCATTTATTGTGTACAGCTTTTAACTATTGCCTGTGCACTTATACAGTGCACGTTAATAGATCACACAGCCGTAAATAGCTTTACAATATTTTTTATACAAATATATATTTAAATAATATAAGCAAGAACTCATAATATAAGAATTAAATATCTTTCTTAATATCTGTAAGACAAAAAGAGCTAAAACTTACGCATTTTTTTACTCGATGCCTATATTATTATACACAGCTCATCTGTTTTATCTACGAACAAACCTTTTTCATTAGTGTTTTGTATCACTCGCCCTTTGGAGATTGTAACGCAAACTTTCTGCTTCTAAATATTAGCTATATATTGATATTAGCTATTGAAATTTTAATATTTTAAATGAAACTGTTTAAATTGGGAAATAGTTTCTTATTAAAATGCACCACCATTGAATAGAAATATTTTAAATATCATACAACTGTTACTTCAGAATTAGTCGTTTCATGATTTATCTTAATTGAATTAAATTTAACAAGCGAAAAATTGCTACAAATAATTTAATTTTTTCCCGACTTCGATTCTGTTGTGTTCTTCTCTATTCACATTTATATTCTTATTCAATTAATCTTATTTGTCGGACCGCAAAGCATCGCATTCACTAAAGCCCTTTCTTTCCTTCTTACCCAAGCATCGCGTGATTATCTTTTTCACTCTTTTCTTTTTATGTTGCTACTTCACACGTCAATCTCTTCCATCCCCTCTCATTTTCTATCTATTTCTTTCTATCTTTGCTTCCCTCATATTATTCATTTTTCATTATTGTAACAACTGTATACATGCGTGTTTGTATTCTCCGCGTTCACTGAATGAAAAGAATGGGAGGAAAAGAATGAGGGAAAAATAGAAAGAGAAAGAAAACAAGAATTTTTTTCGTTCTATTCTAAAGAATAAATGCTTTTTTTTCTTATTGCTTTGTTTTTATTCTCTTTCATTTGTCCTACTTCATTTTTTCGGTATCGAAATGCTTGCAAAAGCAGAAGCTGAGCACATGGGCGTACATCAAATTGAAGCGATCCTACTTCGCAAAATCGTATGTCACCTTTCGTTAGGGGAGATACGGAAGTTTGTTCTCTCTGTCTCTCAATCTTTTTTTATCTCTTTCTCTCTCTCTCTCTATTTCTCTCTCTCTCTCTCTCTCTCTTTATTTCTCATATACACGAACCAACGCACGCATGATTTTATAAAGACGCCTTATACGCATTGGTGACGCGGGAGCAATTAATTTTCGCCTCATACTCGAGTCGGCTTCCATTCCCGTCGCATTCAATTAGCGCGACGTCGAAATCACACCTCCGAGTCACTCATATTATAATATTTCACGCCGTGGGAAGCCGTGATTTTGTATTTCAAATGCCTCCCTCCCTTTTCTCTCTTATATTTTTGGAATTTCTTTTTTTGTTGGCATTCGCGTGCGCTTTTTTTAAAGCCTAGATTGACATGCCTGATTTGTAAACCTACTTTCAAACTTTGATTTTGTAAGAATTTTATATCATCAAATTTAAAAATTTAATAAAATTGAAAACAAATTTAATATAACTTAAATTAGTAGTAATTTCATTTACGTTTAATGCAAACTAATTTTTCTGCCTCCCGCGCATAAAATAACTTCGAAAATGTTTAATTATTTTAATTAAATATTAATACTCAGTATATTTAACTTTAATACAAAGTTTCATATTTTTATGCTAAATTTAATTAATCAAATCCTTGTTTATTTATATAATAGTTAATTTTTAACTATTTTAATATAAATTATACTTGCTTAAATTATATTCAAAAAGCTTATCATTGACGCGAGATTAAAAATTTAATATAATATTCAATATTTTTTTCATTAAATTTTCAGTAATTGTTCTTTACTAGTATATTTGAGATTGTTGTCAGGTGTAACTATAAATAAGCGATTTCCAAGAGAATTTAAAAACCAAAAATTCTATACAGATGTTTTTAAGTTTTTTTGCACCTTTGGCAAATTAATTCAATTTAGTGTCCCGGTTCTCAATGTTACAAGAAAATTGATAATGCATTTAATGTGCATATTACGCGAATATGAGTGTATTACAAAAACAAATTCGGCAAAATTGTCACTTATCGTATTTAAATGTATTTTAACCACGTTTCACCGAAAATTTCAATATGCCTTTATATTTATCGCGAATAATTTTATAAATAACCCTACCATAAACGAAATAGTAAATTTGATAAAATCTGTATGCTAAACGACACGACTTAATTACTAATTTCACAAGACAAGAAAAATCTCCAACCGTAAAGTAAAGCACTGGGTTTTCGTACAAAAGTCCTTGCCACGTGAATATTTCACTTAACCGGGGTTGCGTGCTTGAGGCTTTATATTAAAGGCACAGAACGAGACTGCGCCCGCCCCCACCGGCCAAGAGCTATTTCACATTACTATAAAGGCCATATTTTTTCAGATAGTGAAGGCCCTCCTGCAGACGGAATGCAAGTGCCACGGAGTATCCGGTTCCTGCACCGTGAGAACCTGCTGGAGGACTTTGCCCAGCTTTCGTCAAATCGGCGATGCCCTCATGAAAAAGTACTACAGGGCGAGACCGGTTATAGCGATTACACCTCCTCCGCCGCCCACGATACAGGTGACGAGCTTTATTATATCTTCCGGAGTATTATTTTTGAGAGAAGGGCAGCTCGACGGAGAGGGTCGACAATGAGAAAGGGTCGAGGAAGAAGGCGAGAAAGGGAGAACTAATTTTTCACGCTTCGGGTATCACCGATCCATCAATTCAATTTATGTATTTTTAAAATTTATTTCAAGTATAAAAAGTGTGTTGTAATTTTTTTATAGAATACTTATTATAATTTTTATAATAATATTAATTTTTACGTAATTGTGACATAGCCTGTAAAATATTTAATTTTAAATATTAAATTGTTGAAGATTATCTTTCCTGATACTTGTCATTTCTACACATAAATAAATAAAGCCAGTAATAAGAACTGAATAAAAATAACTATGGAAAATATTTAATACATTCATTTATAAGCTAATTGTTAATATAATATACCAATATTTTTTTAATTGAAATAGTTGAGCATTTGAAATATTTATTAGACATTTTTAAGATATAATTAAACTAATAAGAGTTTCCATAAGAATAACGAATTTATAATAGAAGTGGTTTCTACATTTATTTTGTATATCCACTGCAAAGAAATATTTAATTTATGTTGCCCGTGTAGTCACTAGAAGCAAATTAGTATACCGCTATAGATTTGATAAATATCATGAATGATTTTTTAAATTTCTAAAAATCAGCAAACGTGGTGCATAAGAATGTGCTCTATCATCCTATATTATAATTGCATTATGAAAGAAATTATAACTTATTCATTTTTCAGAAAGGATATCTTCAGTCATTTTAAATCTCAATGTAATAATATATATACAAAGAGCTTGTTTTGTATATAGTATCTAAATATCTATCAAATATCACTTGTCCGTATGTTTTATTAGGCCTTGAAACTAATCTTGCATCTATTAACAAAATGGTTGAAGAGAAGTATTTAGTACTTAAAACACATATGAATTTTCTTTGTACAAAAATTTATAAATTTTGATTGAAAACTGTTACACGTGCTGAATTTAATAAATATAATTTAAAATATCGTAAAATCTTTGGAACGACATCTTAAAGTACACAAAATAGAATATTTGTAACTTATTGTTTTTGGTATTACAGATATTAAGTCATCCGCTATTAATAATAATAAATGTTCCTTTAGTTTTTTTTTTTAATAAGCACAGTAGAGCGCTATTTACATGTTAATGAAAATTTTCGGTTTCAATTACGTGCTCGCAAGTTCGAAGTCTGAAAATATCATTGCTAATGGAATATTTGTTCATTCGTTTCAGAGCACAGAGGCTTTGCTGCGTTCGTCAGAGGTGTCGCCTATCCTTGGCAATGATGCGAAAACCCAAGGCAAGCCGAGCGAATCGTCGAGGTACGCGGAGGAACGAAGTCGGGCCCTCAGGAGGTCCGGGGGTGGCCCTGTAAACGGCGGCATGGCCAAGCAGCTGAGGCGGACGCACCTTGTGTTGAAGAGGGTTAAGTTCGGCAATGGGCCTGGCATCAGCCAAAAGAGAATCCCCAAGAGGAGCGAGCTCGTCTTTCTGCAGCCCTCGCCCAACTACTGCGAGCCGGACCTTGTGCAAGGCAGCCTTGGCACCCAGGGTAGATACTGCAATCGCACTAGTAGAGGTATGTCACTTGTGGCTCGATAAGATTTAATGGCATTAGCCTGTACAAGGCAATTTTTGACCGTTTGCTTTACCTTGATGCAATTCCACGTATTCCACTTCCTTACACTCCTCGTATGAGAGAGTTTTGCTTAAAATCGCTAAATGACATTGTTTATTTTTTATCTTATACGTACAACTGATTCAAATTAGAGTATCAGCGGTATTGAGTACAATGAAGCAGGGCTACTCAGTATTTTGTACACTCCAAGCTATCACGTGGAAAAAGTAAGCGAACTATTTCATACAATAAATACTTGGAGGAAATCTTCCAAAATCTGATAATATATAAAACATTTATAACACCTTTAAAAACTTTTATCCTATAATATGCGACTGTAATATTAAACTATTTGATAATACCTTCAATAATAGAAAAAATCTTGAACAGGTTTAATGTTTCATTAAAATCAACCGTGCGAAAATGAATAAGAATTAATTTGAATTTCATATAGATTCTCGGTATACTGAGTCCATAATAATAGTCACCTCGTAATTTCTACGTAAATCATTAATAGTATAAAGTAAGTTATTTGCGAATAAGTTAATAAATTTCAATTTTTTTCCATATAGCAATAGTATTTACAATAGCTGTAACCCAGTCGAATACAAACATGTCATTTTATCTTGTAATCTTATTACTCAATATCAAATATTAGAAATGTCACTGTCGGTCACGTCAATTTATTTAATTAAATAAATCTCACTTTATGAATTCCCGATCTCATTACCATATTCTAAACACACGGATTTAATATTTAAATTTTGATCCTCTTATAACTACGGTCGAAAGTAAAATTAAAAGTAAATTAACTCGGGTATTTAACTTTTGACCTTAGCAATCATCAGCTGGAAAAAATATTGCAAATTTAAAAATTGAAATGGATAATAGTTTACGCTATTAACTCCGACAAAGATAACTGGGGCAAAAAGAGATTATAGGGAATCGAAGGAGTCATCTCTGTACTCCTCATGCTATACGTGCCAGTTAAAAAGGAATAATGAATATAAAGTAACGAGAAGCGTTGGAAATCAATGCCGCGCTGCTCTCGTTGGTCGAGTTGTTTCGAGCGCACATAAATTTCAGCGAAAACCAAGCAACGGATCCCATTGACTCTCGATAATACGAAGTTGCCGGTGTACAATCAGAACGGGGCTTTCTCTTCTTGTTCTTTACCTTTCGACGTTCCCAGCGTTTATTTATTTATTTATTTTTCCTTCGTCTGTTCGTTTTTTTTTGCAACGAGTTTCTTCTTGCTGCGAAAAGCGAAAAATTTCGGATTTCAATTATACTGAAACAAGTTAAAACAGAACCGAGGGTTGCCCGGAAAGAATTATCGAAAATCTTCCAGTTTGACAGTAATTTTGATTTGCTTTCTCACATAAATATCTATATAAATGAAAGTAATGGTTTTTATATGCTCATGATTTATCAATATAATATTATTTTGCTAATTCTCAATTTGCAACGCTAGACTATTAAATACTATCAAAGCTATTTTTTATAAGTAAAAATAAGACAAATGTATGTATATTGAATGGAATTTCATTGGAAAATAAGCTTAATAATAATATCTATCAATTAAAACACGTGTAACAATCAATCTATTGAGTTTCTTTTTTATACAAGAGATAGTACGCTAGAAAATACGTGGGTATAATAAAAGGTTCTTATTGAAAATGTTATGCGTTCGAACATAAAACGCAACCTCTTAAGAGACTCCAACAATTCGAAACAATTGCTACAAGGATACTTACTAAAAATGCTCGACCATGGGCATTAAATTCACACCTTCTTGTACGCATTATCAAATTTATTTTCGGTGCTATTTTTTTGCAGGAACGGACGGATGCGATCTTATGTGCTGCGGTCGGGGCTACAATACACACCAGTTCTCCCGCTCTTGGCAATGTGGTTGCAAGTTCCATTGGTGCTGCAAAGTTCATTGCGAGACGTGCACCGAGCGCACTGAGGAGTATACGTGTAAATGAGCCCCACCCCCGCTCCCTGACCAACTCCCCCCCCCCCGGCGCTGCTAGGAGCACGCTGTCATGTACGCCGACCAATCGAATCGACCAGCGAAGTCGCGCCTCGAGCCCGAAGGATTGGTTCAAGGCGTTCCTCGTGCACCCGCTACCACGATTTTATTCCTTTAAAAAAAAGTATTATAGTGTACGTATCTGATGCACACTATGGATTAATAGTTTCGCCCCGGCAAAGCGTACTTTGCATAGATAGGAAGCTAGTAGTGGCAAGTGATATTAAAGAAGCAAAAATTTAATATAATAAGCAATCGGGTACTGTTCGGTGGATTTTTATCGCTGAGCAAGACGAGCAATAATGGCATTGAAAGGTACTATTGTAACTCGTACATTTATTCGGCGCGCATTACGGTGGGCTCTATAGGATTTATTATTATTACAATACACTACCCAATGTGCGTGAAATTCAACGAAATTATTATTACTATCTAATAATTTATTCAACGATGTTTACTGTGTGTCGATTGTGTAATTGTGACTAATACAGAATTAAGGCTTATTAAAAACACTGGGTACCGTTGAAATTGACGTGTGAACGGTTGAATTTAAAAAAATATAACCGATAAATGTGTCCTTACTTAATTCGTTGTTTTACTCAATATTAGTAAAAGTCAGCCAAAAGTAAATTTAGTAATTTGCATCGACACTGGCCCGTACAGCTATATTTAATGTGCTGATGGTGTGTGATTACTTGTAGCATTTAGGAAAATGTAATCGAAGTGAAAAATATACGATTGAACCACTTAAAATATAATTAATATAGATCACAAGAATTAATTCATAAAAGATGAAAAATTAAGATCAGAAGACTCATATGAATATGCATTATAAATACCATGTGCTTGTCACAAATAAAAAGATTTACTATTGCAATCTGAACATTTTGTGTACAATTGATAACTTAAAAAATGTAAAAACGGTTAATTGAACCTTCATTATTAATTTTCAATAATAATTTCCAATTTTTATACTTATCACAAAATATTATAAATGTTTTGATGTAATTTGTATACTAATATAGTTATAAGAATTATTTGGCTGAATTGATTCATTTATTTTAATAAAGAAAACTTATTATAACATTGTATTTTTAACACTAGAATGTCTTGTATAAATTCAAATAAATAATTATTTTGTAAATACATATATTGTATGTGGACATAAAAATGTTATTTAAGTTATATAAATAATAACTTACTAAAAGATCCTCATATAATAAATATAAAAATTTTAATACTTGGTTCGATGAACTAATTTAGTCAAATAAATTTATTGTCTTTTAAATAAACTAGTTTGTAATATGAAATATATATTCTAAATATTATATATTCCAATAGCAAACTTGTTTTTATTAGAAAAGAAAAACTATTTTAAAAACTACTGTTTTAGTTATTTGATATTATTTTTTTACTGTCAGAATACTCATAAAAATTACTTGTACGATTTTTTCCAATGTAAATGTTAAATTAATATATACGAAATTAATAAATACACAATTACTACGCATTTGCAAGATAAGAGATACATTTTTTTGTAATGGGAAACATCCTTTAATGACGAAAAAATGAAATGCTCATAATTATAAAATTAATATAAAAACACAATGTAAAATCAGTCTTATATGTATATAAGGAAATCCAACAAAAAACAGATTTTTTTCTTATTGAAAATTATTTTGTTCACCAATATTACAAATAAATACCAATAGAACATTGCACTACTGAAGTTTTTTAAAAACCTGTAAGAAAGTATAATACAATTCTGTTCCAGTTCGAAGTACACGATGTGTGACTTTTATACGCAATAGAGATTCGATTGCATGGTATATCCAATATCGTGGAGTCTGATTACGCTACCCATTGATGGATATGTTGATGTAAAGTCGAGCGGAAAGCTCGTTGACAAACTAAGAAACGTGAGATTAAGACATCATTGTAACGACGATTGAAATTTTCAATTTAAGCGACTGGAAATAATCGAAACCTAAACGTCTGTACAATATTTTGTGAGTGTTAATATTTGTCAACCTTCGTAATTGATGCGTGTATAAATAGATATCCATTAAGCACTTTCAATATGTTTAGCGAGACACCAAGATGTAAAAAAACACACAGATGCGTACGCGTCTTTTTGAAAAAAATATTATACAATTAAATTATTTAGTTCCGATTTTGTCTATAATAAAATAATTTATGAAACATATTATTGCATACCTGGAATTTCTCTGTAAATCCCTTAAAAACTTCAGTCCTAATCTATGTTCATATTCTTGAAATTCAATGGTTCAAACAAGTTTTGCGAATACAGTATACATGTAATAATAGGTACTTTGTTACCTGTTAAAATGGTTAAGCCTCACCCCTTCGAAATTCAGTTTTCTCGGAGAGTTCACAGAATTCCTAAGACCTGCTTCTATAATTCGCTTACATATGAAAGAAGAGGGAGTATTTAGCGCAATAAATATTTAAAGGTTGAAGGTCAAATATACGTTAGTCTTCACTTTGTAAAAATCTATCGCTTGGAGGAGTTGCTGCTCTCTTCTTTGATTTAAGTAATTTAAATTTTAATCCCGCATCGCGGTATGTATATATATTAATAATTATATATTATAGATATCAATTATAAATGAAATACACTAGTAACAATAATATATCGTTTTAATAATATAATGATAGTTAATTAAAATAGTGAAAACGTTCTTTTTCAAAATCATCACAGTCTATTTTTAACTATTATTTCAAAAAATGTTTTTATTTCTTTTTTACGCGTTATAGCTTGCATATACATTTAATTTTATATTAAAACTCTATTTTAATTTAGAAAATAAAAATAAAAATTATATTTTAACGTATTTTAATTACGTAATTTAATATAATCAAGGAAATAAGTTTGTAATAAATTATAATACGGTTATTTATTTTCCATGAAGGAAGTTATTATATAATAAATAAAGCATTACAAAATTTACTTATCATTAATTTGTTTTTAAATTAAATTAATCTTTCAAATAAACATTTCATAGGTAATGACTGTTTACAATTATATTCATTATTGCCTTTGATCTATAAAAAACCAAATATTTATATACCTTTATTATAATAATATTCTTATATAGTAGGAAAATCACTTTTGCATAACACATTGAACTGGAAATTGCATTCATGCCGAGCTACTCATCACCAAATCCAATGTCTCGCATAGCTCGAATGAGATTCAACTTTCTGTGGCATCACTTGGAAATCATTCGAGTACTTTTTCCGGAGCTACTAAATGAAGTAAATGGATTTCCCGAAAGGCCTTTACCTCATGAAAACGGACAAGTTTTTCAAAGAAATCCGGTACCTGATCAGTCACTCAATTATGATGAAGAAGATGAAATCGATAGATAGTGTAAAGTTATATTATAAAATGAACTATTGTATATACTCTTTTTTTCTAAATTGAAATGTAAAAGTGCGAAATATTGTTAATACATGAACGAAATCATGGGTTTAGTGCACACATTAAATGTGCCAACTAATGTATTTTATTATTTATTTAATAAATAAGGATTTTAATAAAATAAAATAAGTCAATAGTCACAAATATTCAAGACATTTTTTTTTCACATTAAAATTCCTAGCAAGGTACAATCTTAATTATAATAATTAACAGTAATAATTGCGTATACAGAAAAATTTTATAATTTATTAAAATCTAAACAGTCATTACCTTATACGTCTTCACATTTACATTTATTATTCATAGTGAATAAATTATTATATTTTTTAAAATGAACATACGTGAATGTATATAGTCATTTCATTTATTAAACTTATGTCAGATACTATTCAAAAGTCTTAATGCTTCTTGTTTAGCATTTTGATCATCGTCATTTTTAGCTGAATATTCGGAAGCCATTTTCAAATATTTTAATGCATCTTCTACTCTGTTAAGTTTTAAATATGTCTTTCCAAGCATTAAAAGATTGTCAACATAAAAGTTAGGATGTACATCCTCTGCTCGTTGAAAGTACTGTAGGGCTTCCTCGAACAGGCAAGTTGGTGGTTCTGTAAATATTGTTGATGCTATTTGTCTCTGATACCAAGTTAAGTCTGCAAGTTGATAACACCAAGTTCCTGTCATGTATAGTGATGTAGCATCTCTTGGGTTCAGTTCAGATGCCCTCTAAAATATTTGGTTAATTTTTAATATTCAGATACAACAAATCTTAATAAAACAATTCTAATAAACAGATCTAACAATTAGTAAATATTTATATTACCATCATGTGTTTTTTAATATTATATAACTCCTTAATTTTTATTTTAGTTCCTTCATACGACGTTTTTTTATTTAATAAAATGGCAAACCACTTATGAATTGCCCAATGATCTTCTTGTAGACTAAGAGCTTGATATATTAATTTGTATGCTTCATAAATTATTTTCTTTGCTTCAGAATCATCTCTTACAATCACAGAAATTTTATACATTGCTCTACATAATCGCCACAGTATTTCAACATCTTCATCATTCTATAATATTAATACTATTAATTTACTTTAAGCATACAAAGGAATCAAGTTTCTTACCTTATAGTGATTAAGCAGTTCATAAATTTCTGTATAATTTCCTTGATCATATAAAGCATCAGCTTTGGCAAGAATTACATCTCTAGTTGTCAAAGGCATTTTGTTTTCATCTTGCTTTTTTGAAACACCCCATATGGCCGAAAAGTACAATGGAATTGTTTGATAAAAGGCAGTATATTTCATTCTATATTTAGATTTCTAAAAAAACAGTTAAAAAACTATATTTGACAAATTATTTCTTTATTATGTTATTTCACACAAAATATTTACAAACTTTTTTAAAATTTTGAGTGGCATAATCTAACGTTCTTTGTTGAATAAACTTGATCAAAGTAATTCTTATTGTTCTTGAAAACATTGATTGTAAAATTATCATTTAAATTATGAATATAATTTATGATGCTTTCAAGTTTAAGCAAAAAAATTAATGATAACCTTTTTTAAAAATTGAAATTATATGGAATAATATACATTTTTGTAAATATATTATAGAAATTATTAATTATCATAACTTTATCATTTCTTCTTTTACACTACTTCGATTCTCTATAAATCTTATAAATAAATAAATATAATAATTTGCATTTAATAAGAATTTTAAATTGACATCTGTAATAATTTTATTTACATATACAGATAGTCTTATCTGCTGTAGGTATTGCAGGAATTATGTCATTGCTATGAATTTAAATATAACCTAATAAATATTGTTTGTAAATATTGAAATTTAAATTGCATTTGTCTGTTTTGTTACTTATTGTAGCTTGTCAAACACAAGTAAATATACTCAGAATTTGAAGAATGGTATATATTCCGAAATCTTTCATATGGGGAAGTGCAATTACAACATCCGCTTTTTTAATAAAGTAATTTTTATTATTAATGCAACTTAGTTAATATATTTATGTTAATACAAATATTTAAAACTATTATTAAACTAAACATTTAAAGAGAGTTGCAAATAACTAGCAACTATTTTCAAAATCGTATTATTCTTTATTTATAATTAAATATACATAAATATAGGAATTACTGTCAAGGTTCATTATACACTGGAGATGAAAAGTTAACTAACAAAATCGTTATTGTTACTGGAGCGAATACTGGTATTGGAAAAGAAATAGTACATGATCTAGCAAAAAGAGATGCTAAAGTTATTATGGCATGTCGTGATCTATATAAATGTGAATTGGTATGAATACATTTTGATTAAAAATATTAGTAAAAGTATATTTTAATAAACGTTTTTTTAGGCAAGAGAAAAAATAGTTCTTGAAACAAAAAATAAATATATTTATTGTAGAGAATGTGATTTAGCATCTCAAGAAAGTATTAGAAAATTTGCAAAACTTTTTAAAAAAGGTATGTATAAAATAATAATAAGCAATGTTTTTTTTATTAAATGATTCTTGATATTTAAAATAAAATTTAAAAATAATTTTTTATCAAATATGGCTAGTATATTTTTTAAACAAAAAAATTTATTAAAGTATTTTGAAAAAGTTTTACTTTTATGGCTTTTCTCAATAATGTAATACCTGAAAAAGATGTAAATAAATATATGCTGATTTTTCAGTAAAATTATAGAATTAAAAATAATTAGACAATTAGAGCTAAAAATTAAAATTACATATTTTTAGACATGTAGGTATCGCAAACATTACAATACATTAAAATTTATATGCTTTATAATTACTTTGTGAATTATTATGCAAGTAAATTATGTGTTATAATTTGTTTATTTTTAAATTTAGTAATATCAGAAAAATGTGATTATAGATTTTAAATTACATTTTTTAAATTACAGAGTTTTCAAATTTACATATTCTTATAAATAATGCTGGTATAATGAGATGTCCATTAAGTCATACAAAAGAAGGAATTGAAATGCAGATAGGAGTGAATCATCTGGGTCACTTTTTGCTGACAAACTTATTATTAGATACTCTGAAGGTTTCAGCCCCAGCAAGAGTTGTAACAGTTTCAAGTTTAGCTCATATGCGAGGAAAATTGAAGATGTATGATTTTAATAGCGATAAAGAATATGACTCTGGTAGTGCTTATGCACAAAGCAAATTAGCTAATGTTCTTTTTACAGTAGAATTGGCTAAAAAATTAGATGGTATAACAAATTAAAAATATTCACTTACAAGCAATGTTTATAAGGAGTACGTAAAAAAAATATTTTTTATATATTTAAGGCACAGGAGTAACTGCAAATGCTGTCCACCCTGGTATTGTAGATACGGAAATAACAAGACATATGAGTTATTTTAATAGTATATTAAGTTATATTTTTATGAGACCGATTATTTGGCCTTTTATAAAAACTCCAAAATATGGAGCACAAACAGTTTTGTATACAGCTTTAAGTCCAGAATTAGAAAATACATCTGGAAAATATATAAGGTAAAATATTTCTGAAAATATATAAGAAAAATGATTGATTTATTTATGTAATTTCTTTTAGTAAAATACCTTTAAAAATTTATTATTTCAGTAACTTTCAAATATCTGAAATGAATCCCATTACAGAAAAAGAAAATGTGGCTCAATGGTTATGGAATACAAGTATAAAGTGGACAAAATTAGATGAGCAAAATATGTAGTAATATATTTTTTAATTAAAGACTTTTTGAATGAATTATCTACGTTTTGTTAACTATAAAAAATATATTAGTGTCTCTATTAGCTTTAAAAATAAAATTTATTAATTTGTTATTATAAGCATCAAGTATAAGCACGATATAATTTCTCTTGAATGGATGAATAAGATTCTCTTGCATCTCTTATAAATATTATGCTTTTTAATTCGTTATGTAAAAACTTTCTTCTTATTTACAAATATTTCATTTATTTTAAGTAAACAGACAAAACAAAGAACTATTAAAAAATATTTTTAATAAGTTATTGTACAGGCAAACTAACGTTATTTGTTAAAAAACTAAACGAAATATGAATCTTTTAAATTATATACGTTTTTATTTGTTAAAAAAGAAAATATTGATAAAAACTTCAATCTTCAAAATAAAAAAACATGTGTACGTAGTATGAGCTTAACGTTTTATAGAGTTATTCTATTAAATAAATTATCGTATTAAATAAATCATTATAACTGATTTGAAATTAATCGTGTTCAATATAATATATTAACTATTAAAAAATAAACAGAAAAGTATTTTTTGTATATAAGTTTACCCAGATAGCGAAAATTGATTTATTTGTAAGTGAAATATAGGTAATAATATAAAAGTTTTAATGACATTTGAATGCAGTATATTTTAAGAAAATACAGATTTTTTTTTATAAATTAAAGGGGCTCAACTGTTTTAAAATAGTTTTTTTTATATTCTATGTGGTTTTAATTTATTCATAGTAGAAGAAGTAAGAATAATAAGAATAAAGAATATTTATCAGAAAAATTGTGCTTTAGAACTTAGTGAAGTCTGTATTCAGAATTTTTTAATATCTCACGACTTTTCTATCGTGATTATTGGAATTTCTATTCGGTGGGTAGCCAGTAGCCACTGTCCAATCTGCACAAGGTAATGCTGTACAATTATCATCTTATATTATGTGATCCATTGATTAATTTTTACTTATACCACTGATGGTATCAGTTAACTCTTTCCTAGGTTACGATTGGTATAAGAGGTTTCTTGAATGATTTGTACCCTACAAATTTTGGCAAACTAAGTGATGCGTTAAGAGGGTATAGTCTTTCATCATAAAACTTAGGAGTTGTAATGTAGGGAGGTACCAAAAACTAGAGCATGAAAATATTAGAATTCACAGTCTAGCTATATATAACATTGGATTTGATATTGTCATCTATCAGAATTCAAGATTTTCAATCGAAGAAAATTGTCCCCAAAATTTAGTAGCATTGTAATTCAGTCGATCCAACACCGCCAATTGAATATCACTGAATGCAATTATGAGCAAATCTTTGGTTGTCGAGATGATAGCCTACATTTGATCATTGTGCTCTAGTTTTACGAACAGAGCCTTATTATTTCCTGAACCAGTGTGCTATAGGCTTTAATGTCCAGCATGCACAACTTTCCTGATAACGCTGATTGGTATCAATGTTCACAATTTTTACAGCAAAATTACGCTCCCTCAGTCGTCCGCTCCATACACGCTCGCATTATTTTCTTTCCTTTCCACTCCAACGCGCTGCAGATGCAACACTTCCCTATTCTTGAATCCTTCTTTTATCTGCACACCGCACCAACCCTTCTACCTTGCTGCGTTCCTGGTCCTGTTGGTGGTGGTTCGGGCCCGCAACGCATCTTAAAACAGCGACTGAGCTCCCAGCCATGGATCTCGAATGTTTCTTCACGAGTAGTGAATAACTTGTTTTAAAGATAAGTCTTCTTTGCACTATCAGTACTTTAATAAATTGATTGAATTCATTTTGGACTTAGTTTGGACTTTCAATGAATTTTTCTTTATAGGTTTGCCATGATTTTACACGTTTTTAAATAATTAAATTATATATTAATATTAAATTTGTTGACATTAATCATACTGGAAGGTGTCACATCTTTAACTTTTTTTCTTGCATTAAAGTGATTTAAAAGATGTTAAATTTTTTTTTATAAATATTTAAGTATTATTATTACTAAATAAATAAAATTGAATTAAAGCTGCTTATAACATACAATTTTACAAATCTTTTACATAATTCAAATTTAGATTTAAAAATTTTGTTGAGTTTTTTTGCAGGTTACGTGATGTAATTTATGTGTTAATTTAATTCATTGGTCAAGAATAAATTATTTTTAAATCTATCGTTTTCACTTGAATTAACATGTAAAACAGTATTTAATTTTTAATAGCACTACTATATGTCTATGTAACATGTATTTAGTTTAATTTCAAATATCCAGCACATGTTTAATTTTGTTAAACGAAGATATATCGAGCCCATTATCAATCTTATATATATACAAATTTATATATATGAAAAATGTTTAAATATTATTGTAAATTTGTTTACTAAGCAATATTATCAATATTATACGTAATATAATAAAGTTCTGATGTAAAAGCTTTATAAATTATTTAAAATATTAAAATTAAATAACGTGTTCATATAAATGATAAAATTTTTATTAAAAATGGAAATTTCTTTTTAAAATGAAATGCTTACGTAATTATTGAAATTTTCTATTTTATTCTAAAGTAAATTTTTAATATAAAAATGTTATAGTAATTTAAAATTTATCAATAAAATTATATGGTGTAAAATGAAATTATACATTTGATCGACTTTTCCATCATATTAACATCAATGCATTTACTCGAAAGGCAATCTTGAAATTCGAAATGCCGAATGAAATAGGTGCAAATACATACTATCAAAAGACTTTCAATTGTATTTTAATTAGACTAAAGTAGTAAACAACAACGCAGATAAACTTATGCTGTTATTTCTTATTTTGTATAACATGGTTTCATCCCAAATGCCTAAGTATTTTTAGAGGACTTCGCTTTATGATTATGGGTTTTCTGTAAGTGTATATTCATAAAATTTATATTTATAGTTATATATATGAATAAATGCTTTACATGCATGTATATAAATTTTTTATCTAGCGCATATCTTATACACCATCAACCTACAGTTACAATTTTGTGAATTTTATCACATACAAAATACGCGCACGTGCACACAAATATACATATCTTCTTAAAATGCGGAATCGCAATGGGCATATTTTGTGTCCTGAAGATTAATCCATGGATTTCCTTTCGACCCTAGAGCATATTATAAAAAAAAAGGATTTGTAGCCGTGAATTAACAGAACTTGAAAGTTCAGTTATCGAAATAAATGGAAAACAAGATTGATGACAATTATACTAATACTAGGCTAGGAAATGTAAAACTGGGATTCATTTTAGTGATATGGTTTGTTATTTGTATCTTTTTTTACATTTTTTACTGACTACTGTTTGAATGTTATTTAAAATAAAAATTGGTTAATTTTACTTTAAATAAAGTTTTTTATTTAGCATTAGAAATCTTAGACTTCCGTTTCAGTCGATATGACAATTCAAATTGTATTTTTCGTTTTATTTAAAATAAGATCAATTTTATCATTCTTTTAAAGTGTATACGATGTATGCATATATGTATTTATTTACAAATGCTAATCTGTAATTTTATTAAAATATTTAAACAATAATCACTAATATTGTTACTGAAATTAATATAAAGTTTTAAAAATCAAGTTTAAACAATAAGATTATTATTATAATATATATATCTAAATATATGAATTTCTTTTTTATTTGATAAAATACTTTTCCTTACTTTCCTCCATTTAACTTATATTAAATTAAAAACATAAAAAGTAAATATAAATAAAAATGATTTTATAATAATAATTTTATTCGTAATGGTAAATGATATAATTCTGTTGTTAAAATTATAATTTATTTTCACCATAATTTGCTTTTAAAATACAATTACTATCAATCGCTTTATAAAAAAAACCATAGTTAACATTTATTTTAACTTTCACTGTATAAAGCATGTTTACAAAATATCTCTCATGAATGAATGTTATTATTAACTATTTTGAATACTATTCATTAATTTTTTAGTTCTGAAGTTGTATGTGCTTTTTAATATTGCTTCTCATAATGGTTAACATATATTTCTTTAAAAATTATCCAATAACGTGCCTTAATAAGTCTAATATACATTTTTAATGGTTGCAGTTCATTTAACTTTTTAAATTACTTTTATTAAAATGCCCCAGTTTTTCTGCAAAGCTTAAATTTATTCTTTGCAAGAAATGACATTTGCCTAACGTAAATATTGGCAAGTTCAAGTGCAGAATGAGTTTTAGCTATCATCAAAAGTGAAACTTTAGAGAACGTATATTGCTAGTGAAATAGAACTAAAAGTTTCTTTTGTATAAAAAATAGAAAATTCGAATGATAAAAAGAAGATCAATAATGTTGAGACAAGAAGAAAAACGTGAAATTAAAATTGATTTTTATATCCACGTTCTAATACGTACTTACTTTCAAAAGTTTTATTTTATTTCAGTCTAATTTAAACCCATATTTTTAAATCAGCTAGTTTAGAATTTGATGGTAAAAAACTCTTACTTTATCGTTCCGCTTAAATTAAAATTCGATTGAAAAGAAATAAACGGCAATAAGTGCGATCTTAAAAAAAGAAGAAAAACAATAAAATTTGTAAGCATTTCTGTAATTACTTTTTACCTTATAACGTGATCAAAGAAACAGTGAATAAGAAATTTAAAGCTAATAATAAAAAAAAAATTTTGAAGCTCAGTTTAGTAATAGAAAGAATTATCAATAGTCTTAATTTGCAATTTATTCGTAGAAATCTCATTAACTGCTTCTACTGTTGTTTCTCTCTCTTTTTTTACAGATAATAAATTAACAACATCTTTTTTTTGTATTATTATTTTTTCTATTCTTTTTTAATACAATAATTAAGTATTATTTTATACGCCGATATTTAACGTTAATATTCCTTCATTATATTAATTTTTTTAGATACAAAGTAAGGCAATAAATATTTATAAGAAAACTATGCTTATAAAGTAAATCTTATTGATTATATGCTAAATTGAAATATTTATCAACTTTTTTATTTAAAAAGCAAAACTTGATAAGAAAATTGTAAGAGAACAGCCAATGAAAAGGTTTTGGATTTTTAAGTAGATAGAGTCAAAATGTGTTGAACGAAATTTGCAAGTGATTTATTGCTTGGTACTTATCACTGGATGCTTATGTATATTTTAATTAAAATAGTGTATTTAAGTATAAAATTAATTCTATTTTGTTAAAAAAATAATTAATAACAGTGGCTTGCTAATAATTTATTTAAATATACACCGATTTGGGTCAATGAAGTTTCTACCAATACATTAACACACACTACATTTTCATGACAAAAACTTGAATGGAATTGAGAAAAGAAATTATTTTAAATATTTACCGTTTTAAATCTGTAATCTATCTTGTATTTAATATAATTAATTATTTTCTGAAAAATAGCTTTTACATTACAATAATAAATAAAATGTATTAATTTCAATAAGAAACAAAAATATTGCATCGTATAAACTTATAAATTTATAAAAAATTAAAATATTTTTAACGTATTATTACATTATAAAATAAATTGAACATATATTTATTTCATGAAAAATTTACTCGATGAAGGGTACGAAATCAGTTCAATTTTTCCAATACGCGAACACTATTCAATCACGATGTAAACCAATTTTACTCTTCTCAGAAATTTAAATAGTGCGAATAATTTATATCTGCAGAAATAAAAATTTACCAGTGGTATTCAAAAAAGTTTTAATTTGCGTAGTATCAAAACATATAAAGTGAAATTTTTATAGTATAATATTCTATATTTGCAATTTTATTTTTAAGTCGAAATTTTACGGTTTACTTGACTTTTAGGTCAGTAATTGGATTTTTGTTAAAAATTCATAACACAGTTGTTATGGCTTTAAGGAAACACTTGGATTGCTCACATGAAGTCCTCAGGATTACTTCCGAGGAATGAGGTATTTATTCCAATTGTGCTCGTTACAAATTCGCACGTAGAAATTAATTACAGGGCAGAAAATAAGCGAACAGCTGCCAAGTACTGCTAAAGTGGCAATCTGCTCGTTCTCGGCAATAGATATAAAATACTACACATGTTTCAGTGCAAATTGATTTAGAACATACTAAAACATGTGATTAATGATCTTAATTTTCAATGTTTGTGTAAGCGATGGACTTGATCGTAGAGGTGAAAGAAGTTCATTAAAAAAAGAGAATAATAATGGAGCTAACGTACAGCTTATTTATTAATTAAGTTTTATCATACACGAAGAAACCACGCATTAATTCTTGCTCATACATTTTTTTAATTTACAAAATAATATATCAATATTAGCTATATTAATTTGACTCTGAATCTTTTATTTTACTACAGAGCTTCTTTTCAACGAAAAATTAGAGTTCCCATATTCAATAAGTCTTTACTTTTATAATTTAATATACCAAAACAATATGAAATATACGAAACATTTATACATCTTATCAGTAATTTTGATTAGTTCGCCTCTACCTGAGACTCGAGTACGATGCATCCTGTAGAACTACGCTACATAGCGGAGAGTAAATCGTCCTCACGACACCACCAGGTGATACTATACTATACATAGTGATCTAGGTCGTCGATAAGGCATAAATACATACTCGTAGGCTAGATTAGTGGATGGATTCGATAGTATGTGGATAGTGTTCGAACTTGTATCCTTTTGGGTAGTTACCGAAGATGAGGTTGACGACAACTCCATCAATAATGAACACTAATCAGCAGGAGGACAGTTCTAGCAGCACTAGATCATTGATTATTATCGATGGGTGTATTTTGAAGAGTGAGACTACGTAAACAATGTTATTATTATATGAAGAGAGCGAGCTACAATATGAAGTTGGTTTATGAGTGGAATCATGGGTTCTGAAATTATTATAAGCGCAGAGCCGATGAAGAAGTATGTTGGGTATGGGATGCGACGTCCAGAAGGTCGTAACTCAAACAACTAACAATAAGGATTACAAACAAGTTTCGATGCTGACTGTTTATGTTGAAAGCTCTTTAATGGTGAGCGCCGTAGTCTCGATAACTTGTCTGAAGTGATACTTAAAGGTCTTCATAGGCTCTTTAATTCAATGCTCTCAGGGGAAAGGGGAAACAGTTACACTATACTTTTATAGCCTCAATTGTTTGCTTAAAAAATTTATGAAGCAGGGACTATTTTCTGAATGTCCAGTATAACTTCGAGTGCGGAGTATTCAAAGTACCTTCATAATTGCTGAATGTTTTGCTGAACAATTTTCTACACGCAATGACTATATGATGATAACTATGAATATCTAGATATATCGCAACGTGATATCCAAAACCTTTCATTGCATCCACCGCAAATGGACCGGAGGAATTCAACTTAGTAATTTTAAAGGATCACTCGGGAGTCATCATTTCGTCGAAAAAGGAAACACCAGCACCGTATTATGGTTATTTTGAAGCATATGTATTAATTTTTTAATTCATCGATTCGATAGATTCAAGTAATATTTCAAATAATATTTATTTTAATATGAAGAATTATTCAATTGTATTGTACTTATAATTTTATTGTAAGCGCTTTGTTTTATATAACTTTAATTATTTGTTCATAAGATTTAATAATTCTATTTATACAGTTCTTATATTTATTATTCATTTTAAAGATAAAACAAAGTAAATTTAAAATTTTATAATTTCAGGCCTGCATAAGTAAGTGATTAATTTTTGTGCAATTTCTTTTTTTATAGCTAACATTTACTCATTTATTTCACCGACAAAACAGAGTAACTTAATTAATGAAATACTTTTGCTTTTTTATTACATAATAGTTAATTTTTCAAGTTTTCAAATAATAGATTTATAAGGGCGTTAAAAATTCAAATTTTTATGCAATAAAATGATCTTCCAAACAATATACTTTATAAAATTGTATTTAAGTCATTATTGATCCAGCTATAATTTTAATTATTTACTAAAAATTTTAATGTTAAATACATGTATCATTTGTTTATATTTAAAAATATTTTTTTCTAAATTATAGATTAGCTTAAATGTTGAAAAAACAAAAAAAGTGATTGAACTTTAGCTAAGTGAATGGACCCATAGCTTTTAAAAATTGTACACATTTCCATATTCAATTAAAATCGAATATGTATAAATAAAATTGCAAATAAACAAGTACAAATTTACACTGATTTAAAGGAAATTTATTCATTTATTATCCAATGAATAAGAAATACAAGGAGTTTATGAAATAAGTTTGAGTGATGATTACCGAGAATCGGAAATTAATTTCCGTAGTAGATTGTATAAGTTGAACTTTGGGATAAAACAGAAGGACAGATAAATAGAATAAGATAGAAGAGAAATAAGTACATAAATATCAACAAATTTTTTACTTTTGTTAAAAAGCTTTTTTTATTGTATTATTGTATTTTATTTTTTTCAATAATGATGTTTTATTTGTAAATTTTTTTTGAAACGTTAAAATTATTCTTAATATGTTAAAAAAAATTTTTTTATATAAAATATATTGTAAATTTGATGTAAATGTATAAAAGTAGTTCTCGAATTTGAATACAAAATATTTTTTACCTTTATTTAAATAAAGTATATAATGTATTCGATAATAGTAACAAAAAAAATTTGAAACTTTTGTATAAATGATGTAGACTTCCCTTACAATAATATAATATTGTCCTTTTAGTAGTATCAGTTTTTCTTTTCCTTTTTTTAGATCATAAAACAAGTTAGATTTAACGATATTTCTCTTAAAAGAAGCCTATAATTAAGTAATGTTACACGTAAAAATATTATAACTTTTTGTATTTTACAAAGAGCAAGTAGGTACATGATACTATATAAAAAATAGAACGAGATTGATGTATTTTTAAAATTGAGATCGGTTATATACATATATATTTTTTAATATAAATATTCTATAGCATAATTCTTTTTTTATTAATTAAAAAAAACCATGTGAACATATATTTATAAATTTTTATTTCCAATAATGAATTTTCAATTTAAATAATACAATACATTCGTAACATCAATTTACAATAAAAATATCTATAAATATCTATATATATACACAGTATCGATGTTAAATTAATTTTAGCAGTGCATTTAATTTTATTTTTAGAATTAATTTAGAAAATCGAGGGTAATATTCAATAAAGACAGGAAGCAATAATGAAATTATTATAGTAAAACGTTGTTACATATGAAACTCGAGTTAATTTTTTCTAACAAGAGTCTCTTTCTTATATTCTCAAATAGATTTTCATTACATTTTATATATTGAATAAAATAAAAATAAAATTAGAAACGCTTGATCAAAATTATTTTAGAATCACAGACAAATTCAGAGCGTCATAAAGATTTATAGATGTACTGTGTAGAATACACATTACCCGAGGAAACTATAATAAATAAACAGGATATTTGAAGCTATTTGGTCTCAAAGCATTTATAATTTTGGAGTCAGTATTATACGTACGACAGGTAGATATTATTTAGTGCTTGATTTAATGATATATACTATTTAATATCTGTATCTTTATAGATAGAATGAGGATGTTCAACCTTTAGTTAAAACAGAATATCCAGTAAGTTTGCAAGAGTTAATTGAGACTGTCGAACAATACAAAATTATTCGATAGTGTATTCCGGTATCTGTAAACAAAAACGTAAATTAGCTAGCTTAAACCTTCATTTAATTGTAGTATTTTATTATTATTTATTCTTTTTTTTATAAAAATAAACCACTTCTGATTTAATAAAACAATTAACTAACTGCAAAAAAATTTTATTCCCGACTTTTAAATTTTTACACGCTTTCTATTGCTGTGCGTCAATTCAAAGTACTTCAACTACTACAATGAATTTCCATTATGATTTTACAATACGAAGATCATTACATAACTGATTATATTATTACTTTTAAATTAATATTAGATTCAAAATGATATTAGCTCGAGTTACTATTACTATTATAATGATATTACTATTATAATGAAATGTAAGAATCACAATTTAATAAAAAAATATATATTTTTTTAAAACTTTTATTAAATATTAATTTTATGTTTTATTCTTTTACTTAAATGTATAGGGAAAAAATAAATATTATTAGCCAAAAAAGTTTCAATTATATCAATCAAATTATATAAATTGAGAATACATTTTTAGAGCAAAATGTAACCATTCCATCAAATTTTATTCAAATATAAATTTTTTCGGGTCTAAACTTTTTTCCGATATACGCGTACACTTTTAAAAGCAGGAAAACAACAATTTAATCAAAATACAAGTAACCTCATATGAAAACTTAAGATATATCTTAAATAAAAGTCTTTTACAAGTAATATCTTCTCACCTCTTTTATATTGATTTTCTTATCCTTCGAATGAGGTAACAACATAACAAATGAAAACTGAATTTCACATCCTGGTGCTTAAATGAATTCAGTTTCCTTGGAAAATGCAAGACGTTTATTATCACAGCAAGTTACGCATCTTCTACAGCTAATTTAAATTGATTCACCTAAAATATTTTATGATTAGTAAGCGTTAATTGGAATAATTAAATGAAATTGGAGTCTTGGTACAAACATGTAATTATCTTTTTTTGGTACTTGAAATGCTTAAAAAGATTTTTTCTCGTGATAACTATAACGTACAAAAATATTATGGAGTCATTAGAATAATGATTTAAATAACTCGTAATATCATTTTTATCGTGCTTGTTATACACAAAATTACTGATAATAAGAAGTCAAGCGTGTATCTATATCTACAACATAACGTGACATTAAATCTATTACTAAACTACAGGTAATTAGTAGAACTAATGACTATATAATCAATAAATATTTAAATAAAAAAAAACATGAAATTAAAAATAATATTATTATTGCCTCTATGGTTTTTAAAATTTAGTAACTAGTTGAGAAAACATTTAGTTTCTAAAATAATTTTGTTTAATTGCATATGAAATCTATTGTGTGAAACTTTTAATCTTAATAAAGATTATAAATTGTTATAAAGCATCGTAGTGAAGAGAATAAATTGGCATTTAGATCATTTTATTCAATTAAAAGAAATTAAAAATTATGAGTTATGAAACCCTCTGATTCTAAACTTTAAAACTACACTAATCCTTATTTTTCGAGAGATTACTTGGTATACTATATTGTCTTAAACATTCTTTATTTGATAGTGATTGTGTTGATAGTTAAAAATTAAATAAATTATTGTTAAAAAATGTGATTATTAATTTTCTTCCAAAACAATTTTTACATTCTTAAATTTTCATTTATAACTACATTAATTTTAACAGAAGTTAGTTATAAGGTATAAAGAGAAATATAATTATAAAGTCAAACCTTTACAGTATCAGTAATGTATGTAATATTTTATTTAAAAGAAAAACAAATAAGTAAACAAAAACTGTTGCTTAATTTATAATACAGAATCACCACTAATGCAATGCAATACATAACATAAATAACTACTGTTGCATTCATTTGAAATATCCGTCGCATCATACTGCATACCTTCAGATCTCGTAATATAAAATTCGACTTTCTTGTTGATATATGTCAATGTAAGTTTTTCCAAGTATCAACATATACATGCAGGTGGCGGGAAAACCACGACAGATTTATTGCTGCATAAAACGAATCACCGAATGTGGTCTCACTAATCGGTAAAGATCGTAGTTTCTTTATATTTTTGTATTTTTTAATGTATGCTCAAAAACTAATTGATGGGCTTTAGTATTCGACAATTTGAATGATCTTCTTTTATTAATAAAATTAAGATAGAATAAGATAGAGAAGTAATATTTTCGAAATATCAGAACATCATAATGTCAAAATTTCAGTTTATTTATTTTACTATTTTACTTTGCAATTAAAAATATATTGAATTTTTAAAAGAATCTTTCCACTATTATTGAAATCGTTCGTCATTACAAAAATATTATTTTTATCTACAATTTAAAATAAAAAAAAATCAAATAATTTACTTGAATATTATTTAATTACATAATTATGTTGTTTTTATGTTTAAAAGGAATATTTTGAGAGTTGAGAATATGAAATTTTTACAAAACTTACCAATAAAAAAATAAAACAATTTTTAACATGATGTCGAACAGTTTGTACAATAAGATAATAATTAATCTTGTAAAAATTAATTCGAATAAATATTTTGAAATTAATATTTAAATGTTATTTTTATCATGTCTTAAAGTAAATAATTGAATAAGAAGTAATTTTTTATTATATAAAATTTAAAAAATGGTTTTTGCCAAATTATTAATATACTTCTTTTAATTAGTTTTTTTAATTTAGTTTTTGTTTCAAATATTTGAATATTTATATAATATTGTTGATATTTATGTTTTTTATATAATCCTTACATTTTTAATTTTATTTATTTACACCGAATTAAGTTGATATACATACAAGAATATACACACAAGAAAAATTCCAAAAACTAAATATATACATACATTTAATTTATATCAATTACATAAAATAATACTGTTAAATTGTAATGAAAAAACTAAAAGGAGAAATATTTTAAAGAAAACATAGTTAATTTAAATATTAAGTATAAAAGTTCATAACTTAAATATTTTACTTATATTATTTGGTAAAATATAGGATAAATGTAAATTATAGAAAAGGTAACTAAAAATAATTTCATTAAATACGTATCCATGCTTATGTAACAAATTTAAGAAGGTAAATACATGTAAGAACGAAACTTATTCGTACCATCCGTTCCTCCGTATTTTGAATTTTAATTTAAATGAAATCTCTTCTATGATGTTAGTAGTAACATAAATTGTGTTAATTTTTTAATAATATTAGTTAATAAGTTTTTTGACAGATTATATTACCTTATATATACGTATATATATAAGGTAATATGTATATACGTAATACGTGTGTATATGTATACGTATATGTATAACTTATATACGTAAGTGTTTAATTGCCCGTGTCTTACTTTCTATATTTGATGCGACTGTTGATTTAATTACGTTACGCACATGCGGTCAATTTTATATCTTGGCCACAAATGCGTTTATCAGCACAGCGTGTAACTTTTGTTATAAATGCACTATTAAATATAGCTATGTAATCGAAAAGAAGTCCTGGTTCTGCTCATTCACGCGTATGTGCATCCGGCAAGCAAATTAACGCGCGCGGAATCAGGAAGCCTGTGGGATCGATTTACGGGCATAGAAAGTTCACGCTTAGTTACTCCGGCACATTTGTAAGCCAATAATATTGCAAAATTTAAGCGTAGTCGAGTGAAATGCATGGTTTTGTATAAACAGAATGGCTTAAAGCATTATGACTGCATAGATGAGCCGAGATTTTCCTTTCCTCCTTTGTTTTTAGTCGAGCTTTTTGCCAGTTAAATTTTGTGAGTTAAATTTTTTTTTACTATGTAAGGGGTTACTGAGCCTATTACTATTCCTGTGTGTGTAGACGAACTCTACTTAAAATATAAATTATTTTGATGACATTCTAGATGCAGCTATTGAATAGTTTAGTTTCGTTCTTTGATAGTTGTAGATTAATTCGTGTTATGTTATGTGAATATTCTTATTTATTTACCCACCATGTAAATAAAAAGTTGCAAACATCCATGATTAAAATTTAATAATGCAATACTTTGCAGTGTATAATAAAATTTTTAGATTAATGAAAACAAATGGCGTAGAAAATTAAATGTTTTTTAATTTATAAATAGTAAATAATTTATTTAGATTGAAAATTCTAAATCAAAAAGAAATTAGTCTCTTGATTGAAACAGTTTTCTTTATTTTTCATTTATCATAAATTTTTTACAATTATAAATGAATTGTAATTTCTTTGTATATGATATTTTTAATTAATTTTATATGTTTAATAATTCTTTTTAAAATGATTATACCGTTCCTATCTATTCAGTTATACTTTCGTTTAAAAATAAATTATAGTGCGTGCAAAAATCAAGAATAATAAAAGATGATTGAACGCTCAGTGAAAAATATTGCAAGATATTAAAACTTTTTCAATGTACGGATTAATATTGGAAAATGAAATGCAAACCTTTAGTATCTCCATTTTAAAAAAATTGAATGAGCTAATCTGACTTTGTATGTGAGATCTATGTTAGTTTGTTCTTTTCGATTAGTAATTTTGATTTTTGTGGTTTTAATGCTCGTATCAAAAGCTTGAGTGGCATTTGTTTACTACGTGTGTAAACAAATGTATTTGTTTACTCACACCTTATTTTTTTAATGATTCTAATAGGTCGCGTCGATCGAATTTAATGTATTCATATTACAAACTTCATTCTATTTCTAATACATTTTAATAACAAATTTTGTGATCTAACACATATATATTATCTTCTAAAATTAAAAAGTACGTCAATAAAATTTCGTTGATATAAAATATTTTTTAATAATAATAAAAAATAATTTATATATTAATTACGATTAAATTAATATTCTAAACATTTCAAATAGAAACTATGATTCATTTACGTTAAAATTTTTTTTTATAATATTATTCAATGATAAAATCAAAAAATTAAAATTGTTATAAAAAGAAAAAAATTTTAATACCTAAAAACATGAATAATGTAAAATTTGAATAATAATATGATTATATTATACATGTTAAAGGTGTTAAAAATATAAAACATTCTTTGTTGCTTAGTTTATACTAACTTTTTTTCGAAATAAAAGCTACATAGAAATTCTCAAATTTATTATTTAAATAAATTATTAAAAATAAAAAATTTCGACTTTTTTATATACGTGAGTACAACATATTAAGGAAAGGCTTTTATGTCATGTAATTATTAAATAGAATAAATAAATTTTAGGTAAAATTTTTTTGTATTGTATAATTGTTAATGTACATTTACTTTATTTAAATATTATTTTAATGAATAAAAATTTTTAATAATTACATAATTATTACATAATTTATTACATAATTTAGTAAATTATAATACACAGTTGAAAAAATTATAATTTTAAAGTTAAAATTACTATAGTCATTAGTATGATCGATTGTACACAAGACTAAAATATGAAAAATGCATTATTTACTATAAATGTTTCAATTATTTTTGCCATATTATAAACTTCACTAATAGTATATTGGACTATACATACATACATATATATATATATATGAATATTATATAACAGGTCGCTAATGGATATGAACTCCATATATTAAGCTTTTAATGACTTACAGTAAGAGCTTAAATATTTCGAAAAATACTTCTCCATTCAGTACTAGTTTGTTTCAAGAGTTTAATTTCATCAGTTTACATAGGTTAAAGCTCGAACGACTTTAAACGCAAAATCAGTGATATATATAAATTAATTTTTTACTCTCTTAACTATATTTGAAAATTTTCACACTTGAAACACTTTGTAGGCCACTAAATGTATCTCAAATCTTTTATGTAATCAAATATATGCTCTAACTAAATAAAATGAAATGTAGATGGTTTGAGTAATTGAATGAGTAATTAGTCACATAATAATGAATTTAGTTTTATGAGTATTAATTAAATGCAATTTTACGTCTTTCTCTTGTTTAAATATGTGCAGCTCAATTTACACCTTCTATTTATGAAGATAGATATTTAAAACAAATCGATTTTAAAATAAAAAAGTTACCATTTATTTTTCTCTCGTCTCCTTTTTTAACTACTTATAGAAATAAGTGAATCTTGTAATAATATTAAGCTTATTAATCTAAAAATTATAATTTTTTGTATTTTTTATTGCATAAATTAGAAATATTACAGGAAGGAGAATCATTTTTATAATAGTCATCATTTTGATGCATTCAATATCATGATTTCGTATCTGTTATTTAACATTGTCATAGATACAATTTTGAATTCGCAAGATTGATTTTATTATTTTAAAAATATATATTTTTAATTACATAATTATTTGAAATATAGTATTTGTGTCTTATTAGGACTTTAGTAAATTATTATCTTCAAACTACAGCTTTGAATTTTCATTGCAAGCAAATATGAATTATCTGCTTACGTGGGATCAGAATTCTTAATTTATAATGTACTAAAGTCATATTTATTTTCTTAATAAATTATTACATGATATACATTACAGTCTATTACGAAATGCATTACGATTAGATTATTAGAGATACTGGTATTTAAAACACGCAAGACATACGTAACAATTTTAACAATTTTATATATATATATGTCGTGCCAAAAAAAGTTTTCGTTCTCTAGATCTACGCCCGGAATCCGTAGAAATTTATTTTCCGCGGAAAGGTAATTCACATTCGTATATTACTATGTATATGTCGACAATGTTGAGGAAACTTAAAATAGTTGGTTCGCGACGACCGGTGATAAATTTGGATGGGAAAATTGCAATCCTTATAACTGGATGATCGTGAAAGAGTTTTTTTAGAAGAGTATGAGTGACGATCGATTCATGCTGGGAAGATAATATATAGCATGTACCACCCTTCGTTCCTAATCGAGTTTAGATGTGGATGGACTCAACTCTTGCAAATTTTCTTCCGTCGATTCGTTTAAACGATTCACATATAATTTTCTTTCCTCTCACTCCTATAAAACTTCTCTGGA
This sequence comes from Kradibia gibbosae, assembly GCA_018907135.1. NCBI lineage: Eukaryota > Metazoa > Arthropoda > Insecta > Hymenoptera > Agaonidae > Kradibia > Kradibia gibbosae. The sequence continues at coordinate 12,493,871 of JACCHX010000001.1, read as the reverse complement.
ATTTAATTGTGAGTCTGTTATGTCGCATATATGTGCTTTCTTTGCCTTTCATTTAAATTGCAGGAGATGGCACAGGCTTTCCGCTTCCGATTTACGCGAACGAAGATGTAGGTGATTGTGATACAATTTTCTTTGAACGTACGTGTGATAGCAAAAAACATCAGAGTACATACAAAATTTTAAATTGCACAAACTATTTAATATTTAATTTGACGTTTGCCATAATTTTTTAAGAGCTATATAAATTCATGAATGTATACGACATGTACATTTGCAAAGAATAATTTGTATGGAACAGTGTATTTTTATTATAATAAAACTGGATGTAATACGCTTAGAATTTGAATGTATAAAAAGTTTTATCATAGCTAATATTGTGTGTAACGGATTACTAATTTTTTGTATATAACAACTTTCATCATATTATTTTGAAAACTTTCATTGGCTTCTCAGCTTACGTATTTTTTAATAAGATCAAACTATTTTTGAAAATAAATTTCTTGAGCAAGATTTTCCCGTGGATTAAATTCAAGAATGTTCAATATATATATAATAAAGCCAGTAGAACAAGTGCATTGAATAAAAATCAATTCAATGAAAGGCTCATGTATCATGAAATTGAAGAAATATATGGTATGAATTTTGTTAAATATATTTTTTATAAGCCTTTTCAAAGTCTTGAAAGCGTTTAAGATATTTTATAAAAATGTTTTAAGAATTGTTTTACTTTGTTTCTTGTATGATTTATCTTAAGCATAAAAGTCGTTTTTCGTGACCAGAATTTGACAAAAAGATATCACTTTTTATCTATATCTTTATAACGAAACCATCTAATAATAATAAATTTTTTTTAAATATGTAAATATGTAAATTATAAGCTAAAATTTTGATAATTTAAAAAATGTTCATTATCGAGCTTTAAATAGCAATATTATTAGTTTGGAATTTCTCATACATAATCTTTCATAAATTGTCTTTGTATTAGAATTGTTCAAAACATTATTAGCTTATCGAGTTATTAATTGTTTGAATAGTTGATGTTTAATAATTTGAATTAATCAAGTATTGTAATTAAAAAAAAATTACTTTTTTCGGTACATTAATAATGATTAGAAATAAGCAATTAGAAACTATATTAGGCTCTACGAAATTATCAAAACTATATATAGCAATAGTATTTAAACAAGTTATTCTGTATGGAATTAAATATTTTTATAAAGTAATTGATTTTTAAAGCACAGTTAGTGTATTAATATAGAAATGTAAATGCTTCGTATTCTAAAATAATTGTGTAATATCAATGAAGATACCAAAAAGTAGGGCTCGTTGAATGATATCATCATGAACTATTTTATAAAAGAAAAGTAATATATCGTTGTCACAAACTGACGTTGATGCGATTCTTTTTAAATAGATGTAAAGTTTTGAGTTACAAAAGTTTTTTCAGTACAAGTTTTTTTACATGATAACTAAAAGCTTCATGTTTTTCGAGTAAAAAAAACACTCTCAGTACCTTTCAAATAAGAGAATAATTCAAAGAAATTTCAGATCAACTTATAATCATAATATTAGTAGATCAATTAAAAACATTTTTCCTGCAATACGAAGTAGCTAATTTTTATTAGAGATTTATTTTGAGAAAGTTTCTTAAAAAATATATGCAATTGAACCATATATTCATGTACTTCTAACAGATATGAACATTTTACTTCAAATAATAATAAATATTTCGAAAAAATAATTTATTACACAGCTTTACCTTTATTGGGGTCATAATTTCAGTAAATATAATTAGTGTATTCTTTGAAAATTATGAAAAATTGAATTTTGTATTTACTAAATATTACTAATGAAAGAAAGACAATAAACACTATTGGTAAAAATATAAGGGGAGAACGATATCGTAACGAGGAGTAGATGTACGTCTCAACATACTATACTTGAGCAATGAAACTTATTAAGTTGTTATTCAGATAAATTAAATATACTTAAAATGATGGATAATGCATGTATACATTCACAAGTATATTTGCGCAGTGTCAAGTGGACTCGGACTGTATTATATGGTTTTTTTATATATTGACCAGCATATTGCAGAATATTTTTTTTATTCATATAATTCGATGTTTTATGGAAATGGAATTAAGAAAATTAACAAATTACAGAAAAAAGGATTGTATTATTATTTTACACTAATTTTTTTACACGTTTTCGTAATTCATCAATTTTTGTATTACATGAATTTTATTTACTTTAAAATGATAACTTTTGATATGCTGTTCAAGATAATTATTCTATTATCACAAATTAAATAATAAATAGTTTTGTGTATTATAGTATTAGGTATTTTATATTCATAAACGTATCTTCTAATATATGTAAAATATTTTATAGAATTAGTGCTTTTATAATAATAAATTAAAATTTTGAATAATATGAATGGCATTTAATTGTTTATTAATAAAAAAAATAGTCTTTTTAAAGACTGTACTGTAACGTAGAATATTTATTAAAATGTTTAATATTACTAAATGAAAAATTTTAGTTTTAAAATGATCTTTGATATTTTGTCGATAAATTCATATGTATAAATTCTTAATTATAATTTTTTATATAATGCTTTTATAATCGCCTATATAAATATGATTACTGTAGAAAGTCATTGCGATATATTCAGTATTGTAATTTAGAAAATTATCAACGTGAGTCACATATTTATTAGAAATAATTATTGCTGTATTACAGCCTATGAATTTACTATGACATTTATTATTATCTTCAGTTCTCTTAAGATTGACAATTAAATCATCAAATACTTTTATTCAAACAATAAAATATTAAAATTTCAATATTGAAAATAATATAAATTTTTTAATGTTTTTTAACAACGGAATGTATTTGGAAACGAAAGGGTAAAATATTTTGGGATAAGTTTATATTGAGTGACAAAGAACTATACTTTTAACAAAAATTGCACTATAATAATCAAGGAAAATTTGTTTGCAAAATTTTTTTTTTATGCCAAAAAAATATAAATAGGTATATACACGATGTATGTTTAGAATTGCGCAAACCAATAATTTTTCCAGTATGCCTAATGAACTCTTTTCAATTCGACCTTATTTTTTTCTTTCACCATCTCATTTTCTTTTCTCTCATTCCTTTTCTATCTGTTTTACTTTTAAAAACAACCTCTCTTTATCTTCCCCGATTTTTTACAATATATAAATATAAGTATATATATACATATATGATATAAACAAAGTATATATATATATACATATACACTCATGGGTTCATATTTTTCTCGAGCAGATTGGACTTTTTGCCGCAAATTATCTTTGAACTGAAATTTTTAAACAGCAGCAAGATAACTATATATTTACAAGATCCACGAATAAAAGTGGTAAAAGAAAGTTTCTTTGGTAACAAAAAGGCGAGAGCTACATGCAGAAATGATAACAAGCGGCCTTTTAATTCCTTTTTTTCATATTTTTTCTCTATAAAGAAACTTCAGTTTTTATGCAAATTTTATAGTATTCTAAGTAAGCCTCTTTATTTCCAATATATGCATTATTCGTTAATTGAAAATTATTTTAATTTAATAATTAATATTTATAAGGATTACACAGCTATTGTTTTTCACTAAGTTCTTTTTATCAATATTTGCATAGCCGTATGCTTTGAGTTCTCCTATCAAATGCAGAAACATGCAATAACCAAAATCTCATATAACATAAAATTAAGACAATAAATTATATAATTAAGAACTATATCAGAATATTTAATTATTTTCTATTATAATAGAGATTTTTATATTAACTATAGTAGTTTTTTTATAAACATTAAATGAATTAAATCAATGTTTATAGATATCTTAAAATAGTAGAAAAACAATAAAAACAATATTTGATGGAAAATTGATATAAAATAATATTTAATCTGTATAACTAAAATATAAAAGTGCTTTTTAAATTATAGACTTACAAAGCAATGTTTTATATGCATACAGAATTAAAAGTGTACTTTTATATTCAAATTTTATTTACAGTAAATTAAAAATTTTTATAAAGTTATTCACTGTTTTAACCTAGTCAAATATTTTTTCTTCGTGGTACGTATCAGGATTTCTAATGAAGTTTCTAAAATTAAAATTATCACTACCTATTACTATTATATTTGATCTCCATGCTGAGACTTAAGTACTATTTTGCATATCTTCACAAGTATTATTTAGACATGTAACTATATCAATGTTAGTAACTAAAAGTCTGATTTTTGGTTGCAACCTTTAAAATTATATTTTAAAATGAAAAATAAACATTTAAAAAGAATCTTTTTTTATCGATTGCATTTAACATATTACTGAAATTCCGTACATATTATTATATTAATACTATATGAAATGTTTACAATCTATTAATATCACATAGCAAACCAAATTAGTTTTACATTCAAATTTGTTTTAAAATTACAAAATATTTACTGTATCTATAAAACTAAGATATTTATTAACCTTTAAATTTATTTAAAATTGAATAAATATAAGTAAATCGCATTCGTTAATTTGTGGTAAATGTTAAATAACCAAATAAATTAAATATTCAATAAGTGTATACTTTTTAATTATTTTTCTATTAAATCCTCTATTTTTATTAAAAATTAATAAATATAATTAAATTCCCAGAACGAGCTTATAAATTAGTTCAAATTAAAACATTTTTGTAATACAAAAAACTAGTCATTTGTATTGATTTATATATATAAATATTAAATGATTCATAACGTAAAATTGAAAAAAACAACAAAATTTTAAAGTTCCTTTTAGAAATTTATATGGAAAAATTTTATCATGAATTTACGACTTGAAAAAAATTTTTTCCAACTCGTCGACCTATAATTTTTTCATGAATTTGCATTTCCATACACTAAAAGTTTATATTTAATTTCTTTATTATTTTTACATAGAGTACAAAAATAATAATTGTACAATGAATTGCAATAACATATCATCATCTTCATTTTTTATTATGTAAGTTCGTTGTATTAGTCATTATTGATTGTTATTGATTAATACTTTTTAAAAAAAAAACAATGTTATTTTTTATTTATTTATCTGTTTTATTATACTATACCATATTTATCCATAATAACAAGTAAATTTGGAAATGCTTGAGCGATTACAGTTAAAATAAGAACCTAAAAAATTTATGATTAATAAAATTGGTAAAATGACACCATTTAAGCATAAATCTGTAAAAGAATACTTAACTTTACTGTTTCAGATGCATAAAAAGATTGTAAAAATGTAAAAATTTCTGTTAACGTTTAAAAAATGTTTGTATCTTACGCACATCTTAATATGATAAAAATCTTGTTGAAACATAAAGTTTATTTTATACAAAGAATATTTGCATCTAATAAATACATGTACCATAAAAAAGTAAAAATTGTTAGATATACAATACTAGAGATACAATACAACTATTAAATTTCATCAACTGCTTCAATTTAAAAAATTTAGTAACCATTGTTTTACATTTCATAGATTTTTAGGTAACAATTCATGCAAATGGAAAAAAGCTAGCAAATAAAATATTGAAATTCGAACTCTTAGGTTTTATATTGTTTACAAAGCTATGATAAACGTCAATAATTTTTTCAGTATACGTAATTCAATTTTTTGAATTTAACACATTTTTTAACACTTTTACTCTCAATTAAAAAAAATCTCGTTGATAAACAATTTAATGCATATCTGTAAAAAAGTAGTAGCGAAACTGTGTGAAGTAAATATTATTCACTGACAGAAGTGTTATAAACTATTTAAAGAAGAATTTAATTATGGGTAAACGTCCGCGGCTGATACGATTTGCATTATGGCTTGCGTGTCGCGGAGACACAGAAGGTATTTTTTCCCGACACGTGACTGTCGCAAACCACGTCAGGGTCAACAAATAGCCCCGAGGGATCAAATGGGCGAACGAATCAATGAACCTTCGTCTGTTTTATTAGGAGAACACTGCGCTGGAAAAAGCAGAGGTAAAAGAAAAATACAAAATTGCCAATGCGCTAGCTTGTGTAGCAGATGGGTGGCTAAATGTTAAGGTGCAATAAGGGTCATCAGTAGAGCGAAAGATTAATTGAATGAGGTTTCTACGCGTTGGCTTGCTTAACTGCATTATAAACATGCTCACTCCCACCTTATTTTACATTCATGGTACAGATGAGGGAAATCCCGAAGCACGACCAGCGCTCGAGTTATTATTTAAATATTATAAATGCAGTGGATTTTTTAGGGTGGCGCTTGTATGTATACACGCGAATGCGGCATTCATGAATGTGAATGGCTTTATACAAATTCGTACACGAAAAGTCTGAGAAGTGAATTATCTGACCGACTTTTCTATTATCATCTTTTTATTTATTAAAACTAGCTCTTACGCTCCTTCATATTAGCGAGTCTTGTATTTAATTTAAACTGTTATAATTTACAAAATATGAAATACTTACTATTGAAATTGCCAATAGCAAATATTTTCTTTTCTCAGTTCATAAAAATTAAATTAAATGGCAATCGATAAACATTTTAGGTTGACAGAAACAAAAGTTCAACTGTATGTTACATATATTTTATAAATTGGCATTTATATGGTAATTACAATAAATTATTTTAGCAAGTGTTTAAAAAGTAGAGGCTAGTTAGCTTTACTTATCATAAATGATGTAAAATAATTAAAATTACACTACACATTTTCTTTGACAGTAGAGACAGTATGAGTACACATAGACATTATTTTATTAATAAAGTCACGAATCCATAACTCAAACAAGTTTATATTTATCTGAGAGTATAATTCATAAAATAATAAACGCATTTACAGCTACACACCCTTATTTGATATTGTTCTCACGATATGTAGTAAAGAATAACTCTTGTCTTGACCTGAATAATTATGAATTTTATCAAAATATTATCCAGTAAATGCTAGAGTTATAAAAAAAACATTAAAAAAATATGAAGCATTTAAGCAGAGAAGTATAATTAAAAATATTTTACTGTAAAATTTTTACTGCAATCATGAACAGTATTTTTGTAAAGATATGAAATGTTATCAAACGTTACCACTAGAAATATCTTGATTTTTCCACATAATTGCTCACATAAATGTAAAAATTATTTTTATGTTTGTTTACACGAAACATAAAATGATAAAAACGTATAATAATGTCATAAAAAAAAAGAATTTTGTTCTCTGTGTTTGAAAAATGTAAAGAAGTTTGAAAAGAGGTAAAAGTTTACCTGGTCTGAATCGCATAAAGGATAAGGGTCATTAGTCTGAGTTCATATAAGACTTCTTTAGGTGTACAAAAAAAATTAGTTCATTCATATTATTCAAGAAAATATTCCAAATCAACAATAGCACGCAATTCTTCAATTCGCCATATAGCAAAATTTCTTTTTTGTCAACGAATATTAAAATACGTAAGAGGGTCTATCTCCCTAAATTTACCCTTTGCTCTCCCGATAGTCAAAGGAATTTCATGACCTGTAAAAAATTTCGTTTTTTATGCTTTTGTACTTATAAGAGCGTTATCTGATATTGAGTAATTCATGTAGTACAAGTACTCCCGCTGTGTTGTTAATGGTTTATTTAGTTGAAAAAAATTGCTATTAGATATTCTTCTGTCATACTACTAATATAAATAAAATCAATCTACGACGATAGGGTTTTAAAGACAATCAAAAAGTGTTTGAAAAATTGAAAATGTGTATATTTAAATTTTACATATAAAAATGTTTCTTATTATATATTTGATTTATTTATAACAAAATACTCAATCATACGTTACACGATTTACCGAACAACATGTATTGCTCAAACCGATCCGGCACTTGAAATCCTTGCGTTGAGGCTGACCTAAGCAAAGCCAACGATTTCCGAAAAGCTTCTGAAAAAAGTCTAGCTCTATGACCCACGGCGCCTCATCCCCCCCTCTCTTCACGCATACACGCCCTGTGACTTTCGACCCTGGCCACCGTTTCCTAGCTAATCAACTCGTTGCGCGAGCATTTTCATGCACTCTAGATTATACGAACAATTTTTCACAAAAAAAATTAATGATAAGTTAATATCAAGTATTAGTCGTTAGTTAAATGTTAAAAATTACATTCATTAGTATGGTACTTAAGTTTATAATAAGCTTAGATTAAACTTAAGCAATAAGTTAGCATATGAAGATGCAGTTATTAAGTTTAACATAAGTTTTGCATACGAATAGTGTTTAAATATAAAGTAAGTGAAGTGCGAGAAGACTGCAGTGTAGTGAAAACATTACATATTTAATTAATACACACACACACACACATATATATATATATATATATATATATATATACATATATATTCAAGCTCTAAGGATTACACCGTGATAAATTTATTATTTTTTCAACGATTTCAAAAGAAACATAGTACTTATTGCACATCATTCATTTGAGGTTATATTTATTTATATTTCATGAAGAACTCTGCATTTTTTTAGTCATTCTGTTGATTATCCTTTAATTACTAATAAAGTACATATATTTTAAAAATTAAGAAAAATTAGTTTTTTTTTAATTTGTTTTTTGCCAGTTAACTGTTTAAAGTTTATTCAGAACTTTATTAGTATTACGTGAAAATTTGCTTTGTCTTTTCAATTATTCTTTTCTTTATTTTTTACCTTTCCCTTTTTCTCTATTTTATGGTTATATGTCAAAATTTTTAAAAGCATCTAAATATACTTTATTAAAATGTTTTATATTTATTAATATTGTAAAATAGTTCATCGTAATAATAAAAAAAATAAAATTCATAACATCGAGTGATATATTTTCTATTGTTGAATTATTACTTAAATAGTAGGATTTCTAAAAATTCATATTTTTATTTCTCATCTCATTCTAACGAGAATGATTTATATAAGTAATATTATATTTAGCAATCTTTATATTATAAGTTTTTAGTTTTTTCGAGATAAATTTTTTTAATTAAATAGTAAAAAGCATTATTATTATAAAACATCCAAGTATGCCTTACAAATTCGACAAATGTAATTATGACAAAGTAATAGGCCACACTAGGATAAAGTACATAATAAATGACTTGTAAAATATTAATTAATAAAAATGTCAATAAAATAAATAATAATTTTAATTCATAACTTAAAAATACCAAAAAAATTATAGCTTATAAAAGTTTTTAAATTTTACAATTTTATTTTATTTCTGTTAAAGTAAAAATAATATCTTTGTAATCTGATTAAAAAGTAAATAGTATTTTAAATATATAAATGGAAATTAAAAATAACACGTTTTGCTTGCTCAACGTGAAATAAAGAATAGCATAATATATATGAAACTATAAGGCTACATTTTCACGCGTGTATCAGTAACCGTTTAGCAATGCAAAAGGCAAGACTTTCTATTAAAACAAATCTCGTATAAAACAGAAATGCTATAACTCTTTCCAAGGCTTGCGTAAATTCCTACCAACTATTTCGAATATATAAACATGTCCCGTGATTCTTATTTTCTGATTTATAAAAACAGTAAATAAAATTTATCGATCGTAACCATTCCTTTGTTTTATTTCATATTTTCATAAAATCGTGCCCCTCCCTTGAACGCCAATTTCACGAACATTGCTTTGATACTAACAATAGAAGGATTCAAATAATAGTTAATTTAATAGTTTTATAAATCGTGGTAGAATCTATTTATGCTGTCCTTGTAGATTATATAATCATAGATTGGAAACTGATTCGAATCAACGATTGTACGTAGATAGTAAAGGGAAACAATGAAATTCTACAATTTATTCTGTTATTCTTTTAAAATTTAGGCTTTTTGTGTATGTAGATTATATATTGATTTTAATACTTAATACCTTCTGTACATATATAAAGATTGCTTTATTACGTATTTATGATTAATGCATGGATAATATATAGCTTATATCATATTTTATTCACAAACGTATATTCTGTATTAACTTATACCGTGTGTTTTATTTTCCGTCTTATGAATATATTTACATTTATATATATATTAATATTTTAAAAAACATTTATTAGATATGTTTGAGTAATTAAAATTAATAATTAATCAATCCATTAGATTTATATAGCGCAAATTATACATTTTTAAAATATGGGAATACGATAACAAGCAGATTATTATAAATATCTCATGAATAGTATTTCTTTATGAATTATATTAATTTTGAAAGAGGTACATTTATGAATTTCAAATAATTTTAATACAAGTTTTTTGTACTATGACATGTGCTACTTTCAGTTGCAACTATCTTATATTAGAATCAATATTTTCTAAAAATATTTTAAAAATTTGTTAAAATATCTTTACGAATTATATAATTATAGGATAATTAGAGTTTATGTATTATGAATAACTGTGATTTAAAATATATTTTCACTGTTAATTTGTAAATATTATTGTCGCAAAACCGTTAAATTTATAAATTGTGACGAAAAGTTCCGTCACTAGAATTGCGAGTCGCGCGAGAACCACAATGATGAATTATGATTAAGTGACCCTCCCCTTCAGCAACTTAAATATTAAATTTCGGATCAGATATTTTTTAGGATAGGTTAAGAGCTTTGAAAATATAATATTAATTAATGTATTTATAATTATAGAATTTAATTTAGTTTTTTTAAAAAGTGTTTTACAAATAGAAATATTTATAAAATTAGGTTTCTTTTATGTAATTTTTAAAATATTATAAAACATCTCCGTATTTAAACATTTTTTTAAACTTACAAAGTTTGATTCCCTCCTATGGATTGCATGACCGAATCGATGATAGAGAAAGGCTTACGCGAGAGTGAGATTGGGCCTTGCAATGGTCCATCTGAATGATGGAGAATGGGAGAGAACTTTATAAACCTGTCTCTCCATGAATGTAGGGATCCCCATTAATTGGTAACCCTTAAGGGTGGATAAACCTGATGATGCTATCAGTCCGGAATAGGTACATTAGTTACGAATAGTGTTGACGACTGCTTTTCTAGCCCTGGAGAAGGAGACACAGCCGTCCCACTTTGAGCCAACGTACTGGAAGGAGGGAGCCATTATAATGGTGCCCACCGACCAAGGATCGAGGGAGAAACTGATGAAGGCCGTGCCCTCTTTATACATCCGATAAATTGTTGGAGTAAGAGTAGGGGTTTGGAAGCAGGAGGGGCTGTAAGCGTGAAAAAGGTGGAGGCGACAGACGAGATAAAAATTGCTCCATCGTCCCTCGCCTTTTCGCAGATTAACTAACATCATAGCAAGAGCGGCTCTGCGATACTGCAGAAGGACTTGACTAGGATGTATACAAGGATGGCACTCATTCAAGAACCAAGGGCACCATCCGTGTGTTTGGTGCACTTACATGATTCAGGAACACCAGGAATACGAGACCCAAAGCCGTGCGTAGCGTTGAAAGGGGCAATGCCTTGAAACTGTTGGATCACTGTTTGGGTGATCTGGTGACAGTAAAGACTGAGGTGGTCCGGAATTTGATGGAATTTTATCAAGGTAACAATTTTCCGCTAATACTAGGGTGCGATGATAACTCGTATCATAAGTTGTGCAGTAGTATTGACACTAACGTAACAGGTGCTCAATTATTCGAGTATCTCATTGGTACAGAGCTCGACATTATGAAAGTGGGAGACACGCCCATGTTCAGAATAACCGATCAGAGAGTAGATGATAGACTTGATATTGTCATCCTCTATTATTGAACGTATGATCAAAGATTAGCGAGCGATGAATAGTCACTGTCCGATCATGCCCTAATAACCTTCTATGTTGGGATTTTCAGGTACGACTCACCAATTCAGGTGAGGAACCCTAGGCGTACAGATTAGGAGGGGTAATCGCGGAAAGTGGGGAACTTCCTGTGGGACTTCCCGAAAGAGATTAGGGGCACTTGGTTTCTAGATAAGACAGCGAAAGAGTTGACAGACTGCATCGTGCAAACCTACGAGGGAAACTGCCAACCCAGTTGGGCTCAGAGACAGGGCGAGGTATGCTGATGGACTGACCAACTGGACGGCTTGAGGCGGGATAACTCGTCCCTACTCAACAGGGCCAGAAAGTACGGTACGGAGGCCCTGTGGAACAGGAAGAATATCAGGCGCCAAGGGAGAGAGCTGGAAAAGGATTCTTGTTAAGAATCTTGATTCCGTTTTGTGCACTCTCAAGCTACCAGAAGGCAGGTATGCGAGTACGAACAAAAAATGTTTGACCCACCTTATTCGCATGCACTTCCCTAGCTCAGAGGGAGGGATGGATGCACCGTAGAAAAAGGAAGGGTCAGTAAGGGCCGAAAATGGTCTTGCACCGAGTTAGGTGTTAATCGTATAATGCGGGCGACTTGCCCGCGGTGCAAAGGGGGGGAGGAAGAGTAGCGCTAGGATGAAGCTCGCCGTTCCAGGGTTCGGCACGATGTTGGATAGCGGAGTGAAGGAGAGAGGAGGAAAGGCGTAAGTAAAGTAAAGCAAGAAAGAAAAAAATTTAATTTAATTTAATTTATCCACCGGTCCACCGTGGTCGCTATTTTTATTAAACTTATAAACATATATAAACGAAAATAATGCAATGTTAATAGAATATGCATAAAAAATATAAATATAGCGAAAAGGAAATACCAATTTTACTAACCAAGTCCCGGCCCTCGTTCGCTCGGGATGCTGCGGATCGGCACATAAAAACGAGGTTTGGAGTTGGTCTGAGACTACTATCAGGCCCTGAACAGGCTTGCAACCAGATCTAGGGTAAAACTGACGGGGGTCCGTAGTTAAAGAAAGGGAAATATTATGGCGGGGACCATAGCAAAGCAGGCTACTAACAACAGCTTTATGGGACCGGAGCCGGCAGTCGGCTTGCGCCAGAGTTGCACCAAAGAGGTGGTGCGACAATGGATAGACAAAGAGGCTGGTCCATCTTGGGATGAGATAGTCGCATGCGACCATAGTAAGGTCTTCGTGAATGTTGCAGAAATCATCGAGCTGAGCCAAGATTATCCTGGGTCTAGTCAGGAGCAGGGCTAAAAGGCTAGTGAAGATCCTTAAGGAGTCACGGCAGCCTCAAAGTCCATCAATAGAGGACGGAGTTGTTGCCAGACCCGGTAGGTATGGCTGCGGTGAGGTGGATACTCCTAAACACATCTTGTGCAGCTGCTTGGCACTGTTCCATTAGAGTAAACGCCTCTGGGGTTCTCGTGTTAGAGCTCAAGGAGGTGCAGCCTAGACTTTATCTCCTTGGAGATTCTTAGTTTGGTGGGAAAAGTGGTAGAGGGCTTACAGTAAGCACGGAACGCCAAGGGAAGTACCCATGCGTCCAGGGGTTTTATACACATCACTAGATTCACTTGCGATATATAACAATAATAATAATTACTAGATCTGATTTGTCGCCTTTTGATTTAAACATCTCTACAATTAGCAAATTTCTTATTTCAAATATCTTATTTTTCTGTCTCTTGTTAATTTTCTATTCTTTTACTATGAGTTAACATAGCGTATCTATTCTATCTACGTGTCAAGCCTATTATATGGGAGTTTCGTGTTGCTCATCCTCTGACAGTCGTCGCGCGAACTGTTTTGGTTCTCGCTTTTATAATCATTTCAGTTTTCTACACAAACGCAGATTTATTAATTTTACTTATATTTCCTTTTACTCCTGTATCTTGACTTTCATTCACTTATTTTTCAAGTCATTTTTTGTCATTTATTTCTCCGTCATTGCATATCAGAGATTGTGAATTTTATATTTCTCGATCCTGGCTCGACCTTGAATTATTCCCACAAAGCAGTCAACGCGTTTTTCTTTAGTCCTGTATTCACGAGTTCCACGATTTTTCTTCTATGATTTTTTTGGAGACTTGGAATTTGAAGGAAGCCAAATGTTTAAAGATTAGGAATCATGCAGGCGAACTAGAAGGAGACAAAGAAGTATTATTTTTCATTATAAAATATTAATCTTATTTAAAAAACTGTAATTTTCAGTTTGTAACGAATGTTACGCATCGCGTGGTGCCCCCCTCCCCCAACATCTATTAAATTACTTGCGACATTGATTGTCTCATATGCCGAACTAATGGCATATCCATATATTACTGAGGGTCGCGGAGGAGGGCGGGACTCGAGGAGCGAGGGCAAGTCTCGCTCACCATGGCACGCGAAAATCACAGCTAGCGAAATAAATGTAACAAAACCAAATTTTAATAAAACCAGACCAGAGCGTTGGCCGATAACGGCTTCCTGATAGGAGGGTCCTTGATAGCTTCAAATGTGCCTCCCAAAGATTCGGCCTCGCGAGGAAAAACTCGCTAGAGGACCGGGACCAGAAAATTAGTAAGCGATCGAAAGGCTGACATAAAAATCAACGGCGATAAAGACTTCCATTTCTTCCTTCAACGTCACGGAGGAATCGAGGGAGTTATGAGCGATAGCGGGATCTGCAGCATGTACGACAAGCGAGTAATTACCTCGCCGCTACTCTTACCCCCTCCCTTCCCTTGCACCGCGTTACAAGTTTAGTTGGCATTAAAAATATATTTATACATACTAAGTAAGAAGATTTTTTTTTTAAATCAGCCGTAAATTAAAAGAAAAATTAAATTAAATCTTATATTTTATATAACCATAGTTTATTTACTGATTATTTTCTTAAATACAATATTTATATTTATATACTGTATAGAATTGTATAGAATTATCTTCTTCTTCTTTATTTTTTATTCCTTAAGATTGATTTTAACTTTGAAATTTTTTTTATATATTTATATTTTTATATATTGATGCTTTAATTTTGTATAAAATAATCAAGAGAACAAAGTTACATTTGTGGTATAGGGAAAGGTAGATGTTAAATAAAAATATAATCACTGATATTATTTTTTATTTATATACTAATATTACTCAAGAATTAAGATTAAAACTATTTCCTATAATTTGGTTTCTTTATTTTTGTAGAACTTACAAAAGTTGCATTATAAACAAAGGAAATTGAAACCACAGTAATGTGAAATTTAATTGTGTTATGTTATACAGAGTTACTTAAAGTTTTTAATTGGTTAGTTTGCAAACAATTACATACTTATAAAAATCAATGCAATTTGTTTCTTTTATAAAAATTTGAATTGAATTTTATGCTTTTTTTGCTTTTAAATAATGTTCTATTTCTGTAATGAATAAACAAAATATGCAAAATTAGATCCTTTAACATCTTTTTTAATTTTAATTAAATTTCATGTATTTAGGAGATAGGAGTTTTACTGTCACATTTTCTTTAAAATTCAATTTTAAAAAATATTATAATGAAAGGATTTTTTGATTTATGAATTATATTTATTAATTTTATAAAAATATAGTAGATTTTACTATATTGTATGTATTTATATTATCTACCTTAAACAAATTTTAACTTATATTTGCTTTTAAAAAATCTTTAATTATTTCCTAAATTATTGTAATAAAAGTTGTATTATTGATGAAAAGTTTAAAGTACATTTTATTAATAAAGAGGTTAATATATTTTTTAGCTATAAAACCCCAATAAATGATTAATAATAAAATAATAGTTGAAAAAATGGTCTGTACTGAATATAAGAAAGCATAATAGAATGTATAAACTATAAGTGCCATTTTTAAAATTAAAATGTTGTAATCGCTCGTACAGCTTTCAAGTAATTTCCTTAGTTCTGTATGATACTATGTATATTTTTATATGCATATAAACACATACTGAAAACATTTGAATCCGGCAAGAGATTGTATAAATTTTACAAGTAAAATTTTACTTCGAATTTAAGTTTACGTGTAATATTAAGCAACAGTATTTTTAATCGTTTCGATATTTAAATATTTAAGTTCATTTATACTACTTCATTGCATTCTTTATTTTATAATTTTATAATTTGAATGGCATTGTAAATAAAAATATGAAGTATTATAAACTATTGTTTATGTTTTCTTTCTCGTATATAAATATTTTAATAAGTAGACAATATGTATAAAGTAAGTCTTTACATATTTTAATAATACTTTATACTGAGGAATAACTATTTGGCGAAATTATGCTAAAATAGACAATTGCTGGACAATAAAAGCTATTGCTATAAAGAAAGTTGGGTTATTTTCGGAAGTACACGCGCAAAAAGTATGCAAATAAATTGGTTGAGGAAATTTGGATTTAGAGCAGCACAACATCAGTATGACATGATTACTCTGAGTTCGTTACGAGCTTTGGTCCGCGGACGATTTTTTTTTTGCTCATCCGATCTTAGCCCTTTTGCTCTCAATTTATTATACGAATGGCACGTGGGAGCCTCTTGATAAGGAAGGAGAGTCGCTTGAGCCACGTCAAAGTGATTTACTAAAGTAGAAGATAGATAGCTACTAGCAGCCACTGAGTTTGGGATGACTGAGCATATTCCTACACAACTTATGAAAGTGCATTAAAGTTTTTCTTATAAATTACAGGCTTGACCTTGAGATTCATGTAGTAGCTGGGGTGCTAAATATATATTCTTCCAATTAATCGAACAGTCAACGTGCTGGAAAATGGTTTAGAGGGCGGGAGGATGAAGGAAAGAGTAGCGGCTAAGTCGCATCAATAGTAACATTATTACGTTTTTCTTTTAGAATTATTTAATTTTAATTTAATATTTTAAGATAACTTTCAGATGGGTATCTTATAATATTTTGAAAAAATAGATATAAATTATTTTTTATATATTCATACTATAAATTTTGAAAATAGGGAAAAAGGTTTTTATTTTATTTCTCATAATAAAGCGACTCTAGAAATAGAATATTTATACTACGTTTTATGGTACAACTAGTGAACGATGCTTGTAGGATGTTAATAATTTACGCAGCACCATCAGTATGTTTCAAATTTTATTATTTTTAAATTATTGAATTGCATAAAAGTTCGCCACATAAATACTGAATTGAAATGCCATAACAAATATTAAGTAAAAGTTTTTATCGTGAAAACTGGAATTTCGTGTATTAATTGGTAATGATATCAAGTATTTTAAAAACAAGTTTAACGGTTTATCTGTAGAATTTGATATATTTGTCTCGTTTCTTAACTCACAAATAAATAAATAAAATCAATTAATGGAGGATTACGTATAACACATTATTTATTTGTATTTGTACATTTCTGAGCATTAAATGTAATTTATGATCTTAAACTATAGATTTTATACATAATTTGTTTAAATTTTATCTTTATATTATAGCAGCAAATTTTAATACTAGATTTTTATTAAATAAAGATTGTATTTTTATAATATAGTATAATCTTAAAAAGTATTATTTATAATATCTTACAATAAGAATGTAAATAGAAAAACATTCAATATTAAATAAAATTTTATAATTTATAATCAAATACCAATTAACAAAAAGTTTAAAGTTTATTTAAGTTAGCATTAGAATAGTAGAATTATTTTCATATTTAATGATAAATTTGTAAGATACAAAAAATATTAAATAAAAATGTTGTAAAGTAATAAAGTAGTAATAATTTTTAATCTTGAAAATCATAATTATTTAATAAACAAATATTAATTAATATCGTTAGCATTATTTATATGTTACATGTATGATTTTAATTTTTAAAGACAGTACATATAAACAAATGATAATTTTTACGGAAATTTAAAAAATTTAATTTAAAAATTGATATATTATTAAAAAAAGTTTAGTTATAATTATACATTTTATAATTATACAATTTTACTTGAATACAATTGAAATATATAAAAAAAAATTGAAGCAATACTATTGAATGTTATGTGATTATTGTATTTCAATATATTTAAATTTATTAACGAATATCAAAAATAATCTTAAGCACTTAATTTAAATTATAATTTAAAGTATAACACGAAATAAAGGCACTGAAAGTTACGAATAATAAGTTGTCATCAAAAGTTTAGGACTTTACTAAAATAACAATACTATTTATAACAATTTTGGTAACCTCTGCGTAATTTTTTGTCATAAAAAATAAAAAATATGAAAATAATGATACTGCAAATAATTTTAAGAAATAAATTTAAATTGAAACCTTTCAGATAATAGGATACTTGCATTTTAGAGAGTTCAAACATTTTTTAATAGGTTTGTGAAATATAAGATCATGAAATATACAATTAAAATAGTTTTGACTTGAAATAACTATATTTTGTATTAAATAGTATAAAGAGAATTAAATTACTAAGAGTAAGAAAGGCAGAGTTTATGGATATAATGGATAATAAAAGAGCAATATACAGAGTTTTAGTAGATAAACTGGAAGAAAATAACGCCTTCAAACCAAGATGACGATAGTATTAGATTGAGCTTCTGAAAAGTAGGATAACCAAGTCTCTTATACATACTTTACACAAAATAGTGAAGTTAGATGTGCTTATGTTGATGTGCAGAAATTTCAAAAATCTAATAACAAGCCAATAACAATACTAAAATATAAGTACAACTAGTTGCATTTATATTCAAATTTTTATAAAGTACTGCTCATCCAGATTGATTTTATATATATATATGTATACAATATTTAGCTATTAATAAAAATGGATAAATACTCAATACTGGAGTATAAGTATAGCATTATTTATCTGTGCATATTGTTTACTATTTATTAATAATTATAGAATTTTTGTATATCTACATTTTTGTTATATTAAAAATATAATAGTAATTTATAAGAAAATTAAACATAAATATTACTAAAATTTTTTTAGTAAATTGGTGTCTCTTTTACAAGTAATTCTGTAAAAATTTAATCAAGTTTATGAGTGTCAAAAGCTTGTCATCTTGTTTAACGAAAATTTCTTAAAAGTCCCGTAACTATGACGAGCTTTTAGATTGATTTTCTATAAAGTAATGTGCATGAAATATTTTAAATATGTAAATCACCCTTTAGTGTAAACAGATTTTGAATATATTATTCATATAATAATAATTATTATTATAATAATATATTATGAATATATTAATCATGATTTATATTTTAAGTTAATTTCATGAAAATAATTTGATACATATTTAGGCATAACATAATAATGTAGATCTAAATTTTAATATATGCAAATATAGTTTAGTTTTTCTTTGTGTGCATTATTAATGTTATAGTATAAACAACTGCATCTATTTTTGCATTTATTTTTAAAATTTTTATACAAAATAACTTTCTATTTAATCTATTTAATAGGATAATTGAGGATTACATTCTTTTTGTGATAATAGATACAAGAGTATAAAATATTTTTAATTTAACTTAATAAATAAAAAGAATATTTTTTATTCTTATTATAATTATGTACAATATCATTTAAATTTATTTTAGATGTAATTTATAATTCAATATTTTCTAATTGATTGAAGCACGTCATAACTTTAATAATTGCTATTTAAATTAGTCAATTTTTATTGTTAACATTTTTTATATAACGCAATTTATATATCGTTTTTAAAATATACAATACGTCAACATTTTCTATTAAACTTTTATTTTTTGTCTTCATTGTATTTTTTTAAATCAACGAAAAATTAATTGCAAAGAATAAAGATACAGTCGTTGTTTAAAAAATTTTTATAAAAATTAGAATACTAGAGTTTTAAACAAATATAAATACAAAAAAAAAGAAAATTATTTATAAAATTGAATAATAAATTGTCCCAATATGATTTTCTAAAGATAATTAAAACATCATTTTTAGTTGATATCTAAATTTTACATCTTATAATATGATATGAAAGGGTTCTATGTAAGTAATAAATATTTTCTTAACCTATAAATAATAATAAATAATTACAACTAACACCATAACTCTTATGATTCATAATGATTGATATTTGATGACCTATTATTATAATATAAGAAATATAAGAAACCTTTTATTCTATGAAAATTCGGGTTGAAAATGACTCGCGTCGGAAGGATGTAAATGAAGTGATGCGAGAAGGAATGACAGGAACCGAATAGAAAAAAGAAAGGATGCTTGACGTAAAATCTTGAGAGATCGTGGAAACGGAGCTGCCATATATGAAATAAAAGAAAGTAAAATCTCACGAGAAAAAGTAAACACTCGTAGTCCACGATAGTGCCATTACTGCGGCTACTTATTATCTAGCTGGAGGGATAAAAGTATATGAAAGAAAAAGAATGGTTGGAAAATAGAAAAAGAGAGCTCAACGTAGGAGGAACTGCAGACGTCGTTATCAGGTCGTAATTATCACAGTTTCATGGACTGCTGCACTTGGTAGATATTTTTGATGACAATTTTAATGACAACGAGAAGAATATATGGCATTTAGTTTGCATACCGTACCTTTTCATTTATTAACATAGACGGATTAATTCTTAGAAGATTATTTCCTAAGTGAATCTAAGATATTCGTATGGTAGCTTCAACGTAGCTTTTAATATTTTTGTGGTGCAAAATAAAAAGATAAAATATAAAAATTATTTATCTTCTTCTAATATGCACAGTATGTATATGTAATTTTTTCTTAAAAAATAACATTTATTATGTTAACAAAATTTGTTTTTTATAATGAATATTACAATTTCTGGATTTTTACAGCATGTTTTTTTTTATAATTCAAAATGATTAAGAAAATTCGAAATATTTTAAAAAAGAAAATTTTTCTACAGTAATATCCTTTTTTATACTACAATACATTTATTTACAAATAATATTAATTTTTTTATTAAGGTAAGCTAAAATTTAGCTGTATATAAAATTAATAATTTACACGTCTTATAAAGTTATTATCCTTTAAAGGTGAAGTTAAAAAGTTTCATGTTGTAAAAAATAATAATACTAGTTTTAATAGAGTACTATAATATTGCATACTTTTGGTAAATACCTACAACTATTCCTATACTTAGCACTACGTAACTAGTCAACCGTAAATATTGCATTGGAGTAGTTTGATTGAGAGTCACAATGTGCGATTTCATACACTGTACACCCGTTGTGACTCAGTTTTTACCCTTTTTACTTTAAAGTTGATGTTCGACATATTTTTTGATAAAATCAATGGAGTTTGAAACGTTGCGCGTGTAACTCACTTAGTTTTAAGTTTCTCTCTTCAATACAATCATAAATAAATCAGTAATATTATTCATTAGCTTTTTACTCGTTTTATTTTTAAAATTTTACGTGAATAACATTTCTGGATAACATTAGTCATAAAAGAAAAATTCTTAAAAGTAGAGAATCTTATTGATTTTTCTCTGATTTAAAAATAAGTGACATCGAAGTGATAGAAAGTACATAATTTATTACCAATTTATTGCTCGTACGTGCAAGGTCATGCGTGTAAGGCATCCCGAAGGCATAGATATGGGGTAGAGTATTTGATAATAAAAATACATTAATTAATAAAATCCAGTCTAGGTAAAATAATTAAAGAGTAAATTAATAAATTAAGAATATTTTTAAGAAATAGAATAAATTAATTAAATTTTTTAATATTTCTTATATTTTATTTTGTTCAAATTCAGAATATTTGTACTAAACTTTAACACAACTTAACAACTTCTTCTCATTGACATACAAAAGCCCTAGAATGAAAGTGTTAGAAGTCGAGTTTTCTATGAAGATAAATTCACACTAGTGGTAAAGTCGTACCATCTTACTTTCAAATCAATCTAAAAATATATAGTACGAGAGTAAGTGAGCCAAAAAGAAGGAACGAATAGGAATCGGTATCAATTACATTAAAACAGAATTAGAACTAAAGGTAAATCCTTGGAATGTACTTGCAGCTTGCATCTCAAGTACTTTCACACAACACCCGAAATCTTCAACTAGAAATAGTATCACAAGCTATATATTTCATGATTTACTCCCGTCGTCAGCATGAGAAGTTCGATAGTTGAGGGCTCTATTTTATACCTTATGGAGTCGGAATAGATTTCCATTTAAACACTTGGATACTTGCCATATCACGTGTAAGAGGATGAAGTAAGCGATTGTAATAGTGATAAAGAGTAAGAGAGATCGAATTAGAAATGATAGAGAGGTAGAGAGACAGAGTGAGAAAGAGAGAGAGAGAAAGAGAGAAAGACAAGCAGAGAAAGATTGACATTTATCTACGAAACATTTTACCACAAATCGAGCTCCATTCTAGTTAATCCTTAGTCAATGACTGTTATTTATTTATTATGACTATTTTTATATATTTAATTATTCTTGAAACTTTTGAACGTTTAGAACCCTGAATTTTTTAACAAGATATAGCCTTAATGAAAACATTTTTATTATAAACCAATTTATTTTAAGTGTTACCTTGTATTAATTTAGTTATCACAAATAACTTATTAAATCTTTACATTTTTGTATGCAAACATATGTAATTTTATTGAACCTTTCAGTAAATAACGCTCCGGTTATATATCATAATTTGAAATTGAAATAAAACCAATTGTAATCGGAATTTCAAGTAAAACCATTGATATGTAATTTTAATATAATTTATTATTTTTATTTTAAAGATTAATAATAGTTCAAAAACACTTTAGCTAAATTTCTATTTACAAAAGTGTCAGAACAAGTTTAAAATATTTATTAAAATTAAGATCGAAAGTAAAAAATATGGTTTATTACAGAAAATTAAAAAAAAATCGTCTTTGAAACTATATTTACTTCATAATAAAATGGGAAAAACTATTTAATTTTACTACCTACAGTAAATGGTTGTACTACATTAATGTCGTTTATATTTTATTATATAAATGTATATATGCATGTAATAAAATCTGTCGTTGATATAATTGATGCATCATTGGAAGTAAAAAAAATGTACTTGATCATCAATTTCTCACGTATGAACTGAATTGAATTATATATTTAGTATTTAAAAATATTATAATTTTTAAAAAAAAAACGTAATTTTTTATTATTGCTCTTTTTTAAATCCATTTTTTCATAGTGTAAATCTTTTTATATTTTTAAAAGAACTGCTTACATTCTTAGTAACAACAAATCTAAATAATCATTGATTATGTGTTTGTCGTCTACATTTTAAAGTTATTGTCACTGACATTTAGATATTTATGTTAATATTTTAGCACATAATATTTAATTAGTCATACAAAAGTAGAGGTCTACTAAGGCGTATACAAAAGTATTAAGAAAAATTGTAAATGTTTATTTGTCTCGTGTGTACGAATCTGTGTATAAGATATATGATTTTAAAGTAAAAAAGGTTTAAAAGATCAATTTTTTCTTACAAAAAATTATTAATCTTAAAATTAAAAATGAAACCATTTTTTTTAAATACGTCTATTAGGAATAATGAAATATAACATAGAATATGATTAAAATATTAATTTGGTACTTTTCTAAACTTAGAAGAACATTGTATAAGCCGCAGTTTATTTTTATAAGATTTTTAATTAAATATAAACGACAGAATATTGATAAGTTTAATCAGTATTTAGTACTTGAACTAGTATAATGCAATATAGCATGTTAAATTAATATCTTAACCGCAATATGATATATTAAATTACAAAGAAAATTGTTATTTCATTATATTAATGATTTTAGAATATGTTTTTAATAAAACAACATTTTACTATATGAAAAGGCTGTAATATTACAACAAATTTATACAATCAATAAACTTTCTAAAATTTATAAATACAAATAGTACGTTGCTTAAATATAGTTATTTCAGTTTAATATCAATAAGTAGTAATTTTCAGAAAAGTAATAATATTCACCTTTATCTTTTGAAACAATTAAAGTTGTATGGAAAGAAATGAATGACGTTTATTTCCTTATCTTAATGAGTAAAATCGTATGTAAAATGCTTTTTGCAAGTTAAACCAATTTGATATATATATATATATATATATATATATATCAAAAAAATTATATATTATATATTATAAAAATTATATATTATATATTATATATTATAAAAAAAATATATATATATGTACACATAGTCGAATTAAAACTAATATATTTGAAATGATGCAATAAAATAATCTAATATAACTGTCAGTATTATATTTATTTTAATTTTTCGTATCTATAAATTAGGATGCTGTTTCAAAAAACAAGCAAATTTTTGCATTTAATTTCTATAAAAAGTATATTTTACGGCTTGAGTAAATAATGCTGGACTTTACTGTTAATGGTAAACTGCCGATGCCAAAATGGTAAACTGTCACGAGATTTTTAAACTGCTATTAATTAAATTTAGTGTGAAACTTTCAAATTAATACTATATTGCTACCTGTGAATTAATTGACTTTGATTTAAGAATATTATCAATTTTTCAATTAGCTTAAAATACTTAATATTTTATGCAAAAGTACTCAAATAGTACTAAATTTTCCTTAAATAGTTAAAAATAGAATACAACTAAATTAAAATAAGGCAATAAACAGTTTTTATTTGTACATCAGCATGATTTATTGGTAGTGATTTATCACATAACAAATAGGGCATTAAATTTCTGTTGTTCTCATTTAATTTAAGATTAATCAATTTCAAACGTTATAGCATAATTTGAAATATTTAAAGTCATTTATTTGGAGTTTTTCTGATAATTCTTCTGTAAAATATAGCGTAATTGAATAAATTATAACTGGAAGCTTGAGCATGATCTTCCCAAGTACTAGATTATATTTTCATAAATATAATATTTCAAATAAAAAATAACTACATATAAAATAGTTATTGCAACTAAAAAATATAAATTATAATTGTAATTTCCAATATAAATGTTTTTATAAAAACTTCCTTGTCTTATTATAAAAATTTTCGTTAGCTTCGCAAAAAGTTTTAAAATGAAGCAAAAGAATTTTTACGTTCGTTATACTCAGAGAAAATGACGAACAGAACTACTTGAAGTCTTGCAAGCTGATAAAAAGAAATGACATTGTCCATGAAGCATCGTAAATGCATCACGTTTTGGAGTCTTACAAAATATCTTTTCACCGCTCATTTAGAGAAATTTTTTTTATCAGAAAAAATATTTAGTACAGCGTTGAGTATTCTAAGCACAGTACAGTTTCATAACTTTAACTGTATTATAAATATTCTTCATTTTGTACTTTTGGTTATACCTGAAAGAGATTTTATTTACTCGAAAATAATTCTTTACTTATATATATATACATTTTATAGTTGCGTTGACGATGGGGGCTGCACAATATGAAACATATAGCGATTAGCGAATGCGAACAGCCACGATCGGTGAAGTGACTGGAGATAAGGGCCACATGTGTGCCCTTATCAAATCAAAGTTAATTGCGAGGAAGATGTGACTTGCGGAAACCAAGGAAGTTGTCACGCTTCCCCTGTAATAGCACCATCTATTAAGTCTGGAACGCCTGTTCCTAGATAAGAAAAGGTGCTGCCACCTACAAGAATTTGTATGCTGTAACTGCGGCTGCTATTATATCCTAACAAACTGCTATGGCTTCAACCTGGCACTGTTGCGGGGAGAGGGTACTACATCAGCCCAATGATAAACAGTTGCACAGCGTCTTGACGGAAGGCAAAACAAGATTATTGAATCTGACGCCTGATTCACATGTGCGAATATTAAGTAATGCAGAGAGATTTACGGGCCGAATTCGCGGTCGGTTGAAGGAGAGAGAACGTTTTCACTGTAACTAATCAGTTGACTCCAGAAAACAGGCCGGTATTAATAATCTACTATCAAAATTGCATTATATATTCTAATTTCTGATAGAAGTAAATCTGCAGTGGATACAAATGCTGCGAATTCTTAAAATAATCTCTTTATTACTCTTATAATTTCGTTTTAAAAACTTTAACATCTTAGAATCCACAAAAATTTCAAATTACCAAAGTATTGACAGATTTTTACATTAAAAAAATATTTACTTTAAAAAATTTATTCAATCTATTTTATTAAGCAATTTATAAATAGAATAAAATAAATTTTTATTTTTATTTAATATTTTCTAGTTATTTTCCAAAAAGCATAATTCGAGTTGAATTCATAAGTACCATTTTCTGCTTTGAAATATTTAAATTGCAATTTATTGAAAAAAATCGAAAGATGAAAATAAGAATCAATACTCTATCAAATCCGATACATACTCATATAAATTAATAACAGCTAATTAAAAATAATATTAAAACGAAATTTCAAAATTTATTTTTAAATACTTATTAAATAGTGTCATAAAAATAGTATATAATAAACGGTACTTGATAAAATCTTATATAATACATACTTGATAAAATTAAGTCATTAGAAAATATTAAATGTAAAAATTAAAATCAAATAAACTTAAGAAATTGATAATTAAAAAGACAGTGATCTCCAATTTTTCAATTAGCAACACAGAATATAATTGTCGTAAAAGGTACAGTTATACATCATATTAAGTGTTTTATGAAGTGAATAAACAATTAAATAGTAAAACGTTAAGGTAAATTTTCACTTTTTATAATTCAATTTATTGAATATTGTGAATTATTCAAATTAATTCCTTTTTTATTTATTATTCTTTAAAAAAATCCTAATGATATTTACAATTCATTTGATAGATTTTAATATATTTTGAAGCTAAGCGAAAAAAAATTTTTAATATAAAAGATGTTAAGAATTTAGAAGTAAATGATTTTCTACAATTTATACAAATATAAGGCCATTGTAGTATCATTAGTTTGTCAACTTTCGTTAGAAATTCTTTTTTTTACATGCAAAGATACATTTAAAGATTTTGATTTATCAAAGTAATAAAAATTATTATTCATTGTAGTAAAATTATTACTAAAAGTTAATATTTATACAGGAATGTAAGCAAAACTAATAAATAATAAATATATTATAATTATAAAATTAGTACAAAACTATAGTCTTAATAATAATATGTATGTATTTTGCGTATAAAATGAAGAATATAAATTAATATATGAAAATAAAAAGAAAAATTTTAATTATAAATAGACAAAATAGACGAAAAAATTCTTTCAGAAAATCTACAATAAGATTACTTCAATAATGGTGAAAATAAAAATAATTGTTCTATTTATTTTCATGGCTCGATAAATTTCTATAAATTTTTATTGGATAAAACTATACATGACAAATATAATTTTTGTTTAGGTAATAAAAATTTAGCAAAATATCGAAAAATAATATATAGTTGTATGATTTGTTCCATTGAACGGAATTAAAATGGTAAAATAATAATATATATAATATGTATAGAAACTTGTAATATAAGATTAACAACATAATAAAAGCAATTGGATACTAAAATATGACTACTCATATTTTTCGGCTATCTGAAGTTCGCATATCTGAATATAATTAGAGAAAATGTGGATAATAATACATAGAATATAAAGGTGACATCGTAACTGTGAAAATGCAAGATAATACAATGTAGAAAAAGTTTATATTTTCTAAAAATCTTTTAAAATTCATAGTTTTAAGTGATTATAAGAAAAATATCAAAAACAGAATCAAGTAAAATTATTGGTATATACTGTCCTTAGTGAATTCAAAATAATACTGACGCAATTATAAATTAAAAATGTACGGTGTCTTATAAGTTAGTTAAATATATTCAAAGATAAATGGAAAAGAGCAATTATATTGAAAAGTGTAATGAATATAATGTACACCGAAATTTATAGTAAATTTATTACGATTGTTAATTTAAATAATATAAAAACTATTGTAAATAATACAAATAAGTTTAAAAATAGTTATAAATTTTATGAAGTTTTGTAAACGGTTTGAAAGTATTTTTAATTATTAGTTTTGAAAATATTAATTACTAACATGTAATTTAAAAATCATAAATTTCAACTTGACAGCTATTATAAACAAAACTTTTTATAAAAGCCAAAAAGATTTTATAATTTGTAAATACTATTCATTTTAAACTGACAGAGTAAAGAGCGGATTTCTAGATATTAATCAAAATGTTTTATATTTTATTTTTTATAAGTAAAATTTAAACAACAAAATGAATTATTTCATCGTTTTAATTTTTTATAAATATACTGTATTTTATTTTCTTGTGTCTACAAATTTTAGTATGTCAGACCAGAATAGTTTTTACTCATGTAGATATATTTCATAAAAAGTATTTGAATTGTAATACAAAAAATTCTAACTATGTACATGTTTTATTTAATAATGATGCGATCATACATGATTCTTTTCTTTATATATTATGAGAATTTCGAGGATTAGTTATTTTTAAATTTAAATAAAAATGAGTAGAATTTTATAGCTATTATAAGTATTTCTACCATTTGTATATTATGAAAACTTAGTCTAAATTTAACAATGTATGATAAAAAGTTGTTATTCTTCCCGTATTCTTCAAAAATTTAATACTAAAATATTTATAAATTATTCCTAAATATAATGTATAGAGGCGATAGGAGCAAGGAATAATACTTTTGGCTAATTGAAAGCTTCATGCCAATTACGGGCAAATAGTGATACACATCAGGTAAAAGAAAAGTCAGCAGAAGAAAAATCGTCAATTGTCATAAAATGTCATTTAAATTTGAGCAAATAGACAGCTCTTTAAATAAGTTAGAACAGTTTTATCACTAGGATTTCCGGGACTGGAGTCAGTTAAAAGATTATCATCGCATATGAGCCGAAAAGTATCTCTTTTCGAATAATAATCCTCCTCGTCAAGCGTTAAACGCGCTTAAATAATGACGTAAGATCGGACGGAACGCCTCCCATATCGCAAGTGCCTTTCCCTCCGGTCCCCTTTCAGCCCCAAGCCACTTTGCCCGACTATCGGTCTTTTTTATTCCATTGGTGCTTGGCGAATAGTTGGAGTGATGACGGAGATTCCGAAATTCCGATACGCGAATCAGCTCGATTGCCACAATGTCTCCCCTGCCCCACTGAGCCCTAATTCCTTCATACCGTTGCGGCTGATTTCGAACTCGAGGATCTTCTTCACTATTTAGATGCCAAACTTGAATCGCTCCACCCACTGCGTCCCACACACAAACTAAATGTTTACTGGTGCGGTCGGGAAAAATATCGTCGGTATTTAAGATCAAATCAAACTTATTCAATATTTTCAAATTTTTTTTCATTTTTAGCTGCATAATAATAATTACAATCGCCACAGAGCAATAGTAATGGAATCATTGGCATTAAATAGAAAAAAATGAATGAATTGACGTAGGACAATGATCGACCTCGTGGCTTTAACTTATATCTGCGCTAGCTAATCGACTTCATGAGCTAGCTTGTGGATTCGTAAAACAGCCAGGGGGGACGAGGTATTGAATTCACTGTGAGTATAGTTGCGTCGATACACTAGTGGTGGGCATGTGCGGTGCACCAGTGGCCAATCAACCAAATGGATTGAATATGGAGCCACGTCTCTCTCTACAATTACCTTCTGTATTTTGCAAAAATCGACCAAATACGTGAAAAGCCTTTTTCCATTTCTTTTACGATTAGGTAAATACGTCTGATGCTCATAGTAAGGCACTCAGCGTTTATTAATTAGAATCGTTTATTGGGATCGACAGTAACGACGCTCAATTGTTGCGAATCATTGGTACGGAGTCGCAGGACATTTTAATTCCTGAATGCCTTTATTATTTTGTGTAATAATTTTAGCTGGGCTTTTTATTTGGCGTGGGGAGTATCTTAATAAAAATCGTGAATTTAAGTAAATGTTCCCAAGCGGTTGATTTTTCTTTTAAATAAAGGAATAACGGAATGCGAAACTCATTAGCATTGTAAGTGCAATTTAAAGAGCTCAGTTATTACAGTCGTATAGATTAAATTTTCCTTAAAATAAAACGCTGCTTATTTAAATTTACTGAGTTAAATGAGATTTTTAAATTTAAAAATTAAATGATTAAACATAAAAATCAATTATATCTTTGTGTTTTAATTAAGAATTATATAATACAAAAATAAACTTAGTAAAACGGTATTTGATTTAGTAATCAAATTATTTCACTTTTATAAATGCAATTTTATTCGTAAATATATCACTTATTCGTTTTTTAATTATATTAACGTATAATAAAACATCGTTAAATATCATAAGATAATTATATTAACATTATAATTTAATATAATCCAATTCTCCATTCTTATTCCACTAATCGTTATATTCATTTCATTATCAGGAATTACCTAATAATAGATTTACAATTAGAAAAAAATTTCTCCATTTCATTAGGATTAAAAAATAGTTAGATAATAATTATACTAAGTCTTATAATATTGAAAATAACTTTGGCCATATGAAATTTATTGTAGAAAAAACTAATTTTTTATTTTTTAACATTTAAAAATTATTTATCAACTCTATTTTGACTATATTTTGTTAGAACCCTATTTACGTAGTATTCTAGAGATTTATTTCTTGCAATTGCCTCGTATATTTAAAAAGTCAAGCTCTTCAAGCTATCAGAAAACAGTTTAGCATCATTAATGCATTACCAAATTAACATTAGAAGCACCAAAGGAAGTTATAAAGTCTTCCAGGAAACGATAATATATGGCTATCCTCCAGTGGCAATTAAATTACGTATATAAGCATAACAAATAGTAAGCATAAGCCTAAATAATGGGTAACAAACACTATCCAAAATAATCGCTACTTGTCCGAGCAAACAATATACCATTTCTTATCTTTAAAAACAATTCCTTCAATAGCTTGGACCTACATAAGACTAATTGTAATGTATTTACCCCCATAACAAGAGCCAGGAGCAACTATGCGAGTGAAGCGCGTCTTCGATTCGACCTGATTAAATATATATTCAGATATAGACGCAAAAGCTGCGCTGCGCATCATCATCCATGTTCTTGTACCGAGGGCAAGGGTAAATTGACTCGGTGAACAAATAGCTCCGACTCTCATCCAACGGAGGAAGATGCTTGGATTTTGCCCCTTCATTCCTTCACTTCTTCTTTCCGAAATTCACCCACACGTATATTTATCTATTTTTCATTCTTCCTTCGCCTTCCCCTACATTACTTATTACCTAAGTGGTATTCATACCTGAACAACGCTAATACAATTATAAGCTTTATTGTTATTTACCTAGAATAATAGTTAAAGATTAAAAAGGTATTCAACGCCATATCGGAATACATAAGTACGTTAATTAATACTTATCGGGAAAAGTAATTTTCATCCGATGTAGACAATCACGCAAATTTATACAAATATCTTCAAAGACTCTTTAATAATAATAAATATTAACACTTAATCTAAAAAATGAAACTGGCAATAAATTAATACAAATCATATAAAATCATATCAAATAAATCTTTAGTAGTATAAATTTTTATAAAATCCAACAAACACAAGGACAAAATCATTTAATCTTATTTTAATTTGTTCTATTGTACAACGTACTTCAGTTCATGAATATAGAAATTTCATAGAAAAATTATTTTTCATTAAAAAAATTCTTGTCTAAATCAATTGAAAAATAAATCATTCGAAACAGAATAATATGAAGAAGAACACAGAGAAAGAGAGAGAGAGAGAGAGGCATAAAAGGCGGTGGTATAAGAAGAGTAAAAGCATATTCTTTTTGCTCTCGAAAAATTGATATAAGCAATCTAATCTAAAAAGCTTCTACTTACATACGACTATAACCTATTTTATGGTATTTTTGAACCAAAAATATTAATATAAGATTGTTCAAAAGTAAAAATGGAAATTTTTATTTTTAATTGTAGAAGCAAATTTGGATTTTAGTTACACTTAATTATAATCTCTACATTTATTGTAGATATTGTATTATTTGCTCTTTTATATTACTGTAAAATGTATTATTCTTTTATAAGTATTTATTATGCTTTACTTGATATTTTAGAAATAGATTTTTTTTCAATAACGTATAATCATGTTCAAGTTTAAAAAAGTGTGCTTAGTTTTAGAGAATTTCAGAATTAATAAAAATGATTCAGAAAAAAACTTAACCTAAATATTGAATATTATGTAGTGGAAAGTAAAATTAATTCAATGTAGATGCATGAGTCTTTTTCAATAGATTCACAATTTTTTTTTCTATTGCGATTTTATAAGTTGAGCAATCTTATTTAAATCATTTTTAAAGCTTTCAATATTTTGCATGTTACAGTACTATAAGAAAAGTAGGGTGAACTAAAGATATTTCGAAAAATGCAATAATGAGTCATGTCTTAAATATTAATGCTTCAATTTTAATTCTTATACGAAATAGGGTAAATTTTTTAAGCATAAATTCAAATTTTTTTAAAGTGAAAACGTTATTATATGTAATAATGTCCTATTAATAATATTTTATAAATTATATTATAATCATGTTGATGCAGTATGTTTATAAGAATACGTAAAAACAGTATAAATTGAAACTCTTATTTAGATAAAATTAAGAATTTAATTTAATTAAAATGTGATGAATTGCTTTTTTTAAATTATTATAAAAATAACCTTCTTGGTTATGAAAATAATATTATTTGTACTATAAATGCACACTTTATTGTAACCCACATTATTGGTTACGATGATTTTAAAAAAACTTGTAATAAATAATATAATATTTTACAATAGACAATTATTCAAAGAATTGCTAAAATTTCTAAAAAAAAAGAACAGTTCGATATTAATTTCCGTTAGAAATTTTATGTATTAAAAACCAGTTCAATAAATTTTTAGGTAATTTTAATAAGTTAGGGTTAATTTTATTATGATTATTCATAAACATATGTATAATAATATAAATATGAATATTATTATTATCCTTAGATTATGAACTGATAAAAAAATATTTATTAATCTTGAAGAAAATGATTTTTTGTTTATTCCTTTTCATTTTTTTAAAAAAAAATAAAGTTGATTAACGTACGTTTCTCTACATTTTACTGTGCTTTTGTTATTATTGTATATAAATTAGAAAAAGCCCCATTTGAAAAATGTTTTTTTATTATATGAAATATACAAAGCAGTTTTTATCTATTTAAAAATAAAATGTAATCTATGATTAAATGATAATATGATTTAAAAAATTTCTCTCCTTTCATTGACAAATTATCTACTTTTAAGAAAATATCATTTCAAGAAAGAAACACGTGTATGTTACAGTATAAAAGAAAGACTCATCTTTCTTTTTAATTCTTTTTTCTCTGGATACTTTTTGTGAAATCGAAACTGAAGGACAGAAAAGTAATTTTCATCGCTTTTCTATCATCTCTTAAATTTCCTTTAAGTCAGTCAAATAATAAAACGACAACGTAAACTATATAATGAAAAATCGTCATATTATTCTATTTCACTTTTAAACAATTTTTTATTGTATTTTTTATTATTTTACTTTAGTCTTTGTTCATAAATTGAATCCTTAGTAGGCTTATAAAACACAAGAAATATAATAAAAAACGTTAAAAAAATCTGAAAAATAAGTATATTGAAATGAAAATTTTAACTAGTGTAATGTAAATTTTTTAAATTAAAAGTGTTTTAGCGATTAGAAACCCATTCCAATAAATTTTTTATTTTTCTATAAATTCTGTGTATTATTGAAATTTCAAAGTTCATGTTTGATAAAATCTTGATTATTTCTACTGATGAAAGGAAGATGCAATATCTTAAATATTTTATTTACATGGAAAATCATAGACTCAATCTTCTTAATAATATATAATAATTATTTTCGATTTTCTACATGTTTCTCCATTGAAGGCTGTTGTTTCAAGCTTTGTTTGGCAGTGTTTTCGTAGAAGCGTTAAACAAGTTTCTATATGATAATCAATATATATTAAATTTCTGATGAATTATATTATATTATTTATGAATTATACTAATAAAAATATTATAATTCTAATTTACAAAATCATTTTTTTAAGAAATTTTAATTTTTATTCACTGTATGAAAGCAAAATAATTAAAAATTACATATATCTTGGTTGGACATAAACAATTACTATATTATTTTCGTATTATAAATATTGTTTATAATATTTTTTAAAAATATTTTTTAATTGTTTAAAAATACTATTTTTTAAATAAATTATAAATATAATTTATATTAATAAAACGATGTATGAAATTATTTTTTTATAACGAATTTTACAAGTACAGTTTATTACGAAATATAAATTTTTTATAGAATTATAATCAAAGTAACAAAAAAATTTTTGTTGAACAGGATTTTAGAAAAAAGATACACTAAGGACTTAATTAAATTAATGCTAAAAAATGTATAATTTATAATACTTTATTTATTTATGTTAATTAATTAAAATTACATTAATTAATACAAAAACGTGTGTCAATTGTACAAATAATTTCAGTTCAAAATTGTATATTTCAAGTTAAACGCACATTTCATTTGAACTAAACCCAATTATAATTTTCAAATATATTAAACAGGAAAAAGATTTCCGAATCTCTGCTTCATATTTATCATTTGAGACATGTTAGACGACTGTTTGAGATTAAAATCAGAATTACCTAGGAATATTCGCCACTCCTAGAATATTTGTCCCATGATCTATTTATTTCTATCCTGATTTATATCTCATTTATTTATTTATCAATCTTAAGAATCGGAAATTAAATGCTTCCTAAAAATGATAATAAAATCTAATAAATTTTGTCTTTATTTTCATTATTTAGATACGCTTAAATATATGCCTTTTTGAAAAAAATTAACGTCATACAAATCACAAATAAGCTGAAAAAAAAATTAAAATTAACTATTTTCTTGAAAATAGTATTTCATAGCATGATTAGTTTAACAAACTATAGATATAAATTACAAGCATTTATTTTTTGAATTTTTAATAATGGCTTCTTTTTAAATTTTCTACAGGATGACAGGATGTATATATCAATATGAATTAAAAGCTTGAAAATAATTTTTTTGCTGATCAATACTTATTTGAAATATAAAATATATTTAGCAATTTCGAGATTTTCTTACTAATATTGCTGATCTATTAATTTAATTATCACAGGAATAATTTCATTTTTAAATTTAAATTTTGTATGAATTAATATACCTCTACCCGAGCATAAAAAAGATGAAACTTACGATGAATTTATTAACTGATAAAAAAATAAATTAATGATGAAAATGAAAATGAATGATGAAAATAAATTAACATGTTAATCAGCTTAATAAAAACAAAAACAACAATCAATGAACTTTCTTTAATAATCGTTTCAGATACTGCATTTCATCATTTTTTTAAAATCTTCCTTTCAAAAATTTCATAGTGGTTTGAAAAACTACCATAACCTTTATAAGAAAACGGGACACGACTAATTAGACTACAGTATCGTAAAGAAATAATAGATTATTTTTAAATTGACTGCAGTCGATAAAAATAACAAAATGCTGTTTTTTTAGTTATTTGATTTCTTTCAAATACTTTAGATAATGACACGTAAAAGGAAAATTATGTTTTCTCAGTAATAATGATTGTCGTATTCTTTGCCATCGGATGAAAATTCTCCGGCACTTTTATTTTGGTCATCCCCGTATTTTCATTCTTTCATCTCGCCATGAAATTATGCCTCCTGACTTTATTCTTTATTTAGCGCCGCTCTTAGTCGATGTCCCTACGCTATTCTCTTCCCGAACCCACACCCCACCCCTCTCTATTTTACGCTCTTTCTCTCTTTCTCTGTATCTTAGATTTTACATCTCTTCCTCTCGGTTGGCGAAATAATGAAGAAAAGAGCGGAAATGGACGTAATCTCGTTAAAGCGGCTTGGTCCGCTTACTTTGCAGAAAATAAATAGCATGCTTGGCATCGCATGACACGAGTGCTTCTGGGGTGTCTGCTTTTTTGACAAATAACTTGCAGAGAAAGTCCACGAGTTTTCGGCCTTTGGGACAACTTTAGCTTCACGATTCGTTTTACTAAGAGTTTATAATGAATAGAGAGAGGAACTTAGCTTGCTTCTGTTCCTCGTCTTTCGCTGTTTTTTTCATTTTTAAACTATCGCATAAATCTTTGACAGATCGCTATCACCGAACTTATAGCATTCCAGGTTTTTACTCGTTTTTTAAACAATTTCTTCGAAATTGGTATTTCCTTTTTTTGTGATTTATCAGATTTGCACGTTTTAAATAATGGGAAATAAATTTCTTTTGCCATTTATTATACATTTATTGAAGCAATATTTATAGGCATACGTTCATATATTTATGTTGTAATTAGTTTGAATTAAATTTTCATATAGTCAATTACAAACTCTCCGTTAGATGCCTTTTTTCATTAATGAGACTTAATGCTCTACTCAATCTTTTTACTACATATAATAATTGATCTTAAATTATAACTTATAAAGTAATATTTTTATAAAGGATTCACGAGAATTCGACCTACATACGTTAGTTTGTAATTGCGTACAATCGATTGAATATGAGTCAACGCACGATAAATTTTCACCCGTCAGTCTTTTTAAACATACATCTCAATTGAGTGCAAATATATATTTTAGCACTAAATTATATACGTACATATAGATTTTAGATGCTTCATACTACTGCAATATTAAATATCCACAAGGATTGATTAGATAATTAGTTTTCGAATAAGCATTAAAATTTAAACAAAAAATAATACCATTGATACGTAAAAAACCAAAATTAAAGAAATTGTAATACATAAACTAATTATTTTGTCACGTACTCGTTAAGGATGGAGTGGACTTGAGTAAGAGTCAGATAAAGGTTTGAAAGTGCCTTCCTCAGTTCAGTTTATTTTCAAAAGTAACTCGGCTTTATAATATACCTTTACAGCAAATGAGTTAACGTAGAATTTAATCGATTTTGTTTTTTTTAAAGTGTATAGTTATGCAATATTGCATGAAGCCCCAATTTGAAAATTTCTTATTTTATTCATAGGATGATTACAAATGTCGGTCGCTTTTTATGAATTTGTATAGAATTACCGTATATTAAGGCTTCTGATGATTAAAAAAATAACTGTTAATATTCGCTCAACGTCCTTATTTGCATACTAAACGCTTCGTTTGAATTGAGCATCGACCCTTTTCATTGCGGTACTTCACACTTACTGGTTGTTTCGCGACCTTAATGCTTTTTGCTGGTCGCAATGTTTCCTTAAACTGACACCTATTATAATATTTATATGCTTCTTTCAATACAACCTTTCAACATTTTTGGGCCTTCATACTTTACTATGTCAAATACTGCGTATTTGCAAGCGCACAACCACCACCATAAGTCTTCCCCTGTAAAATTTGCATTCGCATATTCCCCGCCGCAATAGCGTCATAATATTGTCCCGTTCGGAGGAATCTCCCCTGGGTGTCCAGGGGTCCCTGAAACCCTAATTCATCTATGTTGATGGGTTATTATAAAGAGCTTGTATTCTTCTTTTCGGATTTTATGTAAGCAAGTAGTATTAATCTGCATTAAATTGTAAAAAATATTGACGGCTTGATGACATTCCTTGTCGTATCTTGCGGCCTTAATGATACTATTATTAATTTGAAGAAAAAAAAATTTCCTGTGGTTTTTATTTTATTATAAAAATAGATATTACAAAAGGTTAAATTTTATTATGAATTCCAAAAATACTATAAATTAATTTTATTACAATTTTTATAAAAGTCAATAAATAATGCTTTCGAAACTCTTACTTTTTAGAGCATACTTATTCAAAGTAACAACTCCATAAAGAAATAATTTCTAGTAGAATTATTAATATGGTAATTTATCAAATAACGAAAATATATTTATCTATGTAAAAAAACTGTGCATTACATTATTATGTTTCAAATACTGCATGAACTATAAATAATTTAGTAGTATTTATACATATTATAATTGAAGATATATAACTTAAATTTAATTAAAAATATTAATGAATTAGCCGTTGATTATATGTAAAAAGAAAAGTAACGATTCTTTTGTTTTATTAATGCAACTGCTCCGTGTTTACCTTAAAAATTCACTGAGATACACCGCATAATTTTCTCTTAGTCTTAATGACAATGCATAAATTTTATATTTACTTGTCGCACACTTTTATTTTCAATACATGTATAATAATATTAAATTAAGGAATAAACAGTAATGTAATAAAATATGTCAACAATAATATTGAAAATTGAACACGAAACGAATTGCCATTGAATGAGATAAAAAAGGATATCGAAGCAAGGATTTGTGGGGTATTCAATAGTTCGTGAAAGATAGAGATTGAGCAATGGGAGGAGGGAAAGACGGGAAAAAAAAGAAAGTTGCATTACGAGTATGGAAGAAAAGGGCGCGGGCAAAATACCGCCTCCTTCAATGTGTATGGATTGCGAGAAAAAAGTTGCTATAACTATGGAGTCAGTGAGCTGAATCCAATTTCTTGAGCTTTCTTCGAGCTTCCTGCAATAGCAAAGTTAATGGGGTTTACTAGAAATACTTGTCGGTGTGATTGGTTCATTCATGTGAAATAAACACTTACATTTATTGCGAATTATGCTTGGTGATCAACACAGTGTCGTTAAAGTATCACCTTAAGAAATATAGATAAGACACACATTCACATATTATAAAATATGTGTACATACATCGCATTGAATTCCAAGATATAAGTTTGAAATTTTTCACTATTTTACATTTTCTTAAACGTAATTTGGTTATAAAAATTTATCGATCTGTTTCATTTATTCCTCTGTAATTTAGAATAAAATACACAACATTTTAGAACATCGTTTTAAGAAGAAACTGAACATCTCATAATATCATGTTAGTTGAGCTTGTTAGTATCATGTGGTAAAATTTCCTTTCAATAAAATATAAAATATTTGTTTTCAAGAATGAAATATTTCATTGATATTATGTTCTATATTTTTTGCTACTTTCATGTCTATTTATTAGAAAAAAATATTTCTTCTACTTTGGTAAACAGAATATATCCTATATAAATTGAAAGTACTTATAGACAATCAGCAGTTGAAATATTTTTTATAGGTGCTCAATAGCTTTTTTATAGAAAACCTGATTCATAAATGATTGTTCATTTGTTTAGTTAAATAAATTGAAAAATAAAGTTATAGTAAATAAACTAGTATTTGATTTACGATGAAAAATATCCAGTTTATTTTTGAAAAAAAATATTTTTATAATTAGATAAATATTGAAATTTAATTTGAATAGATTTTTTTTAAACAAATTTTTTTTATTTAAAATACATATTTTAAATATACAGCTAATAAAATAAAATAAAGAAATTAAATTTATTACCATTGCATGTAAAAAATACCCTTTTTAAGGTTTTTAAATGAAATATGAAAGAGAAAAATTTATTTTATATTCTAAAATAATTATAAAATAGTACTGTTTTTATATGTCATTAAAAATTTTATGAAAAAACGTATCATATCGTGATTTTAGCTTAAGAAATATTCTTATTGCTTAAGTAGGATTTAATAATTAAATGATTAATGTTTGTCTAAAAAACTCTGTCTCCATCTTTAAATTTTATTTTTTTCACATAATATCACTAAATCTGATAAGATATGATTGAAAACATATGTTCTTATTAATTGTACGGACACTATGAGAAAAGTGCACTCAGATGAAACTAAGTAATGAAATTAATTGCAGATTTAATAAGCTAATCTAATCATCTACGTAAATGCTCTTCACTAATTTAGTATGCTGTTGAATATTTTTCACTTAACACCTTTAAGAATGCTGCATTACATACTTAGATGAGATTAAATGGATTCAAATCTATCATCATTCGAGCAGTGAAAAAAATGTTTGAAAAATGGATTATGCAACTTTTTTCTTTTATTTTTTTATTATTCATTTTATTTATATTATTATTGTTCATTCGCAAAAATTCCTTATTTGATGAGCGCTATACACCAGGCATGGGAACTATGCAACCGCCATTAAGAATATAATATATCAAAAAGTATTTTCATAGGTTATTGAAATATGTTTTAGAAAATAAAAACGTAGTATTATGTTACGTATTTATTCGATTTTTGTTACCGATTGAAGCGTTATATTATTTACAAATTATTAAACTGTAAGATCTCAATTAATTTAAGTAACAAAAACTTAATAAGATTTAGAAATCAATAGGAGTTATAATACATAAGCAGTTCATACAATTCAAACAATCAATACGATAATACACAAACATTCAATTGATTAAGCAAAATTTATTATATTTTTTATCTTTACAGTTTATACGATAAATTGATTATAAAATTTATATAATTACCTACACTTTTGGAAAAAAATAATAAAGATTACTTTTTCATCAAAATAAGGAATGATCATTAATTAAAAATTCAGTATAGAAATACGAGAAACTCCTTATTAATTCATAGTTTGTGCAAATAGGGTATTCTTTTTTACCTATAGTTAAAGCAAAAATCTAAGCCACTGTTGATGTATTTCCCTTATTGTCCAATACAGTAAATCTTATTGTTATATAATTTATTTTTTCTAACATGTTATTCTTCTTTAGCTTACGTATCTTTCACCCGGAGTGTAAAGCTTAACTGTAGGAAATTATTCTAGAAAATTCCATTGTTTTATCAAATTATAAATCTTTGTTTTTCTTCAGTTTTCTCTTTTCATTGATGACAATTATTTCTTATTTCTTATAATTTTTTAATCTCATTCTTTTATAATATTTATTAATAACGCCGGTAATTTACTTTGAAATATATTCAATGGGAATATAAAAGTATGTATTTGTACGTCTGAAAAAGCAGTAACTGGAAAAACATGTCGTGGTGATACTGAAACACAGCAAAATAGATGCATGCAAAGTAGTTGCAGATACAATAAATATTTTCAGGGAAAGCTTCGTTCGCAATCGTATACATTTACAATATATTGTTACATCGTTTATATTAAAATATTATCAATAGTATTGTTTTTTAAAGAATGTTTATAGGCTAAGGATTTACTTTGATATTTTATTTATTTTTGAATTATACAATGGATTATAAACTTTCATAAACAATGTTAGAAACTCAAATATATTAAAACTTTTAAATAGTTATCTATGATATAGCTACTTTTTCACTTTTACGTATTAAATTCCATTTCGTAATACAAAATTTATATTATTTAAGTATTCAATTATAGAATATAGTTTATGCGAGAGTAAATATATACATATTAACGGACACGGTAGTATTTATATGACTTCGTATAGCAAAATTCAATTAAATAACTCTCATAATACAAAACAACTACAGATACAGAATGCAAAGAATGTAAGCAATTCTTAGCATGAAAAAAACTTTTTATAAAAAGATTCTTCTACTCGAAAAAGTGATTTCGTAATTATAAAATGAAATTCACTTTACTTTTAAAAAAAAAAGTATAAATAAATGTATAAATTCGTTTCAAATATTTCATATCATATACCAGTTAATTTTATAAGCATTTAAAATGCAATATAAATAACCAAAACGGCAAGTATTATTAAAAATTAATTATTCGATATTAGAATATTTTATTTATATTGAATATCATTTATGTAGACATTTTAGATTAAATTTTTTAATTTTACTACAATTTTAAAAATAGGCTAATTCAAAACATGCTAATTATTGGTGTATATATACAAAATTCTGTAATACTATTTACAAACTAAACTAAATCAATAGATTTATAATAAGCTTGTGTTTTATTTAAAATTTTTAAATACAATTCATATTTTATAACATAAATGATATTTTAATTACATACTATAATTACAAATGTGCCTTAGTTATAAACTCTTGATAAAAAATAATAAAACCATGGTTCATATTCGTATATGAAAAATCTTTTTCTTTCCAAATATTGAGATAAGATGTACCATTTTATTTTTACGAGTATTTTCTGGAGTGCATCAGCGAAAACCTTCCTGTCCGTATGTTCACATGACTCGTCGACGGTCAACATTTCCAGTGTGATTTTATAGGCACAAGCCGAGGCTTTACAAGCGCTTTGTACCTATTTCTTATGTTCTTGTAAGTCCGATGCATTTTATAGATATCGAAAGGATGCAAGGAAAGAAAAGTTCGTAAAGCTTATGTATTCTTTGAATGTTTCTGAGAATAGTCTATTTTATGAGCTTAACTTTAGTACGTGAATTTAGGAGGGAAATAAATGTGAACATTACATATCACACTATTGATGCTCATAAATTAACCCCACAATTTATTATATTTTCGGCAAATTTCCTCGATATTTCGTAATATACATTTTCTGCTTCATCGAAATTCACATGCGAATGCAG
Source organism: Kradibia gibbosae (assembly GCA_018907135.1). Lineage (NCBI taxonomy): Eukaryota > Metazoa > Arthropoda > Insecta > Hymenoptera > Agaonidae > Kradibia > Kradibia gibbosae. Next base: position 12,451,535 of record JACCHX010000001.1, on the reverse strand, counting down.
CTGCGGATCGCATAAAGACACATCGGACCTCATTCTTTTTTTAAAAACTTCGGTACATTCTATGAGCAAAAGTAAGTCTTTCTATACTAATTTTAACTACGCTGATTTATTGTATTAAACAAAAAAATTCATTGAGACTTTGTCACATTAATGTTAATATTACTAAAAAATTTAAATTAACAGAACAGGTTTTTTGTAATTCTATTTTTCATTTTGCCTTCATAGAGATTTGAGCTTTATAGAATTTGTAGATAAATTCAATACAATTCTTGAATACTTCAAACTGTAATTAATGAAGCTATTAACATTTTTATTTATAAAATTTACTTAGTTTCTATTTTATAATTAATAAGCTTCAGTCTCTTATCATGAAATTTAAAATTTTCAAAATCTTAAGTTTAATTAAAATTTGAATTAATTATTTTACAGTAATGCTAATCACATGATTAAAAATTAAATGCTAATTTTACTATAATAAGTATTACTAAAAAATCAGACTCTAAATTTAAATAATTGACTACCCTTTTATAACCTTAATTTTTTTATTGAGATTCTTTTTTATTTAAAAAATATTTGTTAAATTTTTTCTTTTTTGACAAGCATTAAATACTATAAACTAATCAACAGATATTTTCAAAATTAATTTTTTTCTTGTATTAATACTTCATTCCTTTATAAACTAAAAGGTATTAAACTATCATTCAACCTGACGATTAAAGAAATTTTAATATAAACTAAAATTGCTCTTTTAGTTTCTTTAGAGTAAAATAGTACTAGAATATAACATAAATTTAAAATGTTTTAATTCGACTCTAAATATGTCTAATAATGCTAATTTTTTTGTGTTTTTTTCTATACTTAATATAAAAGTAAGCAAATTTTTTTATGACTATAAATATAAATATCATATTATTTAATTTTAAAATAAAAATTTTAATACATAACTACCCTATCGAGTCATGTGGCCTTTGCATAATGATGAAGTATATATGTATTTGCATAAAATGCATGCTGCGTATAAAATATATTATACAAATTATTGTCTCAAAATTATAAAATTACAACTTTTAGTCTTAAATTTATCTAAAATTGGTAACAATGCTGGTTATATATGGTTTATATATAAATATTTAAAAATTAGAATTATAATTAATAAATTAGGATTGACAAAATGTCGAAGTATATTAAAAGTTATATATATATATCACATCATTATATAATCATGTATCATATTTTACCATTAAAGCAAATATTAAACCTATGGAGAGAAACTGAGTGTATTCTTGACAATTATTAATGTGCATCAAATTAAGTTTAATATTCTTATATGATAGGAAATTTGGTTGATTTTGTACAAGAATAGCTTCTACCAGATTGAAACATCTTATAAAAACTAACGTTTAAGTTTTATAAATGAGCATATAAGAAACCTAAAGTGTCGTTTAACCAACTTCAATCAAATGCTCAAAAATCATCAATCCTTTGTTATAAAAACCTACAAAACAGTACGAAATAGACCAAACATGAGATATAATAGCTATAAAATAGAGTCTGTAAGTCGGCAAATATAAGTATATTTTCGAAACATTACAAAAATTAGGTTCCAGTGTCAAATCAATGCCTTTTAATTACTTTAACAAAATTTGATTATCAATGAATATACGAAACATAAAAAATTATATTTTAGGTCATTACTTTTTTTAATTTTCATGATTAAAATTGTATTAAATAATATTCTTTACATGTGTGAATTTAATATTACATATTTTCATTTCTGACTATTATTGAACTATTTCTCTAAAATAATAAAAATTAGTTTATTATAAAGAAATTCAGAAATGTCAAAAATCAAATTGAAAAAAAAAATTATAAATTTTTTATGCAGTAATTGGTTTTTTATTTATAACATCATAAATATAGCTAAATTATAGTCATTTATATAATAAGTAAAATATATAATAACTGAATAATTAACGTAATGAAAAACAAATTGCAGTATAATAAATATGTTGCTCATTACATTACAGATATATGTTCAAATTAGAACAATATTAGGTCATGTGTAACACATGAATAAAGTTTTGTATAAAGTGCGTAATTTTATATGGTTAGCTCGTCGTATAGTTGATCACGACTTAACTTTATCGAGGCAATAACAATTGTGAATAATATTAATGGACTAAACGTGGTCCTGCATATCCCATATGTAACAGAACCCTAGGATTTATATCGTTCTTTTACAGATTATCTTTTGTGGAGTATAAGCTCTTTATCATTGTATCGTCTCTTTTCACATACTTTTTAAATCAAGTTACGAATATATGTTAATGGTTCTATAATAAACTGCATTGCTACTACAAAATTAGTCATTTTTTCCTCTTAGTATATTTATTAAATTAGTCCTTAATTTTGTATGAAAAAAGGTATTAAAAAATTATCTAAAATTCATAACATTTTTATTTTATAATTTAAAATAAAACGGTAAATTTTGTATAAGTGTCTACTGCGACACATGTATATTAGATAAAAACTGCACTAGGCTGCTAATATAGGATACGTAGGAAGTCTTAACGTGTTTGGTTAAGAGAGAGAAAGGAAATTGTAGTCTAATTCTAGCATCTAGAATAGCTTGGAAGTAGGAGAAGAATAGATACAAACAACAAAAAGGCGGAAATTAATTATGTTTAATTAAAATTGAAAGTCCCAATACTTTTTTTATAATGTGTTTTCGAGACGCAAAATTTTATATTAAAAGATACTAAATTTTAGAATTAGTGTAATCAAAATATTGTACCCGGAAGCTTTTTTATAGATTACATACTACTTCATAAAAATTTTTAATTCTCCATAAATATGCTCATATGTAATTACATTATAGTTTCCAGCTTATACCTTTAAATAAAAATTCATTTTTAACTTTAAAAAAAAAAAAACTCGTTAACGGAGTTTTTAATATGTTCTTGCACTCATTGAAACTCCCATTTGATTTTCCATGCTCTGTTTTAGTAGCTATTTACACATTAAGGATTTTGTGACCTATTCGTCAAAAAATTTATAAAAATTTTTTTTATATCATAAAATTTTTAAATAATAAATTTGAATGATGTTTTTGTACGAAAGAAATGTAGATAAGTCTTAAAAACATATTTAAAACTGAAATAATAAATAAAAAAAGATCTGATATAACGTTTATGACAATTTTTCAGTCCTTATATCATGCACATTAAAATTACTCTATGAACTAGTTTGTTATGGCTGAAAGAATATAAAATGTTTAATTTGATGGAAATTATTTACAAGTTTTTTTTTATTAGGAAAATTAATTTATATTCATATTTTTTATTTTTAATGTAAAAATGCAAATCCTATCAATTTGAATAGTACGCATATTTTGAACAATATGCAAGTTTAACGAATACTTAAAAATCACGTTTTTATAAATAACTTTATTCGAATAATTAAATATTAAAACGTTTTAAAGTATAAAGCCATTCATTTTTCTTTTGAAATTTCGGGATCAATTATTGTTCCATCCTGATGTATGCTTTTATTATAATGATAATTTCCTCAAATTAAAAATATTTTTTCATTATATAATGGATATTTAATTAAAATCAATTCACCCGTTTACTTTTTTGTTCTTAAATTTACCATTTCTTTATAGTCATATATTATAACGACGTACAATTATAAAAATTATATAATAATATTATATTGATCTAGACTTACACTTTAATTAATTAATTTAATTCGAATTTGATCAAAAAAAAATATACATGGAATATTATTATTTTCAATTTTATGTAAAATTATTTAATAATTTTGTATTTTATAATACTAAGAATAAACATAAATAAACTCTAGTGTAACTACTATTAGAATCAGATAGTTAATCTTTTGTACCTGATTTTGTTAATATACTATTTCTTTGCCTACTTGACTAAGATGGTAAATTTTTTACATCCTTTTCGTTCTTGGAATAAAAGTTTTTTATTTATTTATTATTTATTTAAAGCAATAGATCCTCTTGAAAGGAATTAAAGATTTTTGTATCGAATAACTTGTAATACTTTCGTATGATATGATATTATATACATCTACATATGTGTTTGTGTTTATATATATAAATTTTCAATGCATACTATTAAATAATTAAAATTTATTATTTAATATTAAATGTGTATTATATGTGAAATATAATTTAATTTGATATGAAATAATTTTACACAAAAATTATTAATTTTTATTAAGATTAAGGACGTTTTATGAATTTAAAAAATTTTTTTAACAATTATGTTCAAAGATTTAATTATTGAGCAACCTATTACCATATTTTTTCACGAAAAATTTTTTTTGTAAAAAAGCCATGTTGATTTTTAACAAAAAATTTAGTTACACTGAAAATTACAACTGTGAAATAACGCAATAAATAACTATTTAAGTGAATTTAAAGTACAAGTTATTATCAATAAATTTGTTAAATTTTGTATTGAAAATATAAATCCTTATACTTAGTTTAAAAAAATATAAAACGGAGCTAAATCATTCTATATATATTTGGATGTATAAAAATGCTACCAAAAATAAATATTTACGATAAAAATCAATTCAAAATAGACCTTTTTTTCCTGATGAAGAATATCAATTTTGTTTAAAAATAGTCTTACAAAAACTTAAATTTATAAGTATCGTTTAAAAAAATCTAATTAAAATGTTGCAATTCTTACAATGGCGTATATATCTAGCAGAATAATGAATCTTTATCAGTGATTTAGATCACATTTAGGTTTAGACATAGAGCACAAAGTGTAGACAGATCACGTATATAATCAAAAAGCATCAGACAGTTAATGGGAAGTACAAGTTGATGAGTTTTTACTGTTAAATTTATATAATTTAGAATGATGAATTTAGTTATATTTCGTTACATTGCAAAGCTTGCAAAGATAAGTGGTTTAAAATCTCTAGAGGTTGCTAGTACTGGACTAGACTCATGCATAAGTAACGAATAAAATTTTGGATCTGCAACATGGAATGATAAAAGCGTATTTTAAATAGGTACGTTTACAAGTGAGATCGATAAATTTAGCCTTTGTGCAATAGCTATTCCGTGAACATGATGTTTTAGGAACCGACAGATAGTTTTGAGTAAATGTATCTTTTATAACTCAGAATCAATTAACCTAGTTTATAAATAGTTTTTTGCAAAACAAAATTATTATTTTAATACTCAAAAACATTAGGTTATTTAATTATAATGATATTATTATCTAATTATTTTAAATATATGCTAACCAGTACAACAACAAGCTAACAAGTACACGTTTCTAAATATTCTTCAGTCTGTTAAAGATGAATAAAATGAATAATAAATGTTTCATCAGATACTTATGAATAGAAACTAAGAAATAAATCAAAAAATTATTTTTATTAATAAAGTGATATTTTTAAAAACGGTTTAAATAGGTAAAGAGTTTATTGAATAATATCGATTCATTGATCGATTAATATACCAGTAACATTTTTTGTTGATTCATAAACGTAAAAATGTTTACATCAGCAGCCACTTTTAAAGAATTTAATACGTACAATAACTTAAAATAAAATTTTACTCTATCAATTAATTAATTTATTACTCAGATAGATTATCAATCGCTGATAATAAAAATATAGAATTATAAGTTAAAAGAAAGATAGTAAGTAGATAGCATGCTAAAATATACTTTCATTTAAATAGGGGTTGAACGACGCAATGTGGAAGTAGGTAAACAAATATCGAAACATACGATTAGACATAATAAAATTAAGATTAATTAATAAGAATTTAAATATAATATTTTAAGATAATAAGTAATCGGTAAAGTTTAAGTCTACATATAATTAGTTTACTTTATAATAGATGAATCAACAAAATTAAATAGTCAGATTAGAAAAGGTAAGTTTTAAAGCACGTAATTTTATGTTACGTTGGCAAGCTAATGAAATACGATTATCGTTACGAAAATTCCTATCTAAGATTAATAAATCAATAACATAATCATATAGTGCATGTAATGTAAATATACGTATACAGAAAAAATGCATCGACGTAAATATTTTAAATTATGGTATTAATTATAATATAAATACAGTAAATTTATGAATTGAGATATATACAAATAAAAATAAAAGTCATTGATGCCTTTATGCGCGAACGCCTTACAAAGGATTAAAGAGAACAACAGATTATGGCGGATCCTGCACGAGTCCAGCAGAACAGTTGTTAGATCGTTTAAAATGTTGCTTGAGTAATATAAATTGTCTTGGGGGAAAGGTGAAAGATAAAATTTTCAAAGTCAAAAAGTTCGAGCATTGCGTTGACAAAGTGCTAAAGTCTAAAAATTGAAAAACGAGCCAATAAAACGTTTGTCTATACAAAGTAATATAAGAAACTTGGTCAGTGCGAGAGGAAGGCGAGGAAGGAAGGTAGCCGCCGAGCCAGCGGGGCAATAGAAGGCATTTTGAGAATGAAAAATCAGAGAGAAGAGAACCGTTCTCGAGCTCGAGCCAACTCGAACGCGCACGGACTCGCGTCCGCGGCCACGCAGGTATTCGGAGCAAGGGCGAGGGTGTCCGGGGTGCGATCAAGGGGATGGGGTTGCGATGGTTTTGCTGGAGTGGCGCGGGGCCGCAGCAGCTCAGCTGGCGGCTCGCGGGGGTCGGCGTCGACGGGAGCGGCGGCGGCGAGAAGAGCCGGAGGACGCGTGCGCGGCCCCGGTGGTGGGGGCCAGGGGATACGACGGCCCGCGTCCGGCCGGGTCGCGAGGAGGACGTCGAGTTCGCCGAGGGCCGTCGATTCGCGTGTAGCGCCTCGTCAGGAGGCCTCCACTCGAGCACGCGGAGCTCGCCCGAGAGCAGACCGGTGAAGTTCCGTGGTAGCGCGATGCGGCATCGGGTGGCAGAGGCTGCACTGGGGCTGCGTGGACCAACCGATGAGGGAAGCGCCGGATCTCTGGGCACTCCGTTGAGTAACAGGTAAGTCACTGTCGCTTCTGCCCGCGGTACGCGAGGTCAGACCCCTGACGCGGATGCCTTTTATGTAGTGCTCGCGGCTGGTGGTTGGGCCACGAAGCGCGAGGAGAGTAGGGCTAAAGCAGATTACCCCTGGCTGATGCTTTCCAGACTGCCGAGGTATGGCCGATGACGCTTATCGCATCCTAGTCTAGATCCTTGAATTAACAGTTAACCAACCGTTCTGACCCTAATGCGCTCTTATCAAATCGAAACATTAATGTTTCAATTAGCGCTATTACTTATAAATGTGTTCACAGAAAATCATCGACACCTGCTCACTGACTTATTATATTTATAGATAATTAACAAAATTAATTATCACTTTTCTTCACCTTTAATAATTTCTATTAAATTAAGACTTAAATTAGGGCAAGCAATAATTTTCTAATTAAATATAATTTAAACTTAAATGTATTGTAAATTTTTCTTAACATTTTAGTTTTTGCCAAATAATTAATTATCAAGCTAAGAATGTATTTATCCATTATCATGGTTTTTTTTAGTTTTTAAAATAAATAATGGCCCAACCAATATTAATTACCAATGATTTATTTTATTCCATTTTCAACATAATGGCTTTGCAATAAATTATTTATATTTTATTTTATCAACTGCTACCTATGTCCATTAGTTAATGTATTACATTTAATTCAAACTAAATGTAATTTTGTAATGAAATGAGTAAAAGTCAAGGGTAAATTATAGAATAATATTATAAAAGGTTGTAATTTTTTTAATATTTTCAAAATTTTAAATATTTTGTGATCAAAAGCGGTTTTTTGATGATATATATTATCAATTCGGAGCATTAGAAAATTATAAACTAGGTTAAAAAAGTAACTGATTTTAAAAATTTCAAACGAAAACTAGACCTTCATTTACTATTCATTATTTACAACAACGAATATACCCAAAACTTTTTATTTAACTATAACTTTTCATTTAACTATTTTCACTATTTTTGTTTTATTGTTTAATTTTTACATAATCAATATAAACTAATAAAAAAATTATTGTAATAAAAAGCTAATAATTTGAAGTTATAAATATAGATCTACATAATAATTTCAAACATTAATAAATTTACATATATTTCTCTACAGAAATTAAGAAGAATTATATTACCATCGAACTTAAAAGTGTAAGACGCCTTACTTTAATATATATTTAATTATTGCGTATAAAAGAAATAAATCCTGATTAGTTGTAGATAATTACTGCTCATGTACTGAATATTAGAAAAATTAATGAAACTTATTTAGTTATTGATTATATAGATTAAAGTTAGTGTAAATTAATATTTATATTTGATTTTTATAATTTTAAAATATATTTTTTTTAAATTAAGTATAATATTACAATGGTGAACAAACTTACAGTATTATTAAACAAATTAGTTATTTTTTGTAATGTATTCGCTACTTGGTTAATCCAACAGCGTAACAGTGTGGTATTCCACATTTTGTTTCCAATTTTTCACATCATAAATAGTTGGTCATGATGAGAACTATCAGCAAGAATTTTTACAGATACATTCAGAAAATTGTCAAATCTTTTCCAGCGTTAAAAATGACTACTGCTCTTTGCCTGACATACATTGACAAAATTTCGACGTTAAAAAAATTATAAGCGAAAGTTTTCTCTGCGTACAATACAAGATTATTATTATTTTATATACTTATGGTGGATATAGCATGTGCAATGCAATGTATTATTGCAAACCAAAATATTTCTATTTTGAATATACCACAAAAATTCCTGGTTATCCATCCAATCTATTACGATAAATCTGCCCTACATCGTATTTTCTTCTTCGAAAGCTTGTATATAGAATACATAAAGTTTCTTTAAGCTTAAATTGAAAGATATTTTATTATAAAATAACTTTTTCAAGAAATAATATTTATTTAATTAAATGTATCTATAATATACTTGATTGCGATTTATTTTAGTTCAATATTTCTATTTGAAGGAGGAATCAGAATAAATTAAAAATTTTTTACTGAATGCTCCTTGACAAATGTTTTTTTTTTTTTAATAAATTTAACACTTTATTGAAATTGTACTTCAAAAAAATACATAAATACATGTAATGATAGTTAAACATTAATTTATTTTGTATGGCCAAAATAATTAATGCTTGGTATATTAGTGTGTTTATATAAAGATATCAAGGTATGTATTTTGTTTTTAAAAAGATTTTTCAAAAAAATATAAGAGGATTATTTGGTGTATCACTGCTTTAAAATATACAAAGTTAATACTCCCTAGCTGAAATATTAATAAGATAAAGGTTATTACATATTGAATGAAATGAAATTGAATAATCCATGTTATTCTTAAATAAAGTTTTATTTGAACATAATTTCATAAAATTATTCTTTTTAATTATAGTAAAAATAATATAATATTTTTTATTTTATGCATGAATTAAATTAATCATTAACTTAAAATAATACAGCTTTTCATAATATATCACAAATGATTAATTCTTTATTATAAAATTAATTTTATGATTAGTAATCTGAAAAAAACTAATGTAATAAAATATTCATAAATATTGAATTTTTTTAAAAGATTTTCAATGTTTAGTAAAATATTATTTCAAAAACAACGAATACAAATGAATAAAAACTTTACCGTTTTTTATTTTTAAATACGAATAATAGTATACTTATTTATAATTCTTGTGCAAGGTTTTCTTTATTCAAGGAGAAAAAATTAAAGTATAATATAATAGAAGATAATTGAACTCTTGCATGTGAGGGCATGTAATATAACAACCTGTTTTGTCGTATTTTAATATCTTGGAGCATTATTTAAGCATAAAAAATTTATCACGTAAATATAATATTAAAATTATAGTAATATGAAATTTTCTATTTGAATGATTGCACTGCATATTTATATTCTTGCATCAAATGTATTGGTTTTTTAAAATTTATACACAAAAATTAATATTTTGTTAAATTAGATCACACAGTGTTGTTATTTAAAACAAAAATTTGAATTTGTTCAAAATAATTGCATTTGACAATATTTATTAATTCAATTACTAAATTTGAAGATAAATTTATTCATTATTTTGGCTGGATTTGTGAAAACAATATAATGTATACAGCAATGTAATAATTATTAAGTTTCAGATTTTAATTCAAATTATATATTATCAATGTGATAAGAAAATGAATAGGAAAAATAATCAAGCATTGCATTTTTAAATTAATAAGCAATCAGCTCTTGAAAGAAAATGTGATATAACATTATATGGTAATTATATTTAAACTTTAAAAGATAATTAATAAATTATAATTCAATAATGCATACCAAGTCTGAATGTAAAAATAATTAAAAATTTCTTGTAGAAATTGTAATTAAAAGATTTCATCATTGTTTTTTATGATTTTGTTGGTCAGAAGTAATATTAAAAAAATGGAAATTGAATTTGAAAAATACGTGTACAAAATGTGGAGTTCTAAAAAACATGGTAAAAGTAAGTATAAAAATAAAAATCAATTTCACGTGATATGTAATAACGCATCTATTTGAGTGAGCATTTCAATTTAAAATGCAATTGTAAATGAAGATGAGCATACGAAAGAACGCCAGAAAAAGGTGCTTATCCATTGGTTTCACTGGATTCCGTGGCGAAAGAAGCTCATCAAGAAGGTTTACTTTCCGGGTAGAGAAGGAAGAAGCAGCGCGAAAGAAGCTAGCAGAAGAAAAAAAGATTAGACTCTCATGGAATAGCATATAAATTCAAAAGCGTTTGCGCTGACTAGTGGACGAGCTTTATATTAGTTGACACTGTGAGGACGGGATCACAAGGTTGCGGAACGTCCCTGAGGTCGAGAGAAGCTAGTGAGAGAGCAAAAATGAAAGAAAGAGGGGAATAAAATAAGAATGTGTGTGTGCGTCGTTTCTCACCGGTAGTTGGCGTCCAAGCAAACGCGACCGAGGCGCTCACGTAACTATTCAGAGAGGGTAAAAAGGATTCCTGCGATCGCCTGAAAAATGTGGCATTATTGTACGCGAGGCGAGAAATTACTGTCGTGCCTCCATCTGTTATTCTTGTCCTTCCTCCTTTCGTCTTACTTTCATTTCTGATTTTTAATTAATAAAGCGAGAGTTGGGAGCGCCCACCAGACAGAGATGGATAATCTGAATGCACACCCGAGGCGGAACAATAATTGATTGGATGCGCGTTAATATTTATACAATGATGATAACTGACCACAATTATTGTGAGTGCGTTGTTTGAAAAATTATTTATTACACAATACAAGTCTAAAACCTTTGTGATGGAATTTACGATCGAATAGACCGGTATATATGTTGTAATGTTAAAAGTAAAATCATTCTAATCGTTACAAAAAATTTTCCTGTGTATAAATATGTAAAACATAAAAATTAAAAAATACTCAACATTTTAATATTTGTATTGTAAAATATACAGCTCCTGTTGATTTTACTTTTCCAGATAATATTTAAGCTTTTTGTATAAAAAATTACTTTTATAATGTAAATTAAAATTAAATAAAAAAGATTTCAAATTAAAAAAAAAAAAAAACATAAAATTTAATCCTTAAAAAAACTTTTAGCCATTGTATATGTTAAAGTATATCAAAAAAATATGATAGCTTAAATTGTCTTTTACATATCTAGTATAACCGTTTCAAGCTTATATAAGCTACTGATTTTTTTTTACTCAACGCTACATTTTTTTAAGTTCCCTTTATTTAAAAGAATATTGCTTAAAATATTAGTATTTGACAAAAATTTTCAATCAATTTTGAAAACAAATTCGAAATACTCTGTAGTCGTAAAGAAAAAGAAAAGAAAATGATTTGAAAGCATTTTTAAAAATTATCTCAATTATAGGTATTGTGTATCGCGCTTGCGAAATGCACACATACTTTTGAACAAGAACTCATCAAATAAATAGCAAAAACTATGTTAATATTATTGACTTTTAAAAAAACACGTACATGCAGAGATAACTGATAAAGAGTTAGAGAGGAATCAGAAGGCAGATAACGGAGTATTGTTTTCCCCTTAATGAATGAAGGAGAACAAGGGAATAATGGAAAAGAAAAATACCAACAATTCAGGAAAATTGGAAAGAAATGATCGATTTTGTTGATTCGAAACTAAAAGAGCAAAACTTGATCACTTGTTGCTGTTATTGCGATAATTATGCTGAATATTTGCTTATTCGCGGGAAATGTAAATTTTCACAATTTATAGTACTTTTATTATACTAATCCAGTTTTTTAACCGACAGGTTATCTCAATAAATATATTTTTTGACATATTTACTTAACCATTCCGTAAATATGAAATATTAATTATAATTAAAATTTAAACCAAAGCTAATAGTCAAATATATATATATATATATATATTAAACATAGATTACAGTTAAACTTTATATAATTACCATATTATTATAAGTTATCCTGAAAAAAAAATCAATCAGAAATACATAAAATGTACTTAAGTTAAACATTGGTTTATAACCATAAAAAATTTTAATTAATTTTGTTTACATAAATGTAATAAAAAAAATTAAATTAAATTATTATTTTTTATTGATAGATATTTTAAGAAACTAAAAATTTATGAATGTGTTGTATACTTAAACATTTTTTTTTAAAACATTTTAGATAAATAGATAAGGTTTTAAACTTTTCAGAACGAAATTATAAATAATTGCATTCATATGAGAGCCTCATGAAATCATTTCTACAGAACTATCTATAAGTTTATGTGTTGATTCTATAATAATCGAAAAAATTTTTGGAACAAAATTTAGTATATATGATACCATTCGTATTTTCACGTTTTGAATGCTTGTATTTGTATAGATACATATATACATTTAGAATGCGCTGTCTTATAAAAATATGTTTCAAGCTTTCAGTTCCTAAGCTTCTTTCTCTTTATTCACCTTAAAACGTGAACGTTTTATTCGAAGGATTTGTTTATATAAATTAAGCGAATACGACATCTTAATAATTTATAACATAACGTCATACACCATTTTTTTTAAACTTAGCCTTCAAAGTAAAAAAATTTTTAAAGATAAAGTTTTGAAAATATTTAAACTGATGGCCTATTTTGCTTGTTAAAAGAGTTGCGTTCAGAAGGTAGTTGGTGAAGGCTTAGATTTAGATAATGCAGAATCATGACCTCTGGACATAACACGTTGTTTTATTGTTACTGCTTATATTTCGTATAGACGTTACTATAATCAATAAAAATGTGTACAGATAAATTTTGATATAATATAAATTATATCAAAAAAATCTTAAGACAGTGTTAAACTAACTCCATCAAAGAGATGTACAATCAAATTTTTTTAATTTTATTATTTATTTCAAAAATGTTTAATTCATCAAAAACGTACAGTGTTATAATACACCAATAAAACATTAATACATAAGAATTATATTTGTATGTATATATTGACCTGCATTCGAATAATGAAAAATTGATTAATTTCGTTCTTTAGATTATTCGTCAAATTTAATTTCTTTGAACTGACATAGCACAGAGAATATGTATATAAATAAGTATATAGTTGAATCTTAGCCAAACAAAGTCTTAACATTCTGCCCAACTACTTTATTACTGTCTAATCTTTTATCGGTGATTGTAAAAATTGACGATAAAACCCTTTATAACAATTTTCTCTATAAATATTTAAAATATAAGGTAGCTTTCAACAAATGCATAAAGCCAAACTTGTAATAAAAAACGTCAGAAGCATGCAATGGTTTGTCCCAAGTACAAAAAGAAAAAATTGATCAGTACCTATTTTACTGTCCTTTTCTCGAAATTTCCAATTTAATCTCCATTTTGTTTGGCAAGTTCCTTATACTTAAGCTGGCTCTTCTTATCAGCTCCATTTTTCTTCCTCCTTAATTCCAGAAGGCGCTAACGGCCGTTGTGAAATTCCATGACTATCGCTTCTGACATTGACAGCGGATCGACATATCATACTGTAAATAAAAACCTCTGCAAGGCTTATAAAATAACTTACCCTGCTTTTTTGCCGGATTTACTTCAGCGATTTTGTTGATGCGCAAACAGAGAATATTATTTCTTTTTCTTTATCCTGATTTCGTTTTTAAAAATAATCGTCGAGCTTATGGAGTGTAATGGAGTCGAAATTAATGTCAAGATAGAACTCCTATTTATCTCGAATAAATGCAAATTTTGATTTTTTCTTTAAAAAAGCGTATAAAATTTAGACGTTTTATTGAAAAAAAGATTTCATTATAATAATTATAATATAAAATAAAATATACATTACTCTTTGTTTAAAAATCATTTTATGTATATATTAGCATCATGTTAATATTATAAACATTTAATTTACGTAAATTGCAAGTGTATTAAATGTTTTGTAAGTAATATTGAATATATCTATGATATTTTTTTTTTTTTTGTAATAATATGTGTGAATGATCTATTAATGTTATTATTTCAATGATGATTTAGAAACTTTCGAACTTGTAGAAACGCGGTTGTGATTTATCAAATAGTTATAAATTTATACCGCAACATAATAATATCTACTATAAAATAATAATATGAATAAAATGCTCCATACCATCAAATATTTAATTAATTAAATGACAACAATTTACAGTGAATAATTATAATTATGAAGATAAATTTGTTATATATAAAAGTCAATTTATGTTAGCAGAAAAAATTGAAAAAGCGACTGTCTTGATATTTGATTAGTCAATTTTAAAAATGTGAAAATTCGAAAAAACGACTGTAAAGTTTTTAATCTCGGTTCAAGCACTTTATAAAATATATATTTTAAAACTTCACAATTCTGTCATTGGAATCAAATTAATTTAAAACTTGAAAGGCATAATTTAAAAAATTAAATTTTCAGATAAAGTCCGATTTCAAATATTTATTAATAAATAAAAAAAGTTTGAATTTAGTATTAAAAATATTATTTTTATACACTTTATTAAATAGTTCATTTTGTATGAGAACCATTTTCAAAATTAAAGTACCTTTTTAAACTTTGCATTTCCTTGCTTTTATTTTAGATCAATATTTTTAATCACCTTAAATTAATGGTCATGTTGTTTTATATAAAGTTTTACAAATATAAATCTTATCAAATAAATTAAATTATATATATTATACATTAAAGTTAAAATCAAAGTTAAAACTTACAAAAAACACTATTACAAATATATACATACTTCATTTTAGCTATTTATATTTTAAATATGGCTATTTTTAGGTAAAATTGAAAATTTTTTAAATTTTTAAAATTTTTAAACATAAGATATAGTATATTTAACTGTCGGGTGTTTTTTTTTAATAAACGTAATATTTATTTTAAATCAAATATTATAAATCAAAATAGAGTTGAATTAAAAAATGAAGTATTCATTTAATAATCATTTAATTTGCTTTTATATATCCTGAAAAATAGTAATTGTAAAAATAAAACACCGAATTTATATAAAATATTAAAAATAAGCTTATATTGTAAAATCAGTATGTTATAAATTACAAAAATTAATAAAATAAAAATTAATTAAAAATAGCATTTTTCATAAACTAGTTGTGAATTAGATCGTAAAGATACTGAGATCAAGTAGAAGAATTGATATAAGTAGTACAAATGGTATCTGAGTTGATTACTTTTAAACTTTAATACTTTAATCGTCTTTCTTTAATTTTATTAGGAAAATAATAAGGAAGAAGAAAATAAAAAATTTATTATTTAATTTAATGTCGCTATTTTCAAGTACCTTGAGTATTTTTAAATACATAATTTCAATTATATTTAGGTAATAATAACGCAATAAAACGTAAGTACTTTTAAAAATTATAAAATAATAATGCATGCATTAATAATTGCAGCATTTTTGAATAAATATTTTAAAAAATATTTTAAAAATGTGAACTTTTTCACATCCTTAATATATTATGAAAAAACCACGATTTTTCAATGAGACAAAAAAAAATATTTTTGTTTTATTTGCCATTTTTATGTTTGCTGTAAATATATAAGAAAATGCATCGAGTAAATTAACAATCATTTTATAAAATAGGTTCATTCTATTATTATCTAACTAGATATAAAAAAAAAATATTTTTATGTTATTTTTTCTATAAAATAAATGTATGTGATCATAAAAAAATTATTAGTTGAACCTTAGATAATATTCTTTAATTCGGAATAGCTTAAAAAATTTGTTTGAAAAGATCTAACTAAATTTACCTTTCAAGTACAACATATATGCATATTTTCTCGTTCTTTCGTGAATTGTACCATCTAAATTCATAAATTCTCATAATAAATTTAAAGGATACGTTGATGCTAATTTTTAAATTAAGATGGGCAAATAAATAAATTATTTGAATAATTATTTATGCAAATAAAAATATTTTGAATTCATTAAAAAAGTAGCTAAAATACTTAGATTTATAGTTAATATAAATATTGAATTACCAAAAGAATGATTTAGAAGAACCATAAACAACCATTTTTGTGAATGTTAATTCAGTTCCAAAATCTTTTTAAAATTTTTATAATTATTTTTTTTATATTTATAATAAAAAATTCTCACCTATATTTTATTGCCACTGATGAATCCTAATAATATATTGAATCACATGAAATTATTTTGTACTTCTTTTTTTTTTATTTTTTTTTTGTACAGAAATTGCGAGACGAGAACACGAGACGTGAGGCTTATTTTTTATTATATATAATGTTTTATTTTTTTTTTATTTATCCTTTTATTGTAAATACTTTTGTTGTAAAAATAAAACGGAACCACCGCATTGCGCCGATGGAACGGCGGAATCAAAAGACTTATTTATTTTGTTTATAATTATTTTAGCCTCCGTGTATCCTACTCCCTTCATCTCGTTTCTCTTTCCACCGAACTCTGGAGCCCGGTGAGCTCCGTCTCAAGACATCCCCCTTACTGCACCAAGGGTAAAAGCACCCGCGTCACAAGTTTAGGAACAATAGTTACAAAGGTTTTTACATCTTAGTGACGTATGACGTAGATACAAGGGCATAGAAATGAAAAGACAAGAGTACTGAAGCCCTCTGAACAAACGAGCGGTGGGATCCAAACTCTTGTCGCACGAATCCACTGTATGATCCAAACTACGTTCCAAACGATAATATAGAAATAAAGAACAATCAACAAGGTTGATTTTCTTCCTATCACATTCATCAAAGTATAATATACCTCCAAAATAATAATAATTATCTATAGAAATATTTTAATATTGACATCACAATTCGTATAAATATTGTATAATTAAAATTAATATTATATATGTAATTTTTTTAATTATTCTTAAAACCATATTGATTTTTATCTTAATTAAAAGATACATCTTTTAATTTTAATCTGTTAGTTTTATCTTAAAAAACATTATTGTTCTATATTAAATTATTTTGATAGCTTATGTTTTTTATGAAACTTTTTTCAAAGATTAATCTTTTAACATTTCTTGAATATTATATTACTTTTAATTACACACACATACGAATACATATTATAAAATGTAAATTTAAATATTTTTTTATTCATATCCAATTTAAATCTATAGTATATATTGCTCGACAATTAATATAACTTTATCCTTATAATATTTATAAGGATAAACTATGTGATATTAATGATTTTTTAAAGTAATTTTATGAATATTTCTGGAATTACAAGTATTTATGCACAACTAGATGATCTTAAAAATGATAGAAATTAGATGAAAAATTTGAAGAATCCATCTTTTTCTTATCTCTATCAGTTCTTTTTTTACTACTATCTTCATATTTTTATTCTTTGCCTGTAAACGGTGAATCTCCATATCATTGTCGGGCACATCATCGGCATTACAAAAAGATCAGTTTCTACAGAGACGGTATACTAAACCAAGATGCGAAGATTGTTTATGTATAAACCTTGCATATATAATTTATATTATTTTTCCCATTAACATGTAATAACTGTAAAAAAGAGAAAATTGTTTTTACTTACTACTGTAATTGAATACTTTCAATGTTTCTACCTTCATAAATATTTATAATTAAAATTTTTCATATTTTTCTTTTATTGGCATTATATTGTTAAAAGTTTTCACTGAGCAGTTTTTATTTATTTATTCGGATTTTATCGTTATTCGTATACACCCAAAAAGTTTTGAATTTTAAATATTTCAAAATTGTAAGTGTAAATAATAAACGCATATTATAAATTTATATTAAAAAAAGAATATAAAAATGTGTTATTGCGTATTTATATAATATTGATATAAAAATAATTTTTTAATTTTCGTAAGCGCAGTTGTTCTAGTACACTATTTCAAATAAATTTTTGTGCATAAATTTTAAGTTTGTGATTAACACATTTCATGTATTTTTAACTTGAGATAAAACTTTTGTGGCATAATAAATAAAATATTTAGTATACTGTTATTTTTTTCATTATACATATTTTACTGATTTTTACCATGGAATAAAATATATTTTTAAAAACTAGAGTTTATGAATTAAAAAATAATTTAATAGCATATCACAAAGACTACAGTTTTGATAAATTAAATAAATAAATTTGATAATATTATAGTACTGTCATTTTATTCTAAAAAATATATTTATAAGTATTGTCAAGCCATTACAGTATCAAATAATAATTAATAACATATATAATCATTATTATAATGATTTTATACTCAATCAAAATTCATCATTCGATTAATCAATTCAATCATTTTCTGCTTACAGCTATTTAAAATCTATAATTTTCAATATACGAAATTTCTTTTAATACACAATTCTGCAGAAATCTAGCTTAATGTAATTAATTGATTCATATTAACAAAAGTATATGCTATTAATTATTATAACATTTAAATTCTAATATTTTGTCATTGAATTCAAAAGCAATAAGTACATCAAATATTTCGTTAAATTACAGTATATAACATCCATAATATGCACGCATTTCATACTCTAATTGCATCTAAATAATTTTCTTGTATTGAACTTTCTACCATAATTAATTATAATGATTACCTTACTCCAATAAATTGAAAATCTCATTAGGCAAATATTACAAGAAAAATGTTCTGTAAATAAAATGATGTTTATTAAACAGACTAAATAATTCTATTGCCTAATACAAAAATTATAAGGTTTTATAATTATATATATAATTTTTACATTGAAAAAAATATTTTAGTTTTATTATTCTGAAAAAATATTGTGAATTTATTAATAATGATTATGTAGATTCTTGAATGTATTTTAAATATACTTTTAAAAATCCGAATAATTATTAATTTTAGATGTATTATTACATGTATGCATTAATTAATTATAAAGGCAATACTAATCATTAGATTTATTGGAAGAATCTGAAATAAAATAAAAAAATGGAATTGGATATATTTCATTTTATGTTTCTTAATATCCCCCAGGTATACTATGTTTTGATGTGACGCTTCGCTTCAAATTTATTTAGTTTACTTTTTTCAAATTACTTTCTACTTTCATGAAATATAATTTTCTATTTTAGCTCAATTATTTTTAAATTATTCAAAATAATAAAGGTTTTTAAAATTACATAAAATAAAATGAAAAATAAGTGTTGAGGAAGGTATATTTTCAATGATGGAAGAGCAAATTTGTATTTGCTAATTATGTATAAATATATATTATATTTTATGAGAAAGAATAAAATATTACTTTTTAAAGACTTGGTGATAATTAATCATTCGTAATATGTACGAAAACTTTTGCAAATACCATGGTTCATTATCGATATAGAACTCATAGATGGAATCACAACAAACCTGAAGGAGTCAATCTCTGCTCAACCTGAGGATATGCATTAGGTAGCTGGCATAGACTATCTGTACTGACAATACAGATTGACCTTTGAACGACCAGTATGAGGAACACGAAGTTACTCGTTTCGAACACCAGACCAAAATGTCCCAGCAGCGCAGCGACTGTACCGAACGAAGCCAAGCGCAGCCGAGCTCGGCCGAAAGAGCCCAACGCGTTATATATGCTATGCACTAGCGTGGTAGCACCCCCCCCCCTCGATCACGAAAAAGCCTGGCACTTGGGAATTGGGAAGTGGCCACACTCGCGCACCTCCCGGACCCGCCAGGACGTGCATCCCCGTCAACTGTACACCGGGGCGCCAGTTTTCCGGACAGGCCGCCGTCGCATCTCGGCCAAATAAAAAGGGCCACACGCCCCAAGAGAGACAAGTTCTTTCTCAAGCTTCAACCCTCCTTCCGATCATCTCCCTCGGGCAGCACCCGGGTGATACCGCCGTACGCTTCGCGCCATAGGATTATCCGACCTACCTATCCTCCTGACACCCGCGTTGACACGCGACTCACCTCTAGTTTAATTATAGAGAGAGGAGGCAGCTCGGTGGTCGTCACGATTCTATTTCGTAACGATCTCCGACCTCCGATCCACTCTTGCGAGCAGTAAAAAGGAGGATGAAGCATGCGTTTTCGCCATCGACCCCTGGCCCGGATTTAGCTAACGAGTCAGCTGAGGGCAGTAAGGGAAATGGCGCTACAGTCATAGACCGACTTCACTGTAGTCACGTGCTAACTTCGCAACGAGAGCTAAGGAGAACCAAAGAAGGGACAGAACGTTATATGGCGCCCGAACAGGAGCTCGAGCACTAAGCCCCACCCATATGAAAAGAGTTAACAACACACAAGTCGTAACAGGATTACGACTACATCCGTTGGCGATTTGAGTCGTGTCGAATTGATAGGCGAACAATCAACCTGAGGACTACCCACATACGGAATAATACCAGTCTTACGCAAACGACTGGAGAAGGACGAGTCAACCCAACACTCCCTTCTTCGAATAATTTAGGAACACGATGGCGACAAAGAAGACCAGGCTGAAATGTGGACCAGCATAACCAGGTTAAGTCTAGAATAACCCACTATGGTCGCAGGTAGAAGCTCCACCCCGAAGGATACTCAGGTCGCAATTCAAACAACCAAATCCAAGCCATCAACACATCGAAGAGGAGGCACGGGCATTGCCAATATGGACGATCGGGATCTTAAGAGAATTGATCGGATCTGCAATTGCAACTGCCACTTTGATGGAAAAGGTCTGTATACCTTTTTGGAACGAATCGAGCAGGTCCAGCAATATTTTGGGCAAACAAATGAACACCTTCTTCGCGGGACCTCGATGTTCTTACGGGGCGAAGCTCTAAATTGGATTAGGATCGAAGGTACATTCGAGTCATGGGATAAACTGATTCGCGAATTTAGAAGATTCTTCATGTCCCTCGACAAGACAAAGACACTAGCCAGCATGATCCACGTGCTTCACTCTTCAATCTTCACAGTACCCAGTCAGAGACTCATGCAGTTTTGAATGATATCTTTTTCGAGCCTCACATTTTCTGTTACTTTGACGTTATCGTCATCGAGACCTCGAACTTCCCTAAACATTTGAAGCTCATAATCGCGGTGCTACACTGATTCCGAAACGCCAAGATGCGTCTTAACTGACAGTAATGCCTACTCGGATCGATTGAAGTTAACCTTTCTCAGTCGTAAGGTACCGAAGAGAGGATAAACACCGACCCATAGAAGGTCATCGCTATTTTGGCTTTAACACCAACAACAAATGTAAAAGAATTGAGAAGATTCAACGGGATACTCTAGTAGTATCAATGCTTTGTACCAAACGTAGCCACTATCTTGGTAGCCCTGAACGAGCTCTTGCATAAAAGGACAAAATAGACTTGCGGACAGTAGCAACAGGCTGCCTTTCATGAGCTGAAGAAGCAGCTGAGCAAAGCTCCAGTATTGGCCTGCCCCGACTTCTAGCTTACGTTTGTGTTACAAACGGATTCCAACGAAGAGGGTTAGGTGCCATGCTATCTCAAAAGAAGAACGATGGTCGTGGAAAAGGAGTGTCTTGCAGTAAATTGAGGGCATCTAGATGATGCGTGCTTTTTTGGAGGGCTACCATTTCATTGTGTTCATGGATCACCAAGTACTCCTGTAGCTAGAGAGGATCGAGAATTCCTCCGGCAGATTAGCTAAGTCGGTTATCGAACTGCCCCAATGGAACTAGGAGATCAGATACTAGAAGGGAAAACCTGAACGTGCTAGCTGTCATTTCATGAGAAATGAGAAACCTAGCTGCTGTTGATGCCAACATAATGGACGAGGGATACCATATTCGGCTCCTTATACAAGAAGTGAAGGAGGCCGATGTCTCTCAACCAGGCGAAAAAGTAAGGAAAAAGTGTACCAGGCAGCAACGAGTGAACCCTGACTACCGTGTGGCATACGGGAGCCTCTTCCATCAAAGACTACACAAGACATTTTGGAAGGGTGCTTGGAAGTCTGACGGATAGAAGCTGTTTGGGTCACCCGAGGAAAGACAAGCAGTGTTACAGGAGGAGCATGACGCCCCCACCGTCGGGCATCTTGAGATTGGAAAGACCCTGTATCTTGACTGACGAAAAACTATTTCTGGCCAGAAATGCTCCAAGAGGCCAACAGGTACGTGCGAAGTTGTACCACTTAACAGACTGACCAATCGAATCAGTTCTACGAGGAGAGCTTCTGACAACACCATGTGATGAAACATGAGAAATAGTCTCCATCGACTTCATAGATCCCCAGTAAACCTCGCTAATGCAAGATTAGTTCTCCAAATGGCTCGAATTGGCAGCACGAATGAAAGCTACCAGCGCAGGAGTAAGTCAAATTCAGGGACCAGATGGTTCTGAGACAAAGGGTTACCCTGTCTAAAATTGCAAACAGTTTATAAGTAATGAGCTTAACTCTTTTCTAGATGATTGCGCCATCATACATCGTAAGACTTTACCCTATACGTTGTGTTGCGTTACATCGTCGGAAGAGTTGCAACCTGTTTGAATATGTACGCAGTAAGTGCTCTGCAGAAGCATGGGCGTGTCACATTATGCTTCGAGCACCGTGAGGGGTCTATAAGTCACGGTGGGACCCCTTTAGCGATACACGAAGAAATTGATATGATCCACGCCTTGGCCCAGATCGTACGTAGTTATTGGCTAAAACGAGCTGGGTCCAAGCCATACGTACGGACTTGGAAAAAGCCTCTAAACTTGGATAAAGCCATAGTCTCTCTCAGGCTGGATAAGCCATCGTTTTTTTCCGATTCGGACGAATAGCTACCCTTCATGCTTACTAGGATTTCGAGGCGTAGACAAGTGTTGGTTACTCCTACTCGTTCTCCGGCTGGGTGCTCAGCCGTCAAATCTTGGGGATACTTCTGCGAATTATAAAAAATAGCCGCGGTCCTTAGAGGAATTCTAGGTATGCGATGGCTATAACATCTATTCAACTCTCGAGTATAAAGCATATTAGCGGTACTATTAATACAAAAGGTGCTGCCTCGGAAGCGGCTGACAAAGACCTGACCCCGATTCGTTCAGTTGTAGAATATAGCTCAAATACAAGGGGTCAACTAGTCTAGTCAATGGCTTACTATTGCGTCTAAGCTATCCATGCTATAATATCTGAACAGTATAAATAATGTGACTCGTCCTAGAGGTGGAAACCATTTCTTCGTCTGGTTAATCTTGCGGGCTACAGGACTGCCAAAAATGCCTCATTTTTACCGGACAGTCGATAAGCTTCGTTGGAAGTCTGAACTGCTCGAGAGGATGGTCGGGCTGCTCCCACAATAGTTAAAAGCGATTTACTTACGCCTGGTATCAGAAGCTTTGGAATGAATGCCCCAGAAAGCTTACCGAAATTGCCATGTCTAATGACATATCACACATCCGGGGTAAGAAGATACCTTATAACGAGGACACAGAGAAGCTCTATAAATAACTGTGGGGCCAATCAGGACCTGAGGTCGGTTTGTATGAAGATCGATTTAATGAATTCGATATTTCGAAAATATTCTATCCGTTCCACCCGGAAGAGGTACAGGCAAAAACTTGTATTTGCGCCAATCGCCGCTAATTCAGCTCCTTGCCTTAAAAACAACTGGTGAGGAAAAATACCTATATAGCCCTCTTCGGGATCTATAATGTTCTCATTGCTTTAGTTTTATACCTGAATACTTAGAGAATTAATGAAACAAAATTAGTCTCCAAAACTGGGAAAGATCTGGAGAACATTAAAAACTGGAGGCTCACCACCATTAGCTCGATTCTGAGTAAGGTCTTTTCGGCACTGATCGCTAAGAGATTATGGGCGTCAATTCGCCAGCACATACAGCAGAGAGGATTATCGTAGAAGTTTGGCTGCTTTAACAACGTTTAGCTGTTAAAAGCAGCCATGTCAAGCGCGAAGGCAACCGGTGGACTTCTAACGCGGGCGTCTTGTCCACAGTGCAAAGGAGGGTGGAGAGTAGTGTTAGGATAGAGCTCGCCGGCTCCTGGTTTCGATGGGTTGAGCGAGGGCAGGGTGAGAGATAAGAAAAGGAGGAGAGGCATGAGCACACGGTCGTAAAACGGAAAAAAAGGAAGAACGTTAAATAAAATATATGAAAAAAATGATTTTGTTTATTTTCCGCGGTCCGCTGGGCTGTCGTTTATTTGCTCTAAAAAAAATACAATATTATCAATAAGTTGAAGTTATCCTCCGCGTTTGGAATAATATTTTTAACACAAAAAACATATATAATAGCTTCGGCTGCGGTTTTACAGGAATCAACCGTTGAGAGAATTCTCTCTCGGTTGCACGGCTACTCGTTCGCCACGCGGGTATGCACGGCGTGGCAGGGGAAAGGAAAAAAATCCGCGCTCGACCTTAGCGACAGCTAAGCCAGCCGTCAGCTGTTCAGAAGTCGTAATAGAGTTGAATAAGGCTACTACGCGAGTTACGCGTAATGCCCGATCCCGAGAATAAAAAAAACAAAAAGCCTTTAATATTATAGCGTTGGTACACCTTGGACTTCGCTATGCCATAGCAACAGTGGCGAGGTACTCGCTCGTCGCACGTGTTGCAAGATTCCGACTTGATAGGGATGCAGAGAGTTCGTGATTGCTCCTAACTACCTCGGCAACTCCGTGATGCTGAAGGGACGAGGGGAGGTCATCCCCCTTCGTTATTTTGTTCTCTTTACTCGCTGTTTTCTGAGTCCCGGCCTCGCGAGCAGGTAACCTTCCTGGTTCCTCTTGGCCTCCCTCTCTGTCTCATTGGGAGGCGCATTTGAACCCATCAAGGGCCCTCCCATCGGAGGACCGTTACCGGATCGGAGGATCGTTTTGGCGCTCAATTTACTTGGTGGGATATTGTTTCCGCACGCATCGATGAGCGAGTCTAGACCTCGCCCCTCGGTCCCGCCCTCCTACACGATCCTTAAAAATATTTGTTTCGTATCGTTATTTCGGCATCTGAGGCAATCAAACTGCATCACATGCCTCAATCGCTGTTCCCACTACGGATGTACGACCGCAGATTTTCAGTTACCTTGACAACATCAATTGAAAAGATTGATGAAATTAGAAGTGGCATACTCAAAGGTTATGCAAAGAGATGGGCATAGCAGCAGTGGCAAGGACAGGGAGTCAGGGATTTCTATCATGACTCGGTGGGGAATCAGTGGCTCACTCGCAGTAAGTCCCTTCTTGAGAATCGAACGATTGATGCGATATTGTTCAGAACCAACACGCATCATACTCGAGCCGCGCTTAAGATCGCGGGAACAGTGAATCGT
This sequence comes from Kradibia gibbosae, assembly GCA_018907135.1. Classification (NCBI taxonomy): domain Eukaryota; kingdom Metazoa; phylum Arthropoda; class Insecta; order Hymenoptera; family Agaonidae; genus Kradibia; species Kradibia gibbosae. The sequence goes on along the minus strand of JACCHX010000001.1, from coordinate 12,425,740 downwards.
TGTCGTAGGTAGCGGTTTACTTGGCAATATACTTGGCCAATGTGAGTCCATCAAAGGGAAACGCATCCATCGGCATAACAAGGTCGTAAACCTGTTCAAGGATAAACTGGATGCGAAGCACAGTGTGCTAGTAGAGCCAAAACTACAGGTCGAAGAAAGAAGGCTCTAGTCCGACATGGTCGTGAAAAGGGCTGAGGGCTAAGTGGAAGTAATAGTGTTACAATCAGATACTAGCACCGGGAGTACTCAGAAAATGGCAGGACATGCAAGATCGGAAAATACGTTGATCTCACGGCTCAACTCAAAAAGTAATTGTAAGGTACCTCAGCAGAGGTGGTAACGATTGTTGTCGGTTCGAGAGGAGTAGTCCCGGGTAAGACAAAGGATGACCTCGAAAAGCTGGGTATCAATAAAAAGGATTGGCTTAAAATCTCGATGATAGCTCTTCCGAGCTCAATTGAGATAAACAATACTTTTCTGGATCACTAACGCCTCGGCGCGTCATATGCTTGTACTGAGATACACATTCACATTCCGCTCACGCACAAGCGTGTGGGACCGATTGCCCACGAACATCTATCGAGCCCCTCAGTTAGTAGATAACTGGGGGTGAGTCCATCTAGCCAGGCATTGGCGGCAGAGCCGGTGCAGTTTTCGAACTAGCACTAAAGTGCTCGGTAACACCTTCAGGGTGGCTGAAAATTACCCACTCGAGACTGCTAGTACTAATGACTCCACCGTTCCCGGGCATTGGCAGTGGCTAAGCGAACGGTGGTGGCTAAGGAGAAATTACGGGTACCGGCCTCGAACACTAGCCAAATGCCTCATCATCTAATTAGTAAAATGATATATGTAAGGCCGATTTTCCATTATTTAACGCGATAGATTTGCCCCAAAAAAATTATTATCTCTATTTTAAATATTATTTTATTTAAAGTTGCAAATAAATCAGTATCTAATTATATACTTATCGATTATTAATTAATTACAATCAATATAAACATTTTTATTATAAATAAATTTTCTTGTTGTTAATGCAAAGAATAATACTTTACGGAATAAAGAACGCCCGCATCTTGACGACGCCTAGGAAGGGTTTATCAAAAACTTTTATTTCTTTTTTTTTATTTATTCACACAGATGACTACTTATTCTACTCTCTTCAACTTGTCTTTCCTCTTCCCACTGAACCCTGGAGCCGACAAGCTCCATCACATGACAATCCCCTTTATTGCACTTCGAGTATAAACACCCGCATCATACATTATTTACTAAGTTTAATAGAAAAATAGTTAATTTAATGTATAACGTGACTAAAACTATAAAGTAATATAAGATTTAATTTTCAATGACACTGAAAGTTCAGGTTAAGTTTACAATAAGGAAAGTAAAAATTAATCTTAGAGAATACTCTAAACCGTTTATTGGATTTACGTGTATACTTGTACAGTATACGTTAACAAAATACGTAAACGTAAATAGTTTTTGCAATAAGTAAAAATATATTTATATATATATTTATATATAAAAAAACACTGTGTCGATTATAAAGGTTGACGAACAAATATTGTACATAATTTGTACGAAATAATAAGAGCTAAAATAGGTGCAGGATTTATCTTTGGTGCCTATATTAGTATATTCGGCGCGTATATTCTAACTATGGACCAAGCTTTAACATTTAAATTGTATACTGCTCATCTTCTGGCAGTTGATTTTTACACTTCCTGCTTCTACAGACTTCTGTACTAATATCCTTAGCACATCTGTTTTATCTACGCGCCAACCTCTTGCATTGGCATTTCGAGTAGCTCGACCTCTGTCGATCGCTACACGAGCATGTTGCCTCTCATTATGTTAAATTTGAGTATATTTTAGTTATTAATTGTTGTTATTTATATGCTTTCTTTCTCTTATTGCAGTATTTTATTTTGCCAAGCCCTTTACTTTATTCGTGTCCTTTAAACCACTGGCTCTTTCTTTCTTCGCGACATGCTTTTGCGTATTCGCAGGCGCAAAATCTTCATAAATTCATGCCCTGTGAAATCTGCATTCGCGTTTCAGCAGGTTGTAAAACCTTCATAATGTCGTCCCCTGTGGACTTTTTTCTCCCGGACGTCGCCAAATTCCTAAAACCCTAACCCATCTTATCAGGTGCTTTACGTGAGGGAGCCTTATATTTACACTGTTTTCAACTTTATTAATTTTGCATCAAACCGTCCGCTCCTATGTCGTTAATTTACAAAACAATACATCCGTAACACCAATGGGAAAAAAACAATTTTTAAATTAATTAACTGTAATAAAAAACTAAATAGTATGAATTCTAAAAACACAAAAATATATTACATAGGATTATGTTTTAATAAATTTTTCACATCTAGTGATACTGAATTAGCTTTATAAACCGAAAATTGATTTTTTTAATCAATTCAAGCGTGAGTATGGTAATTTTAGTCCGATCAGACTTTTAATATGCATTCATTGGTAATGTGTAATCTACTCCACTGACTCTATCTACCATACATCACCTGGATATTCTTCCAGATAAAAAAAGATATTAATTATATTATTATACACTGAACCGAACAATTAACTTTATGCTAAATTTTCAACTTTATGCTTCAATATATATTTTGATTTGTTTAAAACATTAATAGACAAAAAATTAGTACGTTAAGAAATAAAGTATTAAAAACTTTTTTTTATAGTTATTTAATTCTTAAATTAAAAATTTGATTTTGTCTCGACTTATGATAATAAATAATTATAATATATGTACCGTGAAAAGGGGTTATCTTGCTTCCTTGAAACGATATGGGATTCTTTAAAAATCTTATATAAATACATGTATGTAAATACAGTCATTATAGTATTTCAAATACACTATATATATATGAAATCCTGTCATTCACATAAGACTTTCAGTTATATATTTTAAAATGACTAGAAAATAAATATTACAACATAGATTTGCAACTCAAAATGCTTTTGTGACTGTTTATAAGAAAAAAATGTTAACAATTGAATTTAAAACAAATCGTTTATAGACTTAGAAACATAGTGACATTTAGAAATATAGTTTTTTTACAGAAATATACTAAGCTGTTAATAAATATTAATTAAAATAATTTTTTTTTTCATATATAGCTGAACATTATAATTAATTACTTTTTAATGTTAATTATGAAACAGATATCTGATTTTTTTAAATAATAAATACGAAAATTTCGTAATAAATCTTTTACATTCAATTAAAACTTTTCAAAACTTGTAACATTAGCTATACAGTAAAATTTTAAAGGCATTGTGTACTTCAATAGTGAAGTTACTGGCATCTTATTGTGTAAAATTATTAAAATAATATTAATTAGATTGTGTATTATAGATGCTACAGGTACAATTAATATTACCCGAAAGCCTAAAAAATCAATGTGATTACTTTATTTATCTAAGAAAATATTATATAAAAGAAAGTAAAGTTATATATCGTAAATGAAAATAATTAAATTTTTTTTTTTGAATTAAAACCAAAAATAAATATCATTAAAATCTTTATTATTCTAATATTCTATAGTATCATTTAGAGTATAGCATATTCTATAGTATCTATAGTATATTATATATCGTACAATTTATAAGTAATTTTATTAATTTTTATAAATAAAATATAAATAAAATATAATTATAAATAAAAGTAAACTGCAATTCTCGCTAAAATTTTTTACGTTTAAATTTCGTTATATTTTTTCTATAATTCCTTAAACTTCCAAAATTAAAAAAAATGTGGTATTTTTTAATACATAAAATGTGGTTTTTAGTAATACATAATTCTTATTTAATAATATTTTACGTAATATTAAAAAAAATTAGTATATGCTACATAGTTAAATAAAAAATTATCCATAATAATATTATTTATTTGAAATTTAATGTGCCTTAAATTTTTATACACAATGCGATTTTTATATATTCAAAAAACGTAAATTTTTAGAAGTCTTTCTTCTAATTATTTAAAGAATCATTTGAAATACTAGTGAAATCATAGTAGATTATCATATAGATAAGTATTTATAATTAAACAATATAAATAAAAAATATGTATAATAGATGAGATATCACGAATCCGTTCTATTGAACTTCAATTTTATTATAAAAGATTACAAATAATTTACTAATCTCCTAATTATTAAAATATCTCTTCAATCGATGGATATTCCGAAATTAAAGTTTATTAAAATTGTAATCATGTAAATGGATTTCGCTTATATAATCACCTAAACAAAATAATACGTTTTTGCTACTTATAATATTTATTTTTGTCATAAATAATAGGCGTTTTTACATATTATTGTTAAAGTAAGAAGTGACAATAATCTTTTTTTATGAAAGAAAGACTTTTAAATGTTTTTATTGCATAGTGTATAACTTACTTCTATCTAATATTCAATTAAATTTGAATAATATTATTTTATCTCGAAATATTAGAAATATTAGAAAAAAGCTTATGTTAAATGGACAAATAGAAAAGACAAATTTTATAAAAAAAATACAGGACAATATGTAAAGAAATATTGTTTTTATTGGAATAACTTTTGAATATCTATATAAAACTTATATATAAAATTTTTTTATAAATATTTTCTGAAACTTTTTATCAATGTTGAAAATTTATTTTATTCACTATTCTAGAGAAATAGTGATTCCGGCAGGTCGTCAAGGTATACTTGTACTGAAAATTTAAAAATAGTTTATTCTTTTTTCCTGCCTTCCATTAGCCTCTAGCAATATTGCGCAGTTAGTCCAACTTTACGTACTGGTCCAGTTTCTGCCAATTTACACTATATACATGCCTACGGTATATTGTTACTCTAAGAATTTTAACATGTTGTTTCATGCGACTGTGCTTTTGTACTCATTTACTTTTCGACGTTTCATCAAACTTTGAAATGAGTAACAAATTATAATATTACAAAGTAAGTGTCTTTTACTGTGCCATACGACTTAACACAATAACTTGTTTATTGATGGATCTTCTGAAAGGTGATTCGATTCTTAATTTCAAATACCCTGCCTTATATGTATACATTATACACTATAAATATGACTATACCATTAGATGCGCTAATGCAGTCTACCCTTAAAGTAAATAAAAAACATAAAATACTTTTTTTTGATGAATTTTGAAATTTAAAGCTTCGCTGTTAATAATAGATTGAATATACTTGTAGAAAGGTTACATAATGAGTAACGAACAGTTAATTTTTAAGAAAAAAAATATATATATTATAAACTACAGCATATTATAAAATAGAAATTTACTTTATTTATAATTAGTATTTAAATTTAGTATTTATAAAAATATACCTTTTTAAGATAATTATCTCGAAAATTTGTTTCCAGAATATTTATTTGAAAATTCAAAATTGAATTATAATTATAATTTTTATCAAATTAAAGTACATATATTAAAAAGATAATTATTACAGTTTACAGTACTATGCATATGTTATGGATAATTATCAATAATCTATTTTAATACTAATAACGAAGGAAATTTTATACTTAATAACTGTATTCATTTGTTTTAAATTATATTTACATTATTCTTTTACATTTAAATTAATTGCAATTATATAAATTTAAGTCTATAGTAAATACTTAATTAATACTTAAATACTTATTACTACAAATAAAAAAATATATATGATACATATATAATTGTTTGCAGAGTCTTATTCGAATCTTAATCAAAATTATTAATATAGAATTAAAATATCCTACCATATGTATAATATGCAAAAATTAAATAAAAAAAGTAAGTAACTTCTTGTATTTTAAACATGATAAGTAATATTATATTTTACTAGTTATTGGGCTCATGAAATAGCCTTGATTAAGAAATACCCATTTTTGAATAAAATGATTATAATAAATTCAAAAATAGCAATAAACAAACAAAAAGGATAAAATTATATGCGATATATTTTAAGTTGACATTTTGTACTGTGAACAATTTTCAAGGTGCTTTAAATTACTAGGTAACGAGCGTTACTCTTCCCGCGATGCCCCTCCTCCCCGTTATGGCATATTTGCAAATTAATATACCGAATATTTCGACAATCCGGTTAGCGACGGGTGAAATGGCTGAGTTGCCTAATATGTCGCAGTGATAAAACCAACAAATTCACAGTAACGGTCGTACGGGTGGGTGGTAGGAAAGGAGGGCAAATCTTGCGGACCGAGGGGCGCGAGTACGCCTGGCCGCGTCACCAGCTGCGTGCCAACAAGGGAGTAAGTACACTCGCCGGCGATACCGAGGCCTAGCCAAGGCCGAAGCCGCGTCGCGCTAGCGTAAATACGTATTTTTTTATTTTTTATTTCTCTCTTCTTTTCCCTTAATTTTTTTTAATTCTTCCACGCACCGCGATTGATTTAATTTGTTTACGACGTTTATTTTGAGCGTTCCTTCGCCTTCGGATCGCGAGCAGCCGAACAACGAAATTAGCTGTCTACAAGGCCATAAGAAGGCTGCCTTCCCTCTGCCTCACCGCGCGCGACCATTAACCGAGCTAACGAGCGATTGTCCGAAAAGGATTATATTATCCAGAGCTTGCGGTCGATTGGTATTATTTACATTCGTATCAATTTATTTTTTTATTTCATTCCTTTGACCGACTCCTCGTCCTCAGCGGAGATGAGATGAAAAATACTTAAATCAAAACTCCGAAACCAAAACGGGATCGTTAAAATTTGATATCTCGTTATTATTATTACTGTTTTTATTATTATTTTATTTGTATATTAAGTTTTTTAGAGCCAAAATAAATGGCGCTGACGACCGGACGCTTCATATTTAAAACTAATTATTTTTTTGTTTCTTTTATTTATATTACGCCACCTCGTCCTTCTATCCTCGCCCCGCAACGCCAAATCCTATCGAACCCTGAAAACGGCGAGCTCCATCCAAGCACTCCTTCCCCTTCCTGCACCGTAGTTTGAGACACTCGCGTCACAACTATCTTTATTTTATTACTTAAATCGAGTGCATAATGAGTATTTTAATGATGACTTAAACGATGTTTAATATGCTTCATACCACAAATCTTTTTAATGATAACTTCATTTTTAGAATTGTCCTTTTCTTTATCTAGTACACGAATAAATTATTAATAAAATGGTAAGTATTTTTAATTACTATCTAAATAAATAAAAAAAACAATGTTAAATAAAAAGCATTTTTATTATTAGTTAATTTTTAAATACAAATTCTATATTTAGTAAAAATTACGTGTCATATTGATACATAAATATTAAGGAATGAAATTTTTTTTACGATAATACATCTAAATTTTTAAAAATACTTTTATTTTTCTATACTTAATTATGTTTTTTTTTTTTTAATTGAATTGTAATATAATTACATATCTCATTGTTGTTTCTTACTCTAATACTACATCAACTCTTAGTAAACTGAAATATATAATAGTCATTCTCAGACTATAAATGTCGCTTTTAAATAAATTTATTACAGCAACATAATTTATAGGCATATATTTCTAAGTGTAAATATATATATATGTATATGTAAAGATGCATTAAATCTGCTCTGTTAACTATGTTTGTCATGATTTGAAAATTATTACACAGCTTGAATATTAAAGGTCATGAATACCACACTGTTTCAACTGCTTCTTGCTTTTAAAAATAAAAAAAAATTAATAAATGGTCAAGTTACTGAATATATTTCAAAATTTATTTATTTTTTTACTCATTGATATTATTATAATAATAGCAAGTTATGAATATACTCATTACGATTATAATTTTTCTAATGATCTTCGGATAAAATTGGTTTGCCCTATAATGAAAACTGTGGCTTTTTTATATAAATGGACGAAAGCCACAGACGAAAAAGGAATCACGTCTGGAAAATCCATTGAAAATCATGGATAACATTACCCAAGTACCCTCAATGTATTTACCTTCCCTTTTATGGGTGGTCACGGTTTGCAATCAACAAGAAAGGAACAGAATTAGGGACTTATCTTGGGTTTTCATCGGACGGGTTTCAGTGCTTAGTCCTTCAGGAACTGCGCTCAACTCGTTAAGATCAACTCTTGAGTACAGAACATGCATGAACTTAGATATAGGAAACGGAAGCTAGAAACCAAAGACATAAACTTGGATGTAATCTACGACTTTTAAGCTGTAGTGCTTGACGAACGACTTTGTGCTTTTAACATTGAACTAAGTATCTTTGTACGAAGAGACGCCATGATTTAACAATATTACACAAACGAGGTAAAATAGATGATATATCTACTTCTTCAATATTCAGAAATAATTAAAAGGCTGCAACACAATGGAAGAAAACTTCAATATAATTTAATATTGTTATAACTTTTTTAAGTGCACTTATCAATGCGTAATAAGATTAAATCAATGAGATTATTTGCCTTGTCAATAAAAAGAATTTCAATTATAATGACAATTTACTTATTACATCAATAATTTTTTAAATAATTAATTGAAACTTAATTAATAATTTGTATTTTTATAAAAATTTAATACATTGGATATTGTCTAAATTGATTTATTTAATCTTTACAGTATCACATTACATTCAAATGCTAAGTGGGTATTTTACACGAACATAATTGAGCAATTAAAATCAGCTAATCAAATACTAATTTTTAATTCATGTATGAATAATTATGCTATTACGTCTGCAAAACATCAAAATTGATTGGTTTAATTTTGACTCTCTTGACCTCCAACTTGATACATAGTGCATTCGAAGCATATATAGAAATCGATTCGATTTTTTTTTTAAATTCCTTTTTAGCTTTAATTTGAAAGTTCTCGAAATTACAGAACTTATTGAGTATTTTTTACGTTTCTCTTAAACATTTATCAACATTTAAACACAGTGGGTGTTGGAATTAGTTACTCAAGCGAACTTAGTATATACCCTGGTTCTACAACTGAGATTCATGAGTAACAATCAATATGTATTACCATGTATTTCATCACTTTATTATCGGGAGTAATACTATTAGTTTACGTAAATATATTTCTCTACATTACATTGTGTGTCCATTAAATTAAATTAAAATCGTAAGTGTTTTACAATCTCCTTTATCGAAATCTTATTAGGAAAATTACGCTTTTATATCAATTTTATAAATTTTAAAATAAGTAAATTAAATTATCATTGATACGATAACTGAATATAGTTAAAAATTATGTTTGAAAGCAATTTTTTTTATATTTTTAATTGTGTTTTTAATATTTACAATAATTAAAATATTAATAAATACAACAATTGTGTTAATTTAAATTATAATAAAAAAAATCCAAGTCTTAAAAAAAATTAAAAAGTTTGCCTAAAAATATTTGATGTCTAATAATTTTATATTTACTATTACTGTATCGATGATAATTCGTGAAACATAATATTAGTAAAGAATTTAAAAAAATACATAAGTTTTTCAAATAGTTAATGCAATAAAAAACCATTGCAGTCAAAATAAAAATAAAATATCTATTTTACGTATTTAGAGAATAAGGAAACATTCGCATTCGAATTCTAAAAACATATTTTAATAATAATGTTTTTTAAGATTCTAAAAAACTTTAACAATACGAAAAATTAGTTATAAATTCATAAACTAAGTTTATTTTATCCTTTGATAATGAATAATTAAATAATTGATCAAACTGATGTTTTAAATTGAGATCTTTTACAATCTTACCTTTTTTATCTAAGCAATTTTTTATACTTTTTGAAATTAATGTTTATCCAACTAGGACGCAATATATACTGCAAATTTTTTTTATCTATTTTTTTTTACTTATTTGTAACGAAAATTTCAATAATCGTTTAAAGTGACCTATTATATTAATGTCTGAGTTAAGACATCATATCTCTTCACGATGAAATTATGTATTAATTATTATTGTTCATGTCAATCTACATTAAGTTAAGCAAATGTTACTATGAAATATGTGTATATATTTGTTTTCTATGACTCTCTTACAGAAGACCTCACTCTACATCGACTCCTTGTCTGCATTTAAATGCGTTTTTTTATCATAAGTCTCCTCTGTCTATTGGATATCGGCTATATGTAATAAAAAGTAAGAAATTCAGGATAGAGCAACGAGTTAAATTATACGTTTATAGTTGGTTTCTCTCGCTTAAATGGAATTATACGTAGTTTGGATAACGTAGGTATAAACAAATTCTATCAAATTTAAATAATTTCTAAATTAAAACTATATTATTTTACTATAATTTATATGCAGTACAATTGATCAATTTTTAAACTTTTCATATATAATAAAGGGAAGATAAAAATTATAATCTGTTTTATTTACATAAAAAATAAACATTAATGAAGAATAAAATTCTTAATCAAATGCTGATTTGACTTTTTTAAATTTATGTGTGTGTGTGTATATATATATATATATATATATATTTATACGCTTAAAATGTAATTAAATAATAGAGTTTACTAACTAATTATATTTTCAATATAATACAGTTTGCAATTTATTTTACTGTTATTTATCATTATTACAGTTTTACTTAAGAACATAGAAATAAAATTTATTTTTATAAATGCAAACACAGTTTCATATACACATAGAGACAAAAAAATATATTTAAAGACTTATGTGACTAAATATAATAAAGTATTTCTATAAATTTATGTTCAATTATTAAACAATTTAAACTTCATCGATCTTTTTATCCTATGTTTTATGTTGAAAATCTGTTAAATTCGGTACTTTCAAGATTGTAGAAATTAATTAACCTTATACGAAACTTCATATTGCCTAGGTTTAATAAGAAACATATATAAGTCGGAAAAAATCAAATATAGTGTTCTGGAAAAGTCGTAATAGCTACTTGAAATCATAGAATGTATTTTTAAGCAACAGTTTCTGTAACATTTAATGATTTGCAATACATGACAACTATCAAATTTTGTTATTGATTTAAAAATTCAATCATATACTAATTTAATTATTACAAAAGTTGCAGAAAATATTTTTTTTATTATTAATTATGATCGATTAGAATAAATATAATTTAATTATGGTATATTGTTTATAGATTTGTTATAATAATTAATTTTAATCTTGAAATTCAAAATTTAAGGCCATTCAACTTTTCAAATTTTTCTAAAAGATTGTTTTATTACAATATCTTCTAAACTACTACAGTGTAAGCATTTATATATACGTACACTTTTTACTGTGTATATATAATATGTGGTAAAAATATGAAAATGATCATAGGTAAGAGTCATAAAAAAAAGAAGACTGTAGAAGAAGCAGCAGCCTTTTTTAGTCTGAAGATGCCTCTAATTTTCCCGTTGAATGCTTATTCGACCGAATTACGAGTCTAAGTGCCTTATTCAAGAAGTCTTCAGATTGTAATCAGGTACTAACGCGATCATTTATGAATATCATTACGTATTATGAATTATAAATAAGATACAAATGTATTTAAAACTTATGCATATTTTTTTACAAAAAGTACATATACATGTGTATGTATGTGTGATTGATTAGCTCATTTATATTTTTAAAGATTCTGTTTATGTAATATATTAATTACAAAATTAATAATTAAAAATAAGCAATGCTGGTTTGAAAAATACTATATGCTAATAAACTTATATTATTTAATTTCAGAATTTCCTTAAAAGCAGTTTAAACACAGTTTATAAGAATATGTGTATATAAATGTATTTTCAAGATGAACGTAGAATGTTCAAATTATTTTATAAGGTATCTGATTAGACGGATAGGGTTTAATTTTGCATATTATCAATAAAAACTATTTATATTTATTAATTGATACATTCCTAATGAAATACTTAATGACAAATTTTTTTTATTTACTAATATCTAATTATTATTACTTTTTTATCCATGGTTTTTACTATTTGCAATTTAAATAATACATTAAAGCATTTTTATTACAATATTAATACTACTCTAGATGTGTAATTTTAATAGAATTTAATATTTAATTACTTTAAGACCTACTTTTAATCATTTTATATTACTAGAGAAAATAATTATAAAAGTATCACATAACATAAGAGCATTTTTATAGTGCGGTATTTGATAGTGTATAATTTCATTAATATTTAATATTTTGGATTTGAAAAATGAATTAACTTTAATAATTGAAATAGTGTTTCTAAATTTTTCTCTTTACGGAAAGATCTTATTAAATATTCTATTTTCAATACTCAATGTCGTTTTTATGAATTAAGTTTCTATGTTCTTATATACGAGATACACTTAAATGCGACGAATTATTTTCAGTTTAAAAAAAATCAAAGATAAATTAAATGAGGTTTTTAGGTATTACTTTTAAAAAAATGAAATAAAAAATTGTATTCAAAAAGTTAGTAAAACAAATTGGGAGGGAAAGACAGGCATAATCAGTGGTAATTGTATCAGTACCAATTACACCGGTATGATTAAGTGTACAGATCTTACAAAGTATGAGATGAACAAGACGTGGAATTCATTCCGGCGCTATGTTAATTGCAATGACGGAGATTATAATTGCGAACGTACAGATAGAGAAGCTCAGTTTTGACTTTCGTTTTGAGCCAAAGCGATGGGTCGTTTTTCTTCATTTGAATGTAGAAATGTAGGACTCGGTTCGTGGGAATACAGATGCAACGCATAGAATCCTAGAATATAAATGATTATTGCACTTCGCACCACAAATGTTTGTTTTATTTTCATTTGTTTTGCGTTTGTGCCATGAAGATTGACTACTACCTTACGTGCAAACAAATTCCTTTGTACTTTCCGTATTGAACGAGCGACTACTGTTGCACAGCATAAAAATTCGTGTAAAAATGTCTACTATAATTATCAACTTGGAATTTTATAGTATTTTAAGTCGGCGTAATTTTTAGTAGGTGGAGTTGAAATATTACGTTTAAAACGTTTAGCTAATAGAGAGTAAATAACATTTCATTTTTAATTTGATGACATTCTTATTTTATACTATAATAAGAAGTTATTTATAAATGTAATTGATTAATTTAAGAAATTTAATGGATAGATTGTATTTCTTAACTAAAGCCAAATGATACCGAATTCAAGTTTTGAATTTCAATTTAATTACATTTGTTTAATAAAAGGTTTTAATGATCCATACATTCATCTGATTATTTTGATAAGTTTTGTAAAATAAATTTGTTATATAAAAAAAAATGCTACACTTTAATTAATGATAAGAAATGAAAAATTAATATTACTATAATAAATATTTGATTTTGTTTCAGGTGAGTTTATAAGAACTAGTCCAGTCGCTAGTACGTAAGTAATAACTTTTGTATTTGATATACTATCTTATATTTATTTATATTCTATTAAAATTAAGTTTTTAAATAACATATTCTTTAATATTTTTTTAATATTATAGCATTTATTAATTTAAAATATAATAATAATCTTGAAAAACAATATAAAAAATTTATCTTTTTTGGCAAGTTCTTGGCTTAGCGTGACTGAAAGAGATTTTGATACATTTGAAATTAATATGGTTCAATGGAAGCATCCAATACATACGTAGTCTATAACTGCTATCCTCTTAAATTTAGCCCACACTAAATAGGTTAATGCTAACAAAAATGATAATAAAAAAGAAGATCCCATCCACGGTTTCAACGTACATTCATTCGTTGCATAAATTGTTCTGCTTTTGGAGAAATACGCAGTCTCACATAAAGTCACTTGTAAAACAAATATAGACTCAGCTACGCGATTATAGATGAAATTTCGAATTGGAAAACGGAGTCGGATTATGTAGGAAAACCTAGTGAAAGTAAATTAGAGAAGCACTCGGTCACGCTTATCGCTACGAGTGAGTCGGAAAAATCAGGGACCCGTCGATAGCGCATCCAAGTCCAAGTGAAGTGGAGCTTTCAAATGAATGTGCGGTGGAATAATGCAAGTCATTCGCTCTAGCAAAACTCATCTCGTGCACCTTCGCTAAGCTTATCATCGCACGACAAGATTGGTTTATCTTACTGGAACTTTCAGCCGTGTGGATAGATATCCTTGAGGAAAAGGGATGGATGAATGACCAAGTTATACTGGATTGTCGCTGTAAAGTTTAAAATCTGGTTTGCGGAAGTGAAAAAATACTTCTATCAGGATTGGCACACACTGAATTTTCACCGAATATCAATTTTTGATATAAAGATTCGATGACGTGCAATTGGATTGACTTGTCTTTCACATTGAGGGATTTTTTGTAAAAAGATGTGAATTCATACGCACTCTAGAGTATTCAAATGGCTTATCTCATTCTAAATTCTATAAAATAACTATACGATACATAAAGCTTTTATTTCAAAATAAAAGCGAAACTGGCTTAAAACCTTATCCATGTGATTTATACTTAGACATTTTTTCTTATATTTTTGACTCGCATCTTTGAAATTTAAGATTTTCAAACAAAACACATGTTAAAGGATATTTTTTTTTAATCTTCGGTATAAGATTCAAATTAATGATAACCTTTAATTTTTATTTAATAGTAATTCAAGTGGTAAATTTTATTAATTTATTATGATTGCAAGCATCGCATGTAATTAACATTTAAAGAATATGATAACAAATTTTTTCAAATTTTAAGAACTATATAGTCTGATATATTCAGTTAAGAGTATATTTTGGATGAATTTATTTTAAAAATAAATAAATATATATATATATATATACATCATTTTTATTAATTCTATTATTAAAAAATTTCGAAACAATAATAAAAGTTAAAAATTAATTAATTAATCTTTAAAAAGTGAATAAACTTATTTATGCAGTTACGCATTTATCACTTCGTGAATTTTAGAAAAAATGCTGAATTGTTCAGAAATGGAGTTTTAACAAGTTCCATAAAGAGATATCCCCGTTATATGTTTAATAGAACCCTCGACAAATTTTCTGCTCCCAAACTGCCACAGCACAATATAATTCGGCAATCAAAACTTCATCCATCTATAAAGAAAAAACATAAAAAGAAACGGAGAAATTGAGAATGGTTATTGTTGTCGGTTCTCCAAGCTTGAAGTACTTCACCTTTAACTACATATTATTCTTCTGTCTATTTTAATACTAAGTAAAAACTTTGTGGTCCTACGAATTCGATCACTAACTCTTTAATACTAAGGTGTCAGATGATGATAAAATTATCGCTATGATGAATTTTATTGAACAGATACAGCTATCTTAGTAAAACAAAAATATAAATATTATAATAATAAATATTTATGAGATATCTGGAAGATTCACGAAAGTAAGCTAAATTTCATAATAATAAAAAAACAGAAAAAATATGGAACTCTTTTATAAATTGCTGTTTGCAATAATAATCAGCTGAATCGACCCACATTAAAATTTTTATTTAACAAAGTAACGTCGAAGCAATTGAAAAATCAATATTAGTTACTGAAATTCAATATGGCTTAAAGAACTTATAACAAAATGCATCACAAACTTTTTCACTGTATATATAGTTCCCAGAAATATGTGATTCTGAATAACTTATATCTTTGCCTTGAAGACTGCCAAGCAGAAATTTCAAAGGACCACGATACATTAAAAAAAGAACTAATTGACTATTAATTATTCTTTGAAAAAAAATCTTTCAATCTTATGTAAGACTGCTATAAAATCTATAAATTGTTACTATAATAGAGCTACAGATGTATCTTTTAATTAATCAAAAATTACAAATTCTGTGTTTAGTAAAAATAAAATCATATCTCCTTTTTTAATCAACAGTATTTCATAGACGATATGCAAAATTGTACATTAAATCTCTAAAATTTATAATCAAAAGACAATGTCTGCAATAAATATTATAAATATATCTATTAAATTATAGAACCCAATAACTAGAAGAATATAAGAAAAACATATTGTTTACATTGAATTTAAAATAACCAGGAAATCATTAAATTAAAAAAAAACCTATTTGCTTTCTATAGACAGATGTATGAGTTTCTGTCTCTTGAATTGGATCTTTGAAAACTTTTATTAATATTGCTAAATATTATTTTTACAATTTAAATAACATAAATATTTTTAAAATTTCAGAGTATAAACATAATTAATTTGATATAATATATTAAATATGATTTATTTATTAAATTTTTAATATATATATTTATTTAAATATTATTCCTCAAACATATAAATATTTACAGCATTTAAATCTAATTGTTATAATTTTTTTAAAAAATTCTCATACTTTTACCAAAAAAATTTTTGATTAAATTTCTAATTTTTGAAAAAAATTCTACTAATACTATGCATAGAATTAACTTGGTACTACATTTTCCATGATGAGGTATTTGTAGTAATACCGTAGTAATACCCTGCGTATTTGCCTATTTTATTATCAAAAATTTATAAAATAATTACAGTATGTTGCTCAGAATGTAATCTCAACGTAATCATAAGATACTTTTTTGCATACTATTAAATTAATTAAAATGTTTAATATAAATTAGATAATTCAAAATTATAAATATCGAAATAAGCTTTATTAAAAACTATCACAATTTATACGCAGTTTTGTATAATTAATATATTTTTTCTTTCTATTGTTTTTAAAATATTTAATTTTTTATATAATTCATAATAGAGAGAAAACTTAAATGTAATTATTACTTAAATTCTGTGAATTTCATATTTTTTGTCATTATTCTTTCATTTGGTAGCTGCTTTTATCGATTAAACTAAATAAGATATTGTTTGAATAGGTGACATCTTAAAAATAATTGAATTAGAATAAACTAATTTTTACATTTTTTAATTTAATTCTATATAATTTAATGAGTTTTTGATCATATTCGCTTTGTAATAAAAAGATCTAATATGAAACCTGATTATTTTATAAAACATTCTATATGTAAAATATTTGAGGATCATAGTGTAAATGCTCCAAAACTTATATTCGTGAATATGACGCCAGAAAGGTTGGGTCCTTAATAGATGTACCTTTTATACGATAAGACATCTACATAATATTGTTTAAGTTCGTTATACGATCTTGAAAGTCATAAAATATTTTAAAAAAACATTTAAAAAAATGCATAATGTAATAAAACTTACTGTATTACGTTCATAAATTAATTATGAATAAAAAAATCGGAATTCTATTACAGACATGATGTCATATCTATAATTACAAATATGCTGTAGAATTAATATTTTGTTATTAAATTCTGATACTAGATTATAAATTATGAGAAATTTCTCATATATAAATAACAATTACAATTACATCAGGCTTTTCTTACAGCATATTCATTGTAATTGCTTAAAATTGTATATAAACATTTGGAAGTGTATAGTTTCAGAAATGATCTCATTTGATTAAAAAATTAAATAATAAAGAAATTATGCAGATTATTTTATTAATTAACTTATTTAATTATTAATTAAATATTTAACTAATTAATGTGATAATAAAAAAAATAATAATAATAAATAATTAACTTATTTAATAATTTAATTATTAATATTAGCTTTAAAAAATTCCTTCTCATAAGATAATGTTGTACTATATTTAGTTATATAACTTAATATTTAAGATTTTAAAAAACTCAAATTTGAACAATATCATAAAATATTATGAAATAATCAATAGAGTATTCCTAATTATAAACTTTAAAGTTGTTTTAATAAAAAGTTTCTTTTTTTCTCGAGCTTACTTCAACAAATATATTTTCAATTACATGGAATGTACTCAATTTCTAAGAAATATATAAATTGTATAAGAATCATGTATAAAAGTTGTATAAAAATTACTTTTTTTTTCGCTTTGTTAATAAATCATTTAAAAATTATGTTCTAAATGCTACATTTTTAATAAAGTCTATAGTACATACTTGACATTTTAAAAAAAGACAAAGCATTAAAAATAAAATAAAGCGAAAATTGTCTTTTGATACTTAAGTCTTCTCACCGTTTATATCCATTATTATTTTTTCAACGTATTGAATTTAACTCAATACTTTAATTGCAAAATACAATAGCGACAATGTATGATATAGTTTTATATAAATGCGTTTATAAGTTAAATAGCTTCGGTATGAAAAATAGTTTATGCACATTAAATAATAGATTAAGAATAATGAGAATTATGAATATAAAAATTGTTTATTATAAATATTAAATTAACATCAATCTTATTATTAAACTTAATAAATGTTTATTTTTCTATATTTTATAAAATAAAAAATCAACACATAAAATAATTAATAATCATCGTAATTTTTTATTAAAAATCGGAAAACATTATTAGCATTCTAAGTCAAATTTATCAACTTTTATTTTTTTTAATTACATGCGAATTTATTAATCCAAATATAGAATAGTAATTGAGTGTATAAAAATAAATATTATTAACTATTTCTATCAATCAAGCAAAGGTTATAAGTACAAAGTGAAAAAATCTTAATCATTAATAAATTTATTTTATGATTTATATTAAAACAGAATAATATCTTAATATTAATACATAAATATTTATACAACTTCGTTTACAATCAGCATTAAAGTTAAAATACATTTTATTAGAAACATTAACGTTAGTATGAGTTTTGTTTTCTTATTTCTAGTATGCTATATTATTGTTTGGCCATTTAATCTGATTTTTCAAGTAAAATCAAACTTATAAATTCAATATATGTCTCAAAATACTTTAAAAATTTTAAATATATATAAATAAATATATATAAATATAGTAGAAACACTTAATCAATACATTTTTTCGTATTAGATTCCCTTATTTATTAAAAAAAATATGATTTAACTTTAAAGCATGTAGTTAAATATTTTTTAAGTAATTACATATATACTAAAAAATTCTGTTTTTTATCATTTTTAAGTAAATTACAAATTGTATCCAAATCGATTTCATTGTATTTTATGTATTGGTATAATAATGTTTGTTTTTTTAAATATTGAATAACAATTTAAATATTTTTTATCAAATATTGATAATAACAAAATTGGTTTAATATTTTTGTTAATTCATTTGCAAAACATTTTTCGGCTTTTAATAATTATTTTAAATTGACAACAATTAAAAAATTTATAGCTACTGTTAAGCGTAGATTTACATTTCTAATTCTTAACTTGTAAGCCTTAACTATTACGGCAATGTACATAAAAAGTTTTAGCTACTAATAGCTTGACTTGTTAAAGTAGTTGAAGCATAGATTTGTGGTAAATTGCTTATCGATTTCATTTTAGTTTGAGATTTAATGCATACCCGTAAAGTCATATTTATCATATTTTCTTGCAATGTATAGAAAAAATTTTTTAAATTATTGGCAATCGAAATAAATATGTAATTTTAATATAGCTAATTACAAGTCATACAATAACATTGATTTTATTAGTTAAATTGTATATACCAATTTTTTGAGTAGATGAATTTATGTTGTTATTATTATCTTAATGAGATAAATTGTATTTTAAATATTAATATAATTGATATTTTTAGTTAAGGTTAAATAGCAAAGGTAAATTTCACCGTTTAAATTATGATATTAAAATTAAAAACAAATTTACGTACTTTCGAGGTCTGTTTAGTGTTTCATTTAAAAAGATTCAATTTAAAGTCAATTTTAAAGATTGTAACTTAAACTTTTTTTACCAGTATATGAATTTATAGTAAAAAATTTTTTTGCAGCTTAAAATTGGAGTTACGTTTGGACAATTATATTAAGGTTAATTTTACAAAAATTCAATCTATCAATTATTAAGTATATATGTTTATGTATTTAATATTTTATTATATTAAATTTTTTTATTTATATTTTGATTAGATAATTTTTAAAATAATTTTTTTTTTTTATTATAAAATGGAGATTACTCATTTAACTTAGTGTTAATATTTCTTAGCGCTTATTGTATACTGAATAAGATTTGTGATTCATACTGTTGTTCAATTTCTATTTCAAGTTTGCATTATTTTCAAAACTATTTTAATCAAACTTTAAACGACGCACCATCCATTAAGATTCAAACATGCAAGTGGTTGAAAAGTTGATAAGTGATTACGTTGTACGCTATGCGTGATTCAAAAATTACTCCCTAGTGATGTTGTAATTTTGTATCTATAACATTTATCTTGAAAATTAATTCTATAGGTATTAGTATCATTAATTAAAATAATATAATTTATATTAACGTAGCACTGTCTTCTTCGAACACACAACAACTTGATTTAATTAAATTATATTTAAATAAATCTTACTTAATGTAAGAAGTATGCCACTATTAGATTCACTCAACAATTTAATAATTTATAATTTTTAAAATCAAAAATAAAAACAATGATTTTTTACTTTGATTAATAGTAAAATATAGATAATGTATCATAAATAAACATTTTTATATATAAATATTTAAAATTTAAATATAAATGAATTTTTTTTATATATTTATCATTGAAAAATGTTATAACTATTTATATTCTACTTAAAACAATTATTATATATTTAAAAAGTAAATTTTCACTATTTTTTTCATTGGATGCACTATAATGTATTTTGCAAATAACATTGCTACTCATAAACTATGATTTATATAGGTTGATAGTACCAACATTAATATTCTACACAAACATATTTTTAACAGTTAATAAATTTGTTATCGAAAGCTATATTTCACGAAACAAAAAACCGTTTTGATTTTTTATTTACATGTGACTGATGTATCTCTAAAAAAATTGATGGTTAAATTGAATACATTTTGATTATATGTGTAAAATATTTAAATACATCTGAAACATAAAAAAAGCTTTTACTGTTATAATGGTCGTGAATGGCTTATGTGTATGCAGCTTTACTTTGTTTAAGGATTATAAACTCTACTGATAAAAAAAATTAAAAAATTCCATTATCTTGCAAATATATTGAAAATAAAATTTATAAAAATTGTGACAAAAATTACCCAATTGAAATAATTCAACTAAGTAGCCAATGAATTTATTTTAGTTAATATTAATTTTACCGAGAGTGTTTATAATAGAATTAATATGGGACTCAATATTTAGAGATATTTTTTAAACGATTATTGTACACTAATAAAATGATATATCCATTATAAAAAAAATTATATTAAGAAATTGATAAATCAATATATTTACATATGTTAATAGTATTCGAATAAATGTAAAATTTTATGATAAAGCGCGATGTGATAATATTTTTTTTATTTATATGAACTGAATTATTTAAAAAGAATATTAGCTTTTTTAAGTTTTTTTAAAAGTATTTGTTTCTTAATAGCTAAAATAGAAAAACAAGCACTATTATACTAAATTTAAGAATGAAGCTAATCTGTTGTAATAATTTAATTGCGGCCATTACTTTTACCTCATCATAAACTTGAGGTTTTTTTCATAACACCTGCACAATAATTTTTTAATGTAATTAAATATTCTTTTACAATTATTTATTTTGCATGTCTTTATATAATAGAAGAATTTTATAATAAATTACGGTTTAGAGTAATTAAATATCTCAGTAATTATTGAACTAAAAATAAAAATATTAAATACTTAATTAATTCATTATTATAATTGAATTTCGTGGATTTTGAATTAAGTAATTTAAGTAGTTGTTTAGTCAGACATTCAAATACATGAACAATAATATAACAAAAATCATTATCTTCGCGCCTTTATCTTTTTTTACAATTAGTTATTAAATTTGATTAAAAATTATCAATTAATCATAATTACTTTTTGGCACATAAGTAATAATGTTTAAAATTTAAAATAGAATGAACTGTCTCTAATGTTGCAAATCTACATCTCCATTGTGTAATTTTATGTGATCGATTCTAAAGCTTATGATGTACCTTTTATCAAATTATAGTAACAAAAATTAGTTTTATTATAAATTAAGGTTTTCTTAATTTTTATTTCATGCTTTGATTCAATTTATCATGCTATAATATTATGAATCTTTTTTCACAATTCACATTTTTCACAATTTTTTATTCGGTAATTTAGTTTATATTTCTACTGCAGTTCACAAACATATTTATAATTTGAACTAATACAATTACAGTGAATTAAGTATTTATTTAATTTCTAGTAAGTGAATTCTCAGTCGTTTGTATGTATTTATAACACACTTTCAATGTTCAATAGTTTATAAAAATTGTAATTTATTGTCTATTTTATATAAATGTAGATATATATAATATATAAACCATTAATAAAATTAATTTTCAAAACAAAATTCTAAAATAAAATCTTTAAATCAATAAAGAGTAAATTTAGTTTGTGATTATTTTGTGTCATTTTTAAAATTTGTTTATATTTTTCAATAAATTATTTTTTAAAAATAATAATTGACTATAACTATATGTAGACAATATATATATATTTTGTTGCTGTTGATAATACATCGAATTACAATGAGTGTAAGAATTTTGTAACATCTGATCATTAAATTAGAAGATAATAAAAAGAAAAAAAATTGAGAGTACAGTAAAGCATAGTATGAATAATGTTTTGCTGTTGAAAAGCAGGAAAAACTCAATGCTGTCACACAGTGATACCGCATCGCCCTCGTTTTTTATACAATTTCACATATATCTTTACGTTCTTTCTATCTTTTACTAAAGCATACGAGTTACTGAAGCGAGCCACATGTGTACATTTTATCTTTACGGAAAATTGCCAGTTTTATATTTCCTCTATAGCTCGTGTATATTCTTTCCTATTCTTTCCTTAGTATGCTTTTTGTAATGTGCTTGTACGTTTTCTTTCTCTACTTGCATATATGCGCTTTATGATCAAAACTTATTTCAATTTCGAGTGCGAGAACAAGTTTTCCAAATGAACTCATTATATACATATGTGCAATAATTGATGTGTGATAACGATCGATGGTATAAAGAAGGTAAAACACTTTTTACTTAAGATGCGTCACTGGTTAGGTGAGGCTTGGGTTAAAAAATTGAAACTTCGGTACTGTGCGCACAACAATGTTGTCAAGCACTTGTCTCAAGGAGACTTTTTCCATACTGTGTTTCATAAAGTGCTATAAAATTAGTTTAGCGCTTTTTGGAATTTAGATTATTATATAATAATTAATAATTTTTTTTTAAATACTTAATCAAATACAATTTCATCCTTTATGCAATAAATTCACTAATCATCAACCAGAAACTTCCATAGCAGTATCTATGATTCTATAACTGATGGTCCCCTTGTATTCTCCCCTTATAAGTATTACTAAAAATGTAAACATATACATATAAAGCTACATTGTCTCTTCAATAAATCTTAATTTTAGCAGGTGTACATTTTTTAAAATAAATATCAAATTTTAACAATATAATATAAAAATATTTTAACTTTTAACTTTTAATATGTTTTGATATGAAAATAATATACGGAAGTTTATCAATATTTCTTTTTTCGTTGTGTATATTACAAAAATTAATTACCAAAGTTATATTTATGGAGATAGATAAGATTACATTTATATAGAGTTAAAAGAATATATATTTTTTCTATTATTATATCTAGTAACCTTAAATTATAAATAATATTAAGATGTACAAAAAATCATCATATTCAAAAGTTGATAAACGTACTAGAAATAAAAAAGTATTAATATAGTGATTTTTTTGACATTTTAAAGACATTTAAGTATTTAAGAGATTCAAAAATTTTTTATGATACATAAAACAAGCGTAAATGAAATATTGTGTGAGTAGTAGAAAAAAATTATTTTCGTTAATTACCTAGAGTACTGAAGTAGTATATGTACCTAAATGACTTTGTAAGTTTATAAATTTTTAAGAAATTATCTTCTTATTTAAATTTACATAAAATTTTATTAATATTTACAGACATAAAATTAATGAAAAATTTAAATATATCGATTCAAAAACTTATCATTTAATTTTCATTAATCATGTAAAGTGGTAGAAAAATGTTGCGTATATTTAATTGATAATTTTAGTTTTAAATTTTTCAAGAAATTTTTTTAATTTCGCACTTATTGGAGCATGAAAAATTTTATAAGCAAGTAGGGAATAGAAAGATGCAAGAAATTGTGAATTCATGAAAGGAAAGTACAAGAATTTATGGAATAAAGTTCGCTTAGATGTGAAGTCACGATGAAGTCTAAAACAGAAGGAGCAAAGAGAAAACAAGAAAAGCCCAAAGAAAGATAGAGATGAACAGCTGATAAACATTCTTATCGCACACTTGGTACCTTCGATCGATACTACTACTCCTTGGTCATGCGTCAGTACCATATTATTTGAAGCTCACTAGCGTACTGTAAAGTCGACATTTTATAAAGTTAACTAATAAAAATATACTACTTTATCGATTTGTGCGTAAAGTTCAATTTTGAAATTATTGTGATACGAAACACGTAAGCTTGTTTTAATTTTAGTAGCTATTATTATTTATTTACGTTGATGTGTTCTTGCATATCGTATTATTCAAGTTATTGTTTTTATATATAGTGTATTTATTACATTATGATGATGTCATTCATCGCTGGAAGAATTATGATGATGTAATATGAGCTTTGATTAACGATTATATATAACATTTATGTATACAATTTAAATTACAATATTTGCTTTTGATTTTATTATTCATTTATTTTCCTACCTACAAAGATATTTTTATAAAAATATCTAATTTATTCAAATATCAGTAAATAATATAACACCATATTATGAAACGGGAATTATGAATTTAATATCAACCAATATGGTCATCATATATTGCTTCGTAATAATCTAAATAATCTAATTTAATCCATGAGGCTTAAGCATTGTAAATACATTTAATTATCAATAAATAATTATAATAATAAGTAATTTTGTGTATTGGCTCATTATACGTAAAATATTAAAGATGATTATAAAAGGAAAATTTATTATGCAAAGTATATTTAAGCTATAAAACAGTCAACAAATAAACAATATTTCGAACTATGTAAATTATATTGTGCAAATAATTTTGAAATACAATTAAAGTACTCGTAATTGAATTTACTTGATCACTTCAGTTAAATTTACTTAATCACCCAAATAAACTTCACTTGGATAACTTTACAAAAGGTATACAGCGAGTAAAACTTATTGACAATTAGGCAGCATTTAACAAATTCAGTAATTAGCTACATATACTTTTAATCAAATACAGTATATTTAATCTGTCAATTCAATGTATTCTTGTAAAAGATTAAAAATATATAAGATCATACCTTACTCTATTTTCCATATATTCGAATTACGTATTTTGGAAAATTTCCTTTATACGCGATAAAAATAAGCTGAGCAATAAAAAAAAGTCTCGACATTAAAAATCATAGAGATCTCAGATGAAAAACCGAAAAAAATATTGAGAGAATGCAGCACCTGCAAAGGTTTCACATTAAAAAATCCTGAATTGAGTACACTGATGGGTATAACTATCATCTGTGGTCGGATTCCCATTCCTAAATTTCTATACCATTATTTACATGAAACTTCCATTCAATGCATCCGTGGGTATCCACTTAGTCTTTGTAGCTGTATTATATTGGTGCCGACTTTATGAGATTCTCTCTACATCCTGCTTAAGTCTGTAGATATATTTATATATACACCTGTTTTTATAACTTATCGGCTTGATGTAGCAGTCCGTAATTGAGTTTCAATTTACGCATTGAAAGAGCATTAAAAAATATAATATGATATAAGCAATTATGTAGTCTACGATGACATATTCAATATGAGAACAAATGAATTTTATATTATCAATGTATTTCCATATCGAGGTCGCTCATAATTTTAGAAAAAATCTTTATTTAAAATTAATTTCAAGCAATGTAAGAAAAATGAAGTTAAGATCTGCAGTATAAATTGGAAAATATATTTTTACATGCATGTTTGAAATAAAAACAACTCCGTACGACAAAGTATTTATGTATGTATCTATGGACCATATGAATCTTTATTAAATTTTGTTAACATTTTTTCATATTCTTCCAGAATTTCGAATTACTTCTTAATATTAAATGTGTCGTCTTAATCTTACTTTACCCACAATACATGATCAATCAGTAAATAAATTATATAACAACTGTCACTGTAATTAGTATAAAAAAGTCCTTCAATACGAAGAAAATACCATTTATTTTTTGATTTTCACAGAAATTATTGTAGAGTAAAAGTTTCCATTATTGTTCCTTTAAATGAAATTAAAATTTCGTCCCAAAATTTTGTAGGAGCAATGAAAGATATCATACAATTGCAATTAACGTTAATAAGATCTTGTCAATAGAGTAAAAGGGATTAATATCACAACCCAATAGTACATTAATATATTATCCATAATTAAAGTTAGTGATGCAAGGAATTAAATTCAGGCCTAATCTTAAATATATATATATATATATATATATGTGTGTGTCTTTTAAGGTTCCGAATAAGTTGCTCATTCAAAGTGAATTTTAATGTCGCATTGCCCCTTTTAATGATTTAGCCTCTTTGAAGCCCTCAGAAACCCGATTATCTTTGCTTGGTCTCCTCTTTCTAATAACAGGCCTCCGTTAGATACGACTTATCATCTCCGCCATTCGCAGCTTTATATTCCGCACTCGGCGAGGGATCGTCTCTTGGATAGAGACCGACCGTGTCCCAACGCTTACGTCGTCCCTTAGTCTCGTTCCATTGTCATCAGACTACCAAAGCCCATTTTCCAAAGGCATTATTATCCCGATATACAATCGATTCACTAGCTATGAAAATCATAAGCCAGTGCGCAATATGACTGTAGGTGATTTTTAACACTTTCGGGTGCCCTTTGCGTGCATTGTTCGTTTAATTAATCATTGCGGAATAGGGGAGCTATATTTACAGTTACTTTCACTTGGCTAAAACAATGGACCGACTGCCGTTATACAAGTTGGCACAGTGAGATATTTATTACATGGTTGTGTTCCTCTAATCAATCCTTTAGTTTTGTTTAAAAACTACTGCCATTTTACTCTGATATGTGTTATAGGTCACGTTTCTATATTATATCAAAAAGTACAAACGTAAAATTAACTTTGATTAATAAATCATTAGAATTTTAAAGCAATATAATTTTGTTCCTTCTAAAGCTGAAGCCTTTCGTAAAAATTTTCATTACAATAGTTAATTTTACAATATACATATCTAAAATTGTTTTTGTAATTTTATCATAATAACCTTTATTCATCTAGTTAAATTAAAAGTGTTAAATTAAAATGTACTTATTTTAGTCAATTAAAAAAAATTAATGTATTTTATTAAATACTCTTCTTAGTCTAAGAAAACATTTCATTAGAGATATAAAAATTAAAGATATTTACACATATGTGTTACGGTACTTTATAAATAGAAGTAACAGTTTCCAACACAATTAATTTTTCAAGAGATTGATATTGATCTTATGATTATTTTGTATTATGATTGAGAGTTATATCGTCAAATAATTCTTTATTTCTTCTGATTATATAAGATTCTTAAATTTAATACAAATAATGTTCACTGAAAAGTATTTGACCATAATTTTTCATCAGAGCTATTTTTAATATGCCTTAAATTACCTAATGGCTAACGTATCTTGCATATGTTGGTTATAATAATGAAAAGGGAGTAACGGACATTCATCGATCGCCTGTCTGTCATCACTGCAAATCATCTTTTATTGCATTATTACGACAGCGTAATCAAATATTGATGCATTCTGAAATGTCCATAGCTTCGTTTTTTATCGGCTCAGTTTGTTTATTCTATATATTCAATTATACCGTAATAAACAAAAAAGCTAAGAAACTACGAAGTCATTGAATTTTCTTGCTTATTCTTGCTTATTCAGCTCTTAATGTATTTCTTACCAATAGATTCAGTGATAATAAATTACAATTTCATAAAGATTATACAATCGTGGCATTAAAAAAAAATTTCTCTTAAAAATTCACAAACTTACTACAAAAAAATATATCGTCAATTTTCATATAGATACTTTTAATACAAAGAATATAATATATTAAAACTTAAATATTTTTAATATTTTTGAATTTTAAATATAATTTTTATATTATATAATTTTATATATGTGATTCTTGATTTTCAATAAAAATTAAAAATTCAGTATACGATTTAAATCAAAACTAATATTTTATTGCTTAATACATATTTTAAAGTTTGAAGGGCATTTTTAACCATTCAAATTAAAAATGTGAAGTAAATTTATAGCGCAATAACTTAAAAATACAATAAACTTAAAATATCATTCAAATAAAATCAATTTAATTTTCACAGATAAATTTAAAAAATAATAACTTTTGAGTGAAATATTATTATTTATTTGCATAAAGTAAAGTTATCATATTTTTTGTAACATGTATATGACTATTTATTTCATATTTTATTACTTGTTGTATTTAAAACTTATATGTGCTACCTAATAACACATAAGCCATTTAACTATATTTCTTAAAATGTAACAGAAAGAATACATGTTATGATTATAAAAGAGCTATTAGCAGATTATCATTACTAATTATAAAATGATTTTTTGTAATAAAATTATATATAAAAAAATTGAATATAAAAATGATTTTTTGAAATAAAATTGAAATAAAAAATTAAATAGCAAATCTATAAGAATTAAACAGCAATAAATTTTGTATTCAGTAAGATTCGTGTATGTGGATCGAATTTTTCTTTAAAACTATAGTACAATATAACAGACTGAGTTTTAATTACTACACATGAAATTAGCTATTTAATTGAAATTATATTGTCATTTGATAAAGTTAAGTTTAATAATAATGAAGCTTCCTCATTATTTATAAATTTGTTTTTACCATTGTTAAATTGAGAATCATAATTTTCTGTTATTCCAATCAAATATTTTATTTACAATCAACTACTGATTTTTTTAATTTTTAATTTATATTATTAAGCCTAAGAATTATGGTTCACTAAAATATAATTCGAATATAAACTTTTTTAGAAATGCTTATTTAAAATAAAACTATGTTAACAAAGAAACATTTAGTACAGGCAATATGTAATCAATTTGAAATATAAAGCAGTAAGCATTCCATAAAGATTTGTTTATCAAGCCCCGCCTCTATTCTCTATTTGACGCTTTCACGCAAGTTCTCTTTATTCTCTGTAAATTCGATTAAGACTCGAACAAAGAATAGCAAATTATATGTGATTTACATGAAAGCTCGAAGAAAAGCTCGCTAAGATACCTGAAATATGGAGACGTAACTATGAGTCGAATGGATAGTTTCGTCTACATTAATTATGTGTCTTTGTATAGGTTCACGCAGTATTTATCCATCAAAAATCAAGGTTAGCACCCATAGCTACGTAACAAGCAAACAACCTGGTTTTTAAGAATAGAAGTGATATATATCATATAGCACTACGTGGAAAGTAGCGAGTAATACCGTAATTACAGAAGAACTATCTAATGTACTAAGAATCTTTTTTCTCGATTCAGTTAGCAGGTATTAGTATAAAAGCAGATGCTAATTATTCCAATGCCAGAACTGTGCTGAAATATCTGAAACCAAATTTTTGATAGATCTATCCAATAAATTAACATAAATATATAAATTAAATCTTTTAATGAATAAATATTGTAAAGATAGTTGTATTATTTAATTAAAAGCTCTTTCCGATAATAATTATCTATTTTCATAGGATAGAATTATACTAACATGTCAATAAAAACCTATTGAAAGTTTTCTCTGAATTTTGTTTGCACACTTAATTTCAAAATAAAATTTTAAATAAATGTAGAAATATATAAATAATAACAGTTTGAAATCATGTTTACGTATAATGTAAATCATGTTACGGTTGATAAGTTTGACTATTAGTTTATATGTTTATTTCAATTAAATTTTTATCTTCTATATTTCATTACACATAGATCTACCGTCATTCAGAATTAAAGTTATCGATTTAAAAATATATAATAATTTAAATTTCTAATACCACTTAATTAGAGTATTAGATTTATTAATCTTCTATATCATATTAAATAAAATAATCAAAGTATTCTTTTGATAAATCTGAAAATAGATTGGCTGATTGTTCACAAATATATTTATAAGTATAAAAACGAATGAAACAGGAAAATAGTGAAAAAAGCCTAAAATGATCGATTTCGATGAGCAATTGAGTATTAGATCAAAAATTGGGATTCAAATTCATATTTTATTCCACTAGGAATTCTTATTTAGGCCATTACGTCAAGCGAAAATTCGACTGTTATTTATTTTAATAGAATCTTCAATGTAATTGAAGTATTCTCTATTATTCTACATTTCAATAATTTTTTCTTCTGTCTATCAATTTTTATTAATGCTTCAAAGATACTTCTTATTCTCCTTTTTTGGATTCAATATAATGAAACGCACCTTCCATTAATTTACGTGCCTATCAAGGAATCGAATTCAGTTTTTCTCGGACGATTGATCATTTTCATTTTTCGTAATAAAACGCAATCTCTTTCTTGCCCGTTTGCATAAAAATAAAATGTTATTATGAAGATAAAATTTTCTTCACTAAATAAAATTCAAATGACTATTTTTTGACTATTTGAATTTAATCTAAAATTTAAGCTCATAATTTAAAATGAAAATGAAGTATAAAGTTTAAAATTAATGTGGTTCTTATACTCCCTTAATTATTTATTATAAGCCAAATAAAGAAATTTTTAAGATATTATAAAACTGTAAAGCTATTAAAAAGAATTAAATTTACTACTATTATATAAAATACTGATGTGAGCTAACTCCATAAATTTTGTACTATAGATACATACTGAAATTCATTACGCTTACTTGAACTATTATTTACGTTATTTTCAAGTTCTCAATGTAAAATCTTAAGTATTAATTTTTTTGTAAATGTAATGCGAAATGTCATTCAAATCTTTCTACCTATATACTCAAAGCAATACGTGTCTTCAATGATTAAAAGCTTTTTAACAAGTTTATTTTTTATGAAATGGAATTTATATTATCAATGTTTTAATTTAATTAAAAAATAAAAACATTTTCATATATTCTGTAAAATATTCTTGTTACAATATTCCTGTTTTTCATATAAAAAATCTTTTGATTTTATTTTATTCTCTATGTATTCCCTATGTAAGATTGTATAGTTAGAAAACAAGTACAGATTTTAGAAAGTTATAAGTACATTTAAAAAGTGTTAATAAGAAGGAATAAAAATTACAGTAATTTAATTTTATCCAATCCTGGTTGTGTTAAGAAAAACAACTTACATTGCACAAGAGCCGAATACATGAAATTTTCAATGAAATTTTCAATTGAATTTTCGATGATATGAATAAAGAGAATATGGAATTTTCAAAAAATTAAGTAAAACAATATGAAACGTGAGGATGAGAAGACGAAGATCTTAAAACAATAACAACTGCCGACTGTCGTGTCGCAGCATGTGTATGATCCGTTACCGTTCGAAAAATTAGAAAAAAAATATTAAAGAGAAAACAAAAATCGAGATCCAGCCCTCTTCCCATTATTCACATTGCGCAAATTACGCGTCTGCAATTACCCGCACGTTTAAAAGTGCAAAAGCGCGATGTGCTGAAACTGCGCCCCCTGCAGGTCGGAAATTGATCTTTCCAGGTAAGTAGGTCGGAGTTCAAGGTGCAGCTGTGGCCGAAAACCGTCGCGGTAACTCGGGAGCGGTGCACCGATTATTCTTAGCTGCGCCATAATAATTCTAATGAAATGTCATGAAAATTTTGACGTTATAGCGTGTCCATTATGCCGTTCGTTTTTTTCCGATTTATAGGGGAGGAAGCGGAACGGGTGAAAAAGTGTCGGTACGTGATCGGATGCTTTTCGACTGATGGATGGTCGGTTAGGCTCGGAGTAGGGAACGTATAGAGATAGTATTACCTGTCCTCGGAGACACTTTAAAGATATTCCGTCGGCGCAGCCAATTACTCGTTGCCTAATTAAATTCTCGCCCGGATAGTACAAAATTGGGTAGCTCAGCCATGGATAATATTTAAATTAACCCTACAAGATTTAACAATATTTAAAAGCAATCATGGAGAGTTGAGAATTGTACACAATGAAAATTATAATGCTGATGGAGAAGTGTTGCTCAACTTCTTATGGGAGAAACTAGAGTTTCATGTCGCTATGCATACATAATTAGTTTCAGATCCTACGACATTGTGTAGAAACAGTGATATTGCACTTAACAATGCAATAATATCTCATTTATTGAATTTTTTTTTTAATTTTTTAATTTTACATTAGTAGATGTAAGTCTAAGCTTACAAGAACAAGAGCTTTATTAATTTAATTCGTGTATTACTACTTAAAATTATTATCTTGTTATACGTTGTTCGGAAAAAAAATTTCCCATGCTACTCTTTTTGAAAATAAAACTATAATATTTGTTATGGAACGCTCTGTGAAATAGTGTATACAAATATATATATACATACATACGACATATTTTATCGATCCCACAAATTGATTCCCAGGATAAAATAAAAATTTTAAACTTAGTTATCATTTGTTTAAACTTTTACTACGCGAATTTTTTGCCCATTCCTTCTATTGAAATACAGAATGTTTAAAACTAAAATGAATTACATTAAAAATAACTTTATTAATAATACTTATAATAAATTCCAAAATTATTAATTTTGAATAATAATGCGGATTTACTCAAATTGTCGAGATCCAATGAAAGGGAAGTAAAATATTGACCTATTTATTATTCTTCGCGATCTATTACATGCTTGCCGAATGCAAAGATAGAAAGGATGTTAAGCATGAAGTAAACATAGCGGATTAGAAGAAAGTCCAATGAATATTCATGATAAAATATTAGCCTTCGGATAGCGTATCGTATATTATTATCATAGCGAAGCAAAATTGTGCTCGATGCCTAGGAATTATTGAAAGGATCTAACGGCGCACTCAGCATGCGAATTAGCGCTGGCTTCCCTTTGGCACGCGCCAAGATCGAATAAAGTAGCTGTCCTTGGTCGCATTCATTCGAAATTCGCGCAAAAACGAATCCTGGCTTATCCTTTGAAATCCTTTGCGCGTTCGTTACCGGATCTCCAGGATGCCACTCCGGCGAATGATTGGATCCGTGGCGTCGGACGCAAAGGGTCGAATAATAAAGGCGAGCCGGCTGAGAGGAAGCTCATTCTGATGCGGGCTGTGTCTCCTGGGGAAGTGCCGGACGTGAATAGCACCCGCGCGATAAAGTGAGTCCCGGGTAGCCTCGCGAGCCTTGCTCCTTTTTATCCGACGCACACCAACGAACTCCTATAGTGGTTGCGCGAGGTTAAAAAATGAGCGAGGTCCTGAGGTTGAAACTGGCACCCCAAAACGTCGAGGAAAATTGCCGAGAACGTCGGTGCACTATCGAGCACCCGAACTTGCATAGGAGAGCAAGGCAGTACAGCACAAGCTTACGCACGATCGGAGATTTTCGCTATTCCATGTATCTCACTGTCTCCCTCTCCCTCTCTCTCTCTCTCTCTCTCTCTCTCTATCTCTCTCTCTCTCACCAGTATTTTTTACTTTTTCTCTCTGTTTTTATTCTCTTTTTTTAATAGAATATGTGCCATAGAGACAAAGAGAATCAATAGAATTGACGTCTCTTGAGTAAAACAGTTTTTCTCAGTTTCAACTTTGGGAATTATTTGACAACTGCACAATTTGTCATAGCCATTATTTATATAACAACGTCCAGAAAGAATTGATCCAATCTTTCATTTCGTGCATGGCATTTATTATTTATAACGTGAATTTGTCTTTCTTTTAGTAAATTTAGCTTCAATATCATAACATATGTAACATCTGAATAATGTAAATCTACTAAAAGTAAGATATTCATATTTTTAAGCTTGTGAATAAAATTTTTGTACTTGAATAATCTGACTTCATTATTATAGCATATAATTATATTTATACTTTTTAATTTAAATATTTAAAAAAAAAGACACTTTTTAAGTTATCATATTTTTTAATATACATATTTATCGATAAGTAAAAAATTTTTTTTAAATAATAAAAAATAATACATGAGAAAATGTCTACATAATTTTAGGAAAAGTGAACTGACTATTAAGCGTCATTTTTATATAATATGAAATCCTTACATTATAATACAGTTTTAAAAATTTACTTTATAAAAATTTGAGTTTATATAAATAAATTTATAAATTAAATGCTAGATATTAAAAGGTAAATATTTGTTTAAATATGTGTAATTTTACCATCATGTTTAGTATTAAAAAAAATTTTTAAATATCAATAGAATGACGATGACGATAAAATAATGTATTGAATCATTAATAAACATAGGCTCTGCAAGAGCTGTAGAAAAGCATCAAATATATTCTGTAGCAATTTTTCTTGCTGTTAGAGTTGCTATTTCTGGTTAGCGATGAAGAATAAACGTAGTAGAAAGGACGCGCCAGAAATATCGAGTTACGACATATATACTTACATGTTTACGTACCTACAATTCCTACTATATGGAAAGCCTATTTTTTTATAATTCCACTTAGCAAAAAAAAAAAAAATTAAAAATAATTGAAAATTCTCTATCTATTCTTTACGCGTCTACATCTATGCCTTCATATCTAACATTCATTTTTGCTCAGTGCGCACTAATTCTTCATTGTAACCCGAAAGTTTACATTGAATTATTTATATTTTTTAAAAGCATATATTTGCAATCGATCTTCATTTTTTTTGTTAATTTTTATAAATCATTTTCAAAGTAATTTATTATACGTTTGTAAAAAATACGTCATAAATCTACGAAGTTGTTACCCTCAAGGGGTATTATGTCATTTTCTTTTAGTATTAATATGAAATAAAATTTTTATTCATGAATAATAATGTTTTATTACGTCACTTTATATATATTACAGATATATTGAAATTTTTGATGAGCTACATACTTTGTGTGAATGAATAAAATAACAGGATTTCTTATAAATTTGAAGAGAGTACATAAATTTTTTAAGACTACAAGTTGTAAATTTTCCATTACCGATCGCAATCAAAATGTTTTATAAGTAACTTAAATAATATATACTAACATCGAAGCTAACACATGCTATTTGAAATTAATTACAAACACATGTTTAGAGTCATAGAAGCTTAAAGTAAGTAGTTGAGTCTAGCTTTTGTTAAATCAATTGTAATGTATGGCTATACATGCAAATCAGTGTTAACGAAAGTCAATGATTTAAAATGCATATTTTTTCAAATTATTTATGCAAGCCATACATTATTTGTATTTTTTATTTGACAATGAAAAACCATAGAATGAAATTGAGTTAGCCTGTAATAATTATGAAATATAAATGCATATATAGATATGAAATACATATACATATACATTGAAGACAAGCCTTTGGAAAATATTTATACAATACCACAGTGATAATGTACTTGCATCTATCTCGTCCTATAAAATTTAATTTAAGAATTTAAAAGATTCATTCAACTCCCCATATTTAAAAATTATTTACCCCGGCACAGGGAACTTATTAAAATTATTTGACTACAAGCGGATCGTTCAAAATGTCCATGAAAGCAATGACAAAAAATTAACAGTGAGTGCGGTCTTTCCTAGTCTTATATAAGTATATAATATACATATACTATTAATATTAATATAGTATATGGTATATAGTCTTACAGACCTATATCTTAGAGTCTCCCTAGCTTGACGACAACTCACCGTTACGTTTTCGTATCCGTTTAGTTATTAAAAAATCTTCCAGCCACTTTAACTTGCAAACGAAGGTTACTTCGAGCAAACGTAAAAATATCAGGGGGAACAATAATGCAGAAACGAACTTCAGGATGGCCTCTCTCCTCCCCCACAAACTGCCGTTGGCTTGGCGCTAAAGCTTACAGCAGCAGACTCCCTCTCCTCTCGTCGGTAAGAGTCTCCTTCCTTCTCCCGGCTTTCGCCGCGACCTTTAGCATCTGTTTGTCTCACTGCAGCTCACCCTCGAGGTAGGCCAAGCGTGCATTCGGGGGCCGGGAGCAGTGCCGAGGAGGTCAAAGGTGTAACTTCCAGCTTTACGGCGCAGAGATCGCGAGCTCGACCTGCCTTGTTCGCACCACCACCCCCCTCCCACTTCCCGCCACGACTTCCACTGCACCTCGCGCGGAATTCGTGGTTCGTAAACTGACTCCTTGAATTTCGCCGGACAAACCGATTTACAAAAGCTTTGATCCAATGATGTGCAGACCAACGGGAAAAGAGAATGAGTCTAACATTTACTATAAGTAATGGCCTGACACATATTCTTCGGTTTCGCATGAGCCATTACTATAATTGATTATTTTTTCTTAATTATACTCCATTTATTTTTGCCACACTATTGGTTATATTTAAAACAAAGTCTTTCGATTGATCAAATTTTCAATTTTTTTTAACATTGTGTTTTATGCGATGATGTTAAAATCATCCAATAAACTATGTATAATATTTCTCAGATTTTTAATGATAAGATACATCAATATATTTCAATGAACTTAATGAGAATTCTTAAAAATAATTTAAAATTCAATTTATATTTTAAAAATAACTTTATTTGAACTTTGCTCATACAATATATTATTTTTTAATTATTCATAGAGCAAACATCGTGCTCTAATTAAGAATATGGGCTTATTAATAAAGGCTATACTGAAAACAATTGTATATTAGGTAATATATAAACTTATAAAATAAATATGAAATAAAATTTGTTTCACAAAAGTTAATTTACATATCTCTCATTTTCTAACGTCTTAATAATTAATTATTATTGTTATTATACCTACGTATAACATAACATAAATATGATATCATTTCCAAATATTAACCAAATAAATTCTTAGTATATATAAATATATATAATACAAGACAAATTTTCTGTAATAATTACTATATTTTTATAAAATAATCGCTTTTTGTAGAGTATTTAACTTAGCAACTCTCCAATACATTTTTAATCATTACCAATTCATCGCTGATCAATACATCGCTTAAATAGGTACCTGTTTCGATTAAAAAATAAATAAATTACTAAAAATACTCACTTGTATGACTTACGTATATGACATTTATTCATTCTCAACATTATTAAATGAGCAAGAGTACGTCAAACATTTCACTTAAGTCACTATCTGTTGTTGAGACATTTCAAATAGAAAGCTGGTATACAAAATTAATTTTTAAATGTTCATAACTGTTTGAAAGATTAATTCAAAAGTTTATAGTTTATATTTTACAACATATACAGATAATGTCTACATTTGTACATAAATATATATATACCTACTTATTTATTTATTTAATTTTCTGTGACAATTACTAATAAACATATTTAATAAAAAATATACAGTCTTCTAGAATACTTGAAATTTAATCTTTAGTGACAAGTAATAAAGGAAAAAACCTTAACTGATAATACGTTTTTATTTGATTGTGTAAATCACAAAGTAAAAGAAAAAGAACGGTATTTAAAAAATATCTTTTTATTAAAATAACAAACATTCTTTTGATTTGAGTAAAATATGTTTTAAAACTGATCCTTTTGATTACTATTTCATTTTATAATAATGCGTGTAAAAAGTTGAATGAAGTTTAAAAATTTTTTTTATCATTATTCTGGATAATATTATCAAACATAATAAATAATTTATTCTAAATGTGAAGTAACTTTGTTAAGGCATAACAGAATGTTTTAAATATTTTAAATATTTTTAATAATACAAAGCCGTTTACATATGAAAGTTTTTTGAATAATTAATAACTAACACTTTTGAAAATATTAATTGATCTTTAAAGTCCCTTCAATAAAAAATGAAGTAAAAAAACAATTAACAATGATCTTTAATATTTGACTATTAATGCATTTATTTTTTTTAAATTAATCGGGATTAATAAGATGTATCAATTTATTAGTTAATCTAAAACAGCACGTGGCATACCAATAGTAATAATTAATTAGTAGTCTATATTAATTAATGATAAAAATACCCATGGTGTGAACAAAAAAAAAAAAGAATATGTATAGTAGCATGAGAAAAGTCACTAAATTAAAAACAAGTAACACTACCTCATCTGCTTTTGGCGTTTTGAGATGTTCCCTTAAAATTATGTACACGGGATCATGCATGCATAATTCTTTGTTTAAAGCATGTACCAAGAAACAAGGTTATTATTAATCTCCTAAACGAATTGATTTGCTAATTTTATATTACAGCTTCGAGCTTCGAAAACTTTCTTTCAATGATGAAATGTTGATTCAAAATAATTTATAATTATTTTTTACACTAATATTACCTTTCTTAAAACTAAATTCAATAAATAGAAATGAATTTATAAATGTTAAAATAAACAATCAGTATAGGAAAAATTAAATACAGTAATAAAAATTAAAAAGGAATAATTGCAAGAAAATAATTTACTGTTTTATTTAAAAGTTATAAATTATTTTTAATAAATTTAGTTTATAATAAAGATTTAATAATCGCAGAATTATATTATATTCTGTGTAATTTTAAAAAATTTAATGTATTTATTACAGATTAGTAAAAGAAAGAATTTTAAAAACAAATAAGCCTTACTTTTGAAATTAAATAGTATATCGTATACATTTATACTTCAAATTTCTTTACTCGTTAAAACTGCAAACTTTTATACTATTAATAATTCATACTAAAACAATTTATTCTTATTAATTACATATGTAAAAACTGTTTTATTACATTACATACCATAATCAATGTAATTTTAATCAATGCCTTTTCTTAAAATTTAGATTTTAATATAAAAAAAACTTTGTATTTAAACATTTCTTTTTCTTTATCTTACACTGTAAATAAATAATATATATATATATTTAGAATGCACGTAGAAACAAACAAGTTTCATCACTGTTTATTGTTTCTAGATACAAGCTTTTGTGCATATTTTAATAATTATTAATTACGAATTAATAATTAATAGTTTTGAAATTTTAAATATTTATTAACGAGATCATGTAAATCATTCGTAAGTTTGCTTAATCATTATTTTACCTATTAATAACTATTTTAATTATTATTACTGAATAATGATTGCATTTTTGACTAGTGATAAAGTATTCTGTTATTATAAAAATTGTTAATCATTTGAAAATTCAGAACCTTGTGAAGTGGAAGGAACAATGTTAAAAGATTTATAAGAATTACTTAAAAAATCATAGATTTTATTCCTAAATATTTGCTGAAATTAATTATCGTGAATAACTTACTTTACACGTGAGCGAATAAGCCATTCCAAGCTTCTTCATTATTTTCCAACAATTAAACATCTTTTACGTATAATTACTAACATAATCCAATCTCTGTTGTGTGTAATCGCGATTAGTTTGTTTGATCGTTAGGCACAATAATAGTAAAGGATACTCGTTCTAAATCAGTATCTTTAATAGCTTATAAGCTTTATATTTACATCCATCAATAAATAATATTAATGTATAATAAATTGTATTTTATCGAATTTTATGGTGTCATTAATTGAATTGTCTTACGTGCGAAAGTATTTTACTCATCCTAGTTAAAGACTTCAATGTACAACAAATATATTGTATGTGTCTATATAAAGCTTTTTCTTAAATTAAGGAATGAATTTATTATCTAATTCCACAAACATTTAATTTTATTCAAAGCAATGGTAAATCCTGTATATTTGGTCTGACTCTGCACTATTGATTTATTAAGTGCATTGATGTGTATACTAAAAGTATCTCTTAGATTATTACTAGTATGGTAATTTTTCAACATACTATCGATCATGATTGCAAATAAATAGAATTTTAGAAGAGAAATATCAGAAAACAATATAAAAACATTATTATCGATGTATTTAATTGCTATAATGTAATTAAAACACATTTAATAAATTGGTAATTAAATTTTATATCATGTATACACACATCGATGCAATACGCAATTCATCTTAATTTGATTAGTAAAATTCATTAATTACACTTTTAGAAGATACAACTTCGAGAGTCTCTCTATATCAACTAACAAGTCAAAAAAATTTAGAATTTTTCCTCGAATGATTCTTTCAAACTCTAGATCTTTCTTTAAAGTTTCGAACAAATGCCCGTCTGTTGGACGCTTAAAAAGTTTCCTTTTATTTTTAAAAACCATTGTGTATTATTCGCACAGATCGAACAAAAAGTAAGTTTTTTACTGGATTCATAGTCCCTAAAACAAAACTATTTAATCTTAAGTTAGTTTAGTTGCAATTAGTACATCATTGTAATGTGTAACACATAATCATAAAATAGAACTAATCGGATTATATCGAAATATTTAGTAAGACTTAAAATTACAGAATGGAGAGTAGCGTTAATACCGTTAAATGCACAATGCCTAAAACGATTGATCAGTCGATAATTCTAGTCACCAATTACATTTCAAGCCCACTTCAACTTGGACAATTATTTTTTATTTTAATATCAAGGGCGTAATCGTGCTGGAACGACGAATGAATGCGATCATTAGGGGAGCCAGCGATAACTGGCTGGTGACCGAAAACAGGAGGACGACAGTTTTCGGCTACGACCCAGCACGCAACTCTCGTGCAATGAGTGCAGCTACGCAAGAGGAGCCAGTCGGGTGCGTCCCCATTGCGATTGCGCCGTGCGTCAATTAACTCGGGCGCAAAACAGAGGTCGAGTTAACACGGCTGCCTGCGGTGTCAGCCAATTAGGCCAGAAACTGCACCCACCCTCGAGGTTCTCACTGCACACCGGCAGCACCAGCACTGAGCCTGTTTGTGTTTTGGTGTGCGTGTTGCGTGTTTGGCGTGCGTTGATGTGTGCGCTGGTGTGCGTGCGCGCGTGCCGCGCAAGCCCGTCAACCCCCGTATTGCGATCTATTAAACGAGGCCTTTGTCCGACGCACCCCATGGGGGCTCACCCCCATGTTTCTTCTCTCGTGACGTAAGATACGAGTGCACACACGCGGTGTACGATGAGTGCAATCGATAAGATTATTGCTGTTATCTACGAATGCTCTCGAATGGAGTCTCCTCGCGATTAGCCCGCTTATCTCGGCATTTGAATATGTATTGGATTTTCTTTGGCATACATCGAGGTGTACTATCACTTGCCAAACACTGAAATTACTCTTTACGTAAATTATATGCGGCTTGAATAAATATTAGTATTTGACCCCTACAAGGATGCTCAATTGCAAAGGAAGCCTATTCAATCCGAACCCTCATTGAGTGCATAGAAAAACTTTAATCTAAAAACCATTCCACTCCGTTTGCAACAAAAACAAATTCGAATCCTTCGAAATTACCAATAAATGAGTATTTTACTAACGTTTCATTTTACCTTTTTTATTTACATTGATTCACACTTTTACCCATCCTATATTTAATTCACTGTAAGACAACTTTCGATAGTAGATAAAGTTTTATTTAACGACTGCTATTTTCCTTTAATAGGATCCAATTAAAAAATGAATCCGATAGACTGAGATTTTTAGAATAGTGTGCTTTTAAATATTTGTTTAACTATTCTTTTCTGAGTGATTAAGAGCTCTATTAATATTTAAACCATTTAATATGGCAACATTTTTTTTGTATTTCATAAAAGACACTTCGTTTAATTTAAATAAATTTACTGTATTTAAAGCATATTTAAAAGATCTCCAAGCTTAATAACATGTAGACAAGTAAAGCATTCTTAAGTTACTTCATTTACAAAAGAAGCGCGCAATTAGAAAACAATAGTACTATCAATTAAGTAATAAATTTCAACGATTAAATTATTTAAAATTAAACAACACAAATTCTTTCAATAGTAATATGTATGTAAGTATAAAATTCAACAATTTTTATAAAAAGAATTTACTTTAAACAATATTTATTAACAAATTATTCTGATAGAACAGATATCAAAAATATAAATTGATATAATATCTACTGTAAAATGAAATAATTTCTCATTTAAATTATTTTAATCTAATTTATAATTTAATCTTTTCAAAGTAGTTTCAAGTGGAAATAAAACGCTTGTAATGAATATTTAACACTGAAATATACTTGATTTATGCAAAAAAATACTTTGAA
Organism: Kradibia gibbosae; assembly: GCA_018907135.1. Taxonomy (NCBI): domain Eukaryota; kingdom Metazoa; phylum Arthropoda; class Insecta; order Hymenoptera; family Agaonidae; genus Kradibia; species Kradibia gibbosae. The sequence goes on along the minus strand of JACCHX010000001.1, from coordinate 12,383,467 downwards.
TACTAATAATACTAATAATGTAAAAAGGCTTACAAGAGTTAGAAATACTCTTGAAAAAATTGTTGTAGTATTAAAAAAAAAAATTTTAATATATATTTTCAAATCTGTTACATATATTTTGAGCAACTAAAGTATAATATAAATTATACATACGGTTCCTACTTCCCCAACATGAATGTGTATTGTGTAGTAAGCATATTTTTATAATCTGTGCAGAATCGTCGCAGTTATATTCAACTTACTGCTTTACTTGTAATGTCATTTTGCAATGGTCCACATTTAACTTTTCTTTATTACAGTTATTTGATACCTTCAGTTCTATAGATATTCACTTATATTTGTAAAAACGGACACGTAGTCCATCATTTCGTTGTCTCTTTTTTTCTCAATTTCACTGTCTCCTAGTATAGCTTGGATGGAATCGCAGATTTAAAAAAAACATATATAATCGAGGATACGTGTACTATGCAATACTATGTCTTTACTACTGAAAAGACAAAGTATAGAATTGACTTTCTGATTTCTTGTATATTTAGATTCTGAAAAAAGGTAACAAAAATTAATTTTTTTTAAACTAATTTTGTAATCTATATGAAAAAAAATTATTATTATTTCTCAGGATATGCATATTTATTACAGAATTTCTAGCTTTGGGTTTTATCCTTGTTTTATTACTTATTCGAATTTTATAGTAAATGCTATTAAGGAAAATTTTAAATTAAGAATATATGACTTTTTTATTTTTTACAGTAGAAATTCCAGAAAAATTTTTATAATTGCAGCTATCACATACTTAATTTTATCTATGAAAATAGAGCATTTCTGTTAAAAGTTAAAATATTAAAAAAATCCTTACTTAAAATAAGTACAGTAAAGTACTTGGTCTGCATCTACTTTCACGTACTTAAAATGCCGTAAATTATTATCCACCCTTTTATCTGCTTTATAATTAATTAAAATATTCAATATTTTCTTTGAACAAATTTTGGTATTACATTGAAAATTATATAATGGATTTTCAAACTTCTATTAAATTTGAATATTGTAAATGGCATATTTTAAAAATTGCTCAACAATATGCTGATTCACAATAGTGTAAAATGAATTCATTATTATCTTTACGATTTATGAATAATATGATAAAACTTTATTATCTTGCGTTAAACAATTAAAAAATTACTGATCAGAAAAGGAAATGAGCTAAGAACAATCTATTATCAGACAAGTTTCGTCCTGCTATCAGACTTGTTACATCAAACAACGTCTCCCACGAGAAATGAAATCTCTTTCCTCTACTTAAGCATGTCGATTTATACCGCACGAATAAGTACATTCCTGAAACCGTCTTTGACCTCATTCCTTTATTTCTCCCTTTCTCTCTCTCTCTCTCTCTCTCTCTCTCTCTCTCTCTCTCTCTCTCTTTCTCTCTCTACTTTCTCACTTAGACTAACCCTCAGTTCGACTTCGGCGATATCAGCTGCGGTACTTACAAAGTCGACCGTACTTAATGAATGGCTCCAGAGCAAAAGAGACATACTAAGAAAAAGAGGCAATGAACGATAGTGTGAAAATCTAGGTAGGAAAACTCGTTGTGAAAATATGTAGAAATTTTGCTGAGACGAAAAACTATATGGAAACAGTAACGAAGAATACATTGCTTAAAAAATGACTGAACGAAGAAATATGGTTTTAGTTGACTCCCACGTGAAAAAAAATTGCAGGATATGGGAAAAAGTGTCATGGTTTTATTTTTAACGTACTATTTTATCTATAAAAATAATATAATTTTTTCAGAGTTATTATTTATCTAATACACTTTTTAAAATGGTATAACAGAATTAACTGCATAATGATAGTAAGGTGTTTTTTTATTTTTATTTAAAATATTAAAATAAAATCGTGTTTTAGACCTATTTATATTTGTTACATTAGGAAATTAATTTTTTGATGAAACATTTGATAGTTTTTATATAAAAAATATTATTAACATGTTTATAATTCATGAATAATTTATAAATAGAATCAACATATAGTTCAGTACGTGCAGTTACAAATTTTATTAAAGGTTTAAAATATATGAGAGTAGATGACCTCAAATACGTATTTGCGTAAATATTAAAGATGTTCTATTTATTTAGATGATCAGATAGTGAATAGCCACGTACTAGACTATGTTCTCATAAGCAGAACTTATAATCATATTATTCAGTAATATTTAGTACATAATTCTTATGAACTATTTTATTAAAACACTTTTCATAACAATTTGATTGATGATAACAGGAATATTCATTAATTATTTAAAATGCTGTTTTACCATTAAAACTAAAATGTTAAATGATCATGATTTATCCCTATTAATATCTTTCTTTTCAAGACAACATCTAATAGTAATATAATAAATCTCTCGGATTGTAAGCTAGTGTAAAATAAAATTTTGTTGCAACCAAAGGTTTTTACCTCCTTCGATGTCACTAAATCTAACCCTAATAATTCAATTTCCAAATATTTATAAAATACATACAAATGTATATATATTAAAAAAAACCAATAAAAATGCTAATTTTCTGTTATAAATAATCCAATGATTATAGCCTCATTTTTTTATTCACAAAAAGTCATCATATTTTAACGGCAACTTCATCATTAGTGAAATAAAAATAAATGAGATCGAATAGAGCTTGCATTACAAAGTCTTCTATCTCTGCTTTTTTCATTTTCTCTATGAACTAGTAAATTGTTACGGTCGCACAACTCGAAGAAAATAACCTTATTTTCTCCTACTGGCTGAGTCACTACAACTTGCATTAACAAAAATGCATCTTTTTCCGTGTATATTTTCTTTGGCTTCCACATCGATGATTTTTGTACCCTAACAACCATACACAAAGCTTTTGTAGTTCATTTTATCTCACTGCATCCGTAGCATTTTTCCACAAGTCTACTTACTATACATACGTACTACATGCTTATGTTTATTGTCAGATTGATCAAATTTAAATCTCTTTTATCTTATTATTATTAACCTTGGCAAAGAATTGTTAATTTTTTTCGATTCTAAAAAATATATTTTTTATTAAAATTTTTGTATTGACATTAAAGTTTATATTGACATATTATATATCAAAAATATTTGAATCTTCTTTCACGTTAAAGGTTTGATTCCGTTATTTGAATTTCTTAAAAATAAATAATATATAAATTTTAAATGGAAAGACATCTTATTGTATTATAATATTTATGTCGTATCTCATAATTTTTTAATTATCACAATACATATATTTTATCTAAGAATAACTTGAAATTGAATGATTGATTTTAATTCATATAAACAGAGGCAATTGAAATAATCCTATAAGTCAATTATGTACTCAATTGTTAACACTGTATACTATTCATCACATCTTTAAGATGCAAGTTGTACTAAGTCAATGAAGTATTCAATATATCTTGTTAATTAAATAATTAGTTGTAATCGAATCAATGTCATCGGAAGAACTTCTGTTACGTATATGTATCATTATTTTCAACAGGCTATACGTTTCAATACTACAACAGTGAATAAAATACCTATGTACATATCTATTACTTGTTAACTAGTTACATAAATCATTTAAATGTTAAAAATATTCTGTTATTTAAAGATTAAATTCAAATTTTATGAATAATGCGATGCTGAAAAGTTATAAAAATTTTACGTAAATTTCTATCGTTTTCTATATTTAACTTAGACGAAAATACGGACAATAAAATAAATCTTCATTGCAAAAAGCTTTTAAAAAAATATGACTTTTTAAAAAGTTAGTACATTATGTTCAATTTATTTGACAGTAGTAAAAACATACATTCACTAACATAACGTTAATTTTTAAATTATTAAATATCATGACCTGAAAAAAAACAGTATACTTAAATGTAATAAAACTAATCGTTTATATATGTTCGTGATTTCGCAAATAGTTTTCTTTAATTATATGGATATTTTATTCAATCTTGTATAACTAAAACTTGACTCGATTTAAATATTTAAATAGTATTAATATAAATCCAATTAAAATTTTTTTTAAATAATGTACTTTAAAAATTGTTTCAATATATATATATTACCTTTAATAGTATATCTTATTTTTTCAACAAAATATTTTGACTAATATTTTTTTATAAAATTATAAAAGGTCTCCTTGTTCTCCTTACATTATGTACTATTCAAATATTGATTTTTATTACTTAAAAGAACTTGTAAATACGTGTATATGTTTTGTATGTGTGTATGTTAATTTACATTTTTGTAAATTTTTTGTAAAGTTTACATTAATTTACATTTTTGTAAAGTTTTAATACTTATATATTAATATTCATTCTGTTTATTGTAGATGTTTTCTCATACTAACAATTTAAATCATAATAATTAAAACTTTATATCAACGTATATCTATCGATCTGTACGTGTATATATATGCATATATAAACAATATTAAACTAATATAAATTCAAAGTATTAAATTAAGAAAGCTGAATTTTTTTAAGATCATAAATATAAACAGAAAAAAAAATATATAATAGAACTTAAAAGTAAATACTAATATCTATAAATCCTAATAGAATTAATACTTACGAATTCAATGTTTTGTTTTAAAAAAATATAGATATACGTTTGTTGCACTAAAATACTTCTTGATTATATACTGTTTAAATAAGTATAATAATTTTCTTTTCATTCATAAAAGATTTGATTTTTTTGTAAAATTGTATTTGCACATATTTTTTGATGACAATGGATATATAATGAAAATATTGATATATAAATATATAATATAGATATATGAAACGGTTTTAAATATAATATTTTTTAGGGAATTTTTCAAATATGTTCATTTTATAATTTTGTGATTTATTATTATAAAATTATATCAGAACATATTTTATAATTAAAAATATAATATTAGTATTTTAACGCAAATTTCTATTATTGAGTTCTGTTATAGTATGAATTATAAACACGTGGTATTGTTTTCATAATAAATATATATTAGTAAAAAACGTATAAATTTTTATTTTAAATTTGATTATTTAAGATTTTATTTAACAAAAATTCTTTTTTTTAATATTTACTTGTGATATTAAACATTTAATTAAATTTACGAAAAGAAAGTAGAAGAAAGTAGAAGTAGAATTAGAGAGAATAGAAAGAAATAGCACAACTGTCATAGTATTTTTATGACAATGCATCCGATGATTGTATGGCTGATTTTATTAACTTTTTGAAAAATGAAGTTGTACATCGTAGATACGTAATATATTATAAGAAAAAAATCGGAAAATTTTTTTTAAATCATACTTCAAACTTCAATCAAAATTCAAAATCTTGATCAAACGTAGATAAATTTAAATTAACATTGGTTTAGATATTATTGATACGCACAGAATTTATACTATTTAACTTCAATTTTGATATTTAATTAACTTTGTTTACTTATGTCACATCACATTTATATTTGCTTACATAATATAAAAACGATTATGTGTGTTTCTTAATTTCTTTAAATGAATACTATTTAATAACACTTATTGTTTTAACAAATCGTATACTTGAATTTATATACGAGTGTCATATTAATTACAGATAACTATACCTTATATATTAAAATAATTTCCATTGCTAAAGTAACATTCATCATAAGATTCTTTTACTAAGAAATCTGAAATTCTTAAAAGTTCATGCAATCCACTGAATTTGCTAGTTTTTATAATGTATAAGATATTACAGCAGCCAATTTGCATAATCAAGTCCGAAATGAAAAATATGTCACTTCAGATATAGTTTCATGATCATGGCGCATCCTTTTCCATTCTCACGACCTCTACCTTTTCTAGCTGAGTACCAAATCTACATTTTACTTTGTAATACGGAGTATATCGCTCGGCTGAATTTAAAAAAGAAAAAGAAAACAAAAGTATGGATTTTCAGTGAATACTATTCTTATCAAAGGAAAGATTGACCAATGAGAAACTTATTAATTTACAACTTTTTTCATGGATATTTATAAAAAATTTTACGGACGCTTATATAAAAATCAATGTTAAATGAAACAAATATTTTTGTACGAAGCAATGATACATGATTTAACAAATATGTTTGTCTTTTTTTATACAATTAATATACATTCAAATAAACTTTTTTATATTTTTTTATTTCTATAAATTAGATAAAACTGTAAATTAAAATTAAAAAATTTTAATAAAACTACTTATATTTTATTCAAGTCATATAAAAAGTACTATAATTATTTAATTTCCTGATTAAGCAATAAATAATAAAGCTAATTAACTGTAAACTGAGAAAAATATTAAAAATTATTTAATATAATAAGTATAATAGAGATAAAGCTGTAAAATATTTTGAATTAATCGCATCTGTAATTATTATTTATACCTTTAAAGTAAAAATTCTAGTATATTCCAAGATTGTGGATCTATGCTCTAAGAAGCATTAGACCCAAAATTTTAAAACGCAATATGTAAATAAATTTCAGATCAATTATTAAAACAGTTACGAAAAGAGAATCTGCTTTGTAGTAAATACGATACTATAAGTATAAAAAAATAAACTACTCACTTATTATCCCATAGATTTTTTATTATTGATTTTCTGGCATTATAGATTGCCATTTTATTATACATTTTTTGTGACAAAATATTAGTACATATTTTTAATCTTAGTTTTAGATTAGAAATAAAAAAATATTGCTTATAATCTTAGTTTTGGAATTTTAAATTTTAAATACAGTTTTCTATTAAAAAATTTACTTTTTAAAGTTTATATAAAAAACGTGTTTGTAATTGATAGTAATTAGGACATATAGAAGGTAAAAAGTTCATAAAAATATACACAAGCATTTAATTTAGTTTTGGCATAGTTGTACTTTCCGAAATTTCGTATTTGGTTAAGATCCCCAATGGTGAATTGCTTTAAAATCAACCGTTTAATTTATTTTTTAATACTATGAACAATGAAATGTACAGCGATAATATCAAGGGCATTGTGAATATACGTAGGGTATTTAAAGGAGGTGCTTGAAATGGTTTTACATTGCCATTTTTCTTTTTTAATAGTACAAGTAGCTCGTTTAAAGTGAATAACGATGTCTGCTCATTTGTTTTCCTACAGGATATGTTCACATTGCTTACATCATCCACTTATAAAAAAAGAACGAAACTAACCAATAAGATATTAGAATAATTAAAACCATAAATAGTGGCTATACACATACACATATATCTACTAAACTTGAGCCTTTTCACATGACGACCAGTTTTAATATAGATTTTCGTTATTTCATTCCTTCCGCGGCAACTTCTGTGAACTTCACCTTCATCAAACGGCTATAGGATGTATAGCTGTAGTTTTCATAATTCAAGTAAAATATAGAAGTATTAAAGCGCATGAAGGTGAAAAATACGAAATGAGAACAAATGCATAAATTTTTGTGTCGTGAATCGCATTGACGGAACTGCGGTTAAGAAAAACGTTCACAATAGCTACGTATAATCACATTCATAAATAAGATACTCTTAGTAGATATATACTTCTAAAGTACTGATTAGCATGTATAAATAAAGTGAATGCATTAAACTAGAGAATTACAGAAAACTTTCTTTTTACATAAAACGTCTATAATATTGATAATTTCTACTCTTATATTCCTTGGTTTGTTCGATATATTAAATGAATATATTTGATTACTTCAGGTCTACTTACTTAGAAAATTTATAACAGGAATAAAATATACCCGATATGAGTAATATATTTTAATATTAATAAAATTAATAATTTAGTATAACATGAGAACTATGTAAAACAATCTATTGTTATTTAATTTAGATTGATATTGAAGATAACATAATAGAACTACCAATATTATCCTAAAATTAACACAGTTTTGTTACTATTGTAAGTATGAACAAACTTAAAATTAGAATTATATCAACATACTTTTCTCAAATTCTTTATTAAATTAATTTTTTAATTAAATCAGGTACTTTTTTAACTCGTATACAAAATTTTTTAAATTCTGTTTTAATGAAACTTATTCGCAGAATCACGTAAGTAACGTAAAAAATGCCTTGAGCAACCTTAAATTTTATTTTTTAAATTTTCCTAGAAAAAATTCAAATTATAAAAAACTCATTAAAAATACATATTTGTAATTAAAAAAAATACTGCTAAAATTATGTATTTTCTATTTAAATAGTATATACATATTTTTTTATTTTTTTTAAATGCTTTTTGTATTATTATCCTGGAATCACAGCAATGTTATAAAATATTTTTTTTGATTCATAATTAATTTTTGAATCTTCTAAATATTTTTTTGATTAATCCTATAAATATAGTAAGATGTCCTATTTTTTAAATTATAATAATGATAATGTTTTATATGTATAGAACAAATATTACATTACAAATACAGAAAAATGAGTTCTATGTTCTACGTGTATGATAATTTTTTCGAAGTTTAATAAAAAATTTGAAAATATTTCCTTTTCCAATAGTTTCCAAAACATTTTTGAGGTAAGCTTTCAATATTAGAGATTTGTTATGTATATTAGCTTTCGAATTTTAATCAGAATTTATACAACTATTTGCACTACTATTTCGTAATGAGGATACATATCTGTGCTAAAATATTGCATGTTATCGCTCATACTGCCAATATCCGTAAATAAAAATTAATTAGAATATAATCAAACGCAAATTACATATAATATTTATAAATTACAATTACATATAAATTTATTAATTAAAAAATATTCATAAAAATAATTAATTATACATTTGTTTCAAATTTTTTTATAACGTATTATGATACACTGCATAAGATTCCCAAACGTAAATTAGATATTTTTGTAACTTTGAGCTATAATTAATCTGTAGATTCGCTTATACAAAGAACTAATGATGTATTAAAAAATGTAATTTATAAAAATATATTCTATGAAGATTATTGTACTACTGTTTTATCTAATTTTGTCTCAGTGTGTTTATTCTGAAATAAACGTGACCGAATAGAATAATTAATTTTATGTCATAAATGTATACAATTATTGATTATCATTATGTTATTCAAATATGTTTTTAATTATAAAGAATTTATTAAATTAAAAGTTATGGCATAATTAAACATTGAACCATTTCAATGATGCAATTTTTTCCGAGGGAAACAAAAGTTATGTTGCATTGAAATATTGTACTTGAAGATAAAATAGTATATAACTACACTCTTTTAAGAATAATTTTATATTTCATACGAAATTATATTTTTAACTCATATTAAATATAATACAAACGTAAAATACTGATATCTTTTTTAGATCCATAACTTATTGTAAGTGACCTCTAAGTAACACTTTTAATTCTTTCTTAAACACGTAATATAGTCTATAGAAACCGATTCTATAGAAGCCTTGTATAACAGTAATAATTGTCACTACAATGTAGGCAGAGCGGGGTGCGGGAACGATGGTCGTCACACATGATGACATCGGAACAGAGACTCAAATGCAGAGCCCGATATTTAGTCAAAATATAGTGAATATTGAGGGGGGAAAATTAGTTCCAATGTATGCCGATACGTACAATCGAGGAATTAATCCACGCTGAAGTGATGCGCGAAGTGAACGGCCTGTGGCCTTTAGACCACTGGTATCATCCTTATGCTTCAAGAAAATGTCTTCAAAAAAGTCTGCAGGAAGTTATGAAATTCTTGAAAACGTTATTAAGATTATCATCGAAGACCGAACCAGAGTAGAAGGATATGTTTTAACGTCCAGGGGAAGACCAATGATTCGTCCAGATAAATTCATGAAGGACGACGATACTTGAGCTTTTACAGATAGCTCCTTCATAAGCTCCCTGTAGAATCAGTTGGTTATGAAAAAACTATTGATTTTATTAAAATAGATCGAATGAGGTAGATCAATTGCCATTTCGATGGAAAGGACTTGTACGCCTTTTTGCATAGAACAGAGAAAATCCAGCTATTTTATGAGCTTATTGACTTTCACCTGTTGCGAGCTGTACCGATTTTTCAAAAAGGTGAAGATTTAAATTGGTTCTGAAGCAACGGAATTCTCAACTAATGGAACGACGCGATATAAGAGTTCAGGGAATTTCTTCGTATCGCTGAATAAAGCTAAACAGCCTTATACAGCGAAAGTAGAAAGCCAACGAAAGGTTCTTCTCATAGGTTATGGCAATGAACGTGGCTTTCACACCTTAAATGTGAGCTCATAAGCACTCTAAACAAGGATATCAGAAAAATGTCAGGAAAAATGATAGTATGGTTAAATCTCGTATGATTGACGGCACAACATAAGCGACCTTTCGGTCATCTCACGGACTTAAGGGAGCTAAGTGCAACATCATTGTACAAGCCTATAAAGGTATTAAGAACGGCAGCACTCATAGAGGACTGATTGGGATGTGGATAGGAGTTATTACATTGCATGAGTTAAACTGCAGCAAGTAGGCCAAATTAAAGGTACCGCTAATCGTAAATTATCTTTCATCTGTGGGTCGGCTTTGAAGAAAAAGGTACAACTAACAACGAAAAGATTTACTTTTAACATCAGTTAGGTGACAGGCACCCACTCTATATTTCTGGATAGTGCAATTTACCTACCAGATAAGCGTATATCAATGGGCTATTTGGTGAGACCGATGACATCGTTAATTAAGATAACCCTCATAAAAGGAATATATAAGAACAATTGATACACGACTGTCAGACGCGCTTTCTCGCACTTTCCAGAACTTGGCAATATCATACGAATCTTGAAAAGCTCAAACTCGTAGACATAGAAAAATATCATAAAATTTTTAGTGTACTTAATTCTACTATTTAAAATGAGAGTTGCATCTATGGCCCTTGTGCCATTTATATATTTATACAAAAAGCAATCCTGTAATTGAAAGGCCTGCAAGAAAAACATCAACTGCACCATATGGAAGGAATTATAAAGATGGGTCAACTATATACGAATAGATATAAAAAAACCTAATGAAATGTCTAAATTATTCGATTTCACTGAAAAGGGGTATTTTTTGCTTTAAAAGGTATTCAAATCACATGAGATCTTTCCGGTAATCATTCAGGCCAAGAAGCTCAACAAATCTACTTCTACAGTATAAGATCCTATAATGAGGATTTAAGAATTAAGAACAATTGACAACTACACGAAATAGATGATCATGAGGATTTTCAATGAAGGATAAGCAAATTTTTATTTGGGAATGCTTTCAACAATTCCGCTTTTTTCAATGGTGTTTGTCTATTTATAAACTCTTACAGTGTACGTTGATAATTTTTTAGCCGAAAATAGATTAACAGTAATTTTAAGTACAAATATACATTAAATCTTAACAAAAGAATATTATAATATATATAGCTATTTAAAGACTTGGTAATTAAATATAGATCGTAATAAGTACGAAACAATATGAATTAAAAGCTGTTGATTTTTTGCTCGAAGATTATATTGGTATGCTTAGGACACCTATTTTATCTATGCACCAGCCTTCTCAAATTCCCGCACCGCTTTCTCAGACTTGTAAGCGCAGAACCTTCATAAAATTGTCCCTTGTGCACTCTACATTCGCGGGTTCGAGAGCTGCAGTGCCTTAATAATGGCGTCCCCTTTGGACTTTTCCCTCGGGCATCCACGGGTCCCTAAAACCCTAATTCAACTGTCAAAATGCCTTGCGTGGAAGAGTTTTGTATTTTATACTCTCTTCAACCAAAGAAAAGCTGAATTATGTTTGAAACCACATGGTCTATTCCTCCCCATTCTCTCACAATACCACACGTCCGCAACAGATAAAAAGAAGAGGGATGTAGAGTTGTTTCAACACAGCAGGATAATGGGAAACTAAGAACCTTGTGTTGTCATAAGTTGATTGAATTAATTATATTAATTAAAATTAAATATATTAAATAAAAAGGTCATATACTTTTCCGGTAATGTAATTCTAATCGGGAAATCTCGATGAAACTCAGCCCCCCTTGGCGATAACAGGGCTTTGCTAGTCTCCAAGCGGATGCAAATAAGGATGACGCAGCCTCGAGCTGCGCCCGACTGTGCCTTCCCTCACTAACTCCGGCGCTAAGAATGATTCGAAAATGCCGACGTGGGCCCTTAAAACCAAATATCTTAAAGGTGGTGAGGATAGCCGCAGATACGCGGCCTCCGCTGGCGCTGTAATGGTCAGAATATGGATAAAAGTTCCTCTAAGGAGCCTGGAGAGCATGAGCCGTAAGGATACCCCCTCCCTCTCAAAGCGAAACATCATACCGGTGGACTTGACAACGTCACTCGTATGAACGCGAAGCACCTTGGCCCGGTTGAAGCTCCTAGACTACCGCGAGAAAGTGGTAGGCAGCAACATCACCCTGAGGCAGCACTACGAAACATAGCACTAGCTAAACATTACCTTGTACCCGACATTGTAAATAACTTACACTAAAAAACCCGGCATTCTTTTCAGTGAAGTTGTGAAATACACGTGTTAAAATTGCGATAACTATATCTGATATAAATTTCATTAATTTATAGTGGAATTTTATTTATAGTTAGTTTTTTTTAATGATTAAAATAACTTGATCGAAATATAAAATAAGACAAAAAAAATCTGTAAATGTTGTGTATCTTGTAAAAAAACTAATAATAAAATACTAAATATCAATTTTTTTCCGTAACTTGGAAAACTAACGTTAAAAGTTGCTGAATACGCGACAAATGTAGTTAAAGATTATAAAATCAATTTTTTCTTAATACCATATTAGCTCGTTCAGCTAAATATAAATATATTTATATCAACCAGCAATACTTTTTAGAACTTTGCGGCTACATTTTCTTCTTTCCTTAATACTTTGATTTCAAAGATACGGTGAAGTTACTACTAAGAAGCGAACTCGTAAAGTAAACACAAAAGCAAGAAGAATAAATTAGTTCACGACCTAGCGTCACAGCACCGAGACTATTTAGTGTCGGAATAACTAAGTCACGTATGTTTGAAAGAAAATTTACTATCGTCACTGAAATTCTACATGTCGTGTATGACCCTGGAATAGCGAACGACTGGAGGCCCTTCGCGTCGACCTCCTGAACATTTGTTCGAGAATACACGTAAATGCAACGGCGGTTTATCTCGAAAGAGTAGTTAATTATTCCAATCATTAGAGAGTGAGTGGAGCTAATATTGATTGTATATAATATAATATTAGAGGGAAATGAATCGTGAAGAGACTTGCGATACAAAAATAAGAAAAGTCCTGTAACCGTTCGTTCTAAAAGTTTAAGTTTTTATTTTTAATAAAAATTTTACTTGCCCTATTCAACGTACCTGTTAACTTCGTCTCCAACTTTTGTATACGTTGATTTTACATTATAATGCTGAAATCAATAACCAAATGAATAATTATGACAAAAAAGTTTATTCAATTAAAAATTTTTACGATATTCTTGGTATATTTTCTAAGGCAACCCGATATTCTGAATCCTTTTCGAATACGGATAAACTTTTTTCTTTCTTTTCGCAAATAATTCAATAATAAAATATGTAATGATAACGAGTCCATGAAAGAAAATGTAGCTTTAAAATTCCGCTATGAAACTTTATAATGAAATTGTGGGTTTACTTTACGCTAACACCACTTTGAAGTGCTTAAAATAAGCCAATAATGGAAAATTTATTATGAAAATAGGCAATGAAAAATTAAAAATTCCTTAATTGATATTTGTTATAGATATTATCGTTTAAAATGCAACACAATATATAAATTAAAAAGATGTTTAAGAAGAATATAAAAGGTCAATGAATTTGCAGATAAAAGTACATGTAAAATTTCAAGTACCCAATTTGCATTTATTGAAAATCGTCTTTTAAGCAAATCTAAATACAAGTCATTTTCAAAAAAATCTGTTTAACAATTAATAAATCTTCCAATAAATTCAAAATTACCTTTTTATGATACAAAATTTGAGGTAAAATGGATTTCTCTCTTTTAACTTAAGATTCTACCATACTATTCGAGATCTTGAACAGTTGTCAGAATTTAAAACATTTAAAACGAATTTTAATCAGATTGTTGTTACAATAATCAGTGTCTACAATCGTAATATTTAATATATTAATATTAATTATACAAAGCATTTTGTAGAACAGGCATTAAATGACAGTGATTAGTGAAATATTTATGTTATTCATCTGAAATACCATTACCAAACGAGAATATCAGAAACTTTTTATCACTATATATTGTTTATTTTTTATTCTCAGATAGATACAATTTATGGTTTTGTATAGCAGTGTGATTGACGAATATCAGTATAAAAGTATAAGTGTTAATGCAGCCCGATGAACCTCGAACTCGTGAATCACCAACTTGATATCAAAGTTACGTCTGAGTGGAAAAGTGAGTAAACTTTGGTAGCCAACTTTACGACGCATGCCGCACTATAGTAAAAACTAGAACAAATGTGACTGGAATCGATGCGCCCGATTTTAAGAAAGACAATTTGAAGTACGAATGCGTGAATTAACACGATGCAGCTAGCAAACCTTCGTATGTCCATTTTACCAACCTTTGTATGTTAATACTAGGATGTATATATAAATATGGACGTAACGTATATTTTATGGAGTACAAATGTTTTTTTTTTAAAAGGTACCTCTACTTCTAATATAATATTAATACTATTATTGATAAATTGTCTGCTAAAACTGAAATCAATGAAAGTTTAATATGCTTGTTTTAAATCTGCTACACAAACTACCTATATAAGTTCATAGGTAACAATTTCCTACATAAACTCTAAAGTTTTATGTGCGAAGAGGGAATAAATATTTGTAAAGATTAAGTGTAGCTGCATTAATGCATTTTTAATAGTACTTTATATGAAACTTTCTTATTCAAGCGCTTGGAAGTAAGAGTTGGTAGGTAGAAAAATCGATACGTATGAATATTGAATTCGTAATAAATGCTTTAAATTAATTCAGTCTGATACCACCGTCGAAATAAGAATTTCATATCTTACGTACTTAATCGTATAATCCGTAATATAATGTTAAAGATTTCTGGCAAATATTCTGCTGCGTTTCTATTTTCTTCTTCAATGGAAAACTTTGAAACATTTTGGTGATTATAGCTTTAATAAGTTCTTCCTGACTAAAGTTGCTACCGCCTCTTTCAATTTTGGAATGTTTGAATGACGACGCGGTCAAATCTTGAAACACTTTGTAAGACCCATAGCATCTAAAAGTCTCCTTCCCTTACTATCTCCACGCGAGCTTAGGGGGTGCTTCTGTTCAACGTCTGATATTTAAACGGAAGTGACAAGATTAACTTTTTTCCCTTCTAAGCTTTATTCCCTTTTCTAGACTTCCCATATCTACTCTTTTGTATTATTAAAAGCATCGTACTCTGTAGGTACTACTAGAGTAAATTTTAAGTGCTCTTATCTTTAAAAAAAGACATACTAAATTTGATTATTCAAATAAAATCATTCAGCTTTTGCAAATTATGATATAATGATTATTTACGTATTTTTAAAGATTTGTTGATATAAAATATTTAATTAAAGTTATCGCTTGGTACTATAAATTACACAGAATGTTTTTTTTTTAAATTTATTTTCATAATAAAAATAACGCACTACAAATGAAATTTTCCTGATTTCAAATACGTCTGCAATGATTTACTAGTTTTTGCAGTTGTTCTTAAAATCCTTTATCACTTTATGACGTGTTGAGCTCATCCCTCCGCACCCCTTCGCACCGAGTGTTCGCTATGTTCAGGGCATTAAAAGTGCACAAAATTTCGATATTACTCGTAGCGGAGTGGTGAGGAGTAATGGGGGGGGGCGAGAAGATGCAAATAACGCGACGCGCGTTTCGAACTGGGCGCTAGGAACTAACTCCTGGTGAGGCCAAAACGTCCGGACTGGCGATCAACTGGACCTCCGGGTTGGGAAAATTGGGAGTTGTAAATTTGAATTTAAAAGCAACTCCCAACGAAAGGAAACAGGGAGTAACCCCGGATTTGCGAGACCCCTACCAACCGAGGTCAAAGTGCGCGTTTTGCCCTCAGATCGTGTAGAGCTCCCCGAAGAGCTAGAGGTTGTGGGCCCCTCAGCGTCAAGGGGTAACGCGCCGCACCCCTTCCAACTCTACTTGCGCGTGGAGAGCATACTAGTGAAGGTAATAGAGGAGGAAACCCGGACCACCGCCAAGGTAAAGCGCCAAGGAAGTACACCGGGAGAGAAGTCGAGTGCCGCTGAGAACAGGCCTCTTCCCCCTCCACTCCCCATCCCGCCCTGCCGCAGAGATGACGCTGGTTACGCCGAGATCGTCTCACGCCTCGCGCAAGCCCTCGAATACGCGAGAGCTACGATCGGCACGATCTCATCGGTAATTTCTTATCGCGTAAAATATGCGAAAATATATTGAATCTAACGAAATTATTATACTCCTGGTTTGATTTAGCGTTTGAATATATATTACTCTACGCAAATTGTAGATACTGGCCCGATTTTCTATTATTAATCACGTCACTTCTTCTTCTTAATAATTTATCTTTCTTTTGTAAATGCCGTTTTTAGAGTTGTAAAAAAGCGGCGTCCCCGGATTGCGCCGTCGGGACGGAGGAAACGAGAAATATAATTATTTCGTGTATCATTGTTTACCTGCGTTGCCCCATATCCAACTCCCTTCAGCCCGCTTCCACCATTCCTAATGAACCCTGAAACCGGCGAGCTCCTTCCTAACAAAACCCCGCTTACTGCACCACGGGTGTAAGCAGCCGCGTCGTAACTTCATTTTCGAAACATTTATGTATCCATAAGATACTTTAGGACTTCTAAAGGGAAAGAATTTACTAGCCATCAGAAAGATTATCAATTTTTATAACAATTTGAAGATTTCGAATTTTTGAACCAATAAGAAATTCATATAATATGAAAGTAAGTCTTGCATTAGACAATGAATCAAAAGAACAAATTTACATCTGTAGCTTCCCGTAATTTTTTTCATTTTTCATGCCATTTTCGATATTGATTTTTTACAACTGATTACCTTTTTCTTTAATTACTACTTTTGAAACTGTGATCCCATGACCAAACATTTCAGATGATATACGACAATAGATAAGGAACACATAGAAAGATGCGCACATAAAAATTAAGGTGAAAGTAAGCTAAATTAGAATTTTCCATAAAAATAAATACCGATGGTTTCTCCTATATACGAAGTTTTTCTATTGTATTTTCAAAGTAATCATTTTTTCATTATTTGTACAGGTAAGCTCGATAAAACAATATTTAACTTTTTCAACAATTTTTTGATAAAGTTACAATAAATCTTAATTGATTTCACTATTATTAATTGAAAAAATTATAAAAAATGTAATAAGTTTTTAGATATAATTTAGTTCTATGATCAATTGGTTTTCACAATATATTACCTATGCTTGCTTCAATCGGTCATTATGATAAATTATTATACAATTTCTTAATTTTTATAAATTGTGTATTTATTTATAATTTATTTACAACTATTTTTTTAACTAAATGGAAACTAAAATATATTTTAGTTTTAAAATTTCAAAGATTCCATTTGATTTTTATGGCTTAATTAATTTAAAATCATCGATGTAAACTTTTCTTGCAATTATTCAAAGTTTGATATAGAAACGACTTTGATTTTTTTAATAAATTTTTCAAATGGAAGCTTTTCAAATTATTTTTTACAAGATGCTGATTAAATTTTTATAATTTTTGTTTCTTAATGTTCAAATTCTGAAAATTAGATTTAGTATATTACAAAGGAAAGTATTCATTTTATTTTGAATGAAAAAAAAAATTTTATGCATTTGTTATATGAAATTTTTTTTATATTCGTAAAAAAGTTTAAACAATGTTATATTGAATAGTTTACATAATTATAACATGATTATAAAAAATTTAATAAAAAAATTAAATAAATATTGCTTCATAGCGTTACTATATGAGCAGTTACTTACTTATACAATCTCACCTAATTCTATTGATGTTGTTAACAAAGGAAGTACATTATTATTAATATTAAAATGTTACTGATAAATAAGTGTTCCGATTGTTAAATTTTTAAAGATATCTAATTGTTCCTTTAATTTTATTATATTTTGCAATATAATTATATCAATTATTTGCACGTTTATTTTATTTCTTAAATATTAAATTATTTTAATCAATTTTAATTTTAATTAATACTTATACTGTTTATAATTACAAAGTTAATACAAAACTTATATTTAATTTTACAATTTTGAAATCTATCACATAATAAAAAAACTATCTGTGGCATAATTATTAATTCATATTAAGTTGGTATAACATAACTATGAAGTCGTAAACTAATGCACAATTATAAATTAAAAAAAACGAGAACAATAAACTAACTAAAATTTAAAAAAAAAACAGATTAACATCGCGATTTTAGAAGTTTACTTGGAGATCTCTTTACTCACGGGAATTCAGTGGCTAAAGTATGCAACTGTCTTTAAAGACAAAACGAATTCTCAATTCTGCGTTGTACCGTTAAGGAGGGGAACGGGCAAATTGCCAATCACCCGTCGATATTTACAAACAATAAATGTACCTATATGTGGCCTCATTTTTCTTTCCCTAACTCTACTCGAGATGCTTTTTACAAAACAAGCAGTTTCTCGTATTTTTCACAGACTTCCCTCGATCCGGTAGGGTCCTTCATTCATAAGCATAGAAACGGAGGATCGGATAGGCCAGCTTCAAACTTTTCCAATACTCGATTGCATATTTCCCTATTTCGAAATCTTCCATTTCTACGAAATCGCATTTACACGCTTCTCCTGTATAAGTTTTCACTCATTTGGATGCGCAATATGCCAAGGAAAGTGCGAGTGCAACAACGCTTCATGCTGGTGAATGGCTTAATGGATATATTCTAAAAAAGAGAGCAATTTCGTGGTTAAATTTGTAATACACAATACAATAAATTAATATGCGCCAGCTGTAAGTTTGATGCAGCTCAATGGTTCATATACTCTGACTAATAAATTCAACAGGACTTGTCCGAATATTAATATCTTCGGCACAGTGAATTTATCTATCAAATTACTCTTCTAATTCAGAATTTAATATTTTATCATTTGTTAAAACCAGCAAATAAAGCTAGAAGTAAAATCAATCTTCAAATTTAACAAAAAAATTTAATAAAATAATTTTTCACTATTATTAATTATCATTATTATTAAATGTTAGATATCATTATTATCTATGAAAAACTATTTTAAAAACAGTGTTATATATAATACATTATTGTATAGATTTATTTATCTACAAAAGATTTTTATTGCCAATACCAGTTGATATTACTTTTACTACTGAACTATCTATTATCATTAATTTTTATTAATATGTACAATAAATAAACAATATATTAAAAAACTATATTACTATAAAAATGTTAATAATATCTACTACTTGTCGAATATTTAAAAAATTCTCATCTTTTTTTTAAATTATAAATTTTATTAGAGTGGTTTATATAAAATAACGACGAATATACATACAAAAATTTTAAATCATGAAATTATGTAAGGTTTTTACTTTTAAAAAATAAAAACAAAAAATATGGATACATTTAATTTTCTTTCCACATTCTTAATGAACTGTATTTTGCAAATTTAATTTAAACTCATAATTTTGAGTAACGTATTTCATGAGAAGTAATTTCTTTAAAAGGTAATGAATTTTCTTTTAAAATAAACGCTAGAAATTTGGTAGTGACAGTTTGAATAAAAAATTAATTTTTATTTATGGTTTTATCATCTCACATCAGCAATATAAATATTATAAAATTGAGCACAAATATAAATTTAAAAATATTATCATATCAATTCTTATAATCAGAAAAAATTATTAAATTTTATCAATACTGTTTCAAATGAAAGAATATGAAAATATTGAATATTTAAATAAGTTACAAGAGCAAAGATCATAAAAAGAAAAAATTAAATAATTGCAAATAATATACATTTCTATACTTTTAGCATGAAATTATGCAGCCAATATAAGAAAATCAGTAGTGAAAAGAGAGAAAGTATCATTGATGTGTAAAAAAAGTAAAGTGCTTCGAATAGAAGCAATACAGCCTTCTCTCTATGGACTTTGCATGATATACTTAACGTAAACTTTTTTCGATCTTTCTAGTTTGAAAGCAAATAAAGTAGCAAATAAATTCACATCTGATGTTTACCTTAAAAATGGCACAGAGTACAGCCCATAAAAGTCATAAAGGCCATTCTCGTCTTTATTTTCATTATGTTCATTTTTCTCTCTTAGCTTTCAAATACGGTACAAGTACAAATATAGTTTTCGCATTATATGAAAAAATGAATTCTGTGAAAGGATTAAATTTTTTCTCTGTTTATAAAATATCAGCCTTGAATATGCTGTTATATACATATATATATATATATACATTTTTTATAAAATTTGTAAAAATATAACTTCTGCTCTTGTATGACATACATAGATGAAAAATTTCGAGGATAAAAAATGTATTTATTGAAATCATATCGAATACATTACACAGCTATTCACACTTTTCTAAATTTCATTATCAAAGACTATTTATTGGAATTTTAAAGAGAATTATTATATAAAACGCATGATATCATACAAGACGAAGGATATCAAAAAGTTTTTGATTATATAGTGTTGACATAGTACGGCGGAAACAAATATGTAGAAGTTTTCTTATACTTACATTACAATACTTTACATGCCTTGTTTTATAAAAAGACTTTACTTAGGAAAATCTATTAAAGTCAGAAAGATATTAGTAGAATTTATTGTAATAAGATATCCATCGTAATGTTGATAAATTTGTAAGAACATCTTTTATTAAATTGCATCTTATTGGCCTTAATTCTCTGTACTGTTATTTTTTTCCATTGTAGTTATTTGCAATATTAGGCAAAGATATTTTGAGCTCGTTATTTATTTATCTCCGCGGACTCAACTATTACATATTGTAAAAAATGGAATTTACTACAGTTCCAGTAAGCTCTAAAACATTAATCTTCGCATTCCACTTGTAAATAACTCGCAAACGTTCAATAGCGTCTGCCAAGTATGCAAGCATCACGAATCACTTGAAACTTGCGAACTGATAAGTTATCCGTCGAATTTAAGCTTCCGATAACCGTATCGAATGGGGCAGTTTGGTAAGGGAAAAATAGGAATTTACCACTGCAGCGAAGACATAATCTATATTCCGTCAATAAATCTATTTTCAAATAAATCAATCCACCGATCGATCCATCTGAGCTAAGTCATTCTATTCTCGATTTTTGTCACATTCCATCCTCCATCCAACTACTCTCCCTCTTCGGCGAGCTCTCATCCGACCCCAGGACCCGTAGTCGTACAAGAAACACGAGGAGCGGGGGAATGTAGAAAAAATGCCGAAGGGTTAAGTGGAAATCCCAATGTCCGTAGGCATGTAGGGAGCGGGACTCGTTTCCGCGGGTCGCCTGTTGCTCCAGTTTGCCAGGGTCACCAGGCGCGAGATCTCGCGTCAGTTATGCTTGCGTGGTCGGCCCTGGTCGTTAGCACCGAGGCCACAAGCTTCGGTCGTGAAAGCCCCGGGGTGAACGGGGAAGGGATACATTTCTTGCCGAAGGCAATGATCGACAGAGCGAGGCGAGCAGCTTCTTTACACTCAACTGCCCACTTTATTTCTCGGACAGCCCTCCTACTTTCTTTATTTAGCTGGTCGATTTATGTTCACTGTTCTTTTATTTGCATTATATGTCCTGCGATAAATAAAAATACTGCGGGAGGAACATAATACCGATCCCCTGCTCTTCAAATTTTCGTCAAGAGAGTCATAGAACAAAGTAATCGAATAATAGCTTTAATACGCATAAGTGAGCCAAAGAATTTGTATATTACAGTATAATTACGAATGTGAAATTTTAATGAAGAATGATCATTTCCATTCAGAGATTTTTACATAATTTTGATTACGTAGACTACGTATTGCGTTTCGATTTTATAATTATAGCATTGTATTAAATTTTTAATTTCTGGCTGGTTACAATTTCCACTGTCCATTCTTTTAATATAATATATTTCAAAAGATTATGTATTAAATTCTACTTCTTTACAATTAGCCTTCTTCAGCAGAATGAAACATTCATCTATTTTTAAAAAGATTTTATTACAATTTACCACTAAATTGTATGAAATTACTATAAACATACGTTTTTAATTTATTAATTAAATATAACTTTTATGTATTTACAGTTAATGATCAAAGTTTTATAAAACTTTCTTGTAACATTGCTAAACTAAACTCATTTAAATTATAAGTAATCTACCACTAATTATAAACTTACCAAGCACTATAATCGTGTTTTAAGTAGAAAGCAAGTTAATCAACCTCTGCATAAACTACATATTTCTTACAATTCATTATCAGTTTTCAAACTGCGTTCATATGTGTAGTATTATGTTTTGCATAATCCAAGTATACATAATGAGTCGGAAGCTGCAAATTTAAGTCGAATAGTCTCGAATTCACGCTCAGTCACGTAAACAACCAAAATCCTCAAAAAGAAATATATGAATACTTGGTAACTGTTGGCACCACTATTTGTTGAGCTTGACGTAACGTATTTGCATGACATATTAGTGTTGCGACGATTGCTTGAGCCATACTAATGAGTCTGCTTTAGTCTTTTAAAGCCAAGGATGATTATTTCGTGCAGGGCACACGATTAATTACGTTCGAAAACGAGATGCAGGCGAGGTTCGAATTTACCTTAAAACCTACGTTGGATTTACGATGTCTTCAAGGGAAAGAACCTTCGTGCCTTTACTCAGATTAAACTGAGCCAATTAATTTGAGGAATGCTTTTTTAATGAACGATTTGGATTACTCTTTTCTTGAACTTATCATTCAGAAAAATTATTTAACACCATTAATAAATAATGATTAATATAATAAGAATGAATTTAAAAAGGATTAATTAGCAAGATTATTAAGCTTGATTTTCCAATCTTCTTTTTCTTTCTTTCTACCATTAAGATTGTACTTTTTGGATAACTTACATATTAAAGTTTTTCAAAAAATAAAATTTGTAATTTAATTGTCGTAATATTTCAGAAGCTTCGTCTCGGAATTTTTGTGCTAGTGTGAGGCTCTATTATAAATTGCGGTAAGTATATAAAATATATTTAACATTACGCATACTTAAGAATTTATATAGTCAGTTATTGATAATTCTTGTAATAGATGCAACTCATTGAATAAACTTTTGATGGACAGAAACTTAAAAAGTATCTACAATTTTGTTATCTGCATTATGAAGTTTTTTTCAAAGAAACCTATGTGTATGCATTAAAACATTGTTGTAATGAAATTATATAATTTTGCTAAACCAGTTAAATAAAATTTTGTTAATAGATAAAACAAATTTATTAAGTTTCTACTAATTAATATCAAAAGTAAAATTTTCAAATAATTTTCAGTAGAGCAATTACGATTTACTTATTCCATTTAATTATCAGTTTTTTAACTATTACAAAAATTGTCTATTTTATTTTAAAAAACTTTTTTTTTGTTTTTAAAAAATCCAAATTAAAAAAAAATGCAGTTTTATTCATTATTAACGCATGATTAAATGCTAAATTATGTAAAAACACATAACATAAGCTTTTAAAAATTATTATGAAACGCTAAAGTTTATTTTAGCCGTAGATTTTGTGGAACGAGTACCCTTGATATTATATAAATCAATATCATATCTCGCAGAAGATTTACGGTACCATCATATATTCATAGCATGTAAAACTTTACTAAAATTAAAAAAACTGTAACGCATGTGACGCAAAAACTAAAAGAAATATCAAAACCGTTATTACACATAAGTCGCACGCTTGTAAAACACGAAGTTTCGGTGTTAAATCGTGACGAAATGCCATAAACTGGACTCGCCTGTTGCATTACATTGCATCATCAAGTTACAGTCAAACCCCATTTCCTCTCCCTATTATTCTATAATGAGTATGTGTAGCGAACACGTGTAACCGCTCGATATCTGTTGCTCTTGGAACCGGGACAAAAAACCAGCATTATTTAAAAGAAGAGATAAATCACTAGAAAGTGTTACATGCATGGATATTTACAGTTGATTTTACAAGAATCTACGTAAGAGAAACATTTTTTTTTATTTTTTGTCTATAAAAATTTTTCGACCTTTTAGGTATAATTATAAATTTAAATTTTTTTTAAATTATTAACTAATTATAAAATATGTCTACATAATCTTTTTTCATAAAGACACAAGTATAAATAATATGATAGTATTAAGAATACATACATGCTTATATTTCTTTTATAAAATTCATATTTTGGCATATCTGCATATTATGATACATATGGGAAACGATAAATAAAATTTTAAAAATAGTTCTATTCGACTACGGATTTATTTTGAAAATTTCATAATTCAAAATTGCAAACAAGAAATAAGGAGCTAACGTTTTCATCAAAGTTTTGATGTTTCTGTGTGTAAGTAAATGGTAAGGATAGTTTACTCTTGGGATATGTTGAAGTTCATCCAATAGAGCATATAAACATTTCTTCCTTTTAATTACGAAAATACTCTAAAATCTACGTAATATCAACCATTGACTATCGATGAGGTAAATAATTTTTTTTAATTGACATAAAATTTAATAGTTTTGCAATTCAAACCTATTAAATGTTTTCATTGTTTTGATCAACCTTTTACATGGATCTTTATTATTGGAGTAGACGTTTTCGTATTACATCCTAAATTGAGTTATGATTAATCCGATTTTGATATTTCCTCAATTGATAAACGATTAAAAAACCAATGTAAACAGATCTACTGAAAATACATATAAAATCTACAAAATAAATATATTAAAAAAAAATCATTTATAAAATCAAATCCTCTATTATAATAGAGGATATATAACACTTAAACGTAAATCTTAAATTCACAAGAGAATTATAATTTGAAAACGAGCGTAAATGTAAGTGCAAATATAAATATACCGTATGAGCACAAAGTACATAAGAATTGTATGAAATTTGACTATATTAGGCTCTTGTAACGTATGAATAAATCTCAAAATCCATTTGGCTTTTACAATAGTGCATCACGGTTCAGTAAACCGCGCTAAAATTCGATAGTAATATTCGTATCCATTAAAACGATAAAATCGGCGTACGCGTTGAGGCGACAACCGACGACGCATCATTTGTATTGAAAAGTACAGAGCCTACTGTCCCGGGAAATCCCCCGTGTCTTCTCATCGCTCGTGAAGATCCGCGATTCTAAGCCCGAGATCTCGGGCACGCTGAGCGTTCGGGCATTGGGTCGGAGGGGCGAAAGTGCGGGATCGGGTTTGAGTCGCGACAAAATTGAAAGTAAAGGAGCTTCCTCGAGGAGCGCAACAGTTGGTCGCGATAATGATTTCCCTGCTGCCCTCGTCTCCGCTACCTTGTGGCTAGACGTAAAGGAAAACGTCTCCTCGGGAAAGGGTTGCATGGGCTTCTCGATCAATACTCACCTGGGCTGCGCCACCAGGGGATAGTGGCTGCGCATCACTAGGTTCCCCGATTTTTTCATGCATCGGTTTCAAGGAGTGCCTGAATTGGCTTCTTGGGTATTCGACCTTTCCATTAGTTCGCCATTAAGTACCGTCGAAGGCTCTTGTTAGACTCGTAATTGTTCTGCCAATTAACTTTCCTCGAGGGAGAGATGCGCGCTTACCCTTCAGCTTGTAACATCTCGTGTTCACAACAGGTTGATTTCGAGTCACAATTGCAACCTGCGAACCACTACTGATTTCCAAAAATTACATTACTAAAAATAGGATAATTATCAAATAAAGGCTTTATTTTCTAATCAATTAATAGTAAATGTACTTAATCTTAAATCTTGCCAAATTTCTTCTTTTTCTTGGTGTGGTTTTTCATTCTATTTACTCCATTAGAAGTTTCAGCTTAATCAAATTTAGTATAGTTTTTATTACTGAGTATAATTTCAAGTATATATTATTAAGTTATTTAATCGATAAAATTATCTACAAGTAAAAGTAAAACATGTATCTCTAATCACGATAGAATATTTCGTACATTGGAAAACAATACATAATATGTTTAAGATAAGCTAATCCTTCCAAAACTTTTAATTGAATGCTTATTTTACATTCGTACATGGATCAGTAAAGGGCACGTTGTAAAGAAAAAGAGCGTATAGATTCAGCATCGCAGATATATGCATTACTAGAATATTAGAAAAATATGTCATATAACTCCATTTAGTACAATTTTTATAAGGTAAATGTATATAATTCAAATTTTAGATTTTTTAAAATTCAGTTTTCAAGCTATGATACCATGTAATATAAATTAATTACCAATATATAAATAAGTAGAATTTTTTGCTCAATTACCTTATTCAACCATTCAATTTAACATGAATAATGTATTATTTTATTACTTATAATAAATTTTATTTCAATTTCAATACCCAATAAACTTAATAAATAAATTGCATACTCAAAATAATTTCAGTAATGTTATTCACTTCTTCAGAAATTGTTTGCAATATGAATTATTGGAACATACGCGTACAAAAAAAACAAAAATTAAATTAAAATTTGATAATTTTTACAATAAAAATCGCATTAATTAAAAAAAAGATATATTTCTATTAAATCATTCAATAAAAAATACAAATATAATACTTTGACCATTTAATATGTAATTTAGTATTCCGTATTTCGTAAAAACAAAAACGAAATTAATGGCTTAGAATAATAATTCAGATCTAAAAATTTACAAACTATTGCTATAATTAAATTTATTTCTATCTTTTATAATAAATAAATGGCAAAACTATTATAATTAACTTCATAGCAGGAGTTATTAAAAAAGAAAATGTGTCTTATAAAGGTAGGTTTTAATTATATTATATTATTCCTTTTGAACCTATTGCTTTGCTATAAGTAACTGTAGAAGAAGAAAAAAATTGAAAGTTTTTTAAATAAGCCTAATGTCCGACTAAAGTCACACCCCATCCACATCCAAACATTTCGTGTCTGAGAAACTTTTATCAGCCTCTCTGTTTAAATGGAAGGTCTTTTGGCGCTCCCATTGATTGTGAAGGCTTCAGAGATTTCCCCGGGGAGCAGAAATCCCTCTTTGACCTGGAGCACGAATTTTCCTTTGCCATTGGACGAGTGCGGCCTCCGGACGCAGGCTGTTAAATAGGGCGCAACTGAATCTTCAATTCGCGGCTGCGCGAGGGGTCGCGAACTGTAATGGCCCAGTGGAAAATACGGATTCGAGCCGACAACAATAAAGCCGACGCGAATGAACTCGAGTCCAGTATGTTCGCCCCGAATTTGATCTCTTGCTCTGGGTCTTATTTCCTCAGTTCGTATTTTCAATGTTTGCACAGATTCGTTCCGTCGGAAACATTATATCCGAAACGGAAGGTCCGTACTGATAGAAGGCAAGTCAAATTTATCAGTTGATCTCTACCCTAATTTCATTTTATCTTCTGAAATGAACTTCCTTTGTCGAAGTTGAGTTCAATGCTTTTACTATTCTTAAGCCTTTTCAAAATCTACTAATTAACGTTGGTATATGTTTTTATGACTTATAAATTAAAATACACACATCTCGTTGCCAGATAAAATTAAATAACGAATGTTTTATTAAATATAGCTGAAATAATAAATTTTAAGTGCATTATAGTGTTATTAGGACGCATGCTTATTAAACTGCATTAAAAGACTTTTTATCGTTTTAGCTCGTACAAATTACTTTAATAGAGCTCTCCTGGTAATTAAGTTTATTCAAAGCACTGGTGTGTTTCAGTTTCTTTTATTCTAAAACAGATTAGGTTTTAAAAACACATTTATGATTTTATCTATTCTTAATAGATGTTTCGAGTATGATTTAAAATTATGAAATGCAGTAAATATTAATCTATAAATAATTGCTAGTTCCAAAATTAATTTATTTATGTGCTTGTGCATAAAATATAAAATAAAATTTGTCTACGTTACTGTATCTCATAGAATAAGCATATCTCAGTTTTATGCACCTGTAGCAAAAAATTGAATCTTTTAAGTAAAAAAAGAAAGTATATTTCTATCATTATTACGGCCAAAATTTAGAAATTAATACCTAATTGAAGTTTGAGGTAATATCTTATTTTTAAATAATTCTACCTAAATATCACTTATATTTATATTAAAAGAGTATGAATTTTAATAATATTTAAATAATTCATTTGTGATATTTAGATAAGTTTTTTTATATTTAAATAAAATATACAATATAAATATTTATAAATAATTAACTCCACCTGTTATAAGAATTGAAATTGGTCGTATTGAAAAATTTTCTTATCATAATTGTACAACAAAAAATCGAAAACGGAATGAACATATTAGTTTTAGTAACAGAATTTAAATATTTTTTAAAATTCAGGTGAAAATACTTTTTACTAAATATTTATATTCAAATATATCTAAATTCATACTCCTGCAAAAATAAAAAAACTTAAATCAAGTCTTCTTTAATATGTTAGTTTTCAACTATTACACTCAAAATTGATTCTTTTTATTTAAAATTACATCTTTAACTTAAATATAGGTATTATAGTTCGTTTTTTTCTATAAATACACTCTCATGTAAAATTCAATTAAGAACAGTACATTTAATATTTCATAGATTTTTCAATTTATACAGTTTCAACAATAAAATACTGATATTTTCATAAAATAAAATGTTTTATTGTTATTATGTATACCACAATTTTATTGTTATTTTTGTCTTTTTTGAAGAGAAATGTATTTTCTTTTTATTAAAAAACATTATGAATCAAGAATTAATATTAAATTTTTGCTATTAAAAAATATAATTAATTTTTTTATTTTCGAAAATTCTTTTTTGACTTTTTGTATTTTAAGCGTAATTTATAAATGAATTTTTTCGAAGTCATTAAAATTTGAAAATAAATTTAATATTTACCAAATATCTGCTTTATTAAAATGTTAAACCTTAATTTTATGATTTATACGATTCATGTTTTGTAGGCGATTAACATTAATCTTAGTAAATTAATTACAATTAAAATGAAAATTTTAATATTTATCTAAAGCGCATTTAATTTTAGATTAATACACAAAGAAGATTTATTGAAAAAAATATCACTTACAACTCAATTGCAACAATTTTTATTATGTTGTTTTTTTAACACAATTTATTATTAATACATATAGTAAAATATAATTTATAATTATGTTTATTACATATTCTATTTTTTATATTATAATATACACACACACATATATATATATATGTGTATATTATATATTACTTAGTTTTCATTATGAACTTTTTGATTCATATAATGTTATCATAATACGTAATTGTACATCTGAATATATATATTTCAATAGCAGCTCTTTTAATTTTGAATCATAAGATATAAATTAATATTTAAAAAAAAATAAACTCATTTTATATTAACTACTTGTTATAATATGTAATATATTTAAACCCAAAAAGTAAGGTAAATTGTTAGTTATCGTAATGAAATTATTTATTGAATATAAAATATAAAATGCAAAATTGTATTTTTATATTAAATTTTAATTGACTACTTCAGAATGCAAAATATTTTTAATTTTGAAAAACAAATTTTAACTATTAAAATATGCAAGATGAAATGGTTGAACATAATTTTTCTTTTAAACTTAGAATAGCTATTTTTGTATAAAATTCACATAAAACTTTGCTTATCAGCATGTTAAAAGCATAACGAGTTATTTTAACTTGATTTGGGACTGATGATTAATTGCTTGTGTGAAGCGATGAACAAATGAAATTAAACACGTGTAAGTGATGTTAATGACTGTTAAAATGTCTCTAATGTAAATTAAAGTAACCCTGTATTCACTTTCCCACCAAGTACAAGATTGTTCTTACCTCATAATTTGTAATTACATGAGAAGAAATTCATTTAATTATTAATATTGATTTATCTACTTTTGTTAAAAACGTTTTTATATAAAAAAATTATTGTTTATAAACGATTTTTTTCAATTTAATAATAATTTAATACTGTCAATTATTTATAAATGTTGTTTAAGTTCATAGTAACATAACATTTTTATAAACTAATTAAGTGTATGTTTGAATTTTACAATAATAAATGTTTTTAATAATATATAATTTGTTCAAATAAGTATTAAGAAATCTATATTTTCTAAGAGAATTTTATAAATAAACATTAATTTTTCAATTTGCACTTTAATCATTTTTATTCTTCATCATATAATTTATTATTAAAATAATATAGAAATTACATTGAGGAGCTTAGAAATGGTAGTACTAGTTAAAAATAACATAAATATATAATTATTTTATAAATATATTAATCACTTTTTTATTATAAATATTAACAATCATGAACAATATGCTATTGTTTAATATAAGTCTCATTAATAGAAGGTTTTACCTTTTCTTCTAGTTACAATCAGCTCTAAATTCCGTATTCGGTTTTGAAGAGAACTCATGCAGTCTGCTCTAGCAGCCAATGGAATGAGCTTAACGTTCAAATCGATAAAAGTTTCTCCTCATATCTATCCGAACGAATGAAACTGACTGAGAAAGCGATAAAAAAAGCACAACGTTAACGTGCTATCATTCATTTTTGCCCACAGACATATACTCATAGTCGACACTTTTCAATCTCCGTTAGTAAAGTCATCAAAAATATTTCCCGATTCAAGTTTTTAGGATACCCGATCATACAAAATACTCCAATAAGCAATTGTATTTTTAAAATAATACTGAATAAGATAATGGTTGAATGAAGCAAAGATAAATGGAAATAAGCATCTTAACACATGAAATACATTAACAACGAAAGTTTTATCGTTCACTATGAATATAAAAGACTTGTGCGATTATGCGTTCAGAAATACAAGATAAATGTTCTACTTAATTAAAGTCATGATGAAGTTCAAATGCTATTTTATAATTTTAAAATAAGAAACATTAAAAAAAAATACAATTTAAAAACTCATTTTATTATTCAAAATTAAAATTTTTTATTTCTAAAAATGAAATATTCTATTCAATTATTTATACTATTTTAAAACATTTTTTATGTAATTCCTAACAATTATATTTTTAAAAATATTTAAAATTAAATATTTTGAGAGTTGTATAACCGATAATTCATTCAATATTTATATAAAAAAATAGTGTAGAATATAACCTTCTAGAATAAAAATAATTATAATTCAGATATGTTTAAGAACTTATTTTTATAATTAAAATACTTAACATGAATCATATCCACAGTTTTATAAAAACATATATTTAAATTGAAGTTGTTATTTTTATATACATATGCTTACAATATTCGTATTACTATTTTTTTATATTAATAGTTTCTTTTTGTATTATGTGTATTTTTTTTAATATATTAATTTTTTCTTTAATAGATTTCTTAATATAAATTTAAATTTCATTTATTTAAAGTATGTATAAATCTTCTACATCAAATACCATCATTCTTTAAACTTCAATATATGATATTCAATTTTTTTTATATTATAATATATTGATAGATCGTATATATATATTAGTAATCAATAGAACGGAGTTTTTTGGAAAATATTTAATTATTCTACGAGAGGTATTTTATTTTGGATTAAATTGCACATAAAATTATGATATAATTCATTTTATCTCAACTTCATGCATTGAAAAAAATAGAAAGATTGAGGCGTATTAAATAATTAGCGGTCGGTCGGGGAATTGTTGAGTTACAAATTCAGCTGCGAAAATACGTTTACATATCTTGTAATGGAATTAATTTAATCAAAATTGCAATCTTTGGTCTGTCTGCCCTTAAATCTTTTTGATAATTATTAATATCATTAAATTACTACAAAAACACTATATGAAGTTACATAGAAATTATAATGATGCGTGTAAATTACCAAAAATTATGATATTATCATAAAAAATTTTCTAATAACATTAGCATATGCCAATAATGAATAATTACGTAAAATTTTTAATGAGCCAATTATTCATATTCTCAAACGCGTCTTTCTTTTTTTTTATTATAATGGGTTAAATTATTCACTAAATGTGATTATTTTTACTTCTGCTGAGTTTTATCTTTGTATAAAATTAAATTAACAATTTTCTGATGATGACAAAAACATTTATTAATATTTATTTTATTAAATCTCTAATTTTAACTCATTTTTCAACGTAAAAATTTTAATACAATTACAATTACTAACAATACCTTATATATTTAAAATGTAATTTTATTTATAGTAGAGATTGACTCATAACTATATGAAAAGTAAAAGTGTAGCAAACTTAATATGTTTACACTTATAAATTTTTCATATCTATAAAAACGTAATATTTAATTTTTAATAGTTTCGATGCTCTAAAATCATATTTCACACTAATGACATTACTTTTACTAATATTCACATATTTTTATCAATTATCTTAACATATTTTTTTTTAATTTAAAAATCATGAATAATTTTAAGTTTGCATTGAAATTGAATATTATGGTTTACAATGAATTCAATTAAACTTAAAATTGGCGATCAAATCGAACATAAAAAATATATACTTATTATTTAAAATTATTTCATATATAAAAAAGGTAATATTTTATACATAACATATAAATTTGGACTACAATATATATTTAACGAAAAATTATCTACCTTATGACTTTTATCTTTCATTTTCATCATGTATATCAGATTTAACTAGCAAGTCCCATAAAAAACTGAAATTATAGTTACTTCGTCTTAAATTTCTGTATAAAATTATTTATTAGTACTTAACTGTAAATTAACGACAAAAAATTACAAACGGTAAATTATTATAATTATTAATGAACTCTTTATATTAATAATAACAATGACTGCATTTTTAATGTATAATATTCAATTTATATAAAAATTTTAACATAAGTTTCTTTTTTGTCATAAGAAAAATTTTCTAAAAAAAATGCTTTATTATGAGTTCTTTTTTAAAAAAAGAAATTAAAAAATATATGCATAATTTTTTCTTATTAATATATGTAAATTATTTGTAAATTAATTAACATTTTATTCAAATCTGTTATACTTAAATTATTCCTCATGAAAATAACTTGCAAAATTGAATTATGCTTTTGCATATATTAATACAAAAATGTAAAATTAGAGATTAAAATATTGTAAATCGTAATAATAATAAAAAAGTAACTATTATTAATATAAAAAACTTAATACTGAATAAAAAAAAAGTTTAAAAAAATTATTTAAAATTTTTATACGATAATGCATTTTTAACAAAGAACTTAGCGTTATACTTGCTTCTTCCACATTCAAATTATAAGAGTAAAACATAAATTCGAAAATAAATACGAGCATACATGTTAAAGGATCAGTTAAGTACTTTGATATAAAGTAAATAAATATATAACACAGCTACAAGAACAATTATTATGATTATTATTTTAAAAATTTTTAATTTTTATTAATTTTACCAAAAAGATTTTATTCTTTATCATTACATGCGTAGTTACGAAAATGTTTTATATTATCCAAAAATAATTACTACTGAAAGAAGAATAAATTAACACTATATATAAGTATATTAAAACTTAAAAATTTTTATAAAAGTTTTTTTTTTAATATACTTGATTGTTATTATATTTGTATTAATATTATAATAAAATTTCATTCATAAACTAAACAACTCTTAAATTTATGTATAATTATCCTTAACACAATAGCTTTTATCTTCAAAGACGTCAAAGGTAGTTAAAATCCTGAAAATTATGTAAATCATAAATATGAATCTTCCAATGTAGGGTGTGATGACAACGTCAACTTTCCATTGAATAACAAATTAATCTTGTTATGACAATAAGATATAGAAAGTCCGCTTCTATAATCAACCTTTCCGTTTCTCTTTCGAAACCATTACCCATATATGATTACGGCTTTGCTATTTTTACGGATAGAGTTGATGGTCTATAATTTAAAAGCTTTTTGCGGAATTCTTCGATTCCTCGTTCTTTGTTGCGTCCGCATTGCTTGCACGCTTACACATTTAGAAATTCCTCTATCGATTTACAGAGCGGGAACACACGTCTTTCAACCAACTATGTTATTATCCTTGACGCGTCATTTCAAACCTTGCTTTTATTATACATTCTCTTATACTTCTAACTCGTACCGACCTCTTAGCACCTTCACTTATGCTCGCCTTAAATTTATGAGGCTGGATAGTGATAGCCATCGGCGTTGACATAAAAGAAAAGGACTTTCAATTTTTAGAACTAATAATTTTACAATCACTAGGTCGATGTTAGTTTATTCTCGTAATAAGGTTGGATTGAAGAGTAACGCACAGCAACTAAAAATGTATAATCGATAAGGCTGATTTCAAGTATGTTGTATTTAATATTTAAACTAATTAAATAAGAATACAGTTTTTTTATAACTTAGATATTTTGAAATCATGTTCTGTTTTTTATTATATTGCAAAATAATCGTATTCTATCCTAATTTTCTGAAAGCATTTTATTATTAGAAAAATTTTAAATAAAGTGCATAAATTTAAGATTATATTGGAAATCAATATTAGATACTTCTTTTTACATTGTTTTCACACACACCCACACGCACGCACACACCCAAACACCTAAACATGTATGTATATATTACACACATTCGTACGTATATATTTATAAATTTTTTTATTTTTCTGCCAAAAAACAGGAGCACGATACGATGAGAAACAAATTAAAATAGAATTTTTTACGAGCCTACAGAAAATAAAATTAATAAAAAAAAATTAGCACCAGCCTAGGCTACCGTACTTCATTTACATAAGCTATTGAAAATGATAAATTAAATTAAATTTTTATCTTAGCATAATTTTATCGACGCGTTAACTTGCGATGCTTGCTTAAATAATAAAATGTACCAAAGAAAAATCCAAAATATCCAACACGTGTACGGAATGAGAGTGAAACAACTGACACGACGCATTTACGCATTGCAATATGTTAACTTATGCTAATACACAATGGCACCAGCGGTCGTGCATCTGCTTCCTACCTGATACACTATGCTTATGCCAATGGATCCAGTGTATTTCTAATCGAACCATCCGATTTCTATATGCTTTTTCATCTTCTTGGAAGCTAAAAATATATCCCAGTTCTCGTGTAGAGCTACATTCAATTGTTGTTATTTTCTATAACACCGAAATTATACACGAATAATGAAATGCTTTAAAACAAAATTAGATATAACAAGGATTGGACTTATCAGTTTTTGAAAAACGAGCATATTCAAACTATCGATTCGTATAATTTTATGGATTTAATAAATCAAAAAATTTATAAAACACTGAATAATAAATTATCCAACTTTTGTGACAGGTACGATGATAACTTTTTAAATATTTTAATAAAAATTTTTAATTAAGTTAATATATACTTTTACTCTTTAAATAACCGTATATATTGTGTATTTAAAAAAATAAGATTTTTACAGTTTCATTTCTGCTCGTTTTTTTTTAGCTTACAAATTTTCTTTCACTAGTTATTACATAATAATACTTTATAATACACTTTATCGTAAGTATTAATCTTTGCAGTTAATGTAATTTATTGCAATAAAATACGTATAAATAAAAATGAAAATAATTTTTTAGTAATCGTAAATTTCATTTAGTAATATATAAGTAATGTATCGAGGAATGAATAAAATATAAAAAACATTTGAAGTGTAATAAAACAATAAATAATGTGAGGTGAAAGAAAAACACCGAGAAAAAATTAAGACAGAATAATAAAGTAGGTAAAAAAGAAGAACAAATTTTTTTTATTACGATTTATGATAAGAGATGATGTAAATATAGATATAAAAAGATTGTAAGCATGTAAAGCAACACATACAAATAATTCACTTTCATCAAATGGAGTTGATACCCCCACAAGCTATCATTGCATTTCATTCATTATTATAATAAAGACTAATACAATTCTTTTTAAAATTTTCCAGATAAATATTTTCATATTGCAACATAATTTTTTCGTGATTATATTATAGTAATTTTTTATGGCTAAAACTTTTATTAGTTTTTAATTGCTACCACAACAGATTTTTTTTTTAATAGAATACTTTAATGTTGAAAAAAATACTGATGAAATATAAACTGTCAATTTATAAAATAATGTCATTCCGTTTGTTTACATATTTAATATCTACCTTTATTCAAAAATATGCTAGACACGAACTTAATATATATTGAAGCGATCATGTTTGCATATAAATGTCTATTCTCTAAAATATTACTATGTTTAATTATGATTAAACACGAGCTTAAAAAGATTACTGGTGAAAAGTGTGTATGAGCTTATGCACGAATTACAAAATAACTGTCTCGCGTTATTTATAATGTTGAGATCATGAAAATTCTAGTAGCTCTAAAAATTCTTAAGGTACAAAATAATAGTATTATGAAAATTGTCGTTCATACTTGATACTCGAGAAGTAATGAAAAATCCACTATATCTTACGTATAGCACCCACAAGAACTACACAAAAATCCAATTCATTGCCTGGAGAATCCAGTAGAATCTCATTTATAATAATATTGGCAGGCAAGTCAGCAGAACAACAGTCCGCCATCTCTAGAACAACGGAATTTCACAATCCCGATTGAAAGTCATCTTTAAAAATCCATAGAAGAATGAGGTTTAAATAACTATTAATACACTTGAAATATTTAATACGCTGATACCACAAGATTCTTTAATATCTTCAATTCATGCATTGTTTGTTTAATACATTCAGGAAATAACCTGTACCAATTAAACTCTATTATTATTTAATCGTTTTCTGTATCACTATTCGCTTAGTTGAAGTTGTTTCACTTTTATTTCTACATTTTATTCTAAACTTTTTTATTAAAAATACTAGAACACATTGCTTATAATACAAAGTATTTCTACAAATTTTAAATAACAGTAATATAATATAAAATAAATTTAATTTAAAAAAGACATTACTTATAAACCTTTTTTTTATTATAATATACTTACAATAATAAACTGCAATGATAATATTTATTACATAAACTTATGCGTTTTTAAATACGACTTTAATGGGCTCAGTATCGCATATTTACTCGTGATACTTTCCCTTATCTATTTAACTTGTACACATATATTCTATGTAATTCGATAGATATGACTTTTTATAAATATTGAACATATTTTCCGTTTGCTCAGATAAAAATTGTACTATGGTTATTAAATATTATAATCGTGACTGGTTTTGATCCTTTAGATGAAAACACCTTTGAAAAATAGACATTTATGTTAAATGCTATTTAACAAAATTTTATTTCTTTTCTTAACATAATTTCACTTAATATTAGTATTTTCATAATTAGTAAAAGGAAAATAACTTCATTAGATTAATGTAATATACATTCTGAACTTGCATTGGTATTTTTTTTAAGGCAACATAATAAATTATGATCAGGAATTTTTACAATATAATAGAAGACTTGTCAAATGATAATTTTTTTGTAACTATAATATTTTAATTATGTTTATTTGTGAACTTGTATTGCACTTAAAGATGAATTTAATTATAACAAAATTTTCTTTCAATCAGAGTATTATGATCGACCATCAATAAATTTATAATGTATAAATATGTAAAATGAATTGCAATATTTACCTACATCATAAATGTACTTTTTATTAAAAACTGCTTTTTAATAAAAATCCTATTGACCTACGATAAAATTCTAACTAACCAATCACTTCAAAGTTAAGTTAGTATACTGTTCGATATTATCGAAGTTAATCAGAGCAATTAATTTTATGCTTAATTCTTTTAATTTTTAGGAGTAAATTACTTAAATACAAAATTGTATACATTTTTGTATTGAAAAATTAATCATATTAACGCTTTTAATACTATGTAATAATTTAATATTCAAATAGCTAATACTAGTCATATTTAACAGACACAAATAAAGATATTTTTTCAACATTAAACGTAAAATGTGATTTGTATCCAATAATATAAACACATATATAACTTTTTAAGTTAACGTATTTTAGTAAAAAAGCGAATATTTGATTGAAAATGAATGTCGAATTCTATAAATAATGGAATCACTTTTAGAATTCAACGAATTCACATAAATACATGTTCGTCTGATGGAATTTAGTTGGTTTCTATTTTCATCACATGCCTTTATATATATATATATATATATATATATATATATATATGTATGTATGTATGTATGTATGTATGTATGTATGTATGTATGTATGTATGTATGTATGTATGTATGTATGTATGTATGTATGTATGTATGTATGTATGTATGTATGTATGTATGTATGTATGTATGTATGTATGTATGTATGTATGTATGTATGTATGTATGTATGTATGTATGTATGTATGTATGTATGTATGTACGTATGACAGATGTTGACGAACAACATTTTTCTCTTTGAAGAATTTATAGCGTTGGATGACACACGTGAAATCTTTTGTGTTGTCCGCAGTGCGACACAAATATTCGCAAAGCATTTAGCCTCAGGATCATAGCATCGCTCCACCTTGCCATAAACAAATATCTGGAGGTATATCTCAACCACACAACATATATGTTGATAATAGTTCAGAGAATATGAGTGCAATTATCGCATATCGCGGATGCAGCAGGCTGATGTAATTCGCAGAACTAATTTTGTAGCTATGACCGTCTCTCTCCCTCGCTATCTCTCTCGCACACAGTCTCTCTCTCTCTCTCTCTCTCTTTCTCCCTTTCTTTCTCTTTTCTCTTTTCCTTGACTGATTTTCTCTATCTCTATTACTATCTCTCCCTCTCTCTCCCACGCTATCTCTCTCACACACCGGCTAATGTCCATTAATGCAATATGTCACTCGACGTAGAGAATTTCAATTATCGTGATAATCGCTCACAACGAAGTTTCGGAAATCTCATATAGACAATCGATCGGTTCACGTTGCAATGCAATGTCAGTTATGTAACATATGCATCAAAATTTCCTTGGGCATTCAGGTTTTTTTTATATTTCCTGCCATAATAATGAATCAATAATCAATCTCTACTCGTTAAGAATTGAGTACAAAAGGAAGTTTGTTTATTTTTGATGACCTATGACTGTCAATAAAATACAGCGGAACAAGCATTATTTTATACAGTTTTTTTTATATTATCATATTTTCATTTGTAACAAATTACTATATGCTTTTTGAGAACAAAATATCTGTATATTGACAAATAATTAGTTTCTAATACTCTTGCTTTAAATATTAATAAAAAAAATTATAAAACGCTTCGTAATATTTTATATTAAATAAATATAATTTTACATAAATTTCAAAATATACTATAATTACTATATATATTAAATTATAAAAAAATTGTCACAAGTAGTTAGGCTTTAACTTTTTATACAAAATATATTTTATTTAACATAATTTGAGAGTATTTCTTGTTACTGTTAATATTATAAATTGTAACAAAATTTGAATGAACCCTGATATAATGGAAGATATTACTCTTTCTTATAAATAAAATAAGCATAAAAAATAATTGAAACAATTTAAAAGCAAATAAATTTTTGCATATAGCATTATTATTTGTTTTATTAATCAATGTATATGCGAAACAATTGCTTACTATAAAATTTTGATTAATAGAATTTTATAGGTAACAAAATATACATCAATTCAATTATACATCAATATATTTTCAGTACTCTAAGACCTTGTATTTCCAAATGTATGAACAATAAATTCCATAAGATAATTATTAGAATTGACGCAGATTCCTACAAATTCTATCTTAATGATTTTATTTTTATTCGTCCAATTACGTTAAAACTTCGAAAAGATTAAAACAAAATTTCACCTCGTAGGATTCTCCTAATTAATATATTGGTGTATAATCATTCTAGTATCTATACAGGCTCGAGATAAAATTAAAAAGCAGGTGAGCCAAAAAGAATCTGAGGATTTTCATTACGCTCAGTTAGAAAAGAAGTGTCGTTATTCTGAGTAGTAAAGTCAAAAATAAAAAAAAAAACAAAAAGAAAGAAAAATAGCCGAATAACGGGGGCGATACCATCGACTGTTGGAACTCTCGAATTCGAAAGATTAATGTAATCGTGTAATCGATTAGTGTAATCGGTTTTCTATTCAGTTCCCGTTCATGACTCTTTTACTGTAATCTTTTTTCACGGCGCACACATGCGTATATGTAGAGAAGTGCCTCTATTTCAACCAACGATTTTTTTAGATGATGATATGTGTAAAAAATTGTAGAATATGATTAATAAATTGTTTTTCTCTATTGAAAATTTTTACTCTATTTGGCTTAAAATTTAGAATTCATCCGAAATTAATGTAAAGGTAACAATTATGTTGTAACTATATATTTTTGTAATGATGAAGTATTTTCAAAATAATAAGATGCATACTATTATCTTTAAGATACGATCAATTTTATTTGGCTTTTTCTGATAAATATTCCTTTGTATTTTTATAAATCCACCTTTATAAACTTTTGTAATGTTACTGAATGCCATTTTGTTAAATTATTTATTGAAAATTTTCTTTAAAATTTGTATTATTGCTATTGAATTTAACATTCAAATTATACATAAATCTTTTTATTGGTCAAAATTTCAATGCTAACTCCTTAAAAAGAACTGCATCCAACATTTTAGATTACAGCATACATTATAAAATCCAATTTATTAGAATAACACTTTGAAAGAAAAAATCAATAACGTGTAGTCACTTTAAATAACGAATATAAAAACTAATACGAAACTAACTGTATTGTTAAGAAGCGTTCATCCATTGGAAAACTAAAATACTGACCCTATACCATATTTCCTTGTGTCAAACAACCAAACTATCTATCTCTCCAATAAAAATAACTTAAACTTAAATGTTGGGTGAGTCTAGTTGGACGACAAGAGTGGGCGTAAATAGGCAGAGATATCTACAATTGACGCTCGATATCTGACACTTGCCTTGTATCTTGCGCGTTATCACGTATATAAAGAGGGTCAACACAAGTTGTGCACCATGTAAACCGACACACTGTATCGATTCTCACTAGCCAATGTAGCGATATCATCAAAACTTGAGAAGTCGCGTTCCCTTCACTTGCGTCTCCGTTTATCCTGTGAATTATTTTCAGGGACAATTTCACTATTCGACTCGAAGGAAAAAACATATTACCCATTAAATCAAGTGTATGAAGGAATAGATTATTTATTCATTCAAATTAAAAGCCAAATATTATAAATCCTATAACTTTATTGAACTGTGAGAGAAAATTAATTTATTAGAGGCATTTATTAGAGTGACTCACAAATAAATAATACGTCGGTAACTTTTCTTAAGCCTCTTTATCACTTTTAGAATTGTAATTTAGCAAATAATTTTAATTGCGAAAGCCTCTTTTTATATATCTTAGACATTTATACAAATAATTAATAAAAATTATTCAAAAACATTTCAATTTAATCAACATAAAAACAATCAACCTAATATAAATAAGTTGTTTATCTAAAGTGAATTCTAATGATTATCTATATATTATTAAATCTGTATTTAAATATATTACACACAGCATTTTTCATAAGAATGAAAATAAGTTATATGGACTTAAGAATTTTTACTACAACTTTAGAGAGATATTAAAACTAATTATTGATAAATAATAGAAATTACAAACCCTTTACAGATATATATATGTGTGACCTACAAGCGTTTAGTTTACATGTAAATAGTATTATACATTGTTCTTATTAAATTATTAAAAAACTATTTTTCATTACAAATGCATGTATACAAAGACGAGATGTACGTTTATTCCATTACAAAATTAATTGATTCTGTGTAAACATTGATTTTGTATGTTTCTATATTTATTTTAAGTGAAAATAGCAGATAATAGGTATAATAAAACACTTTCTTAAATATAAAAATTAAAATAGATTAAAGTTGTAGAAGAATAAAATCATAATTACTGCGGTTTATTATTTTATACCATTAAGACAATGACGATATACTAAAATAGATACTAGAGTACACAATAGGTACTAAAATTCACAGAAATTATAATTTAAAAACTTTTCTTACGTTCTTGTACCATAATAATCTTACTTTAGTGAATTTCTTATATTAAATACAATATTGCTCTGTTCAGAAACCTAATGTAATATTTTTGTAACCATATTCAAGCAATCATATTTGTTTTAGTTTAATTCTTTTAAAAACTAATTTATTTAGTAATAACAATTTAGGTAAATTTAAAATAGAATAGCTTTTTGAGTAAATATACAGTTACTTACATATATACAATTTTCAAATCCTAATAGATATATGTAAATGGACTAAATTTTCAGAGGTCATGTGAAATTTTAATAAAGTTCCTCCAATAACTTCAAGCTAAGTTAATTTAATAAAAAACTTCATTTATGAGACAAACGTAAAGTCGTAAAAACCGATCTACTTCCCATGTTTGCTTTTCTATAATCCAGAAACATAGATAAATTACTCTCAGATTAAATGCACAAACACGATATTTGTACATTTTTTTAAACAATTTATCTATAATTTATTTATTTATTTTAATAAGAAAAAATAAGAAAATGTGATTAATTTAAATATCAACAGTTTTCAGTGATTCAATGTTTTAAATAATACATATCATGTAGATGCATTATAATGTTATGATGCGCTCCATTGAGAAACTGGCACTGTTGACAAGAATCATGGTTAATATCGGTGAGCAAAGCAAGCCCTTGTGAAATCGAGCTTGAACTCGCCTTCGCAGGAGCCGTCGGACGTTGACTAGACCAACCAACTCGCGGAAACTCTCTTCACCTGCGACCCCAGGGTGGCGCAGCAACGCCGCCACGGATAACCTGAGATCTAAGGCGCGCTCCTGGATCTTAGGTGGCATAGTTTCCACAGCGGAACAAGCACCTTAACTCACCAGCACGGAGCGGCGCACAGGTGGAAAATAGATAGGAAATCCTAAGCCTTAAATAACGAATAACTTATTGCGTACATTTATCTACATGCTATTAATTTTGTGCGACTGCGAAATAAGCGATAATTTATCCGAGCGTGTGTATTTATTGTACAATTTTTATAAATGGAGATTTTTGCCATTGGCGTTTGGCTAATAAGGTGCATTTTTATATTACTTATTTATTAATTTTGGGTTTTATTTGTTTTATTTTACCGAAACTCTTGCCTCCTGTACTGGCCCCCTTCCCTCCCCATCGTTAGACTTAAATAGTCCCCACAGTTATCAAAATTCATGTTAATAATTAAAAGCGAAAAATATGCTAAGATCTAACACGTAATTTTAAATGACAAAAGCTCAAGGATTGACTTCAGAGGTAGTGGACATTTGGCCAGGTAATTCATTAAAATATGAAAATGTTAGTTTACTTATGATCGATATACACATATGCCTGCCATGAGAAGGAGTCTATGACCGACGAATTCCGTTCACGAATCTATATGGAACCGAACGAGAACAAGATGAACTCGGGCAAACAGAGATTGGATGTATTGGGAGGTAAAACAGCAATTGACGCACGTAGCCCAAACTTACTTGAAATTCAGGTGTGATAATGCAGGATCGATCGGCAAGTCTAGTGAAATCATGTTGTCTGCGGTGCATTAAAACCGACAGTGCTGGCACGCTAATAAATACGGCTAATATACATCTACCTCTAACTATTTATGTATTAGATCTTATCTTATTTTCTAATAAGCCAAAGATATTATTGTGTAAACATTGAGGATATTGGATAAATTTGTTAAAGTATAAATTTCAATAAGAAATATATTTGTTTCAAATCAAATTTTCAGGGCCTAAGTCTAAATAAAAATTAACTGTTAGATTACTATTTTTTAACTTACTA
This sequence comes from Kradibia gibbosae, assembly GCA_018907135.1. NCBI lineage: Eukaryota > Metazoa > Arthropoda > Insecta > Hymenoptera > Agaonidae > Kradibia > Kradibia gibbosae. The sequence goes on along the minus strand of JACCHX010000001.1, from coordinate 12,339,245 downwards.
GTAAAATTTTGTTACATAATAACTTTAAATTCAAAATAATTTTAAAATGTAAAAAATATCTTAAAACAAAGAGGTTTTACGCAAATTATTCCATTAATTTCATATTTGATAAAAAAAAAGTTTTTAAGTAAAACAATATGTATACTGGACATTAAATGTGGCTCAGATATTTGTCGATTAAAGCTAAATGATTTTACTTTAAAGAAACAATGAATTCCAAGTATAGAAAAAATGAAATACGACAAATGTATTTCCAAGGAATTTCTGCCAGGAAATTTCATATTTTAAAAAAAAAGAAGCATGCATCTGAGTACATAAAAATTTCAAGATACACGTCGTACGGAGACAATCGCGGAAAAAATGAAAAAGCTAAAACGTGTATCTAAAAAGTGAATTTAAATAATGGAACACATAAATATTTAAATTTAATATCTTGTACAATATTAAAATATACCTTACTACTATCAACTATTCTTATTATATTTTAAAAGAATTAAATTGAATTTTTTGATTATTTATTATGTTTAATGAGGAAAGGAATAAGACTAAACTTAAAAAAAATATACAAATACTTATAATAGATTTCTCATTAAAACTTTTCTAAATTTATAATTTCATTGAAAAACTTAACCTATATTTGATCGCAATTCATTAAGTAAAAATAAATAATAATAATATTTTTAATTTAGGTATACATTCTTACAATGTAAATTTGCTAAAATTAATAAACTTGATTTAACGAGCATTTTATTAATAAATATTCAAATTAAATGAAGGATGTAGAAAAAAACATTAGATTTCAATCGTGAATATGTATTCATATCTCAATAGCTTATACGGAATCATTATCATTATCATATTTTAATATCATATAACTTTAAAAACATATCAATAGGACTTTCAACTTAATTGTAATGCTATACTGGTATTTTATTAATTGCTTTTATCCATTATTAGTTAACATAGCATTATTAAACGCTATCGCAAATTATTTAAAATATTTTATTTAGTAAAATTACTTATTTACAAAAGTAGTATTATTTCTTTCATTGTTAAAATTAGAAAGTTGTATTTTTATTAATTTCCTCAGAATTAATTTATTTAATTTTCTGAACAAATGGGAAAATTTTTTTTGTATGAATAAGATTGGACTTTAATAATTTAGAAAAAATCTAATCATTTGATTCACTACAAATGTGATCTGGTGTTTAACATTTTAAGTTATATAAGTAAATTATAATAAATGTTATTGTTTTACTATTACTATTATTTAATATAATTCTACTGAGTTTTTCTGATAGCATTATATTTGATATTCCGGGCACAGAAAACTTATTGTATCAAGGACCTTTTTCTTTATATTTTCGAAACATGTTTCATTATTTCAAAGTATGCTATCCAGAAGAAACTATTATAGCATTAAAACTAAATTGTTTTCCTTACCTTTACAGTGCTAGTCTTTTGCTTAAATTTTCATCAATTTATAAGTCACATTGATATCCAAAACAAATGAGCCATATCCAAACAAATAAGAATCTGTCAAAATTGAATACAGATTAACATAGATTTGAAAAAAAGGAAAAAATTTTTATCGAGAAATATATTGATGATCTAAATTAAACCGAATGTAATTCAAATAATACTATTTTCTTCTTGATACAGTAAAAAAATTTTTTTTCCTTAATATTTATATTTAATTATGATAAAAATATAATTTTAATTGCATTCCTATAAAATGTGAAAAATTTTTCAAACTAAAAAATTTTTTTAACTAAATTATCAAAAAATTTTCAATGAAAAAAATTTGAGCTTAAAACTATATTTCGGGATAAATAAGAAAACAAATAAATGTTAAAAATAAATATTTATTAGGCATTTTATACTTTTTTAATTAATAAATTTTTATAAAACTAATATTAATAATCCAGAAATATAAATTAATTAGCTATTTCAATTTTTATCATTTCTGATTTATCAATCATTTATTAATTTTCAATCTAATACCTTTAAAATTATCATTTAGCTAGATAGTTACAAGTACGTACTAATATAATACTAGTTGTATTACTATCATAGAAAAATGAATAAAAGTTGAATGACATACAAGAAAAATAGTAATAAGAACATTTTAATTAAAAAAAATTCATTTACAAATCTATTACAAAGCTTATACTATACGATACATCATACTTTTTGTTTATTGTAAAAATAATTAAAAAAAATAAACATCAACTTTATCTTTTCTTATACTTTAAAATAAGTTATTTGAAATTTCACAGATTTTAACAATACAGTTTATGCGCTGTTATTCGAATTTATCATGGATGCCATATTATCCATCCAAAACTTTCCTCAAAATATTCCTCCTACTTTAACCACCCTGAACAAGACGATCATAAACTCTCTCAATCTTTCTCTCTCTGTCTCTCTCTCTCTCTCTCTCTCTCTCGCTCTCTCTCTCTATCTATCTACTAACTCGCACACACACGTAATTGCAAATCTACTTGCAAATCTGCACGCGAATTTAGTAAAGTGTGAAAACATGAAATAATATACCATTTGCTATTATAATTGTGTAAAACCTGTAACATGTAAGTGCATCATATGTAAATAGCTTAATCCTCACACACCAAAAATGGATATATTTAACTGCATGGGTAACAGGAATATGAGGATGAGAAAGTCTACATGAATAGAGAAACAAAAAAACTGTAACCTGAAGCCTGAAAGGACGATTTTTATTATATTTTAATATTACAAGTTAAAATATAACACAAAAATATTTTATAATTTATAAATTACGTTGTTTTATATTCTTCACAATTTCTCTCTTTCTCTCTCTATCTATGTGTCCCATTTTTTTTAAATATATTATAAATCGATACTTTTTTAGCAAATCATTAACTATTAATCATGAAAACCATGTTTCAATTAATAATATTATTAATTGTATAAATAGTGAATATCAGAAACGGCTGAGAAAACAGTTGCTTTCAATATATCTTTAGTCTTTAGTTATAATGGATTACATACAAATTCCTAAGACAATGGAATATTAAATCGCAATCAGTTTGTGCCTTGATTTATTTCTATCAAATTAATTTTGATTCAAATATTTTCATTATTCCTTTCAATATTTGTTATATTTCAATTATTATATCCTCCAATCCTGCCAGATATTTTATTTTTTATATAGTATAATTAATATTGTAAAACAAAGTATGAAAATATTGAATCGACCAAGTCGATATGATAAAAAATTACGATTGCGAACTCCCATATAAATATTAATACAGCAAAACTATTTTTAAATATGTTTAAACGAATATTTTTACAAGGCAAATTATTTAATACGTGAACTGAAATAGTGCGAGCTTAAAATGACAGACTAGCTTGTTGTGTATATACAAAGATGCTTTTACATTTATGTTTGCAGCTTCGTGTGTAGACTTTACAATTTTATTAATCTTACAAATATATTATTTTAAAAAATGAATCGTTCATATAAACTTCCATACCTTTTTAAAACATTAATTTTGTAGAATATTCTGCTTAAAACACTTTTCATTAAAATTATATTTTATTCCGAAAAAAATTATCATTCTTTTAAATTAATGCATATAATTAGAAAATTATTTAAAAATTATAAAAGTAGATTCATCAAATATTTAAAAGTATAATATAATTTCTTTAATTAAAAACATTTAATTTGTATTTTTATTTAATAGAAAACGTTTATTTTTTTATAAAAGTTCAACTCAAAATCTATAAGCATTGCTAACTTGATAATAAAAATCGGTAATAACTCAATTGATATTTATTTAATTTATATCAAACTTTAAAAAAAAACTAAAAATATGTTAAATATAAAGAAGATGTTACTTTTTAGTAAATTTTCAAATATAATATTCTACAATCAATTTAATATAAAAAATCTACGTTGGAAAGATTAATTTTTAAAATCTCACAAATGCTAGAAAAAATATCGAACATAAAACTTCATTCGTTTTATTTCAAAAACTTTTTTCTTAATTCTCATATATATATACTTTATATCAAAATACCATTCATTGAGAAAAAAATGATTACTTTATCATTATTAAACTGTTCTTTAAGAAAATCCTGAAACTTTCCGAAATAAACCTTAAAAGAAAAATAGCTTAAAAATTATTTGAAAATTTTTGAAATTATATATCAATATAATTAATATTTAATAAACAATCTTTACCATAACTTAATTAAATTATAAATTACTAGGTTTAAATAATTTTTTTGCATGTAAAAAGTTTGTTAACAGATATCATAATATTATCTTTTGAAATTCAATCTTCCCATATCCTTTTTATCTCATTAAAAATGCAATATGTGATTATATCTTAACTATTGTTATAAGTTAATTATAACTTTTGTTTCTTAGATAGAAAATTTCAGACTACATACGATATAAAACATTATTTAAAGTAAATAAATTATATTAATTTTAAAATATTAAAGTAAAAAATAAAGGTAAATATATAATGACAAGTCAGCTAAATGTAAATAAAGAAAAAAAACTCAAGAAAAGCATCACAAAAAACGCAAGTAAGTTAAATAAGGAAAACTGTTACTAACCTATGGTAATTTTATAAAACTAAAAATTTCTATTAGTACGTTAAAGTAAGAAAATTGTGAAATATAAGGTAACGATAAAATATATGTACCAATACGAGTATCAAAATAATATAAGGCATAATTTGTATAGAATATCATTTTGATTATTAAAATTAAAATAAGGTGAATATTAAAATATTCTACAAAATTATTCGCTATTCGTATTTTCCATCTTCGGTAAGTTAGTTTGAATAGGTGCTTGTGAAATAAATTGAAGGAGACAAGCAAAACTAGAAATTCTAAGTAGGTGTCAAAGATACAGGAAAAAAAGGATAGGATATCGTCTAGAAATCACGACAGAGGACCGCAGATGGAAGTGTGGAAATAGAAGCAGGCCAAGTATGCCTTGGTGTGATGTATAACTGAAGACAGTCGAGAGCAAAGTAAAGTCAGATTCTAAGCTTGTGTGATAGATAAATAGACTAGATGAAACTACGAGAAAAAATTACAAAATAATTGGAAGACAGAAAGGAAAGCTTAAAATCGAATGGATACCTATTTAAATGACGGATACACAAGACTTATTTACATGTTAGTGTCAAGAACAATTAAAGCAATATATTTGTTATTTGTACGAAAATGATTAGTGCAAAGCTTTTATGTATTTTACTTAATATTTCTTAAACGCTAATTTTATTAAGTAAAATGAATTAATATGCTAAAAAGGCTTTTTTAAATTCAATTTATGGTGAAGCTGTTACGTTCCCACAGTTCAATACGAGACTGTAACAGTGCATATTATAATAGAAAGCCCCCAAAAAAACTATGTACTATAAAAAAAAATTCACATTTAAAAAAGGCACTACAGTCAGACTTCAAACAATTTGTTTTTATATTCTTCGTGTCTTCGATACAATGTATTCTCTACGACTAATATTCGCACTTATTAGCAAGCACATACACAACCATTCAAATTTAAACCCAAATTATGAAAACAAAAGTAATGATGTATATTAAAAGCTAAATGTTCCATCATATAGTAAGCTCGTTCAAACTGCATAAGAAAACCAGAGGCTAACTTAACTTATGAATAATAGAACCTGGGGTAGATTCAGGAAAGTGTCTCTGGAGTTAAGTGCTAATCGCTTTCGAAGTATTGCTACGTCCAAATAATACCTTACGCCATTCTTTGTTCGGCGTCTTGAGAATATCTTCGGAGGTATCATACAGACAATTTAAAAGCCATGACCTGCTCGTGACGGGAAAGCTAAAAAATCTAATAATTTATTTGGTTATATCAACATTTCATCGCTACCGCACAATCGCTACATTTTCTTTGGACTTTACTTTGCATTTTATCGATCCGACAACTAGACGTTTCATTGAAAACTTGTTTCTCAAAGATTGATACTTCCTATTCTATGGCTTTAAAGGGATTTGTTTCAAAGCTTAAATCTTTAAGAATCAAATTTCAATTAATTTTTACCTTTATCAGATTTTTCAATGAAAAATTTCATTAATCAACGGGCGTTGGAAATTCACGATTTCGCTTTTATTACGCATTTGAATATAATTTAGTGTACATTTTATATTGAAACTACTAAAATTATACATGAATTTTAATAAAAAATAACCATTTTCATAATGTGAAAAAAAATGGGAATATAGAAGGATAAATAAATAGATGAGTTTATCACTCTATTTGTTAACATATATAGATATAATAGTATATTCGCGATGACCATAGATATTTATTTGCAAACGAATAAGTTTACAACTAAAACATAAAAAACATTTTTCATTAGACAGATATTATAATTAATATATTATTTAGAAGAAAGGCGTATTCAAAATTATACGCGAAAAAAAATAATACTGGTTTTAGAATAAGACCGTTGAAAACTTCTATAATATTAGCAAGCAAATGTAAGCACTGCCCATTAAATAATAAATTGACATTTTTATTCATTTATATTTGATTAAATGAACATAAATAAATGAGAAAAATTATACGTAACAAAATATATTGAAATAGTAAAACACTACTAAAAATATCAGTTTGATTATATCCATTCTGCTTTATTAGCTTTATCTACAAAATATAATACCCATGACAGTAGATACAATATTCTATTCATAATTCTCAATCAATCTTCACCAATCTTACAAATTCGAACTTAGGCGTACCCCTAAGCCTACATGAGTAAACAACTTCTCTTTTACTTGTTCTTAAATATAATTAATTAAATTTCATTCAATAATAGGCTTTTTTGGACTAAGCCACGCAAAATTATTTTATTCTCAATTTTCAAAAAAACAAAAAATGCTCTTTATTTTTTTAATGTATTAACATAGTACGTTGGAGTATATACTTTATGCTTAATATAAAATAATTGCTAATAGTATAATCGATATCCAATCACACGACAATATATTTTTATCTCGTCTTATATTATACCCTTCATAAATATACCAAATGGCTCTTCAATGAGCATTAAAAATAAATGTGGCTAGAACTATCCCAAAACTGAAGGAAATAGGTTATGGATCTTGTTTACAAATCAATAGTCATGTCGTAGAAGCATTATTGAGAAAAAATATATATATATATATATATATAATATTTCAATATCGTCTTAACTTGATTTTTGATTCACGTAAAAATAGATCGTAAAAATGATAGAAAATATTGTGAGATAAATGAATATTAACGTATAAAAGAAGAATATAACGATGACAAGGTTGCACCTTAATCGAACGATAATCGCTCCATTATTTCGTAGCTGAAACAACATAGGTCATTAAAAGAAAACATAGAGGAATTCCGTACCTATACTTTGATAGTCCTTTTCGTACAATTATCCTTTATTATATAGTAAAGAGCATTAAGGCGTAGAAATGATCGCATGTATTACATGTAGCACGATAGGGCTAAAAGTTTTTAGCACACGATTCGCTTAAGCCCAGCACAGATAACTCAACAGGTAGCTCTTTCGAATACATAGACACATGCAGAACTAACTATCTACTCCTTCACTCTCCTTCTTCGACCGACCCCTTATCTCTCTTTATATCATCACTATTTTCTCTGCGAAACTCGCGCCTCCACTTACTGCATCTACCCTCTTCTGTCACGTCAACCACTTTCCATCCCCTATTTTTCTGTATCTGACTCGTGCCCCTCTATGGCCCTTGACTCTTGATTCCAACACGTGATCCATCATTTTCTGTAATTCTTCCAACTTTCGTTTTTATGTTTTTCAATTTTCTGTCAAGAGAGACGAAAGCGCGCGAGTTCTATCAAGATATTGCGTCGAAAGAAAAATATAATTTTTCGTTTTTCCGACTCCCTTTCTTTATTCTCGTACAATTTTCATTTCTTACTCTTGCTACGAGAATACAGGTACTATCTTGTTTTAGTTCACGACGACAGATTCTTGCACCAATTTAATAAATACGAATATATAAGAGAATTTATTAAAAATTTTAAATTGGTTTCTGTAATGTCATTACTGCACTTTATAGAACAATAAGAATTATAAATACTGAATTCCTGTATTTAAAAAAAATATTTTTTATATGCTCCAAATTACTGCAATATTTAATACTCCTGATGCTTATATAAATATTGAAAATATTTTTGAGACTGTTATATAAAATAAGTGACTTATTAAGAAATTGATAAAAAAGTTGTTTTTCAAACATCGACGAATATTCTGAATAATGCTAAAAAAACATTATTTTAATTTACGAAAGTTATTTTAAATTTAACATCTAAAATATATATAATTTTTAATAAAATTAGTAAAATGTTACTTAAATATAATTAAAGCTTTTACTTTGAAGTTATTTTATAAAATTAAAAAAGCATGTTTAACTAATACTTTTTGTAATATTATTATAATAATATTATAAAAATTATAAAACTTATAGATATATATTCTTGCAGTAACATTAGATGCTAATGGCAAATTATAAATCGCTATACGCGATGAGAGATGAAAATAATACTAACTCTTTTAAATCTGATAATGGCATTAATGGTGTATCAAATTTTAATATCCATATAAAAAATTATAATGTTTTCTTAAAATCCATTATTATCTGATATATTTTTTCGATACTAAAAACTAATAAAAAGTAAACACCATCGTTGAGATAGCTTCAATATATTTGAAATAAGATTTTTTCGATACTTTGCTTGACACCTTAAAATCGTATCAACATGTAGAATAACACTTGAAAATCATTAATAATTGAAGAGGCAAGTAAAAACTTATACTTCAATATTATCATGCTCATATATGATGCAAATATGTATATTCCGATCTGTTCATATCTAATGGTACAGACACTCGATTCTCTGATTTTGAAGGGCTTAAAAGAGTTGCCTAAATTTACTATTTGTCACAGAAAATAACGAAATTTTTTTTCTAATGATCATTACAATGTTTTTGAATAGTCTTTAATAAATTAAATATTATCGTTTAGAAAAAGTCCTTGCATTTTTAATAACATATAATGGAGTTTATAAATTTTTAAATAAATCTGCACATATGATATCGTAAATATGTTACTTTTATATAAATTATATTATATGCAACTAAAAAATTAATAAATTTGGATTAAAGTACCTAATTTTTTAGTAAAAATTTAAATCAAATAATTAAATTAAAATGTTTTGAATAACATAATAAATTTAATTCAAACAATAATATTTAATTTTTAAATAAATTTAATTTTTATTTCTTTGTGTCAAAAATTTTCTATATTTATTTTAAAAATTAAATATTATAAGCAATTTTTTAGTATATAGTTGAACATTGAACGAGTTATTTTACGTTTTAAATAGTTTAGATCAAATTTACTAGATTAAATTTTATATGTGTGGAAAAGCAGTGATTAATACTACGTGTAAGAAGCTAAATAACTAAAATATTGAAAGCCTAAAACTAAATGTTCGTGATATAAATCTTATCAATCAAAACTGTAACTTTTAAGTGAATTTATAAAAAATATTATTTATTAAATGCAAGAAATTCTCAGAAAGAAAAACCTTAATCGGAAGAAATAGAAATATAAGAAAATAAAGTTTTGAGTATCCCTTTTAATTTACAGTTTTTTATAAAGTTTTCAATTGTTTATATTCACATAAGTCTAAAAAAAACGTTAAAATTGAATACATATGCATACAGAATTGTTAAGTCAAACATTTATATTAATGATTTAATATAAAATTTAGATTACTCTACGCTTTATCATAAAACATTATCAAAAGCCTTTAAATGAATCAGTATATAAGCTTACAACTTGTTTTCTAATTAAGTTACTTAATACACAAGTATACGATAATGTAAAATGAACGTTATACTTTCATTGAATTAAAAAATGTCCATCGCAAGGAAATATGTAAATTAATAACTATTTTAAGCACTTTTAAAAGTATAATAATGTTTATGAAAATCAAACCCACAATTGTTTAAAATTATTATATAGAAAAATTTGTTTAAATTAACTTATATTAAACTCACTGAATACATAAAAAGTCAAAGAAAAGTACAAATCATCAGAAAATTTTCAATTTTCAAAGACAATAAAAAATAATAAGCAATACTTTTCTCGATTCTCACTCTCATTTTTCAATTATATTTCTATTTGCGTTTTTTTGAAAATTAAGTAATTAATCTGTCTAATAATATCTTTTTTTTCTCTTTCCTTCATCTCTTTTATTAAGTTAGTATATACATCCGATCATTTTAGCAAGTCCAAAAATTGTTTTTTTTTTCAGCATCAAAATGTTATTGATTATTGTCGATGTCTAAATTAATGTTTTAGACATTTTGATAAAAAAAATCTTTTTTATTTGAATTTTAAATAATTTTAAAACTATTTAAAAGAGATTCATATTTTTCTATTTGAATATATTATATTTCAATAAAGCTACAATTCTGTGGATCTACTAGAAAGTTATGAAAAATTATTTTTATATTTTTAATTGTATGCGTTAATTTTTTCATAATTTTGATAAAACCATATTTTAGCATTAATAATAATGAAAATCGTATAAAGTTTTTTAAAGAATTACGTTAGTAGGAATTCATTGCATTTTCATTCATTTAACATTGACATAAAACAGATAAGATAGTTATCAAAAAATCGATAAGGACTTTCATTTTAATTAAATTTTTCAACGCGTTAGTTTTAATTTGTAAAGTCACATTCTTTATCAGCTTATTTACTAATTTTGTTGTTAAATATCAAGGTAATTAAAAATATTCGTATTTATTTTAGTCCTTTCACTGTAATTAAAATAGCGAAAACATGAAAAGATTTCTGATATTGTCAATATATATTGGCATAATGTATTTGAAAATTCAGTATATGTAAATGCAGTTTCAATAATAAAAAGGATTTTTTTCGTTAGCAGATTCTTAAGAAATTCCATGAAAGTTTTTCTTTGAGAATAAAATGGACAAAACCGATGAAATCTCAATTATATCCAGCCGGTATAACGAGTCCTTCAATGGGCACCAGAATAATATGTCTGAGGATGCGTCAGTTACAGCCTGTAGAATATAATGCGAGCGAGATGAAGCGAAAAGCAGAGTGACGCCTCGTGCTAGTGGCAGGTTTTAATGAGAAGCATCCAGATCACAAGAGATTTCTGTAGCTACAACGCGAAGGATGTACCAGAAACGCTACCCGCGATGATGCCAATCCAGTGGAAAGGAAACTTTTCCTCAGCAGCATCGCAGTCGTTCATTGCCGCGCAAGGGAAGGGTATTTCAGAACTGAAGGAAACCGTCGAGAGCTGCGCAATTCCTCTAATAAAGAAACGACGAGAGTTCCAGCATTGACGAGCCCTTGGCTCTACAACTCATTTCGTAGCGCCAATGAAATTTCGCGACAAGGGTCGCGGAATGCCTTCGACATTAAAAATTTTGTGATGGAGCTAACTGAAATTGAAATTTCACCGCAAAGACTCGAGCTCTGACTTGCTTCGACGGCATTTAAATGAATAACAATACGAAAACGAGGCCACGAATACCTGTGCAGCGTTAGCACTTATATAATAATTTTTAAGATTGAGCAATACAACTCTTGCATAGCTTACTGAAATCCAAAATAATTGAAAAAATTTGTCGTCACTGCTTTATAAGTTTTAAGCATCTCCACAGCAATTCGAATTTCCTAATGCTTATTCGATTGTCTAATTACAGTCACTTCGAAATAACTCAAAAAGTTAAAATTTCTAGTATCAGTTTTTATTTTCAAAATTGGAAGCAAAAATATTCAAAATTAGATGCTATCAAAACATTCATCTAGACCATGTTTGACTGTAGGTTGAAGCTCTAAATCCCATATTCCGCAGATGCTGTTTAAACTAGCGGTGTGTAGGGGTCAATCCGTAATCATTAGGCTCGTCTGCAAGCTAGAAAGCACGAACAAGACCCATAATTGAATCATTAATTCGTAGCAGTGATCCGGTAAGGATTGAGTGTGTACTCATTGTGGTATCGATTAGCTTTGATATCTGAAATGAAACTGTCAATAATTCAGCAGTAGCCGATCGCTTGCCTCGGGTGGATGAAACCAATTGTTGATGAAATTTGTTTGGCCTCGCCTTGTTTGATTATAATAATTCGAGTCAAGATTTAATCCAACGAATGATTTTCAGAGAAAAACATCTCCTTCTTGCTGAGCTCTACAAAGTCCTGCGATTTCAGGGTTTTCAAGTACTTCGATATGTTGAATTTATTTTCGCTATGATTGTCACTCACTGTCGACGAAAAGACCTCATTATCCTATTCATAAAAATATCTCAGTTAGACAAATCATGTAAACTTTTTAACTCATTCTTTTAGTATAATTGCTTAAAATTATATTTATTAAAATACATCACTATTTAGACTTTTTTTAAAAATTATGTTAGATTAAAATTGTTAAATATATTCTTCGCACCTTTTATTTATTATAATGCAATTTAAAAAAATAAAGTATAAACATAATTATATCCTATAGATTTTCAGAAATTAATTATCATATGAGTATTTAAAAAGTTCAATATATAATTTACATTTCAATATGTGACTACGCTATGACTTCAAGTCAATAATAATGCCAGATGCTACCATTTTCTGCTATATATCGAATATAGGTATAAATAATTTAGGTATAATTTTTACAATATGAACGAAAAATGTATTATTAAATAATAGATTTCATTTATAAATTATATTATAAAACATAATATATATAATATTCTCATTATCAATTTTTTTATATTTTTTTTTTGAGAAAAAGTATCATTTTTTAAAAACATATTTTGTTAAAATTTATAATGAATAAAGTTATTACACCATAAATATTTTTAAAAATCAATCATACTTTTCACGTTATTTATTTAATTCGATAATCCAAAACAAATTTTCTAAATTTTTATAAAATAAACTCAAATTATTATCAGTCATAACTTATATTTACTTTCTTATATAAAAATAGATTTTAGGGTAAAGCTTAATAAACCAGTCACAAATTATTGAATCCCATAAAAGTAATAGTATACCATATAAATTGATATAATTTTGAAAAAGAAAATTGAACATTTAGGTAATAATCATTAACTGTCTAACCCTCGATAAAATTGGAGTAACGACAAGAAAACAATTATATACGAGATAAAAGTAGGTTATAAATAAGACAAAATATTCTCAATATAATGTGCATCCTTTATATATCCCCATATTAGTCATTACTTATAGAAATATTGTATTGACGTCTAACGAATGATAGTGTATATGTGACTCATTCTTTTATTGTTTAATCAACATGAAGCAAATTTCAATCAATTTAATCACAAATAAAAAGAAACTTTTTTCTATAAATTACAAATTTAGTAATTCTATTTTATTTTATTTTTTTTTATATTTATTGGATATTTTTAATATTTGTATGAAACCGCTTTTGATTGTCCATACGCTGACGCGCATAACATCCTGTGCAGTGCGATAAATATGCTATTTTTAAAAACTCATATGCCTTCAAGAAATTTCCGTAAATCTAATATAAAAAACTGAGAAGTAAGATAAAAATAAAAACATTAATATTTTCTAACCATAATGTGACTGACACCGGACGAGGCCAATTTAGGGGATCCCGAAAAGTATAATGCAGGGTTCTCGTCGAATTCCTTCGAGACAACGATGCAGTTGCTCCTCGAGGTACTAGGCGCATCCAGTTCGTTTTGAATTATCTCTGCTGAAATAAGAGACCGTGGAAATTATATTATACGCATTTATTGGATTGATGGAATATTTTAATAGCGCTTGGATGCTCATATTTAATAGGATCCAAAGCATTCGTCATTCGCTCCTACGATTGCAATTTTTCTTTTAAACACAAAAGTTCGCACGTAACGCAATATTACACAATACTGAATTCACTTGTTTATTTATAATTATTTATCATTGTTTCTTAACTACCAATAACTTAAGAATAATTCCGTAATCTATTTTTTTATAAAAAAAATTAAAACATACTCTTCTAACTACGGGAAAAACTATTTAAAAAAATTTGAAAATTATAAATAAATATTTTTTTCCTTGTGACGTTTTAATTTTGTATAAAATCTAAGTAAATTAAAATTTACTGTTTACACAATTTTGCCATTAATCATACATTTAAATAAAACTAATAATACATGTATACATGTATCCATAAGTATTATTATTTTTAAAAAATGTATTTTTTTAAATATTACGGATGAGTAAAAAATTTTTAATTATTATTAAAAATATGAAAATTTTTATATATATTACCAAATTCTAATATTCGACATTTTATTTATTGAAGTTTCGCTTCAGAAAACACATAATCTAAAATGTTCAAAGAATTCTGAACTAGTACTCTATTAGACGATCAAAGTCTTCAATCATGTCCCTTTTAGGTAAATAACGGATGTCGTACAGTTGTACCAAAAACTGAAATCGTTTTCTTACGACCACAATGTTTGTTTTCTGTGATGTTGTTGGGGGGAACTGAATTTATTAGTTTCTCCCTACTAATAAAATAAACACAGATTATACTTTCTCAAAACTGCTAGCAAAACAAAGGGGGCAAAATTTTTTTTATAAAAGTTTTTTATAATAGTATTCGTCACGCAGCGATAAGATACTTGACTAAATTCCTTGAATATAATGTAACATTCAAATTTTTATTACGCTACCCTCAGGTTTACCTCTAGTATAAGATTGTAGCTGTCAGATAATGCCATTCAATATTTAACAAAAAATTTGACTGGTGAAAATCTGCATCTTAACATGTTGCCATAAATATTCGTTTTCGTCAGTACGTTCTAAAACACGAACGTTGTGTAGTATTGAGAAGTTAAATGTGCTCATCGAATATATTTAATATAAGTCAAAACTTCTTATTTTACAATTTCCTCGTAATTGGCATAAAGTAGTGAATTTATAAAAACTATTGTTCGATACTATTTTTTTTTTAATTTTACAGAAATTTATTAAACCTTAAAAACTTTTTTTTTAATTGTAAAAGGAACATTAATAAATCAATATAGAGATACAATCAATTCTTATATTCTTAAACATTAATTTTTTTATTTTCTTAAATAAATTGTAATTATTTTAAGAATATTAGTATATTTTATAAATATGAAACAAAAAATAATACTCCCGGAAACCGTACAAACACAAACTATATCTAGAAAACCTTTCAAATATTATCAAACTTCATTTGCGATGAAAACAAATTAGCTAGGAAAAAAGTTATTTTTCCATGTTTTGAATAAACTGTCTTTATGGAGTACAGATAATTATTAAAAAAAAAATTTGTTAGACAATTTACTCATAAAAATGATATTTGGGCAATTTTTTCCTATAGTAGTAATTTTTTAAAACTGAAATATGAAGAAAATAAAAAACATATATGCTCAGCATTAGAAATAATATAATTTAAAAGATATTTTTATCTAAGCCTATAATATTTAAATGTAAAAATATCTGTTGGAAAAATGGTAATTCAAATATAGAAAAATTTTTTAATGAAATTGATATTTTTTAAATTTTACATAAAAATATATAAAAATGATGAATTTTTTTTTTAATTTGAAATTTCTAAAAAAATTCTTATTTTTTGCTACATATTTGAAAAAGGCTTAGGCATTCTGTATTATTATACAGGAAACTCTGATGATAACATTTTGAAATAAATTGAATTGAATTTTTCTCCTATTCCCGTACATCTTGAACAAGGGTAGTAAAAAAGTAGAAATGCGATTTTCTAGTCCACTGAAAATTCTCGCAATATTACAAGTTCTCACAACAGCAGCCATCTATGGCATATTTTTCCAGTATTTTATAATTCTCACTAGTGAAAAGTAAAAATAATTTTGTCATATATAAATTAATAACCATAAAGTGTATCGATTACAAACTTCACTTTGAAAAAGCTTTACAGTAATTGATGGAAATTTCTCGCCTACAACTAATTTTTTGAATTAAAAATAAATCTTACCGCTTTTCAAGGAAATAGAATATTATGTCTTGAAAGTAATTACTGTGTCAACCTAAAAAAAACTTTAGCTAATTTTTCTTACAACTTTCTTCATTTTACTAAGTAAGTACTTTTCAAAATTTACAATAGTCTTGTGACCCAACAAATTATTTTTTTGATTTTTAAAAAATTACAAAATGGAAGTACACGTCAACAATTTTTCAATATTATTATAATCTTATTCAAATTTTTACTTGCAGTAATAAATGTATCAAATTGTATCAACTTGTGTCAAGATATTTGATTTATTGTACAATATGATCACAATAATGTCAACAATGTTGGTTTTTCTTATCTCAAACATTACAATGATTAAAACCTTCATAGGAAAAAGAGGCAAATAAAGGAAGGTTAAAATCGCACTAAAAAATGCGTTCACTACAAAAAAGTCTTGTCAAATTTCTTTTGAATATTAAGCTAAACGTCAAAATCATCTGGTCTCGCAACCACAGCTGAATGTTAAAATGCATCATTAATCACCTTCAAGCATATCCGGATCGTCTAGCTTCGTACTCGTGAAATCCTCCTCGCCGACATCATCGGCGCAGGAGAAGTCGCTCAATACGGTGAGTTCATTCGCCCTCAGCATTTTATCATCATCGGAATTTGTGTCCGAATCGTTGGACTCAATAATACGGGTCCGCGAGGTATTCAGATCAAGCTCCTCTAATTCGGGCGTTAGGATCTGGCAATTCTCGCAATCTGAGGATTGCGCATCGTCCTCGGGAATCTTCAAGGTGCTCTGCACCGTTGGAGTGCGACGTAGCCCTCGCATCTTCTCGAGCAGCTGCGCAACCTTTTCATCGTCCGAACTTTCGTCCTCTTTGTTCGAGCGGGTCCGATCTCTATGTGGTCGCTTGCGCTGTTTCGGTACGGTTGGTTTTTCTGTGACTGACACCACTAGGACCAAAAATAAACGAGGTACTCGACAATTCCGTATAGAAAACAATCGCACAAGCTTGTAAAATTAGCTAATTATTATTTTATTTTTTTTTTAATGAAGTTGTTTAATGAACCTGTTGTTTAAGATTTTGTTGTTGAAAAATTGTCGCAAATGAAAAATATTCAAATAATGCTCATCGAAAATGAAATTATCTTTTTCTTACAAGAATTTACTTCCACAGTATCCTCGAAACTCAGGTCGGTAGCAATACTAACAGTATTGGCTACTGAATCCGCGTCAGTCTCCTTACTACAGCTCTTGCGGGGCTCGGATATACTCTTGCGCTTTTGATTAAATTGCCTCAAGACACAAGCCACCTGGTCAATGAGGTTCTGAATGTAGGTGATAATCGGCTTCTCTTTCTCGTTGCCCTCCTCTAAGATGATCATTGCCGCTGACTTTAGAGCGACGACCGCCTCCCCAAATTTATTGAGCTTTAGTAGACTTTGACCCACCAATAATTGTCCACGTATTATCCACTTCTTCGATTGAGCTGTCTCGGCGATTTGCAAGCAGATCTTCGAATTGTTAAAAGCGCGATCGTAGTTGTCCAGCTCCAGGTGACACCTGCCAATGTCATGATACAACCACGCCTGAGAGGTCGCATCCTAAGCAACGGTAAATGAACTTACGCTTGATACTGAATTAAATACGTATATAGTGTTGCTGCATTCATCATTTTACTCGGTGAGTACGTACTGATTGCAATTCACCGACAAGTCGCTCCCAGACGTGCACGAGAGCATGAAAATGCCCGAAGGCCAAATGGACTTTGCCGAGCATGAACAGGCCCTCGGCTATCCAACGAACGTTGCCGCACGTCCGCGCCAAGAATAGCATCTTCGCGGCGAGATCTAAAGCTCTGTCGTGCCGCTTCAAGGTGATTTGCCTGTTCGCGAGGTAACCGTAGAAATCCAGTTGATTGCGGTTGGGCTCCTCGGAGACCGCGACGAGATCCACGAGCGTGTTACCCAACTCGTGAACGGTCGCTTTGTCACCGGCCTCGTACGCAGTTTGGAGCTCTTTAAAAGTCGACATCGCAGACTTGTTCAGCTTCTTCAGCATCATCTTGGAACGGGACCGATGCGGTGACGTGCTCGGACTCGACAAGCGCCAAAAGTCTTTTCTTGACTCGAAGAATCTAAGAACAGAGATACGAGCCTTATTTATTCCTCGTGCATCGTACTCGAGGCTCCAGTTCCGCAAAGTTTTAAGGACAACAATAGCTGATAAACTTTGCGCAATTATATGAAATTACATATAAGGCATATGAAATCCTTAATAAATAACGAAATTTACTTCTATAATAACGTGCACTTAAATTTTAGATGATTAAAATCTAAAACATTCAGTAATGGAGAAATCGCTAATTAGTTGATACTGATGAGAAAAAAATCATTCACAATAAACACAAAAACAAAATATCTGTTGATATTTCAAGCCTATTAATTATTATGAAAACCTTTTAGAATTAAATCCTATAAAGGAAAAATCATTAAAAATAAATATCCGAACATGCATAAATTATAAGTATTATTTAAAGTATTATCGACAGAGCACGTTTTTAGGAAAAAATATTATAATATCGATTTAATTATAACATCGCCACGTAACCGAACTAATGACTATATCTCTATGCCAGCAGATTATGCTCCAACTTCTCTACAGCTAATCTAAAATGAATTCCCTCCCTTAATAACTTGCATGCCATTTTGACTATAGCCACTTGTAACTTCTGTTAAGTCCTGACAAATAGCTTTACTTGCTGTATTACATAACGCTCGAAATTATACAAATAAATATTCAATTTCCCTACGAAAGGAAAATTAAAACTAAGATATACATAATTATTATTATATATACTAATTCTATCATTTATAATTTCTTTGTTACGATAAATATTTAACAAAGCGAAATTATATAAAACACAAAAGATTAATAGTATATAAATTAATCATTCTCTTCTCATTTATAATATTATATTAGAAATGTACAAAATTTACGATAAGATAAGCTAAAATAATAATTTGACTAATTGGAAATTTTCTGGATTTATAAATGCAATTGAATAATGATTCCTATAATAAATGTAATATGCTTTGATTAAACTAAAATATCAATTCAAAAAACAATTTCAAATTTAAGATATTATATATATATATATAACTTGCACTTCGTAAATTTACTGGGGAAAATATTAAATTACTTGATCGTAGCAAAAGAGCATGCAAAGAGATTTTCAACGAAAAAGAAATTTTCGAACATTTTTCTTTTACAAAATAATTTACACAATGTCTTAATGGTACTGTATCGTGTATCCTTTAAGTATTTTTTAAGCGTCTTTATCGTATTCTTAAACATCCGCGTTTATAACGTGATAAATAATTTTAGTTTAGTTTTTAAAGCCAATTCTGTTCGACGCGTGTACTAGTCCCCGTAAGGCCAGCAAGCTTTTGACACTTTGAAATGTATCGGTCCGCTGTAAAATAAAGTCCGGAAATAAAATGGAGGCAAAGCGGTACGTCTTGCGCGCTTTTCCATTAAGGGATGCTAGACGCATTTGCTAAATCATTTCCGGCCAACTCCTCTATACGCGACAGGCATTCACCTGAGGACCCTTGGTATATAGCTCATCGGATCCTGGGACTCGTCGATTACATCGTGCGCTCGGCGTGCCGCATCCTCCGTAGAAAAGAGCACCGACATTTTACCGAGACTCCGAGCATCCTTCATCTGATTTTGAAGCTCCTTCGAAGGATTGGATGCGGAAGTTATAGCCGCCTGCATACGGGACACGGCGTCGGTGTGTTTAGACTCCTGAGGATAGAGTTTCGAGGCCCTGTGATAGAGTACCAAGGCCGATTCGTAATCACCCCTGGAAGATTACACGGCAATTTGGAAGGATGATGTTATAGAGCATTGAGCCGCATTATTCCTAGGGACTGGACCTGCAGTCACATGTAATGTGCAGGACTTGTAAAATTCAAAAGGGTGGATTTACTATACTCTGGCACAATTCGGTCAGCCGATAGTACTGCGATTCGTGCAATTATTTCACGGTGTTAAGCTTCGAATTCATTTATACGTTCGACGTCGGTCCGTTCAATATCTCGAATTATCTTATTGCACGTATCTTACATTTCTGAGTGGACTATTTTTTATTTTATTTCATTTAATAATCACTTAGGTTTAATAATCAAATAGGCTTGTTTCTTATTCAAATCAATTTTTGAAATATATTTATTTTTAAACTGAAATTAGGAATAATGTAATTTTTATTATTTTTATAACGTCAACCTATGTATAGTCTGCTTTCATATAAATTTTAATTTGATTTTTGAAAGAAACAACCGTATGCATATTTTACCATCTTTTACAACTAACTTATTTATCCTAGTAACTGTTTAATCACATTTGTGATTTCCATAAATTTACAATTTTCCTTTAAAGATCTTCGCGAATTTTAAGTAGTATAATAAAGTGTATTAATACTGAATAATACTCTTACAAGTTCTTATTGTACTGATGTATATTATACCAGCGGCGTATTCCTCGAATTATAATAAAGGCTATTATAATAAAGGCTAATATTATAAAAAAAGTTCTCAAAGAAAGTTATATATTGGCCTCTTGTGTGGAATATCTAAGTTGTTAGAGAGAGAGTCATATGTGTCTTAATTCTGTGTATGTTTTTTTTTAAATTGAATAATAATTGTAGATCTATGTGAATGTTCAATAGCTATGCGAATACAAATAGCAATATAACCTCCTCTTCTGTATGTTTTTACTTTTGTTTATAAGCCTTCTGCTGCAGTAGCAATGCTACTACGATTTAAAAAGTTATAGATGCTCGAAACTCGTATAAAAAGTTCATATCGTAGAATATTATAAGGTTTCGAGTTACGAAATGCAAATTAAGGAAGTTTCATCCCCTGCTTCACCTATTACCATTGAAAATTCTCTCTCTCTCAAAAAATACTTTACTCTTATATATTTTTAGATGACATAAAGGCAAACATATCAGTTAGTCCTGTAAAACATTGATACGTGTTATTTGTGAGAAAGAAATAGAGAACAATATTAAAGATAAAATATTCGTGAGGTTATAAGACCAACGACACTCTTTCAGTGATGAAAACCAATCTCTGCTCGAATCTCGTGCCTCGTAATAATCAGTAAGAAAGCACCGTTTGAAAGCCATTATATGGCACATCCATAGAACCCAATGCTCCGCGATTCACGAAAGCATGAAGATGTACGTCCGCCTCACCGCGGAGTATTCGACTCGTGTCACAGTCCCCGGGTGTTGCCAAGTCGCCAATTACTTGTATGAAAGTCGGTCGCCCTCCTGGTGAAGCTGGTTGGCCCTGGTGCGTTTGCAGATCGCGCCGCTCGGCCTGGAATTGATGGCTCGTGCCTCGGCTTCGGCGATGACTACCTCCGGTTTCTCGAGCTGTCCCAGGTAGTCGTTGCGCAGTATGACGTCGGGAAGAGTCTTCACCTCCGAGCGCCGCCGTCGCGCGATTTTGCTGGTCGGTACCGAATACATGGCCCGACCCCGGGAATGCTTAAGCCGAGCAGCGACTTTGCGATCGGACCGATCTCCCGCCACCCGAAGTTGGCCCTGAGTTGACGAAAATTAATTGACGTTCGAGTCGCGCCACGTTACGAACGTTGAGTGTGATCGACGCTTTCACCAAGAATACTTTTCTTAAACGATGAAATCAGAAGTCGGAATATTCAATAACGTTTGCATATTAAAATTTTCTACTAAAATTTTTATAAAAATGAATGTTTTCCATATTAATTACCGAATAAAATAAAATATAATTTAATTTTATGAAATTTAACTCAAAAGTTTCTTCATAAGGCAGTGATTCAAAGAGGCTACTTATCTTTTTTTTTATAAAAATTTTATTCGAATGAAGAAACAGTTCATATTAAAAATAAAACAACTATCAACATAGTATCAACGTGTAAATATGTACATAAATATGTAAATTTGGGTGAGAACGCAGGTGTCTTTATAAACATAAGCATGTATATGCATGTGTATTTATCTACATGTATATATTTATTAGCTTTTTAATGTACGCAAGATCAAAGTATTGATAATATAAAATGAACATAGGGAAACGGATAAATATCAATCGATTCCACTTAAATCGGGCCTGCCAAGTATCTTTGTTTTTGGGGAGAATTTCTTCAACAATTGATCCCGCAGTTCTTTCTCGTACTGCTTTGGGGGAGTCGACGCGATGGTCTTCTTCGTGCCCCGACCTGGTACATCCTTGGACTTACAGCCGGGCATTATCGAGAACCTCCTATTCGCGGAGACGGCTTCTATGGACCTGAGGAGCAGGTCAACCTTGGGCCTCTGCTCCGGGGGTATTATCTGAAGCATGAGATGCTGGCGGGCCGTGATGCTGCATTCCTCGCCAGAACGATCGAATTGCAGCTCGTTGATGAAATTAATCGTCCGCTCGTAAAAGTCCACGAGGAAGTCCACGTTGAGCTTGCGTGCGGACTCCAATGCCACGGTTGCCGCTTCGCGAGCCTCATTACGATTGTGCTGCATTAACTCGACGCGGATGAGGACGTGGCTCGCGTTCACGGCCCAATCCTCGTTCCCCGTCTCCACGCTCATATCGCGCGTCTTCTTCGCGTAAAATCTTATGAAACATTTTTTAAATAATATAATTGGCGGGAATGAGTTAAAATATTATTTAGTTGCGCCGAAAATATTAAATATTCATTTTTTATTTTTCAGAGTCCGCGTATTATATTGCTGAAACCTCTAATTATCATAAACATTTTTTTATTTATTATTTTAACACCAAACCTTTTATAAATGGTTACGAGCAATACCCATTTTAATATAATTATATATTATAAAAAACAAAACAGTTGATACATATATATATATATATATATATATATATATATATATTTATGAAGTAAATGTTTAATTTAGAATGATGACAGGTTTTTCGAATTTATTTGTTAAATTTATAAGTTCTTCACTTTGAGTAATTAATATTACCCTAAAACGAAATTAAGGCTTTTAATACTTTTTTCTAATTAGAAATTATATTTATACATGTGAAAAATGATTTTTTTATATATATAAGTTTTTTCTGCTTAAAATTTTAACGTATTCGAATGCTTTTCTGATTATTTTACATAATCTATATAAAAGATAAATCTATATCATAAATATTGTACATCTGATTATTTCATGAAACATATATAGTAGTGTAAATAATTCGTTATATAGTCAAAATATTTATTATATATTACGATACCTAAAACATTAGGTAACACGATACGTTACAGTGAGGTTTTACAAATGAAGTTTACGACTAAACTGTCAATTACGACGATAAACTTTCCGTCGACAAACGTAAGCTATAATTAACAAAGTCCGTTATGCTTACAATCGTGCATCGACGTATTTTAATTGAGAAAGTTATGCCTCAAAGCGACTTAGCCAAGTCAATTTCCGCCACAACATCGCTCTAAACAACTACTGGTTACGGTCGCGCGTAATCCCTTGTCAAGAGGCAAAACGAGAGACGGTCAACGTACCTAGCAAGATCGTAGCGACGCAGCTCGAAAAAGAGCTTACAGAGCTCATGGAATATCCAGAGAATCTCGAGGGGATTATTGGTGAGACCAAGCCTCTCGCGGCAGGTATTCAGCGCCCGTTTAATATTAAGGTTGGGCAGCCAGGCAATGTCGCTGTCCCTAGGTAGTCTCGGGGGATGAAACCCCAAAAGCCGACGTAGTAAATTCTTTTTAGCCTCCTCCGGTTCGTGGCAGAGCACTTGCAGGTTACGAGGATCCATGTATACACGTGCCACCATGCGATATAATACGTTCAAGTACTTTCGTCGGTCAGGAAGTACGCGATGACCAAACGATTCCAGTTTGTCCTTCACCAAACCTACCATCCTGTGCAAATCAATTTTTTTACTTGGACGAGTTATTTCGATAAAACAATAATGCTAATACCGTTTCCTAATGAGAATTACAAGTCGAACAAATATTTCCGCACCAATATTCGAGAATTAAATGATCGACAAAATCAGCTTAGGAATTACAGTTGTAATCCATATCAATTAATGTTACAACGTCTAATAATGTTAAATAACGGCATTCTACCTGTGACTCCCTGTGACTCTGTGGCTGTACTTTTCTTCCGAGTTTTATTATTTTACACCGCGATGCATAATATCTTAAATAACGAAGCATACTGTATATATTTGCGCATTTTGCGTACTTGAAAAAAGTACAATAATCCTTCCGCATGCGAGCTTTGTGCAACTGCTTCAGCAGATACATCGCGTCCTGCTTGGCCAGGCACTTTTTGTGCTCAAATTCCCGCATGAGAGCAAATTGACGTCCGGTAGTCTTTGCAGCCTCTTGTCTCGCATTTACCGCGTACAGAGGCCGACGCGTTCTCAGAGCCTGCTGTTGGCTTTCCGTCCTCACGAGGCAATCATGGATGGACGTGGCAAGATGCGCACTACCCTCTTTGTTCGCTGAGGAAAGAACCGGACGATGGAGTAACTCCACCAGGAAGCGCTTGTCGCGGTTCGTGCCTCCGAGGTACATCGATGCCATGTAGTTGTCGTGTATCGTGCGGCGTTTTTGTTCCTTGAGTTTGTCATCCGATACTTTGAACTTTGAATGCTCCTCATCGATGCCTGCAAGCACTCATTAATAATTAATTAGGATTCTATTATAATTGCAGATCCGTATTACATGTTCACACAAAACGGGTATACGATCTGAATGGACCGAGTGACCCCTTTTAGCGTGCAAGTCTCGGTAATGCTTATATTTTTATTATTTTATTGAAAAGCAATAAAGATATGAAAGGAAATTCGATATGATACGACATATATTCGATTATATATGCATAGCGGATTACACCTCCGACATAAAAATAGTTATGGCTCTATTTTCATTATTATAGTAATTACTTCTTAAGTCCGTTATACATATTCGATTACACAAAGTAATTTCTCGTGGCGTCAACTTGAATGCTTTCATTACTTTTGATCACTTTCCTTACTGTAATTTAAACATAATTTAAGCTTTATATTTTTTTACTAAATATTATGTATTTTTTTAATACAATTTAAATGATTAGTAAAATACTTTACAATAAACTACGAAAATTCAATAATGAAATTTTTAATCCAAAAAGAATTTTTTTTTATAAACGGAGAACGAAGAATATGTCTTTGAAATTTTAATCTATTGAAATATGTTTGGCTTATCGTAATTATAATTTTTTAATCTGAACTATAAAGAGATTCGAGTTGATCTTTTTTTATTATATGCCAACTTTAATCGTAAAAATATTCTTCGCTTAATCATACTAATATTATTAACGAATAAACCAAGCATTAGCAAGGGAGAATAGGTTATCTCAACTCGAAAGTTAATATTGCACGATTTAGTGGTACAAAAAAAAAGAAAAATTAAAAATAATAATCAAGAATATTCCTATGATAAATTACTCTTTTGTCGAGCTCGATTAAAAAAAACTTGCTCGCTCGCTCGCTGCTAAAAAAAGTTAAAGCGTAACGGAGAGAGAAATAAAGATTGCCGAGCAAAGAGGGATAGAGATAGAGATGATAGAGAGACTCGCCAGACCTACGAACTCATCCTCCTTGTCTTTGAGCCTCTCCAGCATCTTCTCCCTGTGATCGACAAGCTTGGCTATCCAGGGCTGGATCTGACGCAGCATCGTCGGCGGGACGTTGGTGCCCACGCAGTCCTCGATCGTCTCATTAGCGAGTAGAACCGCGAACTGAAACCATTGAACAAGACGGACTCCTCTGTAAGCGTAAACCAGACTCCGACAGAACTCCGTCACGACGAATAGAGCCTCTATGCGCGTGTAGTTCGCTATCAAGTGATGCGGATCTGTGGACGAGAAAACACGTGGTCTATATGTGTGCACATGTAGCGTACGCTCCAAATGTTCTGATCAATTATAATTTCAAACTACTCTAGTTTTCCTTTTGAGTGCAGTGTCTATAGTTTATATCAGACGGGGCATCAATTTTCGCTCTATTCAACAACTTGAGTTAGCGTCTATGCTAACAGGCTTTTTTCATTAAATTTAAACCTTCTCTAAATGGCTTACAGACATTAGTGCATGGATTACAGTAATTATAATTGTATTATTTTATACATAACAATTTATTTCCTATTAGCATTTTCGCTTTAACTTCAATACTAAACGTTTTATTATCGAACAAGAATATTTTTATATTTATTGTTTTTAATAATCGACCCACTACTGTTGCAGATTAAAAATAACTACTTCTGTTTCTAAAAGTTATTATTTTAAAAATACTTCTAAATCTGTATTAAAACATCAATAAAATTTTATTGACATTGTTAATTTTCAATTTAATTATTTACATTTTTTATTTCTAAAAAAATAACGAATAATTAGATTCTGTATGAGTCCTTACTGAGTACAAATAGTATATGTAAAATCAAGTATTAATTTAAAATAAAAATATTCAATATTACTTCTTAAGGAATTTATTAAAATTATTCACGTATTCTATATAAATACAAAACTTTGTTGTTAGAATACATTTTACTAGAAAAATTTTGAATTATTAACAAAAAAGAAAACTAAATAATGCTAGTGTCAACTTTATCCAGCGTGAAATCAATCGCAATAGTATGGCTTTAAGGAACATAAAAAATGAAACAAAAATTTAGAAGCCGAATATAAAAAGGGAAATTGCTGCTTAAAGATATTTACTTGGATAAAAAAGTGTTTTTCTGCCGCAATCGTGTTTTTTACTATTTCTAGAGCTTATCTGAGCCTTCCCATATTTACAAGTATTATTTAACATTCAGTGTAAAAGAAATTTCGGGTAATAATACACTACGACTGCGAATCTGAATCTAATTAAAAAAGTATTCTATGTGAAGCGGATTGTTAAAAAAAGTGGATATAAGCTAAGTTCGGCGAGCCCTAATTTGTCACTTATATTTCATAGAGAGCGTCTCTTTTTCTATTACATTATTCTCTAACTGCTCGATTTTTTAATTATTTCATATCGGGACACCATTGAAACGTAAAAATTATCCGCAACGTACACAACATTAACGATTCAACTTTACTGTGGCCGTGTTCAACCCACTCTTACTAACCTTGTTATTAATGAATTTGAGCTTAATAAAACCACAATATCGAAGCAATAAATTAATTTAAATTTAAATTGTTGATAGTGTTTTTAAATTATTCCAAATTTTGTTGATTTAAGATATAAAGTTTTTTAAAAAAATTTTGTGGAAGCAGTAAAGTTTTTGGAAAATTGATAGCTATCTTGAAGTGTTTATCATTAGCCATTAAGTATTTTTTTTCTCCAAACTAATGTGATAAATATAATTTTGTCATTGAAACTATTTATTTTCTAGTATACTATATTAAAAAACTAAAAATACTAAATAAATTGTAAATTTAGCTAATTTTTATAATTATGTCGATAAGTAAAGCATTTCGTATGAGTTAATTTAATTTTTCATTTAATAATGTCAAATGTGAAAAATAAACAGCCACTTTGTAGAATTATATTTTCATTAATTTTGTAAATAAAAAAAAAGTGTTTTTTCTTTTTAAATTAAAAATTAATTTAATAAAAATTTACATATTACTATATCAAATTGACACTGTTTAAATCTCAAATAATACAATTTAACTTTAATCTATCCTTTAAAATTTCAGTACTTTAAAACACGTAAGTTTTGGTCTCTGAAATAATTAAAAATGAATAAATTACTCATTTTTTTTTTAAATTTAGATATTTTTCTTAAGAAATGAAAGAATAATCATATTAAAGAAGTTTCATGAAAAAAAATTTGCAATAAAAACAGATTGAAATAATAATTTAAAAATTAGAAAATTTTTCATACTTGTAAGACTTATTATTACTTTAAATAAGAACTTTTTTATAATCTTAAATAAATACTAATTTTCATTTGACGCAAACTAATAATTTTTAAAATAATAATTTATAATAATAATTTATATAAGATATATAGGGTTTTTTTTCATTTTATTATAATATTTTGTTTAAATCAAAATTCATTTTTAATTCTTCATACTTTTAAAATGGATTTTTAATTTAAATTATAAACTATTATATTATCAACAAATTTCTTTTAAATCAATTATCTTATTTATGTGCTAATCGATTATAGAATCTGGGTTTATTTCATTTTTAGAATATTGTACCTATTTCCATGCATTGTTCAGCAATTTCCGATGCTTCTTGAAATCGTCCTGCCTTCTTTAAAGCCTCAGTGAGTCCCAAAAGTGTTTTAAGAGCATTTTTATCATCGAATTCAGTAGATTTTTTGTAGAACTCAATCCCTTTTAAAAATTGATGCAAAACGGTAAAACGTCTACCCCATTCACGATAAAGTATTTGGGCATTAAAGAGTTGATTTTCTTCTTCCATTTTTAAAAATTAATTCTTGTATTGATTCTTTTAAAATAATATTTTAATTTATTATTTAATTTTGTAGGTTAGCCAATTCACGAAAATTTAGATTATCTTCATTACTTAAAGAGATCTTACATTTTGACTTTTACATTCACTTTTTGTTTTTTATATAACATATGAACATTTCAAAATGCTTTCTTAAAAAAGAATTAATTTGAAATTATTAAATTAAATTTTAAAACTGATTCACGGTAGAATAAGTTCGAATGCGACATTTTACGGATTTACGACTGAATCAATAGATGTGAAAGTGGTTTTATTTTGTCAATTTTTTCCTACCTGTTCATGGAATTCATTGAAAGTATACGATTTAACAAAATAAATGAATTCTATCAGAAATAATTACATTTTAACTAATTTATCTTTTTCACGCGATAGTAGTACTGCTATAAATTAACTTTATTTTTAGCTAATGAAATCATTTTTAAAATATTAGTTTTGGTTAAAGGAATTATTTATATTTTTGTAAATTGAATAGCATTCAGGCAAGCGGTTTTTTTTCAAGCAATGATATATTAAAAATTTTAAAATCAAAGAGACAAAATGAAATTATCCCTAGCATAGTCGATCAAATTTATTAAAAAATTAAAATTGTTAATCTAGTTTTCTTAATTATCAATAATTTAAGAAAATTTATCTTTTTATAACGTGAAAAATATTTCATGTATTTGAAAAGTTTAAAAAACTACAGGTACATTGTACACGTACTAGTTCGGGAGTGAAATATTCATCGTAGAGTCAGACAAGACTTTACCATCTACTTATGAATACGAAAGAAGGTATCATTACCGAAATACTTATCAATAAATAAAGCTGCATTTCCGTTAAATATTTCATGGACGTGGTAATGAATATAGGAAAAAAAATAATGTGGTTGCAGGGTTGCCAAGGAGTAAAGGGCATAGAGAGGCAAACGCTTGGAACGAGAGAATTTTGTCAAGAGCTCTGAGCGAGAACCATACGATTGTCTAAATCGGGATGCGGTGATGGCGCTTCTTTACAGATTCGCCCAGCTGCCCGACCGCAGCGGCACGCGAGTCTTCTCGTTTGTCGTCACCAGGAGCGTTGTGCGCGACCCGGAGCGCGACGTCACCAGCAAGGAGCTCGTCTGCGGCTTCCAAAGATGGGCCGTCGCCTTCTCCAGAGGCGACAAGGTACGTCAGACCATTTTCCCTCTGCTATTTAATATTTTGTAACGTAAGCTATACTATCTGCATTCCGCCGTAGTAAAATACCGGCGTCACTTTAATTTTCGAAATGAAACTATTTCTCGTGTACAATAACTTTTCACATTTAATGAAAATTTGCATATAAAATACTGACGCTTTATCCAAGATAGTTATAGCAGATGATTCCTTGCTAAGGAAAACAATTTATGCAGTATCTAATTTTAATAAAAAATGATACGCGCTCCGGAGATATTTAAAATGAAAAGCTTATTTACTGGATAAACTTTTTAATGCAGACTATAAATATCTAAATATTTCACCTAAATTTATTCTTTTACGGTGCATTTTTTGAAACATTTAAAAAAAAGTTGAACAAATTAAGTAATGCAAAGATATGACCAAAATTATAATAATTATAACGATGATTAAATAGATAAATTTTCATTTTTAATTTAAAAGGCATTGTAACATAATATATTGATTTTATTAAAAATATAACTATATATACTCTTTTTTAAATGTCATCAACCAATAATAATGATAATTATTATTATAATATAGTTATGATTATACTAAAGTGATTACTTTTACAGAAGTTTTACACTGTCATATATATATATTTATATATACTATAAAAAAGGTATTTTGATATTCTTAACCATAACGTAAATTACTGCAACAATAAAGAATCTTCAGAAATGTGAATATGGTAGATACATAAATATAAATTTATATATATTAACTATTAAAACGTCTACTTTTTATCGTTCTAGCATCTTTCTTATGTCTATTAAATCTTTTCTAAATATGAATCACTGACCTTACTATCTCTGTATATGTCTAACTATACTTTATATTCTAAGTCTCAATTCCGTAAGAAACATATTTTTAAAGAACTATTAATAAGATAGAAATTATATAATGTTTAATTTTCTAATTCAAATTATACTGTTTTTTATGTAACTAGTTTATTTATACCTTTAATGATAATTGTTTCAATATCGATCAATAAAAATAAATTTGATAGCATTATGTATTTGAAAAGTTTAATAAGTTGTTGAAACAATAATCAGATGGCGTAATTGGGTTTTTCATGAAAGTTTCTCTCACTCTCCATGTTATGAAAAGCACATAAAATTATAATGCACTAATTTTTCTCTCTCTAATAATTCTTACTAAATTTCTATGTGCACTAATACATTAGCCATTATTTTTTCTGACTTTAATATTAAAAAAAATTTTAAATATTAAATTCTATTTTTACTGCATGATTAGATACCTTGCACTAAGTGAAAAATTTCTCTTTCATTTCTACTAAAGCTCAAAATTATTTGAGACTCTAGGAGTATGCTGTAAATTACTTTACTTAGCTACTTAAGTACTCAAGATTTTATTCCAGGCTTGAATACTTTGTAGAAAAATGTGTGTCCTTTATTTGCAAATTTCATTAAAAAAAATAAACAAATCTGTAGAAATATTTTAAGAACATTATTTACTTCATAGCATATAAATAAAAGGTATTGTAAATATTTAAATAACTAATTAATTCTAAAAAAACTTAATACTCACAATTATCGATTTAGAATCGGCATTATTATTTAAAAAGGTTCCAATAGAAAAAAGACTATCGTGAAAAGCCCGAAAAGCTAAAATGCTCATATGTTTATACATCTCGGCAACTTTTGAAGTGGAATTTTATTGAAGTCAAAATATATAATCATTCATAGCCTTATTTAAAATAAATTCAACTTAATGGGCTCTTAAAAGTGCGATTGGCTTACAGTTGTTGTTTTTTTTTGCAACGAATTTAAAAATAAACCCGAATCAAATGAAAAATGACGTGTGATGTTAGACGCTGTTCATTTAAATTTCAATGAGCTGACATTGCTCTAAAAAGAAAAGTCTAGATTAAAGGTCTCAAGCCGTCGAGAACTGCACGAAATTCCACTGGAAAAGAGCGAGAGTAAAAAGTGAGAGTAAAAAGTGAGCGCAATAAGTGGATGGCGAGTGCAAGGAAAATTGTCGACAACATTACTGACACTGAACTCCTCCCATACTTCTGGCCTTTTTACAGAAGCGTGGTAGAAACAAACGTTCTGTTTCTGATCGGCAGGTACTGGGCGTCTACCTAGTATGGCGGGGCGCAGCTCCCGGTCTCCGCGTCTACGTCGACTTCACCTTCACCCTCCTGAATCGCGAGCACTTCTCCGTGAATGAGGGCTTCAGCGGCAAGCGCGTGAAGTTCACTTACGAGGCGCCCGCCCAGGGTAATCGCAATTACATATCCGTTTCGGACCTGTACAGCAGAAACTTCGCCGACCCCAATGGCGAGTTCCAGCTCGAGCTCTCGATGACCAACGTCAGGACTGTCTTCACCAGCGAGGTCGGCATAGCTCTACACGTTATCGCCTCTGTTCTCCCAGGGCTTATGGTTTTGCACGAGGGGCAATCGCGGGGAAACATCGAGAGCTAATCGGCATTACTCTATAGCGGCTGTGTTGCTTTTTAATTTACGGTAGAGCTGCAGACCAGTTACCGCGGCATAGGAATCAATTTTCTTTTATGAATGAAAAAGTTTCTGTTATGAATGATTAATGAATGGAAAATTTATTTCAAAAGTACATCCCTTTGCGATTAGATGAATATAAAAGCGAGCCGTATCGTAATGTGTATTATTAGAAGAAAAATAGCTCAATTCAAATCCTATGTACATTGCACACGAACAATATTACAATGGCAGAGCAATTTAAGCAGCGTATTGTATAACCTAGATCGGTCCAATAAAATTTCATTACGAAATATCAGAAACAAAGCAGTGTTTGTTCCCGTTCCAAAATATTTGCATAAATTCAGTTTTTAGTAACTTTCAGCGTCAATTTTGTGCAAATTTGCAGCAGTGCCGAAAAAAGTATTCTAGTGCTTCATTCGGAAAATGCTTGCGGGGAAAACGAATTCTCAATTTAAAA
Source organism: Kradibia gibbosae (assembly GCA_018907135.1). Taxonomy (NCBI): domain Eukaryota; kingdom Metazoa; phylum Arthropoda; class Insecta; order Hymenoptera; family Agaonidae; genus Kradibia; species Kradibia gibbosae. Next base: position 12,306,454 of record JACCHX010000001.1, on the reverse strand, counting down.
GTCGATGTACAGTATAGAGTAAAATCTCGACTGTCAATTGCAATAACGGAATAATTTTACTCAAATAAAACGTACTGTATTTGAGTCAATTAGTAAACAAAAATAATTACTTGAGTTACATTAATCAATTAAAGTCTTCCTCGAGCTTTATTATATTTTCATGGTAATCTTTTATTACCTATTTATTCATAATATTTCACAGTTATCGAAGATATTTTTCACTAAATATTTATAGACCATTAAAAATTCATAACACTAGAAATTCATTGAAGTTATAAAAAAAACTAAGCGACTGTGTCACAACTAATTTAGATTAAAATCCCTTTCCTTAAATACGAACGCTACGCTACTCCTCTCTATTCAATCTTTCCACATAGAGCGCAATTATATATAAAAATAAAATATTAAATAGTATTATTTTTCTACGACTCATTTATAAAATATTTAAATAAAATTAATTATATAACTGTATAATTTCAATTGTATTCATATACATATACTATAAACACATTTTGAGGATACCAATATATTTAACTAATTCGCAGTATTAAACCTCCAATAAAAAGAATTTTATTTTAATTTTTTATTCTTCATTGTCAAATTTTTTATATTAAATCTAAAATTTTAAAATAATGATATATTGTTTTAAAGCAAATGCTTTATAAAATAAACTAATTTTAATTTGTTCTATTATTAATATTGTAAAAAAACTTTATATTAAAGTTTTATAATACTTCATCTATAGAAATTATTTAAAACTCGATTAAAGTTCTGTAACAACGAGAACTTTACAAAGCTTGCACGTCATTTATTCTGATATAAAAGAATCTATTAACTTCTTATTTCACTTCTTTACAGTTAAGAGATAAAACATTTCAATAAAATGAAAACTGCTTTTATCTCAATATTTAGATAGTAATTTTATGGCCATCGAGTTAAAATAAAAATTATAAATAATGTATGTATACAATATACATATTTTTATCTCAAATATAAATTCGAGTACAGAAAATACCGTTGATGAATACATTTACATTTTTCGTATAAAAAACGCTTTTTAAAATATTAAAATAGATTAAAATATTCGGTTGTCTTCATAAAATTAAAATATTGGTTAATCCTAATTGACAAACGTTGTATTTATTCTTTTTTTTTTATTTGAATATAGTTAAATTTCCAATCAATAATTTTTTTATACAGAGCTTACTGAATTTGAAGCACTCAAATATTTAATTTAGTTCCGATAAGCCTACTGGATGGCCTTTTCAAAAATGTACTTCATGAGAAATGAATTCATCATAAAGCTTTGTGATATTAACGATTGAATGAACTTTGAAAAGAGATTGAAATTTTTTTCATTTTCTCTTTATAATACTATCGAATTTAATAAAAAGTTAAAGGATAGTTTAAAATGTTTTCAAAGAAAAAACAACTCATGACACCTAAGAAAAATTTTACTTTTTAATAGTACGAATTTACAAGGTATGAATCTAAATATAAAACTTTAAAATTTGTATTCTAAATGAGTTGCTTAAGTAATTAAAATTAAAACTGTTAAGCAATAAAAACTATGATATTTCTCATCAATATTTTTTTAAAATGATACATAAGGAAAAATAAGTAGGGGTGTTAGAAACTATTAAAAAAGTAACTTTTAAAAAGGATGGTGTTTTATTTTTACTTGCAAAACCTTGACAGTGGCATGAATTCTAATTTTGATGTTTGAATGTTACTCGGAATATTGTGGCACTGGCTTAATCCATTTACAGTTCATATTAATCTAGAATGACTTGGAAAATTAGGCAAGTTTATGCTAATGGTTGCCTAATAATATATGAAATTTGATCAATATTTGCATAATAATTTTGTATTATAGTTAAAAACTTTGACAAATATATTCAAATGAAATTCGAATTAATTAAAAGTATTTATCGAATCTCTCCAATGTTAAACAATAAACAATTTACGCAAAAGATTACAGATTTTCTACAGAACGCTAACTCTTGTGTGTTTACTTAGATGGTATTTAAGAATTTGATGATAGTAAATTATCGTAAGACAAACAAATAAGGCGATTAAATATATCAAATAGTTAAATGAAAGTTCAACAGATTAAACTGATTAAAGTTAGTGAGTAGTAATAATGAGTGTTGGCTGGCCATAAAGAGGACATGTTTTGCGGCACGTCACGTTGAATCGGTCTCGTACGAACCCATATTTCGAGTGAGGAAAAGTCGCTCCTCGTCGTGGGCGTGACACGTTCAGGAGTCGGCCACATCTGTAATTAACGATCGCACGTGTTGTCGGACAGGTTCGCATGCCCTCGAGCGTGTTCACGGCCGGGCAGCCGAAGCCGAGCAAACTTGAGACTAGCTACTTCACATTCGGCGGCTTCGACTGGAACCTCGTCGTCTACCCGACGGGCAACAAGGAGACCGAGGGTCGCTCTCAGGAGGGTCGGGTGAGCGTCTACCTGGTGCGGCTGACGGGCTTCGACCACCGGTGCCGCGTCCGCTACATCGTCAGTCTCGGAGAGGGCGAGCGCCGCGTGGAGTCCGGCCCAATCGAGGACCTCTCCGACGCGGAGGGCCGGGGCTTCGGCTGGCAGCCCCGAGTTCGCTGGTCGGACGTCGCCCACAAGGGCGTCCTGAGGCTCTCCCTCGAGATGCTCGAGGCGCGCACCGTCTCCGAGGTCTCGGTGCAGGCCCTCGCCCCCGGAGTCCTGCCAGCGACGCCCTGCTACGACAGAGACAAGCAGGCCTGGGCGATCAGGGCCGATCTGCATTCGGACACCGTCAGGCTCCATCTCATTTACAAGGACATTCACAACGTGCCGAGGAATCACCTCAGGTGAGTAGTATTGGACCGGCCAATCCCCTTTAACGGCTGGCTCAATCGCTGCATCGCCGTCTTATCGAGGCGGGAGAAGCTACTCGCTTGGATTTTACAAACAAATCACGCGATTGCCATCATTTAGACGGACAATTTACTTCCGATACGATTACGATCCTTGATATTCCAGCAGCGGTATTCCGTTAATGGCTATTGCTGGCATGTGTAAAATTCGAACTACTACTTTCTCGTATACTTTGTGCGGTTTTAAAATAGAATGATCGAGACGAAATATTTGGCTTTTATCGGACGCGAAATGAGAAGCTATCGACTGAGCAATAAAGCTTACTCTCCTTACTTTCTTCGTAGCCGTACAAAATTGCAAAACCAGCCAAAGACATCTTACTTCGTTGATAATACAAAAATATTGCCTCGGATTATTCAAACGAGCAAAACTTTCCTCCTTTCGACTAATAAAAAAGTATTGGTCTAAAATAAGGCTAAATCGTTTAAAGTCGTTCGGGTCGAAAAATAGCGTTTTCTGCGCGTCGGGCCTTCCTCGCGAGCCAGGTGAATGGAAAGGGGAACAAAAATAAAAGCGAGGATGTACGTCAGGTACGTGAGCTGGACGGCGTACCTGATACGTGGCGAGGAGCCAGACACGGAGATCGTGAGCCTGCCCGGGGCGCCGTTCAGCCGATACTACGCACAGGAGCCCGCGGACGAGGGCATCATAATGGAGACATCGATCGGGGTTAACGAAGTGAAGGACGAGAACTGCCCGTTCGTGACGGAGAAGGGCCAGATAAAAGTGCGCCTCGAGTGGAACGAGTCCCATCTACTGTTCCAGGCGACCTACCACAAGTACGACGACGTATGCCGCATCCACAATCAGCAGATGCGCCGGGAAATCGCGGCACTTCAGGCGGAGAACTACAGTCTTGAGCGGCAGCTGTTCAGTTACCAGAAGAGCCTCGCCTACGCCCAGGCGCAGCAGCAACAAACGGTTGGCCATTTTTACCCCACGTACGCCCGCGAGATTTACCGCCGCGCGGAGAATCGCGATAACTACCACTGATAGGACGCGGATGCGTGCGCTAAAGCTGGTGGGCATAAGAGTGAGCTGAGCGTTGTGACGTCCTTTAATGGCGACTTTTAGTTTCGTCTTTGAGGTTTTACAGGCCCCGGCAATGCGAGCTAAGACGAGCACTTGCCGACCTGCTTTACTTCAACTCGCCTTTTCCATTGTCACCGACAGAACCGAGGTGTCCGATTTTACGGGTCGGCTTTCGTGCATTTATCATTGAATTTTATCATTTCGCAAACAATATTAGTCCTTTGCTTAATTAAAATAGTTGCGTGAGGCATGAGACGCATTGAATATATGAGTCTCATTTTAATACTAGGTGATTTTGAAACGTAACAATAACCATTATTACATGTGTAGTCTATCAAATTTATTTATAAACAGTACGCAGTCGTTTTATGTAATGATAATTATGAAAGGTAAAATTCTCAATGATAACGATGGTTATTCGCACGAAAAGATGAAACTAATAGTCAGTATTAACGCTAATCTGGATTGATTCATAAATATTAGTACCAATATGTGTGAAATACATTTTGCGATTAATTGTCATTTTAACGTAGCTAACCGAAAGATATTATACTATATTATATAGAAATATCTTTTAAAAATACTGTATCCTAAAAATCTAAATAAAATTTTTTCCGGGTGCTCATCATACTAAAGTAAAAAATATCGTTAAATAACTAGCTCACGATATAATATGTAATTTTTAAAACACAAAAAATAAATAATACTTTATTTTACGATTTGATATATAATTAGTATTTTATATCGTCTATCGATTCATTTCATTGTTTATATAATTATTTAAATATTTAAATTTGTCAGATTTTGCTATAGTATATTTACGCATACTATAAATAAAATAATTTATTGTATATGTAAGTAAGATAATTAAAGTTTTATTTGTGTATACTACATCATTGTTATGTATGTAATGTTAACTTATATTATCTTCATCACATACGCAAATTTAATTAATTATTATAAAGTTTTTGTCTTGTATGTGTACGTCCATATTAATATATTTTACACGAGATTTGTTAAATGGTTGTTGATATTTTGAAAAAGTATATTTATTTAATGCGCTGTATTGAATTTAATTCGAAAATTGATCGCTCAGTATGTAGTTAATTTGTTATTCCACGAGAAATTGCATTCAGTTATTTTCCATCAAAATTTCAGTGATAGGAAATTCGATAATGCATTATCACGGTTTTAAATAAAAATAGTATTATAGTAAAAAATTAGATTATTTATTAAATTAGTGAATAATACACTATAATATTCCTAAAATTTTGTTTACATTATTTTTGTTTGTAATTGTTTATGATATCTGCGCTCAAAATAATTTACTTGTTAAAATTATTCTGTAAATAAATTGACTTAAATAATTAGTTATTATAAAATTATTATTTAATGATCTCTTCCAAAAACTTTTTAGATAGCGATACAAAAATTCAATAAAATTCTTAATCTTTTTGCAGCATATCATTTATTATGTTTAAATTGATTTTTAATTTACTGAGCTACCAACTAAACTTAAGAAATTTTTTATAATATTTATTTTTACAACTGCAATTTACTATGTATTTATATTCAAAATCTGTTTCCTAAACGTAAAATGTGTTAAAGCTAACAAATTTTCTTAACAAACGTATTTTATAAAACTTATTATTACTTGAACGTGAAATGCTTTGAATCAGAGTATTACTATAATCGTTATTTAAATGAGATACCGTCAAAAAATTTTCAATCTTCAATGAAGTTTCAATTTCTTATGCTTCAAAAAACTGAAAATATATTGTTAGTTGATATCGGCCGGTCTATATAATAACCACATAACATAAATTTTGTTTAATCTTTGATATATAAGAAACAAAAGAAAATATTTTTTAAAAATATACGATCCTGTATGGTCTTTTAAACGAAGCTTCATTTTCCTGAAAAAATAAAATAATTATTGAGATAGCCTTATAAGTTTTTTCGCATTAAATAATTATAACTTCAACTTGTGTTGTTTTGTAGAAGAGAAATCTTAATTGTAATTAACTGTGTACTACTCGTTTACGCGGTGTGAAACAAATATCGGAAAGTTGCTTCAAAAGAACTAGAATATTAAATAAATATCCGTTATGATTGAGTAAAAAATATATATATATATATATATATATATATATATATATATATATATACTCAATCATTCTAGAGTTACCGATCGATATCACCCTCTCCCACCTGCCGCCGGCCTTACCAACCCAGACTCGCGACTTCCTCTCTGGAAATTTCGCAATCGCATAAGCATCCGAACAAAACCTCATCAGATCATAGCGAGTACCATAAAAAGAAAGAAAGAAAAAAAGAAAGAAAGAAAGAAAAAAAAAAAAGAAAAAAAAATCACCCATCACCATTCAGCATATTTCCGCCCATGTTATCGATATGACTGCGTTGCCAATAACGTCAACGAACTGACAAAACCTTCCTGTTCGTTTGCTGTCGAATCGAAATCCGGGCCGAGCGCAGACGCAGCCGCCGCACCAGCAGCAGAGCCAGCAGTCGAGTCACCGGGAGATCGGCCTCGAGCGATCCATCTCGACGGACACGGAGTACGCCTGACGGGCGGATCGTCCCCTCGGCCAGGCGTCGGCTCGGCGCCAACTACCAGTCAGTCCCCAGCAGCCGTTGGGCCTGCTGATGGCTCAGAACGATCCTCTCGTTCACGAGCACCTCGTCAATATGATGGACCGCAGGCTGAGCAACGTCCAGCAGCACCTGATGCGCACCTCGCGCTCCAACTCGGGCCAAAGCTACGCGAGCTCCCTCGGGGTCGAGGACGATCCCGGCTGTGCGGCGAGCATCATTCGCCAGCCGCGAAGCCGACAGTATCAGCACCAGGCTTGGGATCGGGAGGATCTTGAACGGGAGCCGCAGTACCAGCGAGAGCAACTGGAGCTGGAGGAACAGCAGCAGCAGCAACAGCAGCAGCGGCGGCGGCAGCAGCAGCAGCAGCAGCAGCAGCGCCAAGAGCAACAGGAGCAAAACAAGCAGCAACAGCTCTACCAGCAGCAGCAGTACAGAGCGAGTTACAAGCGGAGACGCGCGACCTTCTGGGAGGCCCTCACCGGCCTCGTTTGCTCCCTCGGCGCCCTGGCCACCAGAGCTGCCAAAATGGCTGCTGGGAGATCGGAGCTCTGAAATGGCTGGCGAGCCCCTTGTGCTCCGGTTTCGAGGTCTTCTCCGAAGGGAGTCCCGACCCGAAGTCGAAGTTCCTCGAAGCGATGGGGAGTCGGCGAATACAACGAGGAAGCCCTTGACCCGTAGGAATAAGTCCGGTGGACCGACACGAACGACACTTTCGGACAGCACTTGGAACTAATGATTAGTTGCTTCGGGTCGTTACTTTTTGTATTGATCTCCTCTCTTTTCCCTACCTTAAGGGTCTCGTTGCAATTTATCAGAACTCGTTGCTTTTTTTTTAATTTCTGAAGAAGTATTAACGTCGTTTCTTTTAAAGTAAGCCTGCCGTAAAACGGCAAAGCTCCATTCATTTCTACAGCCATTAACCGTTTACTTAGTTTATTCGAATTCAGCCCTGCATAATGAACTTTTTATTCCAGTTCTTTAAAATGTAGAAGCACATTTTCAAGCAACGCTTTTCTACGTGTTGGCAGCTCACTCGTATATGTGCCCGCTTCGAAGTTACATATATACACTTCTATAATTGCAGAGCTTCACATATCTTGGCCATTTCTGTGGCGGTATGAATTCGCAAGCTCTAGTCAGTGCTTTCATTAGTTAAATATCAAAGAAAAAATTAATGAAATGAAAATCAACTTTATCTGAACGTGATTCGAGCTCGGCTATCGACCTTAAGAGATTGGGAAATCGCCGTGAGCGGAAGCTAGTTAAATAAGACCAAATGACGAGCGTGTGTACCTGCGTATTATTCGATAACGATATAAAGAGAATGAGACCTAAACTCGAGTATTGTATTTGCAGAAGCAGAATAATATTGGGGAACACGACAGGAAATATTCTGATGATCGTATACATCAACGAAGTGATGTCTCGCATCAAGATGAAAGCTTTTTCTTCTGTATATAATATCATAAAGAAAACACATAAATGCCATACTGCAATGACAATTTAAAATAGGAATTGACAACGTTTTTATTATCAATCTTTAATATACTACTCATTCATTGAACAATATTACAAATAATAAGAATTCGCGCGAAAAGTAAGAACCCATTAAATTTTTTATATTCTACTTCATTATAAGAACGATAATATTTTTAATATTCTGTTTAAAAAATAAAATATTACTTTTATAGCGAGAAAAACTTCTGTTGATGTACAAGTAAGGAATACAAGAGTCATTTCATGACTACGTCAAAACAAAAAGCTAACACTTAACAAGTTTCCCTCTGAGCGTCTCCTGATCTACTTGTCAATTCGCAAAAGGACTTATTTTGTTAAATACTCTTTTTCACTTAAGCCATTGTAATAAAATACGAAATCTTTTAACACTTATTGCAAATTTGAAAACATGAGAAAAAAAAGTGTGTTAAGATGACTTTATGTCAATATAACTTTAATGAATAATTAAAAGAACATGTAGTCTTGTAGTGAGCATAAGTATATAAGCAAGCGTATAAAGATACCGAAAATACGCAACTTTTTCTGGGGAAGCTCAGTACGCTTATTAGTTTGTCATTGTGCAGCACTAAAAGCAGTTTCAAATATAAAAACTTGCCATCTTTCTGAAAAACACGCTTCCTGAATAGTAATCGAAAAGAATTCATCGATTAGATTTATCAAACTTTTCTCTCACTCAGTTCAACTTGGCCTATCATATTCATTACTTTGAAGCTTAAAAATCATATATTTATTAGAAAAAAAGATAAATAAGTACCATAATAATTTAAGAGTTTTTAATAAAATACATGATTTACTGGCGGTGGCGCGTTTCTGTTGTAACTACTTCGTAATAATAATTGTATAATTCAAATAAAATTTATAATTTATTTCTAGTTAATTAAAATAAATAAATCATTATACAATGAATATATCTATTGTAAAAAATATCAAATGTTTTGAAAGACATTTGCATATACTTTTGAAACTTTAAAATATTGTAAAATTCTCAAAGAATTTTTCACTATTAGCTGTATCTATTTAAAATTTGAAGATAAATTAAAACAGTTATAAATATAACTAATTAAAAAAATATGAAGAAAAAAAGAGAATAATATACTTAATATATGGTAATGCATTGATTATTTTTATCTGATAAAAAAAATCCATGTTTATAATCTGAAATAATCTTCCATCTTATTGGGAATGAAGCAAAGAAAGAGACAGTTATAGGTGAGACGTAGAAGTCAATGCTGGCATTGTTTCAATATATCTGATATGTATAATATTTTACTAAAAAAATCTACAGTAACATATCAATTATGATTTTTTATCAAAATGATGCTCTGATTTAATATCTGTGCCAATTAACATCTAATATAAAAACAAAAACATAATAGCATTTGAATATATCACGTGGAACGAGGAACAGCTAAAGAGAATAAGTAAAAATGCAGAAAAAAATCCTTAGAAAATATATTTAGATGCATTTCGTAAATTAAACAGGAAAAGAAAACCACAAAAAGGGTTTGATCAAATGTTACAAACACAGAAATTCGATACATGACCGAGAACAAACAACACTCAAAATCGTACGTTGTGCTTTCATTCAATCGATAATTATCTCTATATCTGCTGCGTATGTTTTCTTTATATCATATCAATGTTTTAGGTAGTAATTAGAATATAATTTTGATAATTGATAATTAATATTATCCGAAAAAGTGTAAAATATTTTAAACCTTAGTCAATTATGGCCCTTTTTCGAAATACCTATATCGAATTCCTTCCCAAATCACTTAATTATTTAATTGCATTTCTAGTACAATACTCGAAAAGTACAAAACTACTTAAATTTTGAGTGATATACAACTGAAATAGTGTTTTACAAAACTATTGTAATAAATTATTAAAAAAAAATATTAGAATATTAAAACTACTTTTAGAAAGACAATGAATTTTCTAAAAAAAATTTGTTTTTATGTGTCAAGTATATAAAATATTTAAAAATTATAAATCTTTATAAAAATCAATTTCTAATACATTTATGAATGCAGTTAGTATTCTCATTTATAATTTTTTGTATTATAGTTATTTATGTATTTTATTGAAAATTACCGAATCATTAAGAATATTATCAGTTGTTTACATTAGTTGAAAACATACAATTATTATACAATAAAATGAATTTACTACCTAATACATTTATTTTGACAAGCATATTTTTGAATCATAGAATACATACCCGAGTTTCATTTTTCTAAATCTTTTTTAATTTTTTTAAAAACCATAGCTGCATTTTTTTAAGATGTATAAGCTAAATGGCAAAAATAATTTTAATCGTGCTTTAAAATTTAAATACAACATTCGCTTATTTAAAAAAAAAAAACAAAAAAAAACGGAGTAAATAAAATAAAATTTAGTAAACTTAATTATAAAAGGAATTACTAATTTTCATCTTCATAAATCTCTATTTTATGTATGAATTATATGTAAAGTTTTTATGCCACCTATTTATAAAAAATCGACTTAACATATAAAATCAAATTATCTAATTAGTCTGTAAATGCGATTTAACCGCCATAAAATCGAAACAGAAATATTAAATTCTTATAATTACCGATCATTTTTCTCTTAGCATTGCGAAGATGTGAACATAATTTGTAAATAATTATATAAAATAAAAAAAATTACGTAAATTAATACCGAAATAACCATCGTCTATGTTTATCTCTTACTGTTTTTCACAAAACGTAAGGATTTCAAGATACTTGTACAAAATAGAAATTTATTCGCTTTTAGAAATGATATAAAACAAGACATTTATCCATTTATTAAAATTTATATATAATTTATAATCTGATAAAGAAGTAGTGATCGGAAAATTTAAAATATATATAATAAATCATTATTAAACTATATAATCGATGTTACAGAAAGTAATAGAACCAAAATAGTTCAAAGAATATATTTTATCATACTTTTTTCTTATTTGCAATGTGATTTCATTTTTAATATATTTACAAGTATTCAATTATTAATCATTTTCAATTTATACGTCGAAATAAAATTCTAAACAACAAAACTTTCTTAAGTGTATGTTACACTTTATGTTTAAATATTATTTTAGAACATTAAATATATTATGCATAATTAATTTCTTCTTGTTATAAATGTATTACGGGAAAGGCATTTTAAACTGATAGACAATGGTTTTAGGTATTAATAATAACTATTTATTAATGAATAATTCAGATATTATCAATTAATTTAATGCATATGTAATTAAATGTTCTATTATTCATTTAATTTTTTTCATAATTTAAAAATATTTAATAGAGAGAATATTAATATTTAATATCATGAAAAACCAAAACTTTATTAATTTTTCAATTACAATATAACCATATAATAAGTGCAAAAAGTACAAGTATATATATATATATCTTAACCATATCAAAAATAAAAATTAATAAGATACCAATAATATAGTAGTTTTTTAACGAAATTTCATTCGTATTCTCATTTTTTCAAAACGTATATAATTTATTTTATACAAAAAAAGTAATGGTTATATTTATGTTCTTCTTTTAAAATACATTAAATAAAATTTTAAAAAATTTAATATTTCATTGGGTATTGCGATTAATTATAAGGAAGCTAAAAATTTTATTTATTAAACTTTTAAATTGATCTCGAATTTTATCCCTTCCGAAGAGTGTGATGCACTCGATCAATGTTTTATCGTAAACATTTTAAAACTAATAATATATATACAATATATTAAAAAAAGAACGAATACTTGTGTCAATGACACTTTTAAAAAATTAAGATTGTACCCTAAAAATGACTACAAGAACAGCAAGCCTTTCTTTCTGCTCGTTTTACGTATTATAAAAATTTTCTCTAAATTGCCATCGAGAAGACTTACGTTTTCAATGATTCTCTAGTATAAACGCCATACTGCGGCACAAAAGCAGCACTGACAATCGCATACTCTAACTGTTGTCTCTTATATTCATTATCATATAAAAAGAGATACAGTACATGTTCCACACGGGCTAGCTGAATGCACACAACCGCGTGAAAATAATATCATAATGAAATATAAATTTGTTTTTTTTTGTTCTAAAACTGATACTGTTACTTTCTTTCAATTGACAAATATCATAATTTTGTTTATAACTTTTATGGAAAATACTTATTTATTTTATAAAAATTAAATTCAAGTGTCAAAAATAAAAAAAGAGGCAAAGACCATTTTGTACATTATACGAATTAAATTAGCTTTAGAATCATTAATCAATACGTGAATTAATCCTAATCTTCTCTTAAAAATATTCATATTTTATCAGTTAAAAAATCTTTAAAAACCTTTTGATTCAAATAATTGCTGGTCAAAATCACAAAATTCACAAAAAACGACTATAAAATGTTGAAAATGAAAAAAAGGTTAACGGCAATCAATGATGTAGCTTTTAAAAAAATTCAAAGAGAAAAAATGGAAAAGATTCCGAAAATATTGTGTCATGGATTTCATAAAAATTCGAGGAATGAGATTTTTAAGCAGTTCCCCAGAGTGTGTGTCGTAAAATCCAGGCCGATGTGGAACGAGAGAACACAAATTAAAGAAGGTTCGTGTCTCAATTGTACACAAATGTACGAGTCGTTCTCCGAGATTCAATTAAACAGCCTAGATTATTGAAATATATCAGCACAGTAAAGTCAATAAAATTAATAAATGCATATACTTGCAACGCGACTTTCATGAAAGTGCATTGTGTTAGATGTTAAAACATTTATATCTTGATAAAATTAAAACAATCTGAATAATTGACATTTCATTTAAAGTGTGATGAAAAAGTATTTAATGTAAAATAAATAATTATTAAGTTATTTAAAGCATAATACATATTTAATTATTTAACCATTCAACAAATTATGGCGCACTTATAGATTATATTATTTTTAATAATTATAATAGTATATTAAATTAATTATATTATTATTCTATAAAACTAGTTTACATAAAAATTTTTTAACCAATTTTTAAATAATTTTACAATAAAATTTTAATTTTACATTTTCTTTTCTATAATATTAATTTTATTTATTAATCACTTTCATAAAAGAGCAAAATATAAAAGCTTTTTTATAAAAAATTTTTTTTAAGAATAATACCATTACTCTTATTTATGTATTAATACGCATACTTTCTTTGCCATACTGTGTGATTTGAGTGATACTTTTTTTGTTACTTGAATGCAATATAACAACGGGTCCAATTATAAACATCAACAATCGGATTTCAATTTTTTATGAAAAATTATATAATATAGTAAAAAAACACTATTAATCCTGGAGAATTACTCGTAACATTTTAAATTATTCAAAATAAAAAAAATAGACTTGCATAACAGGGTAAATATTCGAAAAATTCAATTCACTTACTGCAGAAAAAAGCGTCAATTCAACATAACTTTAAGACTAAAATTTAGGAAGTTTATTTGTGCATATAATAAGAGTTTGAAAATATAAATTAATAATATTGTGATTTCAATCATTAATGTTTAATGAGTTTATTAATTGTTTAAATGATATGATACATGTATATGAATTTTCATACTTACATCAACGTATTTTTGCTTATGAAAGCTTCTTCGTATGCTTGAAATATAATATAGTAAGAAACAATTTAAAAAATCACGAACGAAAAAATGGAAAACGTTTACTACTATTACAAAATAATTATTAATAAAGCTAAGTGCATAAATACGCACAGTACTTTATCATGTTTCTGAGCCTATAAGGATCCTAGACAGTCATCTTATTTTAAAAAATAATTATATCTCATACCATCTTGTAGCTTATAATTAAGTACATAACTCAATTATTAAAAGAAACATTAAATAGAATTTATCTATTCAGCTGAAGTGTACGTTTATTCAATATTTTTAAAAAATAACAACAATTATAACTACATAAAAAGTTACTCATACAAAGATATTGAGTTATATATTCTAAGAAATTATCTAAAACTATCAATCAGTTATGAATTTTATAAACAATTATGAAAAAGATTTTTAAATTCCTGTTAAAATCTATTTTTTGTTAAAAGTAAAATTTTGAAGAACAAAATTTTTAAATTAGTACTTCAAAATTTTTCATTCGTAGTTACAAGATTTTATAAAACTTAAAAAAAACTTGTTAAACCTTAAAACGACATAAGTTTTTAAAATGTTGAAATTGATGTATTCCTGCGATTAATAGAATAAGAATAACATAAGAAAAGCGCCAATAAATGTCTTGCAAATGTTTATGTAAAGCTATTTATTTTTAGTCTTCGTTTTATGTAGAAATATTTTATATTAGACTTCTTTCATTATATATTAAATTACAAATCATCATTAATTCAGCTACAATAAAAATCTTTTGTAATTAACTTGTGAATTTTTTCTATATCGCAACAATCACTATGATTTACCAATGTCAACTAAGTATTAACTAAGTATATTACTTGTTTAGTGTATTTATATGTTAACGAACTTCCCTCGTTCACCATAACGTAAGAATTACTTATTCATTTTATGAATATTCATCATACTATTATTTGCTCTACGCATTGTATAAAGATTCGTTAAGAATGTAGAATAACTTTTAAAAATATATGTATATTATTTATTTATAAAACGTATGTAAACAATTTTGAAAAATGTCATATTTGACATTTTAATACGAAGACCAAGCGAAATTGAGTCCGCCCGCTGCTTCATCTACTTATAAATAAATCAACATTAGGAAATTTCTATATAATAATGGCAGCGTTTTACTCAGAAACATTTTCCTTATGAAAATGAAATTTAATAATCGATAATTCGACTGTCTAGTTCCCTTAAGCTATGAAAATGAAATAAATCCAACTTCTAGACGTTTGTTTTTTTCAATTCGTGTACAAAAAAATTTATTGATGTTATTAAAAGTATAAAAAAAAAGTCACACGAAACATGTGTTACAAGCATATAATATTACGAATGTGTATACATTTATATATTGTCACATGAATACATAAGTAATTTAACAAACGTAATGCGTCTCCCTCGTGAGTTTTGAAACATTGTGTACTAATTATATTATACTTGTAAACCATCTGTGAGTCTGCCTCGTCTTTTATAAAGTTCTTGCTATATTCAAAAAATGTGTTTACATTTTATTTCCACACCAAAATACATAATTTGAATTTTCTTTAATTTTACAGGATATCTATAATATTTCTATAATAAATATCTAATGAATGTTCTTCTTTTAAAAAACCCTGTGGCATTTTACAATTAAAAAACTTTTATAACAAATGCTTCTATATCAAAAGAATTATATACAATTATCTTTTTGTATTAATTTTGTTCAACAAATGATAAATTTATCAATATTTAGACATTGTTCGCAAAAATTAAAAACTTAGAAAATAAATATATAGCAAAAAAATTATTGCACATATAAAAATAATATAAACTAATTTAGTTTGAAATTATCAAATATTTTATAATAATAAAGAAGAAAAATAAAATTAATAATAGAAGGAATAAATATGAGAAAAAAAATAGGAAAAATTATCGAATCTCTTTTGTAAATTTACCTTTCGCTTACTGTCATTCTAGGACGTGACGGCATTTCATACAGAATGCAAATATGGAAATAAATTTTAAAAAAACTGTTTATCTTTTATCATGTAACAACAAGGTTGACGATCAAAAAGATAGTAAAAAAGAACTCGACTGGACACTCTTATATTCAATCTTATCATAGCATAACAACTGACAAAGTTATCGTTGGGTCGAGTAAGGATAGCAAAATTAGAACTTTTCTACGTACTGATAATACTTCTGTATATTATATGTATTATAGATATTGGTTAACACTATCAATACATTTTTATGTAATTCAAAAAAAATTTCTTATAAATCATTTTATTGAAAAAATTTAAGAATAGTTAATTGTTTAATGTAATGTATTCTTATACATATATACATATATACATATGTATATACAAATATATGTACACATATGTATGTGTGTATATTTAAGCAGTAATAATAACATATTAAATATCTTCTTTTTATATTTCTTTCAATTTAATTTAATGTAAATATATATGATGCAACTGATTTATACCTCTTTTTTTGAAACATTATCTTCTAACACATCGTTTATGCAGAAGAAGGAAATCCATTCACTTAATTAATCATAAATTTTGTAATTCTCACGCATTAATTAGAAAATAAAAAGCTTTTTACCAATATTATAACTGTGATATCTATTTTTAAATTTATAGAATTCACTTTATATTGACTCAAAAATTTTTGAGCTAAATTAACACGAAGCACATCATCTATTCCATAATATTATAAAAATTACAATATGTATATGACCCCAAATACATATTTATATATGCTAATCATTATTTCCTAATATAAATTCACATACGTATAAAGGTTTTAAATATTCACAGATTCATTTCACAGAAGTTACACACATATCGAAATCTAAAAAAGTCCTTGAAATAAAAAACGAATGCAATGGACAATACTTACACCTTATACATAACAATATGTTTACTAAGGATCTTGCAATTTATTTCGTACATTTCAGGAACGTTATTCATTTTCATAAAATAGTAAGTTCAGAAGCAGTTAGTACAATTAGTTGCATTAATGAATTGATAATCACTAAAGTAATTAAGAATCTAAAAAACGCTGATATAGGATAGATAATAAAAAAATGTAATAAAAATAATATAATAAAAAATAATATAGTAATTAATAAACACCGAAAACGGTATAGTTCCAATGTCAAACAGAGCAAATCATCTCAGTTACCTACAAAGCACGTATTCGTTGTTTCCTTGAACATATAAAAACCATTATTCATAATAACCTCCAGTATCTATTTTTGACATCGAATTCCTTCAAGCATAACTTATAAATCATCTAATGGGTACTTTAAAATCTAATTTACCACTTCATCTTTAATACGCATTTTATATACAAATGTAAAATAAAAATATTTTATAAAAGTATTATAATTTAAGTACATATAAGTTATATATACAATAATGTATGAAAATAATCTATTATTGACTTTGTTATGCGGTCAAAAGTCTAATACGTGAATTTTAAAATAAAAACTAAGTACAATTCTATTTTATTTATAAATTAATACCTTAAAAGTAAACAGTTAGCATTAGTTTAATCAATTTCATTTATTAAAAATAATAATCATTTTTTAGTGGTACACTTCTAATTAATAAGAGAGAAATTATTATTGAATAGAAGTTTATTTAATTGTATATTATTTCTATATGTAATATATATTTAATATAAATAATATAACAATCGTTTATTATGAAGTTTTACAATTAGAAAAATAATAACACATTATTTATATATATATATGTATGTATGTATATGTATATGTATATGTATATGTATATGTATATGTATACAAACATAGTATACAACAAAATAAAAAGATTGTGTTTCTTGTTCAAATATAAAGTCATTGAATGTTTCAGAAAACGTGTACAGTTTTGTGTTTATTAGCACAGAAGATTCTAATTTAAAATATATAATTATAATTTTTTAAATTACATGTATTAATTAATAAATAATAATGGATTTTCTAAATTTTACGTTTTACGCATTATGTACTTTAAAAATGATAAAAAATTTGAAATATACATTATTTATCATTTTTTCTGATTTAATTAATTCAATAAATTCCTACTTCATAGTTTTAAAAAAATTTTATGCTTTCTTTTAAATCATATGGACATCATACTACATATAAAAAAATACTTGAATAATTTTCTAAGAATATTTTAAATATTTTGTAGTGTAAAATTGTTTTCTATTTATTTATTTCTATATTATTAATTAAATATAGTATAAAAAGAATTTAAAATATTTCAATACCTTTCATAAATTTCTAACTCAAGTTGTTATACATTATATCTTATATTTCATAAATAATCTACCAGAGACAAATGTTTGTGTATTTCTATCTTTTTTTTAAGGTAAAATTAATTGTTTTTCTTCCGATATATTATACTGATTTATATGAAATTGAAACATTTTTTAATTATTTCAATTACTCAATAATAAATCAATTTCCTTTGATCTTATCATAATATTTGTAAATATATAAATGATTGGTAAAATATTAAATGATGGATCAAATTGAAAAAATCAATTTCATCAATGAAAATCACCATTGATCATTTACAATCTACTTGATGCGTGATAAAAATTAAAATTATAAACATTAATAGGCTTGAATAATATTCACATGTCTTAAAAATCAATTTTATTGTATAAACAATTGGGTAAAAAATTAATAAATAATGTATTATTTCAATATGTAAAAAAAATCTTTCATAAACTTTTATATTTTCGTGATAGTTCATAATTCATAATATTTATATAAATGCATTCGTAATTCAATTGGAAATAAATGCAAAAAATATTATTCAGTAGATAGCTGATGAACCGATTTAATGATAAATATTAAGGATAATTGTATTGCAGTTTAATGCCCCTCCATCGGATAGAAGACGATATTGAATACATTCGACCTCTTTTCATAAATATACAGTTCTGTAATTGTGATCAGCTTGTATTGCTTTACGACATGCCAATCATACTTATATTCAACACCATTTGGAATACACTGAGAAAATTCTTCAGTGTGAATGCAATACAAAGTACTTACATTATTTCAAAAAACAAAATTTTCTATTTTTATTAACAGTCAACATTGAACATTCAAGAAGCAAATCAGCGATATTATAAATCAAGAATTGAAGAGCTCACCTACTAATAATTATGAATCATGAATTTGCAATTTTCCGAGTATTAAACAGTGAGTAGATTTGTAAAAAGACAAATACACTTACAAGAGAAACTGGCTAGTTACTAACGACAGTCAACATTCTCCTTTGACTTAGTGCAATAACTTTGAGGTTACGTTAATTCTGTTTTCGAAAATGTGATTCATAGTGTAAAGTGTGTATAAAAACGACAAAAACGAAATATTTCTATATAATACCTTAGCAAGTAATCGTATTTTCGTCTACTTTTACTCTAAGTGTTTTTTTTTTAATTCACACAACAACGACATATATGATAAATTAAACACTTCACTGTTGATTAGAACCACAGACATTAAATAGTGGTAAATAAGTAAAAACATGCATTTATTAAAAATTTAATCATTCTTAAAAGAAGTTTCAGTTGTTCACCTTTGATTACTAAATCAATCAATGATGTACAGAGATTAATATGAATGAAGAAATTGGAAGTTATAATAATATACAACAAAAATATGCATGAATTTTTAGCTTTTAAATAATGAAAAATATTAAGAAAAATAAGCTCTTACTTATTAAAATAAATGAAATAAAATAAATTGCTTAAATAATCTTAAAAATCCCAATTATTTAATTGCATGTACTTAATATAAGCCATTAAGTAATTATAAATTTCACTATAAATCCTTAAAAGCTCATTAGCATTACAATGATTACACAAAAATTAAATAAACGAAAAATGCTTGTGGATATTTTGGTACTGTTTTTTGGGATTGGAGCATGGATTGGAGTTAATGGAATTTATGTTCAACTTCCACTATTAGTTTATTCATCACCAGAAGGATGGAATCTTCCTGCTCATATGGTGATGATTGTACAAATTGCAAATTTAGGCCCAATCTTATATACATTATATGTTAAGTAAGTAATTTATTTGTGTATAATCAATATTTTATAACATCTAAATTTATGATTTGATATAATTTTAATGAATAAATTCTTTTTATCATTGCAGATACCTAACATATACAAGAGATCATTACATAATATATGGTTTACTTGGAATAGGATCATTATCAATTTATATATTATCAGCTGTGTATAATAAAACAACAACTTTTTTAGGTGGTAAACATTCTACAGCATTATTGAGTTTAATGTTTATTACATCATTTGTTGGATGCACAAGTCCAGTACTTTTTATGCCGTACATGCGAAATTACAAAGAAATCTATCTAGTGTCTTACTTAGTCGGAGAAGGATTAAGTGGTTTTTTACCAAGTGTCATAGCTTTAATACAAGGTGTAGGTGGAAATCCAGAATGTATAAATGTAACAAAAGCTGGTTCAGAATTGAAATTTGAAACACACTATCCACCTCCTAGATTTTCTTCAAGAACATTTTTTATTTTGATAGGAAGTTTGTTATTTTTAAGTTTCTTGTCATTTATAGGATTAAATAAAATCAAAGTAGCAAAAAAAGAAAGAGTCAAGCTTCCAGCGAGTACTGAAACTTTACCAACTGATATGGACACTCCGCCAAGCTACAAAAATACTTCTGATTGGTCAATGACAAATCAAACGTATTTCTTTTTGTTAGCTATAATGTCTGTAACTTGTTTATTAGGAAATGGAATTTTACCAAGTATACAATCTTATTCATGTTTACCATACGGTAATGTAGCCTATCACTTAACAGTGACCTTAGCATCTATGGCTGGGCCTTTAGCAATGAGCACAGGCTTCTTTATTAAAAAACCTAAAGTTAGTTTAATATCTACCTTAATGGCAATTAATTTATTGTTGTCTATAATCGTTTTTTACTTGGCTATTAAATCACCAATGCCACCATTGCAAGGTTCTTGGTTAGGTGAATTTCTTATAGTATTATTATGGATATTAATTAGTGGATTTAATGGTTTTATTAAAATGGGAATCACTACCTTATTTAGGCCAGATCCAGGTAGAGGTTTATATTATACTGGAGTTGCAACTCAGATTGGCTCTTTATTAGGAGCAATAACCATTTTTGTTTTAGTAAATTATACAAATATATTCCAATCGTATTCCCCTTGTACGTCTCTGATGAGTCATTAATTGTTTCATATCAAGATTGTTTATTTAAAGTTTTTTTAAATGATTTTAAAAATTAAAAATTTCTTTTATTAAATGTTTTTTATAAAGTGTTATGTATATTTTACAAATTATCAGTTCATAATATTTACTTCAATATTGATAAATATAGATTTTTGGAGACTTTAGATAAATAATAATTAACTGTTTACAGAAAAATTTTTTTTACTGATAAATTAATAATTTTTCTTCTACAATATGAGACAATAATAATAATTCATATAGTTCATCATTAGAATCATGAATAAACATGAAAGATCTTTTAGTACTTAAATAAAATTTTATATGTGTAATTATAATAATAAATACGAGTTTTTTTTATCGAATTGCCTTTAAAAATAATTTTCATTATATTAAATGATGACGCAAAATTGATAAAACATCTTTTGATTAGACTATTGATTGAAAACAATAGCATATTAAAAATTTTATTTATACTTATTATTATATATTTAGTATATAAATTTACAAATATACTTAAAAATTTGGTGAAAATTTATTTTATAAAATCTATATTAAATTGTGTAAAGAGTAACTTATTATTTTTAAAGGAAATAATCAAACGTAGTAAACTACATTATGTGATTACCAAACTCAGTTTATATAATTATCTTACACATTGTTTCTTTCATTTTTAGTGATAATATATTTCTTATATAATTCTGTCTATTATTGACATATTCCTTATAAAATTAATCCAATAGCAAAAAATACTTAATTTTAAAGTATATTAAACGTATGATACGAGCGTAAAATCAAGATAAGATATAAAATTGTGAATTAGTTCTTTAAACAAAAATCCAATAAAAATAATTGCGTATTTGCGACAAATTCTTTCTTCAAGTCTTTGCGAAGTTGTGTTGACGAATCTGTAATCTCGCTCGCACAAAGTACAGACTCATGATTGCAAATAAGTATGTTTTTACATTTACCTCGCAATGAACTCTCATCTGCTTAATAACTCAGAAGTCCAAACAAAATATAACTACAAAAGAAAATGTTTCTGCTTAAATTGAATTAGATTACATTGCGTTAATCGCCTGTTTGAAGAAGAAAATGTTACAAGACGAAAATGGATATACTACGAAGTTATATAGTGAATTCGGTAAATTCACTTCCAATGTAAAGAGTGAAGAATCATTTATGTAAGTAATAGTGCTATAAAACTTTTTTTTTATAATTAAATTAAGGACAGACGTAATTGTCACGAATTGTATAGCATATTATGTACATAAGCCAATACTTTTTTAAATCAATTTTAAAAGAAATATTTCTTTCTGCCTTTTTTGTATAAAAAATTATGGATATTACTTTTCTTATCTAGATATGAGTATCAAGAATCAAAATTAAAACAAAAACTTTCTGATATGACTGTAACGGGACAAACACATTCACAATATAATAAAAAATGGAACATTAAACCTTCTACAGTTGTGCATTTACTAGTTACAATTTTTGGAAGTTCTGCTTGGATTGGAGTTAATGGAATTTTTATTCAACTGCCTGTATTAGTAAGTTCTTTACCAGAAAGTTGGAAACTAGCGGCTTATCTAGTAATAATTATTCAAGCAGCAAACATTGTGCCTATTGCGTACAGTTTATTAAGAAAATTCAAATTTAAAATTAATGAATCAAATTGGATTTTTGGAATGCTTGGAATTGACTCCTGTGTAATATTACTTTTATCATTCTTCTATAACAAAGCATTGACTATTGCTGGAAGTGAACATAGTGTACCACTATTTTTTCTAACATTTTTTACAGCTGCTGTCAGCTGTAGTAGCTCTATAATATTTATGCCATATCTTAGAAACTTTAAAGACATTTATTTAATATCTTATTTCATTGGAGAGGGGTTGAGTGGAGTTATGCCAAGCATTGTTGCCCTTATACAAAGTATAGGAGAAACTTCAGCATGCAACAGCATTGATCAAGTGTCACATATCACATTTCCAAGATTCTCATCACAATATTATTTTTTATTTATCTTTGGATGTTTAATTTTATCCTTGGTATCATTTTATCTATTGGAGAATCTCTCCTTTATTAAAAAAGAGAAAATTAGCTTGTGCTCGGCGCAAGGTAATGTATCTAGCAGCGGAATTAAAAATTCTCCTTGTGAAAGAAAAGCATCAGTATTATCAGAGAACTCAATTGCTGAAAACAATTCAATAGAGAATCACATACATATGAATAATTATGTAAAGTCTGACATTGATGTAAAGTCACATATTATGAACACAGAAAATAGAAATGAATTAACTTTAATGAATTTGTATTTATATGTTCTTTTGAGTATAATTTGTCTATTAGGTAATGGATTACTCCCTAGTATTCAACCCTACTCTTGTATGTCTTATGGAAATATGACTTATCACTACAGTGCTATTTTTTCACAAATAGCCAATCCCACTGCCTGTCTTTTAGCATTGTGGTTTTTACCTAAAAGTATAAAAATGATTAACTGCATTTGTATTATAATATTCGCTATAAGCAGTTACATAATGTATATTGCTCTAAAGCCAATGAATTCTCCACTTCAAGATTTAAATATTGGAAAATTTCTAATAATATTGCTTTGGATTTTCTTAATAGGATGTATTTCTTATGTTAAATTAATTATTACATCAGTATTCCGAAAAAGATCTGAAAAAACTCTTTTTGTAGTTGGAGTTTTTATGCAGGTTGGCTCTGCATGTGGTGCAATATTATCATTTATTTTGATTAATTACACTAAATTACTCGAAGAATACGATCCTTGTTATAGTTCTAAAAATTGATTTCATTGTTATATAATTTTAATAAATTTATAAGTTAAGATCAATTGTTTACAAAATAATTTCTTGTATTTTAGTAAATCACTTATTAAAGCATTTTAATTGGTCAAGAAAGAGAAGCGCAATTATAATAATTTATACAATAAGACATTTTGCAGTTCATTTGAAAACACAGATTGTAACAAAAAGATTTTTCAACGTACACTTTAAATATATAGCCTTAGCATTTCTTAATATTTTTTGTTATGAAACAATAGATAATTATGTAATTAATTGTACGTAAATGTCCATTAAATGAATAATCATCCATTGTTGCACCGTTAATTTGTAAATGGATTTTATAACATAAAGGGTGAAAGAATTTACAATTAAGATAAAATGATAATAAATGCAAAATCATGTGATAAACTTGGTCTCTGTTAAAGCTAAGTAGCATTACAAGAGTCGAATATCTTAATATATACTTAAAAATAGAATAATATATGTATGTACATTTAATTTAAATACAATATAATTTTATAAGGTGTTATGAAAGCTTAAAAAATTTGAAATATAAAAGTTACTATGTTATAATTCAGTGTTTTGTAACCATCACCTCTTAAACGGTTTAAAAACGGCAAAAGTTTATTTTTCGAATAGAAGGACTAAATTTCTGTGCGTGTCGAAATAATGGTGAATATGAAAAATAAGTAGTGACAATAATCAATCTGCGTCGCCAGATTTATCTTGAGGCGTTTTATCGAAGGACTCGTCGCTCGCGCCTAATTCTCATCAGTCGAAGTAAGCGGTTCGACTGGTTCGAGCAGTGGATCGCGCGGGCTTGAAAATCGCATGCGAAGCGCCTTTAAAAATGCAAAGCAGACTAATGCGGTCGCAGCGCAAGACAATGCTTTAAAGGACGCGTGAGTCAGACGCTAATTAATCATCGTAAACAAGGAGAGCCATTTATTCGCGCCCGTAACGGAGTCAGCGAAAATCGTCGGTCGCCGCGAAAGGGGCGTCGAAGGCGAACGCGTCAAAGACAAAGAAGCGGCCCCGGAGCAAGAGGATAGCCTTGGCTCGATTGCGGCCTTTACGGCGATGGCCCTGTAACGAGTCCAGGTGGTGCCGTCCCCTCCTACTCCCTGCCCCCCCCCCCGAGGGGCACGCCGCCGCCCCGCCCTCGTAGCCGCTCGCCAAGCCCGGGACCAGAGCCAGCGATTCGTCCTACTTCCCGGCGCGTCGCAAACGACACGCACAAAGGAGCGAGCGAGCGAGCAGACGATACGCGGTAGCGCGCGTCCCTCCCCCTCCGCTCGCCCCAGAGTTGCGTGCGTCCGCTGCAGTGCTGCGCTCTGCAGTGCTCGTAGTCGACGATCCGTCGAGTTCCCGAGGCCCAGTCCCCAGCTTCCAGCGAGTGACCATCCCCCAGGGCGCGATCGAGTCTTCGGCCAATCGTGCGCGCTAAGGGGCCTCGAAGAAGCTCTCCCGGGTCTCTCCCGGAGGGTCGAGAGCGTCACAATTCGTCCGGACGGCTGACCCCGGGGTGGAGGCCCACATGCCAGGGGGCTCGATCCGCTATCGAGGCGTCGGGCGTCGGACCGAGAAGCGAACGTCTTGTGCGAGCCTCCCAAGGGATCCGGGAGCTGCTGGACCGCGCTGACCATCAGTTGAATGCTAGCCGCGGAGGATGGAGTGCCCGAACCCCGAGCCCAGCGCCACGGCGATCGCGACTTCCGGGGGGGAGCCGCGACCGACCGAGAACCGACGTCGGGATTTCAGCCTCAACCTTACGGAGCTGCCCGTAGAAGTTAGTCCAGTCGAACGGCGAACAACGGCCTGCTGCTCCTTGCTTACGCTGTCGCGACTCCTCGCACGGGAGCTTCCGAGACCTTACCACCACCACAACCACCACCACCACTACCGTCGTCATCCTCATAATCTTAACGATATCTCTTTATCATAAACGTAACCGTAATCGTAATTATAATCGCCATCCAGTAGTTTGAGAAGGCGAGTAACGATGACGATCTCGGGGCTTTCGCTCGTTTTCTCGTACCTGACCTTTTATGATTATCCTCCCCCCCCCCACCCTCTCACCGTTTAACCATCCACCCCTCGAATCGTAAATCTATAACGCGATTACTAGTGGACTTGGAGATAATTGATACCGCCGGGGCAAATCGAGGTTAATTGCGTAACGACGAAAAATTGCTGGCCCACATTTTTGTTTGTTTTTCATCTCAGCGTTTGATCAGCTGTTTGACGCCATTTTTAAAGTTCTTATAGAAAAGACTATCCTGTTTGTTATGTTTTCTTCTTCATTTGATTGTTGATTTGCTTATTTATTTATTTAATAATGATAAATTGATTTAGATTATAATTTTTAATTCAGGACTAGCTATGATCTTCTATTTTATGGGGGTTGCTTTATAAATTAAATTTTAATGTACAATTTACACATCGATTTTTACAATACCTTACATTTTTACATGCTTATGTAAATCTAATTATTGCAGATTTTCTTACACATTTGTTCATTTTTGGATGCTTCAAGCTTGGTTCACAGCTTAAGCCTAACTTGTAAACAATTTCATTACATCCTTAATGACAATTCAATTTGGAAAGTGAGAATTAACCAAATTTGGCCAAATGTTAGATACCCAATTTTACCTACTGGTGAGAAAGTAATTTTTTATTTTATTATCCTATTTTATTCATTCGTTAATTTAATTTTTATACTTATGTTGCAATACTTGTCCACTTCAAAATAAATACTTTATCTGGAAATTTTCTTAGAGCTTTATTACATTGTTGATAAAAATGAATTATATTTGAATAATATTAATTATCTTTATTATAATTATTTCCAAGTAAAACCATTTTTTAACAGTTTTTAAAATTCAGAATATACTACTATTATATAAAGAAATTTTATATTTGTTTTTCAATTTATAAAACCAAAGCCCTTACTTTTAGATAATAAAGATGATCTATTTTGGAAATTATCATGTGTCGCTATTGAAAGGCAGGCAGAATTATGGACAAATAAAGATATGTTGGAAAGAATATCTTTAAATAATGCACATTACAGCACTATTGATGGGCTTTTATTAATGCATGTAAATATTTAATAGAAAACTAACGTTTTAACTTATATTATAACACATTTTTTTATTTGATATCTTTTTCAATAAAGCATTATAAATTCATAGGGTGGAAGTATATGTATATCTGGTGGAAGAGATCGGTCTTTAGTTTTATGTCATTTATCAAAAGAAGAACATGGGCATCACGATTCTGTAACAGTAAACAATGCTCATGATGGGTGGATTTGGGACTTGACAGCCATAGGTGACACAATTTACAGTTGTAGTTGGGATCGATCGATTAAATCATGGTCAATGACAAATACTGGATTACTACCTTTAGCATCATACGAAATGTAATTGAGCAAGCTATATTTATATACTATTAAAAAATAACAAGGACAAGTTTTAAAAAAAGGGTTCAAAAGCTTCTCTTAATTATCAACTAAAAACTTGTTTTTGTTGTAACTATAATCTTTTAGTAAAAAACCAAGATACACTTTTTAAATAAAATATAATCTCTTGAAAAGATTTAAATACTTTTTAGGATTGTTCTTGGTGCTCTGTTGTGCGTTACTTCGTGTCCTAAATTGGCACTTTTTGCAACAGGCTCATATTGTAAAAAAGTTTTAGTTTTTGATGCACGTTCTGGCCAAACGCCAATTATTAAGTATCAACCTCATCAAGGAGCTGTTATAAGATTAGCAATGAACTCAAATTATATACTTTCTGCAAGTGAAGATAAGACTGTAAATATATGGGACCAAAGGGCAGGACGAACAATGAAGTCGATAACGGTAATTTGAAAATAAATTATAACAGTTTTTTTATATGAATATATTAAAATTTATAAAACGGACAACTTAATATCTTCAGATTTTTAAATTAGTTATCTTTATTTTTAAATATTGTGACTTACTCTTTACTTTATTATTCCTGTATGTATTATTTTAATTATTGAATCAGTAGAACTGAACAAAAATTTTATTTCATAGATAGCAAAAGAGTCATTTCCAAGAAGTATGTATATGCAAGAAGAAATAGTATATATTGGTGATGGTAATGCAAGACTTTACATATTAGACCCAAAGCAGGACTTTGAACCTGTAAAAAGTTATAAGACTAACCATCTGAAAAGTATTACAGGGATTTACGTTGATTCTGGGTGCTTAATAACAAGTTCTTTAGACAAAACTGTTCAAATATCAAGTCCAAGTGATCCACCTCAGCCATTAACATCATTACACTATGGTAACGGCGAAATAGCAAGTGTAAGTAATGTATAATTTATAGAGAGCTATTTTTAATTTAAATTATTTATAATGTTTTTATGTAAATTTAATATCATTATAAATATATTTTTACGCAGTTAATGTTTTTTTTTCGATAGATTGATTATTTGAATGAAGTACTTGCCGTTTCTGGTGTAGATAATATAGAAATTTGGCGACCAAAACCTCGAACAACGTGTTCTTAATTTAGCATTATATATTATTATTAATTTAGCATTAATTAAATTAATAAAATGCATTGACTTGGTAATAACTTAATTTACATATTTAGCATTCGTATTGTTTTTTATTAAAAGCGTTTCATATAATTCTCACTAATTTATGGTGTATGTATTATTTTTATTTTAAATATATAAATTTGTTAAGCCCCATATATGTATTTATAAAAAAAATATAATATTTATTAAATATTTTTTAAATCGTTCTGAAAATTTGTATTTAATTTTTATCTTTGCCTTTAATAGTCTAAACAAACAGAGCATACAACAAAACTTTTTTATTATTATTAAAGACAATTAATTCTGATAAATATAAGTACTAAATTTACTATACAAAATTTTAAGATTCTAATCTTAATTAATACACGTAAAATAAGCCGAAGTTTTTTAAAATTTTGTTTTATCAACAATTTTTGTAAACAATTCGTTCGTACATTCTCAAACATTAAAAAATTAAGATTTTTTAATTATTTAAGAATTCAATATTTTTGTGCAATAAATTGTAAATACAAAAATTGCTGAAAGAAATCATCATTAATAATATAAGAAAATATAAACATAAATAGTTTAAAATTGTATTTTTGAGTAAAATATTAACCGAATGCTCAATATTGCAATATAAAGTATATTTATTTCGAAACTTTAATTAGTGTCAAATATATGCAATAGTATTAATGGTATTAAATCTGTAAACAGCTGTAAACCTAATTTATATATACTAGTTTCAGTAAGCTTTGTCACTATGCTTATGCTAATTTCTTGTTCTGTGGTATTATAGTATATTACACCTAGTGTCTACTTTAAAGATATTATTAAGAAAAAACATGCCATTTCCCCGAACTATAAACTCCGATCATTTGAACGTTCGCGTTCTTTTAATTTACAAAATATATTAGGCGTAGACCAGGGTAAGTATCAATGTATTCGGAAAGGTATCAGTTTCCGAAGATAATGGAACCGCGCGTGGCCGAGTGTTCGCATCTTGTTTAACCCTGAGCCACTCTTCTCTCATGTCGAGTCGCGCGACTCGACACTTATTTTCAATACGTGCGGTCATTTTCCGAAGCCGAAAATGCCGCCGCGCGAGCCAATGTAACCCGAGAATAAGCACTCGGTCGACGCTCAGATTTTTCTCTGTTGTTTTCCCTTCCCCTAGAGTTCATTTACGCCTAGGCGGAAATTTTGTTATTATACGATAAGACGAAAGTGCCGCCGAGCCCTTACAGCGCACAAAATTGTAAAACTCGAACAGTTCCATCACGAATTTCAAATAAAGAACTTGTACAAACCAACCTTGTAGTCCGCTTAATTTATCCCTAATACTGAACCTCCCTGCCTACAGCACAGAGGTTAATACGCAACGAGTATACAGCTTCTGTCTACTTTGTTGCGTATCACTCGCGATCGTAAGAATAATTTCTTACAGTGCAAACTGCACCTACGCGAAGAAACAGATATGTTAAGAAAATTTTGTTTGCATTATTAATATTTTTTTTATAAAATAATGCATAGATGCAATTATTTAATTTATCAATTTTAGTTCTTTGTTATGTATTGTAATTATAAAATATGGTTTAATTGTTATGTTTTATTACATTATATTATTATTTTATTTTTCCTTGATGTTACAGTAAGAAAATTTACATAATGCATATCGAAAGTAAGTGATTATATTTCTCTATTTTTTACGTTGAGTATGTCGTACTCGAGTGTATACATGACCTTCTATTTAATCAAATGTATAAGTTTATAATTATATTTACCGCGCGTTAATCATTATACTTGGAAAACTATTGTTCTTACGTTTTTTATCGAATGATGTCATAAAAATATTATGTGTTAGTTTATTATGTTGAACGTACGTTTGGAGCAAGCTATTCAATCGGTAATAATTTAAAAAAGGCAAATCGTAACTTTAGATGATTGCTCCTCCATGAATGTTACGGTAATAATTAACGAGAGTCGAAATTGATTTTTTGAGCATACGTCATCAGTAAAATTAAAAAAAAAGACATCTATTATTCGACACGTCACGTTGCAGACATAATTAAAATGAAAGGTTAACGATTTATCGAAAGTAGTCGGATTCTCGGAAATAGATGAATTCGTATGAGAAGGTTCGTGGAGGTAATGTCACACCGATAGTAACGATTATAAATTGTAAGAATGGCCGGGCTTTAGATGCACAGCCGAGTTACATGAAGGTGCGAAACAATGATTAGATCTTAATAGACGAGAGCAGAGCATAAGAGTAGCTGGAAAAGTGCGAAAAAGGGAAAAAATCAATAAGGACTCGAATCTCGGGCAGATTCAAATTTGCCGCTTGGCCATCAAAATTTGCCGCGGGCGGAATCGTTCGTCTGCTAGTTCGGGCACCGATCGCTCAACTGTTTAAAGAGGCTTGAACGATCGGCAAGCAGGATCGGCAAGCACGCACATAATTGAACAAACAAACAAACAAACAAACAAGCACAGGAACACGAGCGAAGAAGGGATAAGCTCGAGGTAGCACCAGGGCCGCGATAATAAGCCGAGAGTCAGTGTGCGTAACAGAAGAGAGTTTTATAAAAAAAAAAAAAAAAAAAAAAGAGGTGGAGGAGGTGGAGGAGTAAAGCGAGGCAGGGAATAAATGCGGGGTACCCAGGGGGGCCAGGGTCCGGCCACAGGCCGTGGCAAGGGCTCGTCTTCGTCGGGAACGGAACTCCTCACGATGGGTCACCACCACCATCACCACTACCACCAGCAGCAGCAGCAGCAGCAGCAGCAGCAGCAGCAGCAACAACAGCAGCAGCAGCATCATCAGCATCATCAGCATCAACAGCATCAACAGCAGCAGCATCAGCACCATCAGCAGCAGCAGCAACACCACCACCATCACCATCACCACCACCACTACCATCAGCAGCACGAGCGGGCAGCTAACGCGGCGGCGCACAGCAGCGGCGACGGCTATTCGATACTGGCGAGCGGCGCCAGAGGTAGTGGGGGACTTCCGTTCGCTCGCGGCGAGGTCAGACGAGACGGCTGGTTGCGCTCGGTGCTGCTCTTGAAAAGTACGATGAAAATGGCGTGGCAACCGCAAGAGGAAGGACTAAGGCAGATCCTGACGCTGCTCAAGGAGTCCCAGAGCTCCGACACGGAGACCCAGCGCGCCGTGCACCAAGTATCCTTTCGCAGCGGTAATCCCTCCCCATCGCCCTCGCCCTTATCATCATCGCCCTTAACACCACCCGCGCCACTTACTTTACTCGCCTCTTTCGTTTTCACGGGGGCGCGCAAGCCTTCCTCGCCATTTTTTCCTTCTCCTCTTTCTCTCTCTCTCTCTCTCTCTCTCTCTCTCTCTCTCTCTCTCTTTCTCTTTCTCTTTCACACACACACACACACGCTCACTCACTTTCTCGCTCTATCCCTCCCCCTCCCGCCCTCACACTCACTCTCTTCCGCACCGTCTCTCTCCGTGCCTCCTATCCCCCTTCCCCTTAATACGTTGTCCGTCTCCTTGATTCACTAACATCTCTCTCTCTCTACCCCCTTCACCCTCACACTCCTTACGTACGCGCCATACACACACACATATACACACATGGGTACACATATATTTATTTATACATTAGTACACATAAATATATTATTTGCGTGCGGCATGCGTTCATGTAAATATCTTTCAATCCATCTCTGTCACTCCCTTTGTAATATACACACATACGGTCTTCTACGACTCCCCCCCCTCTCACTTACACGCTTGTTGCAAGCATGTTCATTATAATTGAAAATTGAAATTATTATTAGCAAATCGCGATCCTGTGTGACTTTGCTAACTTATCGTTGACAAGCTGATAAAGGTACAATACCGAATGATGCACTCTCGATACCAGCAGGTGAGTGTAAGTGAAAGATAACGAAATAACAAGAGTGTTTAGCAAGGGCGTACGTGTACATCAGGGATACACATACGTATCTGTTTACCGAGTCTTTTCTTATTTATGTCCCATCGTATTATATCAAATATTGTAATTAATCTCAGATTGCGATTAATAGCGAGATTTGGATTTTTTATCTTTTACCTTTGCTTTTCTCTTTTTAATTTCCCTTCTCTTATCTCCTCTCTTTTAACCAGTAGGCCAACGAAATCGACCATCTCTCTCCTATCCCTGCTACTGTCCACCCGCCCCACCTACCCTATCATTCAATGCTTATCGTTCCTCGTAACTTCTAAATATCTGTATCTTTTTGATACTAACGACTTTCGGTCCTGCTTACGTAGCGCCAAAGTCCTCCAATCGTTGCTGAATGATATCTTGGAAACAACTATTCGCTAGTATTGCCTTTATATACTGTGTGTATACGTACATATATATATACACACACACACACACACACACACATGTCTTTATGCTAGTGTGTTCATTATGACCGTCGCCCTCTCGACTTGCCTCGTTGGCGAATCTTAACTTCGTTTAATTGCAAATGTTCAACAACAAAAATGGTTGGTCTTAAAACATATAGGACATACCAAACAGAAAATATTGATTTTGTCTTAGCCTTCTTTTGTGTTAAATATGTATATATACATACATTCGTGTATGTATACATTGATATGGTTGACTTTTTTTTTGTACAATTCGAAAACATTTTCCTTAATAAATTTTTTAATAGAAAGTGGAAGAACTCAATAAATTTCCAGATTTCAATAATTATCTAATCTTTGTTTTGACAAAATTGACTTCGGAAGGTAAAAATATTTTATTTACTATATGTTCGCATATATATATATATGTGTATGTGTGTGTGTACACACATATGTACATATATATATACACTATATAAATAAAATTTATAGTTAAGAATTATTTATATCGATTTATTTACATGACAGATGAAACAACAAGGTCATTAAGTGGTCTTATATTAAAGAACAATGTTAAGGCTCACTATGACAAATTTCATCCAGAAGTAACAGAATTTATAAAACAAGGATGTCTCTCAGCAGTAAGAGATCCATCTCCTCTAATTCGAGCTACCGTGGGTATTGTGATTACAACAATTACATCAAAAGGTATTTGACTTCTAGTTATTACTTCATGGCTTTTTCTTGTCATATTGTTATTGCAATAATATTTTACTCGTAGGTGATTTATCAACATGGCCAGAGTTGCTACCAGCACTTTGTCAAATGTTAGACTCGCAGGATTACAATGTTTGCGAAGGAGCATTTGGTGCTCTTCAAAAAATTTGCGAAGATTCATCAGAGCAGCTTGAAGCTGATGTAGTTAGTCACCCATTAAATGTTTTAATTCCAAAATTTTTGCAATTCTTCAGACACAGTTCACCCAAAATTAGGTCACATGCTATTGCCTGTGTTAATCAATTTATCATTAATCGTGCAGCTGCTCTTATGTTGCATATAGATAGTTTTCTTGAAAATCTCTTCTATTTAACAACAGATGATAATCCAGATGTGAAAAAAAATGTTTGCAGGTACGTAAGATTTGATTTTTTATAAAATTGATAGCACTAAATGAAAAAATTCATACCTGGTAATTTTTATATTATAGAAGTTTGGTAATGCTATTGGAAGTGCGAATCGATGTATTAATTGGCCATATGCACAATATAATTGAGTATATGCTAATGAGGACTCAAGATTCAAATGATGGAGTTGCTCTAGAAGCTTGTGAATTCTGGTTATCATTGGCTGAGCAAACTGTGTGCAGAGAAGTTCTTGCTTCTCACTTACCTAGATTAGTTCCTGTTCTTGTAAAGGGCATGAAATATTCTGAATTAGATATTATGCTTCTAAAAGCTAATGTTGAAGAGGATGAGATGGTTCCAGATAGAGAAGAAGATATTAGACCTCGTTTCCACAAATCTAAAACACATCACTCATCTATGAATAAACATATAGATGAAAATGATAGCTATGATGATAAAGATCTTGATTCTGAAGATGGAGGAGATGATTGTTCGCTTAGTGATTGGAATCTGAGAAAATGCTCTGCTGCTGCACTTGACATGTTAGCTGGAGTATTTAAAGAAGATCTCTTACCTGTATTAGTACCTATTCTAAAAGAAACTCTTTTTCATCAAACTTGGGTTATCAAAGAATCAGGAATTCTTGCATTAGGAGCAATTGCTGAAGGTATTATATTTTTATAAAATTTTGTTTAATTAATAAATTTTAAATAAGAATGTAGGTAATTTTTTTTTTATTTAAGCTCTAAATATGTAAATACGCAATAAAAGCTGAATTTGCTTTTAAAATATGTTTACTGATTTTTTTATTATAATAAAAGGAATAGAAAATAATACATATGGATTAATTATTAGAATTATTAGCTAGTTAAGACTACCATTGAAATTTTCTCTATAATTTTTATATTTAATCCAAAAACATTTTATAGGTTGCATGACAGGCGTATTGCCACATCTACCAGAAATAATTCCATACCTGATCAATTGTTTGAGCGACAAAAAGGCATTAGTGAGATCCATTACATGTTGGACCCTCAGCCGTTATTCTCATTGGGTTTGCTCTCAACCACATGATACTTACTTGAAACCATTGATGACTGAACTCTTAAAAAGAATTCTAGATGGAAATAAACGGGTTCAGGAAGCCGCTTGTTCTGCATTTGCAACACTTGAAGAAGAAGCATGTACTGAATTGGTTCCGTATCTTGGTTTCATCTTGGAAACACTCGTATTTGCTTTCGGTAAATTACAAATTTTCTTTAAAACTTTTGTTCCTGCGAAATATTAAATATTTAAACATAAAAATTAATTTGTTTTAATAGGTAAATATCAGCATAAGAATTTGTTAATTTTATACGATGCAATTGGTACATTAGCCGATTCTGTCGGACGTCATTTAAATAAACCAGATTACATAAATTTGCTCATGCCACCACTTATTAACAAATGGAATGTTTTAAAAGACGAGGACAAAGATTTATTTCCATTATTAGAATGTTTATCTTCAGTGGCGACAGCTCTTCAATCTGGATTTTTGCCTTATTGTGAACCCGTTTATAGGTATAATTTTAATTTAATTCAATTTTCACGTACACGTGCTTCGTTAAATTTTATTTCAAAGATTTATTTTAATTTGCAGGAGATGTGTGTCCTTAGTAGAGCAAACTCTAAATCGACATTTGGCTTACACACAGAATCCTGACCATTTTGAAGCTCCAGATAAAGATTTTATGATAGTAGCTCTCGACCTTCTTAGTGGGTTGGCTGAAGGATTGAATGGTCATATGGAGCATCTTGTAGAAAACAGCAATGTTATGCAATTGCTTTATCAATGCATGCAAGATCTTATGCCAGAAGTTAGACAGAGCAGTTTCGCACTTTTAGGAGATTTAACAAAAGCTTGTTTTCAACATGTACTTCCCTGTATACGTAAGTCTTATTGTTTTTTTGGTTTTCTCGCCTAATAAATTTACATAATAATTGATAAATAAAATATTTTATTTCAGCTGATTTCATGCCAATTCTTAATCAAAATTTGAATCCAGAACAGATTTCTGTTTGCAATAATGCAGCATGGGCAATTGGAGAAATTGCCATTAAACTTGGTAAGACAATTGACGTTGCAACAATTGCATTTTTCGAGCATATTTTATTCTTCAATTATTGTTTAGGTCCTGATACAAGCTCATATATTCTTTTGGTTTTGTCACAACTTATTGAAATTATTAATAGACCGAATACACCAAAGACCCTTATGGAAAATACTGGTAAGTTGAACTTTTAATTTAAAGTTTCCTTTCCCTTCCATCTTTACCTCTCTTTCTTTCTTAAAATGTGATCTTTAATTATAAAATTATATATTTAACATTATTTAATTCAAAATAATACATATACATAATTTTAATTATGAATTTTCAGTTTTTTATGATCTCAGCACTATGCCTTTTAAGTATTTTGTATATAATTTGAAAAATAGGTATTAACCAAAATTAAGGTTGACCCAAAAAAATCAGGCGATATTCGGACATTTTTTTAATACTTACATTTTAATTTTTTTATTTATTTTTTTTTTTTAATTTTTTAATATTTAATTTTAATTATTTCTATTTATTATTTTATTAATATTACCTGTAGCAGACCACACGTCGGAATTACTTTTAGTAAAAGTGTGTGCACGATATTAGCTTAAAAATCACAATAATTTTAGTAATCTACTCAGTGGTGTGCGATTGCCTGATGACTGAACATGTTCGTTGAGCGTATTCAATATCCAGAACAACTACAAAAAACGAAAACTATCATTGAAACACATAATTATTATTTTTACTACATTATTATTTGTTATTATTTATAAATCACATTGCACAAGCACATTTGAGCAAATGCTTCTCTTAAAAATAATAATGTATAAAATAATTGCGTATACGAGTATAAAAAACAAAAATTGACAACTCTTATTAAAAATTAATTTAATGGCTTCAAAAGGTAATATTAATTACAATTCTGTACACCTGCTCAACTGTGCATAATAAATTCATTTTCATATTTGTTTGTAAATCATGGATTCGCACGCTGCTACCTAACATTTATTATTATTTTCAGCAGCTACAGTAAAGCACGGTATTGCCTAAATTAACTGTTGGTATCTCATATGTTCACCTGTGTTTACATTGTGTATTGATTGTTAACATTGATTAATTATGGTTAATTAATTGCGTTTTAATTAAAATTATAAGCAACATATATATTCGCCTGAGTTCACTGTTGGTTCGCTATCAGTTTGTCTTATTGTTTGTGTTTCCGGTCACTTCACTACACTTCACTTGCCTACTTACTGAAATGAAATGAAATGAAATGAAATCGTAGCCATAACGATCGGTCGCCTAGGTTATGTGTGTCCCCACGACGTCGCTCCCATGTTACAGCAGTTTGTCCGACAGTGGTGTGTAAATTTTTTTATTATTATCTTCTATTATTCAATTACTTACATTCTATTTTTTATTATTGGCACCTTATTCAAGTATATTATTCTTAATTTTAAGTACATTTTATATTGGATTCTATGAAAATTCACAGAATAAAGTGAAATTAAATTATATTTACAATATCGACATTAATAATGAAAGCAATACTAACAGTAATAACGACGACAAAAACAATAATCCTATTAGAAATTCTTGTACAATCTCTACAATAATTTCTGCACGGTTTGTTCTCTTTTTTAATTTAAAGAAAACAAAGAAAATAAGTGGCTGAATTTTCAAAGGTCCGAAATTAATTTTTTTAAGTTTTAAACGCTTATTTGGGAACTGAATTGCCGCTTTAGGGCGCTTTAATTTTTAGAACTAATCAATATTATTTAGTTTTTTTTTTTTTTTTTTTCAAATTAATTTGTATTTGTAAATTACAATTAATTATTTTGTCAATTTTGTTTAACCTCGATTTATACCTTATGTGATATCGATCACCTTTTTTGTTTCTCTTAACCTGAGAACGAAAAGTAAAAAAATAACATTTATTTACAAATTTACGTTTGACCTTTTAAATTTCTATCGTATCAACCCTCGATATTAATTTTCTAACGAATCCTGATTGAGTATAACAATCTTAATATATTTTATACTTATCTCTATTTAAATTTATTAGAAACGATTTTACTCGTATAATATTTTATTTACAAGAAAATTATAAAAACTCCAAACCTTATATATAGATGATTATTGAATTTCAACGACATGAAAAAAAACTAGATAGAGCTCAGAAACCTTATATTACGTGTTTACTATGTGTGAAAATTATGAAACTTATGAAACTTATGCAGTCACTTTTATTCGAAATTTCAAAAATAATGATTTTAATCAAGTTTAAAATGGCATAGTATGTATGTATATATGTATATAATGAAATTAACTTATGATGAACAGGTGTATTTCGTTGAGAAATATTCGTGATAATGAAGAAAAAGATTCGGCATTTCGAGGTATGTGTCAAATGATAGCTGTTAATCCAGGGGGAGTTGTTCAAGATTTCATATTCTTTTGTGATGCCGTGGCATCCTGGGTAACACCTCGTGAAGATCTGAAAGATATGGTTCAAAAGGTACATTAAATAATCAATGAATGATGCTTAATTGCATGAAGTTGACATCAATAGTAAAAAAAATATTGATAACATAAATTTGTGTAGATATTACATGGCTTCAAAAATCAAGTTGGACCAGATAACTGGAGGCGATTTTCAGACCAGTTTCCGGCGCAGCTTAGAGAGCGACTTCAAAACATGTACGGCGTCTGAACAACCCCGCCTACAAATGGTGAGTTTCATTCTATTTTATCTAAATTTCAACGTTAAGGTACTATAGAAAAGCATGATTACGAAATATAAAAAATTGAAAATAACTTTTTTGTTATTCATCGTATTTTTGTTAGATTCATATCATCGCTTCATTAGATAGTTTTTAATGTTTAAATGTTCTTAAATTTGTGTTTTTAAATTTTTTGCTTCGAATACTTAGCTTGTCCAAAGTTTGAGTTGAATTGATGAAAGATTCATTAGAAGCAGTAAAATCCAGAATCCAGTTTAAGAGCAAAAATGAGCACGTCTACAATCGTGTCAGTTAAAGAGCCAAATTATATACCAAGTTAGAGTAAATTCTTTACCCGTTAAGTAGCTTAACGAACTAAATAGGAAACTTGTTGTATTTGATATCGTGACTCCTTTAAGTAGTAAAGCGAATACGTGTACTCATCGAACAAAATCCACTTGACGTATCAATGAGATTGATTAAACTCCTATTCGAGTTCGACCCTGCTGCATCGCGTAAATATTCTTTCTTTATACTTCGTAAGAGTGCATTTTAATATAGCCGATCAAAGCGTTGTCCGAGCGAGCGGCATAGTAATAAATAAAAGTGCAAAACCATCAAAAATACATAAATGAGTTTAAAATTTTTTCAGAAGGCCGCTTTAAGGAGCAGGCCGAACGGGGTTGGGCGGGGATTAAATACGTGGGTGATCAGGGTGGGTGGGTGAAACCACGGCCTCTTCTCATCAACATCATCGTCGTTATCGAGTCATGGTCACCGTGCCGGCGAACTCATCGTCGGGCCCTCCTGGGGATAAGAGCAAAATCTGCCCGTGCGCCGTAGACTGCAGCGATAATTAGGCACTGACAGAGAGCAACGTGAGCAAGGGCTAAAATAAAATCATTAATAAAAATACAATTAACACTTCGAGACAGTAGACGAATTATAAAGAGCAGAGTATGGATTGAAAAAAAACGACAAGAACAATTAGAAAAATCACATAATGGCCGAGAAGAAAATCGGGAGGGCGGGAGGGAGGGAGGGAGGGTGGGATGGGTGGGTTTTTCTTTGTGGACCTTAGACCACTTAAACTATATTAGGTATCGCTATTGACACAGCTTACGTAAAACAAAAATCTCTTGATAGATACCTTGGATGTGGACATGCGACTGGATTTAGGTGTACGTTTTTTTAATTAGTTTGACATTATTTGATAATGGCTTTATGTTTGTAGCAGTGATATTTGATAAGTTGTCACGACTACCGAAGTATCTAATTTTATGACGATTTGAGACCACTCTAATGTTGAGTTACAAAAATTTAACGATCAGACAGATTTTATTATTTTTTATACATGTACGTGATACGAGTGGTTTTATGGTTTTACAAATAAAAGATCTATTAACTTTTTCTTTTTTTTCTTTTCTTTTTTTTTTCTTTCTTTTTTTTATCGTTTTGATTGTGACACCAAATATTATTGTTTCTTATTATTATTATTTTTTTTAATATTAGAAGAACGTATATTTTAAATTACAGTTGCGAAATCTTACCACAAATATTGAAATAGCAAATGCGCTATTAAAGCCACTCAAATTAGAGCTGAAACATTGACAAGTGTTTAACCCTCATTGTAACGAAAAAAATAATAATATAAAAATACAAAAAAAATGTGAATCAAGTTTGAAGTATAAGAACAAAAATAATGGAAAGAATTGTCGGTACTCGAAAAGATTACATAGTTTCGGTACCCCGAAAATAAGCTTCGTTAGCTCGCTAGTATGCATAGATCTCACGTTATAAAGCTCACAGAATACTACATAATCAGCCCTCGTGAAATTTTTATAGAACAATTTTTACAATGTAAGTTACAGAACTTCAAACTATCTTTAATGATAGAAAATTTTATACCATTCGCGGATATTATACACGTAAGTTTTTTTCTTTTTTCTTTTTTTTAGTATCTTACAAATTTTGTGTCGTAAAAATCGTTTTCTTTTTGGAAAATATAATTTTTATATGTTAAAACTTGAAACGCATCAAGTGCCATTCCATTCACTCTGCGCCAAAAAATTGTCACCCATCTTATTGTGATACTAGGTTACGCGCAATTCTTTATTATAATTGTATAAAAATTTTTTGAAATAAGCCCAGGAGTGATAATATTTTACCCGGCAGATCACTATGCGATTGTTAATTATCTCCCTATTTATTATTTCCATATGTACATTTTTTCTTTTATTTTTTTTTCCTTTTTTACTGTAAACAAAAATTGTATTATTGTAAATATAAATAAAGTTGTAAAGCAAATTTGATTATGAGTAATAAATATTTGTCAACAATTATATATGAATCGTCTAAGTCTCAATTAATGAAATTGGCTTGAAAAGAACCGTGTATTTTCAAAAGATCGATTTGAGCTATGACGTGAAATCTATGAAACTCGCTATTTTTAAATTGCGCAACAACAATCTACATTTTGTTTTAGGCTCACTCATAAGAAGATGAAAACTAAATAAATCTATGTAATTCCAACCATCTGTTGGAGTCTATTGAGTCTTGAAGCAAATGAATAAACACATGTTATTATACGTGCGATATTATTGCTATGTAGACTCTTAAAATATTGTTGAAAAAGAAAAAGGAAAAAATGCAATTAGCAGAAAAAGTTGTAAAACACAAT
Source organism: Kradibia gibbosae (assembly GCA_018907135.1). Taxonomy (NCBI): domain Eukaryota; kingdom Metazoa; phylum Arthropoda; class Insecta; order Hymenoptera; family Agaonidae; genus Kradibia; species Kradibia gibbosae. The sequence goes on along the minus strand of JACCHX010000001.1, from coordinate 12,265,091 downwards.
TATCATTTGCAAAGATAAAAACTCGGACAAGACATTTCTATAAAACTTATCTATCTAATTAATGCGTTTATTTTCGTTTCTTCTTCTTGTATTGAATATAAGTAATAATATATTCAGTATAAGATTACTTGAAAACAACATCAGCTGGCGATAAATCATGTTGTGAATAAAGCAAACTATTAATGGATAAATTGAATCATCTGGCAGGGATTACTAGCTAGAGCAAGCGAGATAATATATTGGATATACGGTATTTATCAGTTACATGATAATTGTAGCTTGTGTTATTATGGGGTACTTAAACGTTCAAAAAACGCGATGTACTCTATTTATTTAATTTTTTTTTTTTTTTTTTTTTTTTTGTACGAGTCTTAATATTATATATAATTATTTTTATCGAAAATTAGTAATAATATTTTTAATGTAAACGTTGATCTACATTTTTCTTTTATTAAAAAAATATTAGATCTATTACGCAAATTCGATAAAAGATTTTTATTTTTTCATAATGGCTTGTACAGTATACCGATTTATTTCCATTTCTTACGCACACGTACACATGCCACACACACACACACACGTTTATATACATACTTTTATATATATATATATATATTTAAAAGAGAAAATCCAAGTTTAAAAGGAAACGAATGCATCTTAATTGTTCCGAATTCGATCGATTTGTTCGAAATTCGGGCAATTAATAATTGCTAAAATATCCAATGAATGTGCTCCCCAATTTTAAAACCGGTCCTTTCCTAACACTGCCTGTACCTAATTTTTGTGATATTACTACTTTTTATATTACTCAAGAGCCAGTAAACGTCGTACTTGCAAAGCCACATGTTTTTTTATAATACAACTCACCGACGATCAAAAACTTACAATACCTTTGTACGCACGAGTAACGGTGATTTATTCTTGAGTGAGTTTATTCTTGTTTTACTTTTATTAAAAACAACGTTACAACATGTATATACATAAAGCAACTTGCATATATATATCATACAGTTATCGAATTATAAAAGGCTCGATCGCTTTTTGCCATATGTACTACAGGACGTTTATATAGGAGCATAGTGTGATTACGAAATATTATTGTTCTCTCTTTGCATTTTTAAATAGACGCGCGTGGGTCAGTGACAATCGATTTTGCATCGATTTTTGTATTTAATACTTTTCATATAGTTCCTAAGTCCGAAAGAAAACTTTTGATGTTTATTCATTTAATTGTATATTGTTATGAATGTAATGATGTTTCACGCGAAGTTGTTCTCAGGTTATCATGAAATTTTTTACTATGACGGTGACGAAAAAAAGATTAATTAAAATAAAGAAGATAGATCTATGATGTGAAAATTCTTGATATTTTTTCATATTGTCACGCATACGTGACAGCACGTAACAAGTGTAAATATATGATGTTATGATTGAAGGAGAAATTTTTTGCATTTTTATCGAGGAATGATTTTTCATTCCTATGAAGAAAGTTCAAATATTACAAAGTCGAACATGTGGCTTTGTGTCGATGGGAAACAGGCTCATATGTAAAACTTGGTCAAGAAAGTTACAAATTTTAAAGGTGAATGTGGTTGTACTGTAAAATCCTGTATTTATAATACTATTAAATATTGAAAATATTATGGTTCAAAAGGAATGATATGCGAGATGTATTGATTTATTGAGAGAATGAAAACTAAGATTTAATATTTCTTTTTTTTATATATATATATTTTTTTTCTTACTATAGGGAGTAAATGTTAAATAAGAATAGCGCGTGTTAATTAATTGCAATATTGATTAAATTCATTTCGTAGGAAGAAAGTGTCGTTATATGTATTTGGTAGTAAAAAAAGAATTAAAAAAGTCAAGTGAGAAAAAGTACCAATGAAATGTATGACATATTAAATGAAAAGAAGCACACAAGTAAATATATTGTATTTTTATTATTATTGTTGTTGTTGCATGAGACTAGTGTAATAGACTGAGCTATATACATGGTTAAATAACTATTAACATAATATTTCTTAATTAATACTATATAATTGTAATTATTATACATGGTGTGTATTACCTTAATGGTAACTTTCGTACAGGTGGTGTGTGGAACGGGTTCTCGTTATTTAAGAAATAAAATAATATCGTCTTTCTGTGATTTAAGTTAGTCATTTTTTAAATATTTCTTTACGCTGCTAACGCGTAGAGTAGATTAAGATTTAATATAGAAAAAAGTCCTTGCTTTCTGCTATGTATGCACTGGGTACCGACGTATCTTGCATCTCTAAGAATTCTTAAAAAAAACGAAACAAAATGAAAAAAAAAAAATAATAATAATAATAAAAGAACGAGAACTCGGGACTGTTCCTAGTACCTGATAAATCCCCACCCATCTTTACTTAGCATCGTTTTCTTTGACGTGGTCATCGAATTACTAAGCTTCTACGCTGTTCGTATACGCATCTGTTTTGATTCATCGGAGTTTTATCCTTCATTTTTCTTTTGTTTTTTTTTTTATGCATAAGTGACGTCGTCTCGCAAGCTCAGGCTGCTCGTTTCTGACCAGCGTTTACCACACGAACTAAGACAATTAAATACAATTTTTCCTTTTCTTCGAGCACCTCTTTATATTGTTAGTAATATTTAAAATAAAAATGCGATCTCGATGTCAATTTTAAAATGAGAAAAGCGATGACAAATTGATATGTCGAGAAAAAAGAGAATGTGGTGTTTGTTAAATCAAACAATTAGACAATTTAAAATATTAATTAATGGCTCGTAATTATCTTTTATTTTATGTTTATTAAAATACACGAATTTCACAAAGCTTCTGAAAGTAACCTGGTTTTTCATTAAATAATGCGTAAAATTTGTAAATTCGTAGTAAGTTTATAGAAATTTACAAAATATTTTTTTTTTTTCATAATGAAAAACATTAATGAAACTACGAATTTACTTTTACAAAGAGTGTTTACGCGAATCAAATAAGTATTATAAAAAGGTACTTTAATAGGTTTTTAAATAAACTGGAATTTTAAAAATTACCCCAGTTTTAAATTGAGATACTATTTTTAAGATAAATACAGTTTTAAAAACCAGAAAATATTTTTGTCAGGAGCGGTTTATTTAGAAGTTTAAAATGTTTATTTAATGCAACGAAACTTTTATTTCTAAACAAATAAAAAAAAATTCTTGACAGTATCTTAATTTTAAATAATTCTATACCTTTCTAAGTCCACATCCCACTACTGGAATATCATTCCTTTATGTTTCTATGATTAAATTTCAGCATCTCTAAAATTAATAAAATAACCAAAAAGTTTTAAACTGTCATTTTACCAGTGAATATAAAAAAAATAAAGTGATCATTTGTATTCTATAGATTAGTATATTTAAATGTAGCATATTTGCATACACATTTTCGTTATGACAGTGTATTCATGATTTTGTCAATTGAAAATTAGTAATTAGTAATTGCATGAAATATTTAATGTGTTTTTATAATTTTATCAATTAATTTATTTTGAAATATAAAATCGACGAAAAATAAAAAAAATATTTATAATTAAATATCTAATAAATTATAAATACAAAAAATTGTTTAACAAAATTAACAAAAAACTGAGCACTTAAAAATAAATTTTTTTTATAATTTTTTAATTTATAAATACTTTTGAATATTGATTTAAAGATTTTATTTATTTCAGATTTAAGAAAAAATTTAAATTATTACATATGTATATATACGATTATTTAAAGATTTGAAAATATTTAAATTAAAATATAAAGTTTTCACTATTAATTAATTAATTTAAAAAATTACGAAATTACATTATTTAATAGAATAAAAAAGATTATATTAACATATTTTAATTATATATTTAATATAAACTTGTTAAATTTATATACAATGATTAAAATCATTTTTTTAAATCAGAGTTTATAAACATAATTAAATGCCATAATTTTCATTAATACTGTTTTCAATTTTGGGAATATATAGGGTTAAAAATAAAATTTTATTAATGCTTTTATTTTCGATTTTTGAAACTAGAATTTTTAAATATTAGAATCGCATTTCCCTTTATTTTGATAAGTAATCAGTAAAGATAGAAATGAAAAATTTGTATCATCTAAATATTTTAATTTAGTAAAAAGGACGTTCATGTGTTTAAATTGACTAATTAATGAATGTGTTTTAAAATTTTTAGACTTCATATTTTATGATCCATATTGCAACTTAACTTTACTTCGAAGTCACGAAAAACTTAATTCTTTAAAATATAAATAAATTGTTGCATAAACCTTGACGTATTATCTATCTGTTCGTGTCGAAAAAAAAACTTGTACATATTCTATATTTGTAAACGAGCCTTTGAGTTTTATCGAAAGCAAATATAATGGCAAATTACGAGTTTGGTATCTGTACAGACCCATACATATCCACACAGATATTATTTCGTCGTTTAATAGTAGTGAAAAAAATCTTTCTTTTATACATTGCTAGAATTAATATTCAAGACTCAATACTTATTGAGAATTTAAATTCAATTCATACTATTATGATTTTTTTTATTTCTTTGCAAAGTGTTCTATAAATTAGATAGATTCGATTTTGGATATCCTAAAATCCGTACCTTGGCTTATGTATCTTCAAACTCTTATTTTATTGACTCTGATATTATGAATAAGATATTATATATATATATACTGTATGGGTGGGGGGGTCAAGCTGTAACGATATATTCTAATAAAATATTAATTTATACGTATAATCGAGCAATTAAACGTATACGAAATAAACTTATTTTAATAAATAAGCATAAGTATTAAATGAGGATATTTTTAAACGTTTGCCACTATCGAACTTGTCACCCACATGTATCAGACAATTTAATCGGAAAATTGTAACCAAAGCCGAAACGATTATGTTAAAGCCGTTATAATATCATGCGATACGGGGGGAGAAGCTTTTCCTAATCTGTATCTCGAGCCAAAAAGGCTACGGGACTGTAACTAAGCTACAGATGCTCCCTAAGAATCGTCCAATTCATACCAAAAACAAGAAGCCGAAGGAAAAGTGCTGCACTCGCCGTTGAATAAGGGAGGCGATCCCCATTTGGCTCGGAACGATCATTGAATAATTCCGAAATCGACGGCTGACCGGAGGAGCATAAGCGCCAAGATATAAGCGTATTCGCGAAAACGATCGGGGCTCTCTAAGTGATTGCTTCTCTTCATTAGTACCTCGATCATGGGACGAGCGAGATGGAGAATTGAAGAACAGGTGCAGTAATAGCCCGTAACCCTTGGACCCCCGTTCGCATATGGAAGCGCTTCTCCGCAAGCGCGTACACGCACACGGAGACGACGTCGTTTCGCGGGGTAGGACATTGCGAGCTTGGCTCGCGGCAAGGGGCGGCCCGGGGGTGGAGCCGACCGAGTGAGCCCCGACACTATTACGCGGATTGATTCGACATTGGATCTGCCCGGGGATGGGAGCATCGTTTAGCTCCTTGTTTGCCGTCGCTCGCCTTACCTATCACGAACTTTGCTGATCCTTTTCCTCTTCCTCTGCACCGATTCCTGGCTCATATTATGCCTTTGAGTTGGAGTTCCTTTACTCGAGCGAATTCGCGGATCTCATTGTCGAAAGTTTAATTGCGTGTAGTTATATTTATTTACTCAACTCCCCTTTTTCATTTTAAACTACCTGTCGTTTCTGTTTCCAAACCGCCATCGAATTTACAGCTTTTCGTACCAACTTTTTCTTATAATTAAATTTTCAAGATTGTTCGCTATTCAATATAACGACCCACAAGCTCCTCTTACACATTCATTATCTTAATGTACTTACTGTATTTTAAACATATTCATTTGTCGAGGTCGGCTTTTAATTTTATTACTTGTAATTAAACTATATTGCCAATATAGTAATGATAGAATTAAACGCCAAGTGAGTATTTATTTATTTTCAAATTGGAGATCGCATTATATTTTTTTTTCGTATTTAAAATGCATCACTAAAAAATTTTTTAAAAATTCAATATTGAGTCTGTTTAATTATGTTAGGAATTATATGAAAATTATATGCATTTATATAATTGACATCGTTTTTTTAATTATATTTTAATTTAATAAATCATTATTTAAAAATTTCAATACATCTGTTGTTGAATTACAGTATGCAAATTAATTGAAAGAAATAATTAAATAATAAAATAAGATAGCTGTGTAAAATTACTGTAAAAAACTACCAATGAAACATTGGTTTTTAAATTAAAACTGTTGTAATTTATTTTAGAACTAGTGCACAAATTATTTTGAATGAATATTGATTTCCAAAAGCAGAAAATTGCCTTTTTAACTTACTCTTAGTAAACAAATAATAACTTATGTTCATTAAATAGCACTTAAAAGATAATATCTATATTTCAATTTTCTTCGACTATTATATAATACGATAGAATAATACATACAACGGTGGTGTACAAAAGATAAGAGTAATGACTGGGTTTAACCCCTTATAGGTGGGAAAATTATCGACCAAATGGAATTTAATTATATTATTTACTATAACTACTAGTTTTAATAAAAAAATTTAATCATAGATCATGCTTTCTTTATATATTAAAATAGAAATACATTGTCTTTTGTATCACAACAGGATCAAAGCAATACGTGTATTAATATATAATGAGCAAACGAAGACACAAGAGAAACGAATCTGAGATTTTTAATGAATAAAGGATATGTCGGTTACTTTGTTCAAGGGAAGATAAATTTTCAAAATTGCTGTGAGTATCGAACAAAGACCAACGTATCTGCACGACGTATGTATAGATTAGATTTTATTTTTGTTCAACTTGCAGATTTAGTGTAGGGTCTACTAGCTGTTATATTCTTCTGTGGCTTAGCACCAACAAAATTCAACTCGAGAAATAAACACGACGGTAAAGTACGCGTATGGACTGTCGGTTTTCCAATTCGACGCGAATCGTCATTGTAAGGCGTGTATTTCTTGATCGGCAGCTCTCGCCAATACTTTTCAAGCGTGCTCTGCCCACGTGCATCAAAGCCGCTTGCAGCTTGCTCGAGGATCACGGGACGAGTCCTTGGCGCTGGACTGATTTACGGCGACATCGCGAAGCCTAGCAATGCACGTAGAGCACGGCACTATATCCCTGACTGATTTGGTCCAAGGGGCCGATCCCGGCCAAGTTTGCACCCGCTCTCCATCTTTCTCGCTCGCTCTCTGCTTCTCCGCCCCTTAATCTAATCCCGGTATAATCTAAAATTCATGACAACATAACTGCCAGGCGATGATATATCTGGCGGGGGGTGTAAAGAGCCGCACCACGCCCCTTACCACCTTAACCCCTGACCCGTGGCCGTCGCCTCGGTTTCTTACGGCGTGCCATTAAGTAGTTTTGCGCGATTTTCGCTCGACCGGAGCAAACGATGCTAACCGCCTCGAGCCCGTACACCTCGCATCCCTGCACCGTCTCTACAACCGCCAGCACCGATCAATTTTCACTATCAATTTTTACTCTAACACGCTTATGATGAAGCTTTATATTTCGCCTGGCGCTTGTGTACTTCGTTTCCCGGCTCGGTACTTGCCTGACCACTGGCTTCTGCTCTCGTGATTTGTGGCCGATGGATTAATATTTTTAAAGGGTTTTCACTATAAATTTCACGCAAATTTCGATACTTTATGTTGTAATATATTTTTCACGAGGCTTTACCTAAACCAATGTCAGAAATGTGTTTAAAAAGAACTTTTTCATGGTTACTATGTCTATTTCAAATCAAATTTTGACGAAAATTAATTTTACTTAAGTTCGAAAGCGGAAGGTTAGTTTCTCTTCACACATGAAACATGTGCTAAATTAATTAATGTAATGCGGAATGTTTTTTTCAGTAGAAATAGCTGAACTGTTACTTTATTATTAAATTTGGATACTACCAAAGTACTTTTACCATTAAATTACAATTGAATCGGTAACTTAATTATTAAAAATAAAATCTCAGAACGATTACAGAGAAATAATTATCGTATTTGACTGAAATACCTTTCAGAATACGAATGGAAATTATCTCCACTACGAGTCAATTTATCGAGCGTTACTCACCTAAAAAATTTATATTAAATTAATAATCAGCCATATTATAGTGTGGGTATAACATTAAACTAAAAATTCCAAAAGTTTATAAAATAATTGACAATCTAAATTTTAAATATTTGTCGTTCAATTTACGTGTAATAAAAATGATATCTGAAATGATAGCTGAAAATTTAAGTTATCTTAAAAAAAAAAACCTAAAATGTCGGTTGAGCATCGATTTAATATTTTATTATCTAGCTGAGATCTAAATCACAACAAGGTTGGACATACGGTAGCGCAACTGTTCAATTATTCGCTTTGGGAAACAATGACAGATATCTCATAAGATTATGAAATTTTTAATGTGAAGCATCGTTACTTAAAAGACCTTATGAAATTTATCAGTCCTTAATTGAAATCAAAATTAATTTTAACATCGGAATATTAACTTGGATTATATTATATATATATATATATATATTACCCAAGTCAACAATTTTTCAAATTTCAAATATGAGTATTATGGTTCTATAAAGTATAAGCTTGAACAAAAAGTTAAGACTCATATTTAGAATGGACGAAGTACACAGGATTAACAATTTTATTTAATTAGAATTGATAACTGCTTTTATGACTCGATTCAGTACTATTCTTGACAATAAATTAAATAAATCGGATCAGAGTAGCAATGAAATCCCATAAAGACGGTACTACAAGAAGCTTCCTAATTACATCTTATTGTGCAGCAACTACGACACGTCATTTAAGCTCGCAGCACAAGTTAATTCGCGTGGAAGAAATGGAAGCGACTAATATTAGATATACCAGGGCTCAGGAAACAATGTGAACGTCATCATGCGATATAACTTACTGGATGGATGTTTATGTATCCGAAGAAGCCGGCGCCAGGGCAAAATGGGTCGTTGGCCCCGGGGTCGCAAGCAAATGTAAAGCCGCCGACGGGACCGACAATTATATTCCCGCCTTGCGCTTCCTTCTCGATAATTGATGACTCTTGCCGTGGCGTATTAGTTCACGACTATCCCCACCCCCGCTAGCGCCGAAAAATCGCCAGTTGAATCACCGCAAAATCTACGCCTCGACGACGTTCCCGAAGGGTCGGACTTAATGAGACGATTGACCGAAACCGACAATGGCAAATTTTGTTAGAGGCTCCTATTGAATAATATTGCATTTGCTCTCTATGTTGTAATAAGTTTCAGCGAACACTTATTACTATAAAGCTTGGTTAAAACAGTTTGGAATTATCAACGTAGTTAACACCGCATAGCTTATTAATTTATGGAATTTATGGAACATTATCCTAATAATTAAATATCGCAGACAAATTATTTAAAAAATTTAAACAAATTATTTTTTAAATAATTTGTCTGCGATATTCAATTATTATTGAAAGATAAAACATTACTTATCCATAATAATTGTTTTAAAACAAAATCTTATTTTTATTGTAAGATATTAATAAGAATGTGTATAGTATAAGTGTATACCGGAAATGATGAATAATAATAAAGTATGAATATGCAATTTTAACAAACAACGATAATCCCTTCCATGTAATAATAATTTGTTGATTCAAAGGTCAAAATAAATATTGTATCTTGTAATAGAGAAAATGTTTAATTATTTACTTGAAGCGATGTAAATTATTATATAATATAAAAGTAATTGAATTCAAATAATAAAACTAAAAGATATAATATTTAATAATTAAAAATAGTTTATTCTATAAAAAAAATAGCCCAATGAGATGGTATTATGTATTCGAATAATTTTTTTTTAGGTTTCTAAATTTCTTAAAAAAATTAAAGAACACTTTGTACTCATAAAAATAATTTTAGTTCAATAATCAAGAGTTTTTATTGACCCGGTGTTATATTTTGTTAGATATTTCTACAACCTTATACAAAAGTAGATAATTTCAATATATAAAAAGCGATCAGTAATAAAAAAAAAGACTCAGACTTAAGAACGCTTCTAATTATACACTCGCGTACTTATCATTAATAAAATAACATTTAAAATATTGTCTTAAGGTCCTTCGCGAATTTCTACCGCTTCTCTTCGTTTTCGGTCAATTTGTCTCGCTCTTTACAATGAATCCCTAGTTCGCGCCCCATTCCACAGGACCATGGACAAACGATAGCCAATTTGCGAGCCGCAGGAAGAGGGAGGCGAGAAAAAAGTCAGTCATCTTAAAAGTCTGGATTAAAACGAGAGATTCCGGCCCCTCTACTTCCCCACGGCCGGTCATGCCGCTCCAGCCATTGAAGCTCCCCTATCCTCGCTTGCGAATTATCCCCGAGTTCTCCCGGATCTCTTTATTTTATTCAGCCGTCCCGCAGGATTGCTTGGACCGATCTCTCGCGAGCTAGGAAAAAATAAAACGGGGAGTTGGTCCCCGCTGCCTACTTTCTTCATTTCTCTCTCTCTCTCTCACTCACTCTTATTCTCTTTTCTCTTTTATAACTCAGCTATGCGCATAATTCTTCCGAGCGTTTCATCGAGGCCGATCTCATTCTAGAGATTTTAATTTTAACGTTGCATTCGCAAAAAGTGACTTTAATGAAGAAAATACCCTAAGTACTGCTTTCAAATCATTGGCGAGTTCTACACAGGCCGTAGTATTTTATAAATACATTTTATTACTAATAGACAATTAAGAACTAATATTATTTTCAATCTTACAAAAACACCTTATTACAGTGTCTCCAAATGCAGCTGTTTACTAAAAGTACAAATTTTGAGAGTCCCAGTTCTTTACACTCGATAGAATATTGATTGAGTTCTCGCGCGTAGCTTCTACAGCGAAGAGCAACGCTTTTATCAATAACCAACTAGACACGTTAGGAGATAAAATATTTCCTCTCCTATGTAGAAGTGCGCGGTCAGCGTGTATCCGAGGGCTAGAGTCAGCTCGCAATAGAGCAAACGAAAAATAAGCAGATGAGCTGCGATAAACCGAGACGCGAACTCGTTGAAATCAGCGTCTCCGATTAATCGAAAACTAGAAAGATGCAACTCGCGGTCTGCGAATCTGCATGGAATTGTTGCGCGAGTCATTAGCAGCTTGTCCGTCGGTCAAGATTAATGTCACGACCTAATATACGTAGGCCGGCTCAGGAGTGAGGGTAGCTGCGAATGTAACGACACTCTGGGGGATCGGGGACGAGGAGCGGATGACGGCCTAACGCGATTACCAGGCATGGCCGCTATTGCAGAACGATACTTCTCCGCTGCTTGATTTATCCGCGTGAGCCGGCGCGTTATTGCATTAGCCCTGAGCAAGCGAGAGGATGAGAGATAATACCTCCCTATCGGAAGCCTGGCTGGCCAAATGGCCGTAGTCCACTTCTCGCCTACTCTGAATCATCCACTTTTGCATCATTGCCCACGCATTCTTGCCTTTTCGCCTTTCTTTGCCTCCCCCTTTCTCGGCTCTTTTGAGATACTTTTTTTTGAGAAGGTAGTAGCTTGTTCAAATAAATCATTGGGATGCACGATTATAGATTTTTTGCAAACTCGATAAGAGCTCTTAAACTAATCTCTATTCTAGCGTAGTGCAAGTAATGATGAAAATTCATGTACAAACTTCAAACATTTGCTCTATGCCAACACTCGAAAAAAAAAAAAAATACTTACCGGGATAATTAATGGCGCTATTATATTAGTATTATATTATTATTAGTATATTGCTGAGACAATGCTGTGATTAATGCCTCTTGTCCGTATCAATATGAAAATCTTATATTTATAAGATACTGAAGTATTTGTGTAATGATTTTTATACTGATCCTTAAGCAAAGATAAAAGTTAATAGGCATAAAACAAAATTTTGTTGCCAAAATAAAAGATCTCCTTCAAAATTTTTGGAAAAAGGATTTTTCACAGCCCCTAGTTTTTTATTCAACATTTTAACAATACATTTTACTCTTCCATTCTAAGATGGCATAAAAGATGAAATTAATGACAAAAATGTATGTGTTATAAATATGGCTGATTTTATGATTCAATCATTTCATTTTTAAAGAGGTGATCAAGAGCAAGAGATATTAAGCTAATTCAAATTATGAGATCCCTTCGCAAAAAAATGGACGCAACCATCGAATCAGAAACTTTTATACAAGACATACCGAATTAAATAAGGACTAGTTGTCTTTTCACGAGTTGTAATTTTACAACAAGAAATTAATGCTAAAAATTAACAAGCGAATTACAAAATAAAAGTTTCAATTTAAATTAAATTAATGTATTTTCTACATTTAATCTATAAATCCACTTGGTATTTATATATATCATCCAGTATAACGATTTTTAAATAAAATACAATTCCATCTATACTTCTTCATGAATATCTTAAGTATGGGAATTTAAATTTAATGGATACTTAAATTTATTACATTACTGAACATTTAATTATCAATCAATTTCTTTAACAAAACAAATTAAAATCGAGTCATTTTAATTTTATCGTTTTATTTACATTAAAAAAAAACATAACCTTATTTTGTTTACGAAATTTTGTAAAATTAATGTTTCTTAAATTATTTAGATAATGAGGATAATTACAAATAAATAAAAATATCATACATCGTATTTTATGTATTTTTCACTGTACACGAAAATTTATATATTGTATCAGTATTTCTTTCATAATGTTCAGTAACAGCCAATCCTAAGCCTGCTAATGTTTACTTACAATCCAAGCACTTGGTAGTCCAGAAAACCACAACTAAGTATTTAATAAAGTCGACGTTCGAACCCTAAAACTTAGTTCAGCCTTGTGCCGTCGGATGTTTCTGTATTCAGAGGCGTGAACTGGTCGGGCGATACCTTGCCGATTTTTTTCGGATCACGACGTCACGCGTCGCGACGTTTTGCCTTCGTCGATTCATGTTTGTACAGAAATCACGCTAGACCCTGATGAACTGTGTGCTCAACTTACGTGATCATCACTAAGATAAACAGACCGTGGGGGCACATCGTGTTTTTCGGTACCGCGTTTTATTCGCATGTTGTATAAGAAACATTGCGAGACCCGTGTAGAAGTCTTTAGCTATCTCGTAAAACTATAAAGGTTTTTTGAGAGATAATTTTAAAATTGATTCCAAAACAAAGGAAATTCCCTTTTCAATGTATCGAGTTTGCTTCTTTTTTTAAATGTTTTATTGACATTCTTTAAGGGATATTGCATGATTGTGGCCAGCCTAAGGCAATTGCAATTTTTAGATTTTCATAAAAGAATTATTCTCTTCCTTTCAGCTTCTGAAATTAAAACTTTTTAGTGAGTGCTATCAGTTGTTAAAATAAATCAACCCCTTTAATAAACGTATATATCAAATAGAATACTTTATATTATTTAAAAGCATACAAATGTAACGAAAATAAAAAAGGATATAATGCTTAATGAAATACTATTGAAACGTTATGGATTTTCTTTACCTATAGTTTTATTTGATTCGACAAGACAATTTGGATTTATTGTTACCAGAGTTACATATTTCATATTTTAATTTACAAGGTATTCATAATTAGCCATTGACAATCTTTAAGCTGGCATGTCTCAAAGAAAATTTAAGAATGTAAAGGTCACAATTTACTTTTTGAAAATTCAATATTGCTTTATTATATGCATTTATTTAAATAAAATTTTACTAATAATTTATGTTTGATACTAATTCGGACTACAGTTCAAATCCGTTTTATTACAAAATTCATATTTGAAATAAAACTAATTACTTTACTGACAATCAGATAATATACGTATGTACACACACCAAATTAAAAGTAGCTTTGTTTTTTATTCAAAGAATTCAGCAAGATTATTTAATAATCTAAAGTTAGTCTTTACATACAATATTTGTATTTATATATATATATATATATATATATATATAAATAAATTATTAAATACATAAATACTTATAAATGTAATAAAAAAACATGTGTACTATTCATTTTTATAAAGTCTTCTTTGAATTATATTTTTACATTATTTTCATATTTATATCTAGAATATCCTACCATGACAAAACGCGGTAGAGAAGTTATTTAAAAGCTACAATTGAAAATCTAGATTAGATTATTTCTTTGATTTTAATACAATTGCATACTTCCAATAAAAATATGCCGTTGTTATCGTGACTGAATACTGCCGTTTCATCCGACACTCATTTGGTATTTATGAAAATTCGACTGATCACGAAAGTTAATCTTACGTATACCTTCGTACCTCTTTCTGTAAGTGTACCTAAAGGGAGAACCAGAGCCTGGCTAAAATCTCCCTTTAGTGACAATTCGTACATGTATTACACACAAAACACCATTCATGCTTGGCCTATTGTTTTTTTTACAAATTAATCACTTTGCTCTTTCTAAGCTATCGAACGACGTTATACACACGTCGTAAGCTCGAACCATTTGATCGTCAGTTTTTTGTTATAGAATTAATATTAATATTTTTAATCGGGAATTGTTCAGTGAACGTTCTTTGTTCATTAGTTCAGATACGTTTTGACAATTAATAATTTAACGCATACAACTAGCACTCGAATAGTACCTGAAATCAATATCCCAATAATTTAAATATTTATATATAGTGTCGATATAACTAGTGTTTTTTTTTTGTAATGATCCAAAAATATATATACAGGATGTCATATATAATAAATATAATTTATTGTACGTAACATGAGATTTTTTCTTAAATCTTATAATTATCAGATCGATACGATTAATAATTAAACTACCAAATACTAACAATGTGTTAATTTGGTAAATATAAGAAAATCATCGATGGATTAACATATAAATAATAATTTATAAATAATACTAAAAATATTTTAAAATCACTATAAATACTTTGAAAAATATGTTTATAATTTAATGCAATGTTAATTTATACAAATAATTTTGTTTTGAAACATTTCTTCATATTTGATTAAATTTTGGAAATTGAAAAATTTATATACGTGTGCGTATGTATATATATATATATATGCTTACGCAGATTTTATAAAAACGGAAGAAGAAATTGAATATAAAAATTTTGAAATATAAAAATAAGTTAATTTTATTCATACTCGATCAATCGCTCTACTTCATACGAAAAAATATCACATACTTTTACCATAAAAACAGTTAACAATTCAACTGCGTTTAAGGCAATTTTTCCATTTAAGCCTAACTGCGTTTGGCATAATCAACAAGCATTTACATATTCAAAAAATTGACCATCCGCGCCAATCAAGACTTTAATAGTAAAGGAAGATGAAGCCCTTGTCGCTCTAAAAAAAAGTCAATCGAATTCACTCTTGGGTACTATTCGAGTGTCCGTAATTCCAAGCGCATTCCCGCACGAAGTACCTTAAGCGATGCTCGGTTCCGAGCGCCAGCGCCATGGGGGGGAGGGGGGCCTTACGCGGGCCTCGACAGCCCGAGGGCCTCCTGGTGCCGCCTAGCCTTGAGCCTGAGGTCCGCTATGCTACTGCTCTTGGATCTGCTGTTGGCGGCGGCGGCCAAGGAGGCGGCAAGGCTCAGCGGATGAGGGGGATGTCCGGTGGAACCCGTAGCGGTGCCCCCGGGGCTCGGTCCCGGCGGGTGGCCAGGATGCGGCAGGCAAAAGAGGCCACCGGCCGCTGCGTAATGGAGTACCGCCGGGTCGAAGGCCGAGCTCGACGTACCGCTCACCGTCGACTGGATCTGCGGATGAAGTCGCAGCGCCGGAAGGTAAGGAGCCACGCGACAGGGCTCGAGGCTGGCCGGTGGACTGCGCGGCGCCAACACCATACCACCTGTGACACCTGTCGCAACTCATTCCAGCGGTTCGTAAGTCTCTCGCGTTTGACTGTCCTCGAGATTTAGATAGCCCCGAGAATCATATTACTCTTTCATTGGCGAGACGAGAGTGAGAGATAGATATAGAGAGAGAGAGAGAGAGAGAGAGTAGCTTACTTTATTTTGCTTAATTGTTTTACTATCTTTGGGCATCGCTTAAGTTGTTGATTAACGACGGAGGTTTCCTAATTTTGCAAAGAGTTACAGATCCGGGAACGAGTCGTTTCATGCCGTATCGCGAAAAAGACAAACACAACAAGATCAACCAGAGGTGTAATCAAGAGTGAAATGGCGCTTACTAAGTATTGGCACTATGCTGATTCTATTGAACTAGACTACCTGTAATTTACGAGTTTGTTTCCGACCTAACTTGATAAACTGCAAATCGATAATGTCGAGGAGACATCGCGAAATGTTTGCGCCACCCGTTTCGGTAAACTGTCGCGACTTATCCCTCTCACCTTGCGCTCTCATCGTGGAATCGACAAAGTTTATTTATTAACCATAGTAAGTCTGACCTTTGTGTAACTGACTCTCGTGCTTGCGGCACTTGGCGCGACGATTCTGAAACCAGACCTGGACACGCGCCTCGCTCAGGCCAAGTCGCTGGCTCAACTCCTCGCGCATAAAGGCGTCCGGGTAGTGGGTCTCGTCGAATAGCCTCTCGAGTTCCGCGAGCTGCTCCAGAGTAAAATTCGTTCGGGACCTGCGCTGTTTCCCGTTACCTCCGCCTCCACCGCCATTACTGGCGCCATTTCTTCCACCCCCGCTGCATCCCCCACCTGAAACTTAAATCAGCTTTTAATTCCTTCCGCGTGGCCGAAAGCCGACAGAGTGTTGCAAGCCTTTGCTAGACAGATTCTAAGGTAGATGTTATTAATTTTATTCCCTTGAATGGTATTGATCTGCATGAGTATACGCGCATATTTTTAGTACGTTTGGTTGAGCATGATCTGATAAAAGTTTATTTTTATCGTTAGATATTAATTTCGAAACTTCTTTCTTACGAGATAAAGTTTCAGCAATACGAAAGCATAAAACCCACTATCTGATCAGGATAATATTTTTCTCTTGCCATAACAATTTTACATGATATAGACAGAAGACATTGCTTCAAGAGAAACATAATTTACGCTGATTTCGAGTTTGTGAAAGGGATGAAAGCACAAGTTTTGGAACCGATAGTTCGGGGCCTCAAAGTCTTGAATCCCTTTACAGATCATTAATTTTATGACTCTTCTCGCCCTGGGCTGTCGGCCAATCCAAAAGCCACATCAACCTTAAACGTTGGGCGTCTACGAAGAACACTCATGAACTTCTTATTCAGATCTCGACAAGTCGTCGGCAATTGCCTGAAATCAACTAGTACATGCTTGAGCTTCGGTTTCACCGCCTCTGAAATCGCGTATATTCTTTTTATTGACCCTATAAATAATGGATGATTAATACTTCACATTATGTCCTTATACTTTTTCAATTTTATTATCAGAAATTATTTTTAAATGCGCTTACTTGGCTCTTATTTTTTATAATAAGGTTTCCCAGCCTTTATTGAGATTATTCAAAATTATACTATTATAATTCACAAATATTTACCCTTCTTACCAAATCCGATGTCCATAATCGGTCACTAATTACATAGTTATTAACTGGAAAAACGTCCCGATTAATATGGGGCCTTTATCTACCGATAGTAAAAGTTCTATAAAATTATATGATCAGACTTTTATTGCCTATCCAATTAAATGCCACCATAATATCAACCTGTTAAGCCATATTTTAAGTGCCCTTGTTCAATAAGATAACTATAAGCCTTTACTCTAAATATTTCCCGAAGAAATCGACTCGAGAAATTAGTCATAATAGCTTTGGCCTAAGCCCACCCCCTGATAGCACTGCGCACCCCGCTTACGCCTCCTGCATCCACATATCTTTTTGTCAGTCACGCTTTATTTGATTGCGTCTACTATAACAAAAAGAAATATATTCGCAAACATTAATCACTGGAAATAAGACAACTTTGTCGCGCATGTTTTCGGCGCAGCTTCGATCCTAAAGTTGTATTACATATGCTTACTAGTAATATATTAATGTTAAGATTAAACTAGTAATATATTAATGTTAAGCCACGTACATGTAGTAGAGTCAGCCTTATAATCCTGTCGAGACAACTAAACCCATAAACAGTTATACAAAATCGTTAACATAAATGAATAATATTACGACTATTGATAAACATAGAAATTTTATGTTATTAATGTAACTATTTTACGTTAAGAAGTATTGATAACTTTTTATTAAGACCTTTATTTTTCTATGTATTTTATGTTTACACTATTCTTTATATTTTTAATCAAATTATTATAAACAAATTCTAATAAGTAAAACATAATATGAAATCTATATATAAGTGTTATATCAAAAACTCAATAATGTAGTTAATAATAAGATGAAAGACTTGTATTGGTTAAGAAAATCAAGAAGATAGTTCACATATGTTCATTCTGGTAAATAAATGATAATATCTACTTCACCTATGTTCACATAACTGCAAATTTCGTATGAAATAATATTCATTAAAGCATCAACAAAGAGATAAACTTAATTACCAGCTTGTAGTCATAAGTAATTATTCTCTTTGTCTCCCAAATTCTTGCTTTTAAAATTTAAAAATCTTACTTATTAAGTGTTATAAGAATAGTATTCCTGCGGTTTATCAAATATATAATGTAATAAAGTACAGTCTTTTATATTAATATCTTCTTTTTCTGTTTTTCCTTCACCCTCAATCGCTTATTATTATTATTGAACAATTATTATTAATTTTTTTTTCTTATTATATTTTTTTCTATTTCGTTCATATTAACTTTTTATCTTTATTTTGATGAAAAACATTTCTTTCGTCTCTTTTTATTTTTTCATTATTAAAGTAAATACAAACTAATCAGGTGACACATTTTTAAATGCCTTTTCTAAAAAAGGATAATACACAAAATAGTTTTTTGCGGGAAATATACAGTGTCGAAAATAGCAAGTTAGAAATAATGTTGAGGGGGTCGTTAGTGCGCTAGTAGAAATTACGTTATCCATACCCAGATGATATAGTTTACCGTATAGTCCGAAAAAAGGCTTTTAAAATGTAGGTCAGTCGTCACAATAGATTACTTAGAGTCTCAGCACTATCATCAATCTATTATTTTATTGACAAAAAACTCTAATAAAACCAATACGTAATATAAACACGAATTTGGAAAGAACTAGTTAACTTGAAAGTAGTTCAAGGATACGATTTGAAAACGTAGCGCTAAGCAATGTTGGTCATTGAGATAGCGCAAAGTAATTTCCAAAAGAATTGACTACTGTAAACGAACCTTTGCTAGGTATTTACGAAGAGAGAAAGGGTGAAAAGTAAGAGACTCTGTGTCCTTCTTTACTCAACGACAACCTGAAGTAACGCTCGGTTAATTAATCGCCTTGAAGGCAGCCGCTAATTAATGACTCCTTAATGCAGAGCAGTCGCGTAAACAAGCGCATTTCGAGCGGAAACTGCGCGTACAAGGGAAGGGTCCCTGATTTATATAATTTAACAAAGTGGCGAGTACGCACGGCCACCCCGGATCTCGGGTCGATCTTCGGCGCGGCGAGGTAAGAGGAAGGGGTTCGTTGGTAAAGTGCTGCCTTTCCCCCCGACCTCGGAGCTTAATCACGCGGCCTCACCTTCTGTTCGAAGCTGCTCCAATAGCCATAGAGGTCCATCGAGACATTTGACCCGTCATTTGCTCACTATATTAGATGAGCAGCTCTGTCCCTTTTCTCGAGCACCGAATCGTCTATTTCATGAAACGAGAATTACGTTTTAAGATATTGCACATTTGGATCTCGTAAGGCGAAAGCGGTCTCAGTTTTTTATACGTAGGACGAATTAAGGGATGGTACGAATCGATATAGAAAATGCGAAGAAATGTATGCATTGATACTAATAACAAACGAACCCTTCGTTTAAATTCTACCAGGCATTCCATATATCGCTATAAAGTACTAAAATTATTACCTCTGCGAATTATCTAATCTGTATGGAGCTTATTATGCAGTAGAAATTAGAGGACTACCGGGTGAGAAGAGTAAACGAGGAAGCGGCTGGCAAAGCACATACTTAATTAAAAAGAAGTACCCTGCTTAAGGTCGTGACTGTAAGTAAGGGGTTTCTCCATCAAACGAAGGAGAATATGAGAGAACGAAGGAGAGAGAAGATAAGGATAAAAAAGGTTTGTCCAGTCGTTTAAGTAATCTCCCCCGCCTGGCTAAAAATTGTTCAGCTTCTCGTCGTGTCTCACGAGAATATACGGAAAAGCGCGTGCGCGCGCATTCTGGCGACGTGGGGTGCGGAAAAGACTGAGACCGGGGGACACTCCAGTTTTAATCAATTAGCGGACACCTAACGTAATCCAATCTGTGCGAGAGCGTCGCCTCGCGATCACCCGCATCCCCATATGTACGGTGGTTTAAAATACCGTCGCTCCCCATCTCTTAAATGAAGCGCGGTTTTGCCAAACTTCCCTCTCCAGATGTGAACTAGTTCATTTATAAATGTAACAGCGATTCTCTCCATAAATGTTTGCCTAATTTTTCCTTCTACTCCATTCAACCCTCGCACTTTTTTCACGCTCTTGACTTCATATTATAATGCGGTAACACAATTTGCATGGCAACTTATATAAATTTAGCAAAGACAAATTCAAAATGAATGAACTAATGATGGCACATTGATGCAAATGTCATTCTTCAACCCAAACGCAGAAAATCAAATTTAGGAACTTTATTTACACTTACACGTTCTCATGTAAGAGAACATAAACTGTTTATGAGCAATGCTTGTTCATAATGCAAGTACGATTGATTATGCATGTGATTCCGTTCGTTGAACCGCTTTGAATAATCTTAATACAAAATTCTCATTTATAGCACTTGTGATAAAGATAGAAGAGCAACCAAACTACATTTACTACATTTACAATAAAAATTTTTTAAAAATTTTTGAAAAATGTAGGTCATAAGCCACCCACATCTGATTCTTACACAAACGTAATTTCATTTTAAATCCAATTCACTTGCATGAAATTGCAAATTTCATCCGAATGTAACTTCCGGTATCTGGAAATTCTGGCTCGTATGCGTCCGACACATGGAAGACACAAGAACGGCATTCAACCCCCGTTTGCGCCCAGATACTCGTCGGTACCAATACATAATACAACGAAAACACGAGAGAAAGAAAAAAGCCGAGAAGGGAGCGAGAGAGTAAATCGGTAACCCCACGCAATCACACTCGCCTCTAAGGGGTCAGTAATTCGATTACCAAGAGCCAGTTTCCCCTCACTTGACTTCAAGCTCTATCCATTTCGCTTGGCCTTGTGTGCGACTCGAAATTGACGACGCAAATGCGAAACGAAACGAGGATTAGTTTCGTCGATGAGGTGCGGCTCGCTGTTTTCTACGTCGTTGTAAGATGTTACATCGCCTCCACCCATCCTCCTCAACCATTCGCGCCGCTAGGCAGATGAAACTCTTCACGTGGGGTGTTAACTGCATCGTGCGCTTAAGCATCGACTCGTAACGCGAGACAAACGCTGCACGTATAAGTGAACATTAGGCTCCGTTAATTTTATGCGCTCATGGGTTTTTTTTGTACAGTGATCGAAAGATTTCACATCTGTATTATCGATATACACACGATTACCTCGACATGGACATTAATTTCTAGCGTTTCTTTTACACGGAAAACACATCTTCATCGAGTTAACAGGAACGTACTGGTTATCGAATGAGATTTTTCATTTATATTTAAGATAAAAAAAAAATCAGCACCATGATTTTAATATTTTTTTACACCGTACAATTACTTATCTTGATAATCTGGTGCATAATTACCCTCGGATATACTGGCATTCAATATTAATTTCCATAGTTTCTTTGATTGTCCAACTATGAAGAGAGATAAATTTTAAGAAGACTTAGGCGTGAGGAAAAAAGTTGTTTAATTTTATCGTAAGATTTTGCCCTAAATGGATAATTTTGTAACTGTTTGTCGAAAGAAAGTTGATTGCAATTTATTAGAAAAGTTGTTGTTTCCTAAGCACACTTTCATTGCAATTGGTAGAAACTACTGAATGCCACAATACAATAAGCTTGCCGAGCAATTTACGTACATCATCGTGTAGTTTACATTACTTTACAAGAGCGAGATTCCTCGGTGAAGACCGCCGCAGCCTCGAAACTGCCAGCAATAACGTCGAACGAGATACGCCCACGATGGGGCGAAAATGAATCGCAAAAAGTGTGAAAGTCATTGCTTCCGTCCCTTGGCGAAGTAAGTAGAGTAACTCGTGGCGAGTCTCGCGGGCGGCACCACGCCGTCCGCTATCGAATTTATGGTTTAATATGCGCCCGCGACAAGTGCCCGCCCCCTTTTAAAAGCAGAGATAGGCGCGTCGCTCGCGAGTAACCGAACGCTCCGCCATAACTTTCCCCGATTAAGCGCAAATCAGAAAGCAATCTGGCCGCGACCCGCCCGGCCGTCTAAAGTAAAATAATAAATATCTGCGATAGTGCGAGAAAAGTCCCTCGGCATCAGCTCCTCGTCCCACGAAAGCACTTTCCCCGGCTCGCGCCAATCTTATGAATTTATGGCGGCGAGGGAAAGCCGTTGAGACTGACCCTCGGCCGAGTTGCAGCCGAGTCCACGTATCCAAGGCTTAACGGTTGCCTGCGTCCCGACGGAGGAGCTTTTTCAAACCCGACGGGGCTTTATGGGCCGACGTCGATGCGCGCCGCGACTCACGCCCTTATTTACGGAGCCCTAACTTTTCCGGCCGGCAGCTACGTACTTTATGGCCATGGCTCGGACCCATTTAGCGCCCATTTCCTTACTTTATGGGCGGGCGTTACAGGTGGACGAGCCGTAGTCGAGGGCGCGGCCACCCGATACTGAAATGCATTCGCCAATGATGCGCGCGAGTAAAAGGCGAGTCGCGCGTTTTTTTACGCGAGCTCGATTTTTTCACGACCTAATAGTCTTGCGACGGGACTTCATGACGAAGCTCTCGAGGTGGGACCTCGTCCTCTTCACCGGCACTTCTTGACGCTATTAATTTCGATTCTCCTTGCCAACGCTCGAACTCTTCATTTGATCGATCTGCTTTGGTATTCGATATTCATCAAGAATGACAATCTATGTTTACAGAGGAAAATTTTTATGACAAGTAGAAGAGTTTTAACTAATACTTTAAGCGACGCGAGACGAAATTAAATAAGAAAGTATCGAAGTACAACTATTGAAAGTGACAATATTTTTATGCTCTTTTAATAATACAGGAAATATTCTCTAACATAACTCGACAAATTGTATGCCAACTCGAAAACGCATTTAATCCAATGGTAGATATATTTCGGGCCTCAGGCCGCAAGACGAAATTGACTAGTGACTGACCATCTCTGAGAGCACTGTTATAAGATGAGATTGCATGTGACTAAACCAGGAGTCGGTGTCAGTTAAACCGCGAAAGTTCTGCTATAGCCCCAATTACTTCTGATCGTTATTGGCCGACTCTTCTGAATTATAAATGCCGATCGAGCTTAGATGAACGTTAGGGTATCCGATACAACGCTAAAGCATACGACACGTGCATGAGCGTGAAAACAACGAATAGGCTGAAAATAATATGGTCTATTATTAATTTTTTATTATTAAGATAAATGCCCCTTCTGTATTGATTTATCTTGTAATTTGTGTGCCTAGCCACTACTAAGTAATAACTTACTTTTCTCACAAACTTTCAGAAGCTTATATATAATGCATCATATATTTTGATCGTTACTTTTTGCGAAAAATTAAAGACAACTCAATTACCCATTACGATTTATATAGAACAAACACGACAAAATAATCAGAAAAATAAAAAAAATTTCAAATTTGTTTTATGTACATGCATATTTATATTTTTAATCGTTAAACGTTTCAAATTGAACGAACAAATATTTAAGGACTTAATCTATATAGTAATGTACTGTTCGTACCCATAACCATCTAAAAATTTTAAACATAGCGTGTACAGCATATTAATTTATAAAAGCAATGTAAAGCAAGTACACTTTTAGTAAAAGCAATAAAACCATCGTACTCTTAGGTCAAATTATTAAATTACTTTGAAAATAAAATTGTAGTTAATTAAAAAAATGACATAATTTACTACACTAAAAATAATTTAAATGTTGCAACTCAATTTGATTTAGCTAACATAAGTTTAAAAATTTTTTTGAATTACGATATTCTTCATCTAATGTTATTAAACCACACTCCTATGAAAATTTTAATATTATGAATGATTTATAAATTTATAATATTATCATATTAATACTATACGCACTATGGTAATTATACATTGTACGAAAGACGTAATTTTTATTAAAGTATTATATTATACAATTAAAGAAAATATGTATTTAAATTAAATATTTTGGAATTGATATTTTTATGTATGAATAAAAGTTTTTGTTTAAAAGTAGAAGCTTAAAAATAATTACAATAAAATTGTTGATATATAATTTAGTATTTTACATAAGTATACTATATAATTACGAATACTTCGTCGCTTTATCGCCACAAATATTGAAACAAGTTTTTTTAATTTTCAACACATATTTCCGTTTCATGGTACATGTTCAGGCTATTGCACGAATTTTGTAATATAATAATACACAAAAGTAACCGTATCATACAATAAATACTGAAAAGTGCAGATAGATTTCGTAAAGAATTTATGGGTCTCAATAAAGTAATATTCCATAATTTTATATTTCTAATAATAATACAAAATGTATATTTTAAAAAAATCAAGATTTATGATCAGATAAGACCGAAAAAATTATTTAAACCATACTTAAATAGATATAATAAAATATGCATTGAAAAAATATTTCTATCAATGATTGTAGCAAAACAGAATGACAAACATTAATGGGTGTAGGAAATTACATAATAATGAGCTAAACGGCTTACATGTTTCATTTAATCTTGGTGTAATAGTAATTAAATCTTGTAGAGTAGCCTGACTAAGATGTACAGCTATGAAGGAACATTCAACGTATGGGGTTGAAATAGGATAACGATAAAGTAAAGGAGCTGTAATCACGTTAAGATAAGTAGAAATTGGTGGGCTTAACTTTCATCAACGAGAGTAGCTAATAATTTGGCTAGATTTGACGTCAAGAGAGAAAATCAACATAAATATTAACGACATATTTTACGTAAACCATTATTTTATTAAATACACGAGAATGGACAAAGTCCTAAATAATTCAATTACAATAGAATTTGGTTAAAAGCAGGCAATAAACAAGGGAACTGCCAGAAAAAGGACCTCGACCATTTGAACAAATAATTAAGCTTGGAGGTGGCTGACCTTTAGGGCTGTCCTCGTGGATGGGTCCGGACTTAGCGATACTCAAGAGCCTGGCCTCGGGACTCGGCCTGCCGTCGAGTCGCTGCTCCTCAGGGCTTAGCGAACGATCCCTGGTGATCGGCGGCGGCGAGGGCGTACACCCGAGGAGCTTGCGCACTGAGAGCTTGAGCTCAGGGCGCTTCGGGAGCGTCGGCTGGGGCGAGCGTTTGCCCGCCTCGACCTTAAGCTTCTGCACCGAGAGGTCCTCCGGCTGGAGACGCGACTCCGGGGATGGTGGCTCTTTTATTATCTTCTGCTGCTGTTGCTGCTGCGGGCTGCTGGCCCCCGGTTCCTGCTGCGTCGTTACCTCCATTTTCGCGTTTCCATCTGATCAGATTCCAGGGATATTTTTACATTAATGACAGATGACATAGTTCTTCGATACGTTCGTTTTTTTTTTTCTTTTCATTAAAGAATTTAAGACGCAACGTCGTAAACCGACGTTAGACACTCACATTCGCGCATCATTAGAGTCTGGGGATATTAAGTTGCTCGGATTTAATATTAGTGTTCTTTATTACGTAATATTAGGATATTATGATAAGTCCTACTACACAATTAAAAACTCGTTATTCAATAAATGATGACCAATTCAACACAGCCTGAATAAAATCTACTGGATTTCATTAAATTTTGTTATACATACATAATAAAATTTACAAATTCCAAAGCATCAGTTATTTATTAAATAAAAGTTATTATCATAGTATTATTAGACTGCGTCGTTTATATACCATTATTGTTAAAAGAATTCTTATGCATGGATAAATTAAACACATAAAGATAGTTATATTAGAAAAAATTAGAAATTAGCAATATTTTCAGAAATTTACGCATCTTGTATGGCTTTTATATATGCACTTTTTTTTATTTCATCAATAATTATAAAAATAAAAAATCAAATCGATCAAGTTAAAATTTGCGGATAAGGTGATTAGTTATTTTAAATTTTAAAAATATATAATTTATTTTAATAGATGAATTTTGTTAATTACTTTCAATTATTTGATATTATCTTTCATTAAAAATATTCTAAAACCTTTAATACGCATTGTATTTTATAATATAAATGAAAATAATTACGATCAAATAAACATTAATATATGTATATAATAAAATATGTATATATATATAAATATATTCTCAATTTAAATATTAATGCGTGATTGTATATTATAATATTAATTCTCATAAATAAGAATTTGCTCCAAAGAAAACAAAAACTTATACCAGCACAAATTTTGTGACTACATGTCTATACGTATAAAAATAAATATTTTTTTGCATTTAGTTCCGCTTAAGAAAATATTGCTATATTCAACTTAAATTATATATTGACTTGGCACTCTCTCTCCCTCTCTTTCTCTATCTTTAAAACTTTTTTATTTTCTATTTAAATATTTCGTTTATTTATATATCAAAAAATAATATTGGCATTTCATTTTCATAAAACTCTTAAGACTTTTTATTCTAAATTTTTATTGAAAGTTGATTACATTAATAATTTGTTTTATAATATATTTTAATAGCTTTTACTATGCTGAAAGATTTTATATTATAATCACCAGTTTTTAATAGATTTAAAATTGAATTAATAAAATTAAATTATATTTAATTGAATTTGATGTAGAAACTTCTGACGATTAAAAAAATATGTAAGTCCTTTTTTTTTTTTATAAATATATGATTTATAATTTTCAACTCCGTATGCTTAAATATTTTTTTATATATTTAAAAAATACACGGATCACCATAACCTACTATATATTTTTAATTAAACCCACAATACATTGTATTATAAATTTACCAATTTTATGAATAATAAAATAACTATGCTATAAAAATGTGGCATTATAAATCCAAATTTTCGGTAAAGTAGATGATGTAAATAAATAAATTGATAGATGTAATCTCGAAAAATACTTCATACAATCGGATGTTAAATTAAGCATTTAGTACAAGCATATAAAGACAATTATAATTACACGTATTTCACATATATTCTTAACGTCCGGTTAATGAAGACAGGGTCATTTATTATCACGATAAGAATAAATCACCAAAACAAATAACTATATTTCACAAACAATCACTTATAACAACAAACCGCATGGGTAGTGCTTCCTCGTGAAATGTATAACAAATTTAAGGAATTGTAGGGTATGTTATACGCCAAAGAATAAAGGATAATCGAAGAGTCAAGTAAATAAGCAAGAGCCCCGTGAGATACGAGGACAAATCGTAAGGAAAACTATTAGTAAGGGCGCGCCCTTGGAGTAGGATCCTCGGGGCTCAGGAGCTCCGGAGAACAACAACAAAAGCCGCACACTTGTTCTCCTGAGCCGCCTCGAGCCTCGAGTTGCGAGAGCCGTGCTTGGCCGTTGGCGGAGAGGGGGAGGTTCGGCCTGCGGCGAGCAAGGGGGTCGTTGAGCGCGGGGGCGGTCGCGTGGTGGCCGCGACACTCGACCAGGGCTCCCTCGGAGCGAGCGGCTCTTCGCCAATGGGGTGAACGTGGCTGAACGTACTGTTGGGCGACGGCGGCGGCGGCGGCGGCGGCAGCGCCGGCGGCGGTGGTGTCGCGGTCTCCAGGTCGCGTACGACGGTGGCGCCGACGAGCTGCGCGACCCCGAGGGCGAAGGCCTCGAGTCGCGGCTGCTTCGCGGACTCGAGGCTCGGTCGGTGCTCGAAGAGCCGACGGCTGCCGAAGTTCCCGGGCCCCTCGAAGCTCTGCGAGACGAACTGGGCGAGCTGCTCCATGCTGGGCGCACACCCCGGGACTCGCCCGGCAGCCCCGTCTCTCTCTCCTCCTGAGCCTTGCTGGCGTCTGCCACGAGCGTCGGCGCGCCCGGGGAATGGCCGACTCGACCAATGGGGACGCGAAGGGGCGGTGCCGACCTCGCGGGCGGAGCCGAGCTTGCGCTTGCCAAGGGCTGCGAGGTGGGGCATGGACCTAGACTCCTGCGGAGGCCTCGGGAGAACAGCCGCTGAATCTCCTCGGAGAACGCAATCGGGTGGCGATGGGCTCGCTCTGAGCGATGGGTCTACGCGTATCGTAATGAAGCCCGAGCCCTGCCGATTCCTACCCCGGTCTCTCCTGCGGGGTCCAAGCGTTTTTATCCGACTCTCGGTGATATGGATTTATTGGGGCTTACCTACAGAGGCTTTTCTGTGATAATATTATAGCTTTCGAAGAATTATTCAACCTATTTAACTATTAAGCTTTCCATTACTCGAATAACTTCACTCTTTCTTCCAATAGCTCCAATGCAATTATACATTTTTTTAACATAATAAATACTTAAATGCCTCAATACTATAATGCTGTCAAAGTTTAGTCAAACCAAATTTTTAAACTTAATATAAACATAAATAGCAATTAGTGAATTTAAAATCCATAGGCTTAATTAAATTACGTATATTTTTTCTACAGTTTTAAAATAAGAATACAATGAACAGACCCATATTCATTAGTAAAAAAAATTGAAATAGTTTACCCACAGTATTAGAGAGGTAAATATGCAAAGACGTAAAAAATAAACAAATCTGTATCGTGTAATAAGTGTATCTTGCTTTTTAAAAATATTATTAAAAAAAAAGCTTATCAAATAATAAAAAAAAACCATATATTCTAATACATATGTGCAAACAGGCCCATCCGCTCTTGTAACTCATGTTTGCTCATCACGATTAGTGAGATTTTGATGAACAGAAGCGGATGTCCTCGAGAGTATGGACTTTTTTGCTACATCGAGCGATTTACGTCTTCATTATGCGTACTTTAGGGAGATACTAAGCAGAAAAAGTACTCCCTCCCATATTTTATACGTGGGGTATGCAATAACATCCCACTCGAAATGCAGAGTCTTTGTTACGGCTCTTAAAGTATCTAAAATTTATATACATTTGTATTGTTTATCATTTTACTAAAATCAATGACGAATTTTTTTTAAACCATCAGCGATGAATGATCGTGGGTCAAGTTTGAATAGTCTAATTGAGTATCTAAAAATTTTCAATGGAAAGTCGAAAACAATAATTCATCCAGAAGATAATAATAATGTAAAATAATATATATATTATATTGTATATAATATAATAGTTATCTATTAAAAATTGTACTCTAAACGCATATAAGTTTATCTCGAAATGTATCATGTATCCGTAGATTTGGAGTTGATGTAAAATTAACAATTTTTAAAAGGTTTTTGAACGACCATAATTATATTCCTGCACAGTCTTTGTTTTTACAATCAAAACAATATCCATTTTTCACGGAAGTTCTCATAATTAATATACATACTGTGTAAAAATTTATTTTAAGCAAATGATGTAAATGGAATAGTTTCTAAGTTATCAAAAACAAATTTAAAACTACTACAGAATTTATCACACATGCAAAACTAATCATTTGATAAAAAAGAAATAATAACATGAAGCTGGAATTGCGTTCTTTATTAAATTATTCTTTTAAATTTTCAAATCATAAATATTCGTTCCTAAATAATTTCTAAATAATAATGAGTTTTTATCGATATGAATAAATATTCTCCTTTATAAGACTTAAAAAACTAGTTATAACCACAACCGAATATTACATGCATAAACATATATATATATGTATATGTTTTAAAGGTAAAAAAAAAATTTGCACAAATTTCATACTTATTATAAAGTAATAAAGAAGTAAATTAATTAAACATAGGATTAAACATCTACCGCATTTATTTTATTAAGATTTTTTAATCTATAAATCTGATCTAAGAAGAAATGAATTTCATATAATTAGGCTGAAATTTAATTAGAAAATTTTACATTGAAAAACTTTCGAAGGACCTACGTAATAGTGAAGTAATACGTGTATGTAAAAAGTTATATAAAGTAGTTTTAATATCATATACTGAAAATTTGAGTACATTGTATTTTACTATCTAAAAAAAGTATATACACACAAATGGGAAAATTTTTTTATGATTATTTAAATTATTTATGTTACTTATACAACTTTTAAATTTTATATAAATTTCACTTTAAGAAACTAAAAAGATTCTGAGAAAATTCATTGACGTATTATTTTTAATCACTTTACTTTCTTTACATTTCAATTTATTTGCAATACTAAATATAATTTTCTTTTTTTATAGTATATATTTTTCAAAAATATTTAAAAAAATAGTGCTTGTTTTAATAGCTAGTACATTATTTCATAAGCTGAAATTAAGTCTTTAATTGAGCGATATTAAATACACAGTCGTACTTTATTGTAAATTTATCTTTGTAAAATATTAATGATTTATGGCATAATAATGTAAAAAATAATTGTCTTGAATAAGATAACAAAGTTCACACATATATCTTAAAGTTTTATCATTTATGTTTTTAGAAAGATAACAAAAAATAATTTAATTTTACTGACTGTGATAGAAGATATCTGCATTAGATTAACGAACTGCATGATGAGATTTCTTTCTTTGGATCGTTAATCCAACTATTTTTCAAACGTAAAAATAATTTATGTAACGCTTGCGGAATCGTAAAAGAGTAGGGAAAGGTAGTTTCTGAGGATAATAAAAACCTCTTTATGAAGACATTATCGTTCGCCTTGAGGAACAAGTTGCGCGATCGTCTCCGGACTATAACGAGTTACATCATCATTCGGAAAAGTTTACAAACGTTTTTGATATATCCAAACGCATTTCTGTATCTACTGAATAGTAAAACGAGCTGATATATTCGTATTTGCTTTGAAATTCTAAATGAGCGAAAGTTGGTAGTCCTTTCATATATAATTTAGGAGATTATTTTTTAATTTAAAATTAATTCCAAATACTAAGTATTTCATAATATATTAAATTAGCTTCAATAATTAACATAAGGTATTATATTTTAATTATTATGCATTGCCTTACTTAATATTTTTTGTAACTACTTAGAACATTATTAATATAAAGAGCATTTTTTTCTCGTAAATTATTATAATTTATTAGCAATAGTAAATCGAATAATTCTATAAGTTATTCAGGAAGCAAAAAATTTTAAAGTGTAAATTAACTTTGTAAATTCTACTAAATAGTATTAGAGATGGAAGAAGATTATAGTGAAATGGTTAAAAATTTAATATTATATTAAAATATTGAAGCAAGAATTATTGTATTCATAACGAATACTGATTTTCAAGAATGAATTAAACTGAATTTTACATATTTTGATGATAAAATTGATTTAAACTGTCGATCAAAATGAAGCAACTCAATTCTCTCGATGATAAACTAATTCGACAGACACTTTCTTAGTTAACGTCGTTATACCTTTAGAGAGAGAGAGAAAGAGAGAAAAAAAAGCAAGCACAATAATTGAACTCGGCTGACCCGGTTGCCAGAAGTCTAATGGTCTGCTACGGAAATGCTTTTACAAAGGCACGTGCAAGCGAGCCTTGTCGAAGGAAGCCCCCGTATCGAAATTACGATTCCAATTTGCCACTAACTTATAATATACTAATTAATAGAGAAAATAAAATCCAAAGGAGGTTGGTGCGCATGCAATAATGTACGCCTTCGACGTAGGCGCGATAGCCTGCAGACGCTTTTTATCTCTCCTGCCCCACGCGTACTCACTCTCTTAATCTCTCTCTCTCTCTCTCTCTCTCTCTCTCTCTCTCTCTTACGCACACGCACACGCACAGACTAACTGACTGACTGTCTATCTCTCTTTCTCCCTTCTCGCTCATCGTATTTGCTGCTACCAAACTCGGCAATATTTAAATGGGATTGCGTTCGGGAATGTAATTGCTCGCGCAAACACGGCGGATCATGGGCTCGCTGGGGCTCGGTAGGGCGCGCGGCCGCCCGTTCGAGAAAGAGCCCGCAAAGAGGGAAACTGCGAGCGAGAGAGATAAAGGGCGGGCGCACGAGTGGGAGGGGGCCGAGGGTGGCTGAGGGGCTGGATAAAGTCCGTAACACAGGCAGACGGAGCCAATCAGAACGCAATGCGATTACCTTAACGAGAAATCCGATTACTTATTCATTCGCCTAACTCGAAATCAGTTTAACTAATCGTTTAATTCAGTCGCTATATAACGCTTTCTCTCCCTGTACACGCACGCTTACGCGCGCACACGCACGCGAAAAACCCACGAGCATTCAGGTACATTTATATGAACGCACACGCACCACCGAACAAAATCGTACACGTATAGGCTATCGTTACTTCGCTCTCGATCCTTCGCCTCCTTTCTTCTGCCGCCCCTCTACAATCTCTCACCCATACTATGAATTTCACGATTTTCCTCTCTTTAGTTACCTATGCATTTGTCTATCTATCTCTTAGTCTGTCTATCCTCTTTGTCGGTGCTTGCAGTGAATGCTACAAAGGGTATGAGTATCAAGGGATGTTACCATTTTATCTCTCCGTACTCTCTCTCTCTCTCTCTCTCTCTCTCTCTCTCTCTCTCTCTCTCTTCCTCCCTCATTCTCTAACGCCTCTATACATTTCCATCTGCACCTACCTTTACATATCATGTGCTGGATAAAGATAGATGATAAGAATAAGAAAGAAGATAGAAAGATAATGCTGTATTACGGGTGAGTAATTGCGTAAAGTGACAAGACTATTCACACGGCCCTCAAGATAATTATCTTACGAAAAAAGTTTGCGTTTACGTTTCAGTCTACAAAAAAGGATATTTTCATTTTTCTTATGTATAGATTATTCGGTTTCGTATTAGTTAGACATGGATCAAAAGCATTATAAAATTATTAGTTTTTCGTACAAAATTTATAAAGTATTTAAAACTTTATTATTAAACTTAATGGTTATTTAGTTAGATTTATAATTCCTTACATTATAAATATTGCATTCTTATTCTATTTATACTTTCTACAATGAATTTAGTACAATCAATATATATTTTACGATTTAACTTAATTATAAGTAAATATATTTACATCTATGCATTTCTATTATCCCTGTTGTAAATGGTTTAAAAAATGAAAAAATGAAGAGAAAAATAATTTAACGAAACACGTAGCTGCCATTTCTTTTTTATATTAATTATATTGCTTAGTCTATTCATAAGATTGATTTTTAATCGAATTAAATATTAGAATTAGAGTTTACGTTGAATTACTGCAAATTTTTTCATTTATTACGTATCAAAAACGTTAAAAACATTAATCAAAATTACCATGAATATTTATCATAGATAATTTATGTATTTATTATTTATTATAATACAAAATTAAAAAATTTCAAACACTTTTTTAAAAACTATTATAAATTTTAATCGAGTAAATTCTTCGAAAATAGCAGTCTTTAATAGAATTTGAATTTTATAATAATAATTAAAAGGACCTTTAAATGTTTAAAATTATTCAGATACTAATTTCTATACATTTTTTATATTATTTAAAGCGTAAGGAAGGCACTGAAAAAATTGACACTTTAACATTCGAAGTTTATTAAATTATGAAGTAAGATACGTGAATACAATTAACAGTGTTTAAAATTAATGAAAATTGAAGTGAATTTAAATGTGTTATGCTTTCAAATTTTGAATATTTGCATGAAAATTATGCTATTAAGAATTTTTCATTATAAAAGGCTACAAGATAAATTGAAAAATAAATTTAAAAATGAAGTGTTAGCTCTACGAACTTTTACGCTTTAATTTTCTTTTCTTTCCTAGTGATCTTATTGTAGAATTGATGTAATAGAAATGGATGCTAATAAAGGAATGCATGAGAAATAAGAATAGAAGTTTAACGGAAGAAAAAGAGAATACTGCAGAAAAAAATAAATAAAGAGAGATAAAGGTAACTATAGGTAAAAAGACGAATTTCTAAGAAGAAAGAAAGAGAAAGAGAAAATGTGGGAGCAAGCAGAGACGAAGGGGATTACGGAGGTCTCATTCAATTCAATTACGTAATGAATTGTCGTGTCTTGAGTAAACACCCTTCCTCACCACGACTCTCATTTGAAGGGGAATGAAAGAGAGATAGTGGAAAGGGGCGAAAGAGAGAGAGAGAGAGAGAGAGAGAGAGAGAGCGAAAGACAGAGAGACAAACAGAAAGATCTCGTGCGAGAAGGATGAGTAGGTGTAGGAGTAGAGGGGATAGGAGAAACGATTTCCTTCGTAGTTGCACAGCTTCGCACCCTCTCATGCGAAATTCACATTCTCAATTTCTCGTTACATTAATAAAATTTACTACTATCATTGATGTCGTTTCATTTTATTATTATGTTCCCTTTTTCTCCGTATGACTAGATAATTGAACAATGCAGTACCAGTTCTTAATATTATGAACTTTTGGAAGTAAACATTTTTTAACGAACAAAATGCACAAGAATTATCAATTTATTATAATACTTCGTCGATGCATTCTGTAATCAAAAACTGCCGAGATTTTCTTTACTTGTAGGTATTATAAAATCAGAAGAAAGGTCATAATTGCGGGACCTGGTCAATTTAGCATTATAAATAACAGATAAGCAGAACGTATTGTAATAGTAAAAGCTCATCTCGTGTGGAGTTCATCGCAAATTCAAGGTAAATAATTTGCTCCGCATAGTATCAACGACGTAACCGCGGCACTGCAAAAACGAGCACCACTGCCGCGCAAAATCTCGCGCCTCCCTTCGATCGCTCGTCCTGCTCCCGTGGGCTGATGGCATTAGCCCCGTCGTTCGTCTCCAAGCCTAATTCAATGATCAGACTGGCATTCGCCTCTCGATTATAACGGAGAGCTTTAACGGAGTCGCGCCGTATTTGCCCTCGACTTGTCGACCGATCAATTACCGACTCCCCGATCCTCGGACCCCGAGCTTCCGTAAGCAACACACGAGCGATATTCTGCACACAGTGCCATGGGCGCGAACCCGAATCAACTGGCCATTGATTCAGACTCCGCCTACGAGGTTATCTTTGGCGATTCGCGGATCGTACGCTTGGCCTACTCTTCGACGCGAACGAGCTTCCTGGAGTATCGAGTCTTTTGGACATCTCGACTTTTCTTCTTCCGCCGGTCGCTGTTGCGTATTATTTTTTTAATTTACTTTTACTTGTACTTGCTCATTATTTACATTGTAAATCTGCAATGACTAGATCTTGTGTATTTAAAATTGCCACTGATGTACAATCATAACTTATTTATGGTGATTGTGTACGTAACATCATTAAGCTCGTACTTCATGGATTTCTCCCAGTACATCTATATGAAATATTGACACAACATAACACAACTTTAATACTTTGTAGTAAAATTTAGTTTTTGTTCTTTCATTTTCATTAAAATTCATTAAAAAGATCTTGTTACTTTATCAACGTTGTATTACGTATCCGTACGTTTTTCAATTTATTTGCTTAGATCAATAAGAAGGTCACGAAACCTATTTGAATAGGTTAATTCATTGAAAAATAATTGCATTAGAATATGATGTAATTTAAAATTTTGATTTCCAATATTTTCAGACTTACATAAAATTTTGCATTATTTCAATTTAGTAATGAGAAATTAAATATTTAAAAAGCGCTTTCTTATCTATATTATGATATTTTTTAATTTTAACTTAAAAACTTTCTTCGAATTGTTTTTCCAAAATACATTTTAGTTATTTTTAAAACTTTTTACGTAGATGCATGAAGTGAAATTATTATAAATTTATGAATTATGTACTATAATTTATTGTATCAAAAGTGCTGTCGTTTAAAACAAAAAAAAATCAAGTAAATCATGGTGGAAAATTATAAATTTTTGTAATTAGAAATAAAGTTATGTCTTTAATTCGTTTAAATTCAAGTATCGCAACTCAAGCTAAAGCACATGTAAACATTTATAAATGTATATGTATTTGTATGCAAAAACGTTTTCTTTAATGATCAAACATTATTGATATACTTTAAAAATATAAAAAATAATACATTTGTTTTGATATTTATAATTAAAGATCTGTGCCAATTAAATTTTTTATTTTTGCAATTTTTATCATTTTATAATTAACCTGGAGTCATTTACTTTTCAGTCAAAAATCCTAACCTGCCTCTGTGAGCATATCGCCACTTCTTACCAAAATACGTCTCCTGCAAACAAGAAGTTCTTTTCATCATGGTTTTCAACAAAAAAAAATGTAGATATTAAGCCGAAGGAAGAATGTAAATCAATTACCGTACATTACGATAATCTGTGTAGAAGACCATTATTACCGCAATGTCCGGAGCACATCGGTTCAGGGATGGCGTCCAAGTGCGCAGAAAAAGGATATGGTAAATAATTAATTCGGTTACGCATCTTATTTTTTAAAAAATTCACAATTATTTTCCTTCATTGACTAATTTTAGGTCGTTTCTTATTAAATCAACTTGACGACTAATACTAATTAAAGATTATTGTACTCATATGCTATTTAATAAATAAATAAAATACAAATGCATCCATCTTTCAAATTGATAAGTAAGATCAATTACTTAGTTAATAGGAATCAAACAGATATTAGCGCAAGACATCTTTATATTATTAACATTTAGGAAAGCCTATGAAGAGAAAATCCTGGTTTAGTAGAGAGCCGAGAAAAATCAAAGAAAAACCTACTAATAAACGAGCTGAACCTGTTCCTGAACCCGAGAGTTTTCGAGATTATATTTTTGGTCCTAAACCACCTCCACTAGATGTTACTAATCGCATGTGCCGGAAGGAATACTGTTACAGACAAGCTTATCGGTAAGTAATTTATGTATTTATTAGACTTAGAAGACATTTTTCAATAAGTTTTCATCCGTATTTGAAAAACGAATGCATAATAAATTAATAATTGATGTCTATTATAGCTATTTATAATATTGAAATAAATTAAATTTATTATAGATGTTGTGATTCTCGACTGTACGATCCAAGGTATGAAATAACTTGTGGAGATGCCCTCATTTTTACCATCCCGTTAAAAAAAAAAAAGTGTCCATCTTATGAACCGAAACCAGTAGGTGGATCAGAACCTCCAATACCAAGTTCTGCGATTTGTAAATACATACATAACTGTTGCAGTGAATTAAATTATCATACCGTCTGCACCGTATTTAAAAGACAATTGTCCAAACCAATTAGGTAATACTTATTCATTTTTTGTTTATTGTATTCTATACGCTTTTGTAAAAATATATGCTTAACCATTAGTATGTAAATTTGAATATTATAATTAAAGTCACATGTATAAGCCAAAGTATTAATAATATATTTATGAATTTTTGGGATGAATAAAGCAAGTAAAGAATGAAAATACAAAAAGAAGAGATGTAAAACAGCGCGGTACTTATAAAAATGACAAATTCTTTAATTATAGATGCCCCATGCATTCGGAGGCCTACAAGATTCCATACTCGGAGATGCGACCAGAACATCACCCAATAAACTTTTTCACATGTAGGCAAGGCATTTCGATCTCGAAGGTTGTAAAGCCCCCAAGAAGTCATTGCAATTATTCGCTTCCGGTATCTCTGGATAAAAAATATTTGCCACCACTTCCGAGAAATCATACATACTGTGACTCTATGATATTCGATTCGATAACGGAGTACGAGTTACCAATTTCGAACGCACCGCTTAAAAAGACGTCGAAATACGAGCGTTTAAAGCAGATAATAACGCAAAAGCAATTATATGGAAACGCATCGTATTTTAGGTTAAATATGAAGTGTTAATCGGTAAATCCGTGCAAATGATACTCCAAAAGTAGAATTGTAAAGCCAAGACCGAAAAAATCTCGATGTGAAACTGATTTTTAAAAAAGCTAAAATAAAAAAAGAATAACCTCGATTGTTCGGCTGCCTTTCACTGATAAAATAATAACTATCAGCTTGTAGTGAGCGTGTAAAAAAGAAAAAGTGAGATAGATTTTTTAAATTGTAAGAAAACACAAGTGTGCAACGACCTGAGCTGTTCGTTTCATTAAACCTTATCCATTAGTCTAAAATATAATCGCCGCTGGTGAAACTCCTTTTCTGTGGAGGCATAAAAAGCGAAGGACGACCTCGTGTTGTCAAGTCCGACCGAGACTTGGTTTGGTCGACTCGAGCAAAAACCCGTCAGTTTTCGAATCGCCGTTCGTCCGGTCGCGCAAGGTACGCCAGCGCCATCTTTAGGCGGGGCTGCCAATAAAGTTTGACAAATTGCGCATCTGCGCGGTAAACCCTCGGGTTACACCGACTTGGCCGGAGATTACGGCCAGGAGTCGGCCATTCCCCGCCGGCGCCATTGCTCGCCAATGCTGGGTCCGCGCGCCTGCAGCCATGTTCGTCCATCAGCGTCCGCGGCGCGATTCCTGCCTTGGGCGGGCGGCCGTGACATAACCTTACGTCAGACCCTCGGGATCTGCCAAACGGGGCCGCGAGAGTAGACACGCGCACTGGCGACATCGCGAGCGGGGAGAGGCGGATCCCACCGAGCTGACATTTCCCGTGATAAATTGAGGGGAAAATAGGCGCCTCGCCGGACTTTCGCCTATTTCTTCTTTTCGCTCGTCCGAACACTCGCCGAGAAATGTCGCAGGGCATCGCGAGCTCGAGCCCCAAGGCCAAGCAAATACCCCGCATATTCCGGCGGCAGTGCGTGTCCGCCGCCACCGCCGCCGCAGCGGCAGCAGCGCAACGTGACGACGAGTCGTCCATATCAACAGAAGATGCGCTCGCTTCTGTCAAAACGAGGGACTGCGAGCACGAGGAGGGCAACGAAGCCGTGGCTACTCCTCGCGAGCCGTCTAAATTACATAATGAGAAGGTGAGCATCCCCTTTTAGGAGCTGCTTTGCCGCGAATTTCGCCCTCCGCCGGTCAGCCTCGCCGCTTCTCTCCACGCGCAATTGTTTATTTTCCATCGAGGCATAAATATAGCGTTGCACCACATTGTTTACGTAACACTTGTTACCTTTTTGCTTCCTCGACAATTCCTTCCCGTTTCTCGACAACCAACGACTGAAATAGTCGAGCTCCTCCATTTGGAATAGTCATCCGATGTTAAATAAAAAATGCACTGCCATCGTCGTTAAATGCAAGACGTTCTTCAAAGTAAATATAACCCTTCGGAATAATTGCGTCGCGAATGCCTTGCTTTTCGACCGCTCCGTCGTCTCCTTTGTTGCGTGATTCTTGTTTACTTTTATTTTATCTGCTTTAAATTGTAATTTGGTTGAAACGATTTTTTAAAAAAATTGAAATTCTGCAAATCACAGCATGATTATAACGTATTTACGATAAAAGCACGTGTATTACTTTTCATAAGCAATTTTATTAATGCTAATTTTTTTGCAGCAATTATTGAATGGTCCTATCAGTAAAACAGTAGAAGACATTGAAAAATGGTTAAAGATGACCAGTGAATCAATCTCAAATTTAGACATGAATATCATAAATAATTCAAAAACCAGCGTCGAAAAGTACTTAAATGAGCAACTGACAGAAGTATTTCTTGAAAAAGATCCTTTGACAGCAGATATTGATATTATAGCCAAGAAATTGAACATGAGCTATGATACTATTTTTAACGAATTAAATAATGAAAAACTTTTGCCATTACCTGAGAAAGACGATGTGTTCATACTACCGGATTTGCAGTTGGATAATTTAGATCAACTGGAATACTGCTCGGATGATATGATTTTAGGTGAAATACCATCTGCTAATACTCAACCACCCTGCAGTAGTATTAATGTAAATACTAAAGACTTAGTTGTAGGATTACAAGAAACTATTAATAAAATTAATTTTAATGACAAATTTGTTAAAGATGTACAAATACAAAGTGAGACTGAAGCACATATAACTGAAAATCAACAATTTAATGATAATATTGATAATATTGATAGTTTTGTAAAAGAAAATGTTTGTAATACTAATATTTTGAGAAATATTCAGGAAAATGTGTCTTATAATGAGTCTGATATTGATAATCCTAACTATTGTACAGACCTTGAAAGTGAAAATTTATGCAATAAGGTAATAGAAACTAATGGCTACACTTGGCATCAGCCTGTAAGAGCGGAAACAGTTTTTCCTTACTTACACAAAAAGAATGTAAGCTTGCTAGATGAAAGTTGTAATATTACAAAACCTAAATTTCAACCCAGTATAATTAAGCGAAAACGCAAATTGATTTACGAGGATGATTATTGTAGTAATAAAGATAGTACAATGTCGGTCGTTGCAATTTCGACTAATAAACGATCAAATATTACACAAATTTTTATCAATGCAAGCACAAATGATAAAATCTTAAAAAACAAATCTTTAAAATGCAAAAAAAAGCATAGAAAAAAATCACTTAGATCTGATTCATCGGATGATGATGAAGAGGAGGAAGAAGAAGAAAAGAAAAAAGAGGAAGAAAAACACTTAAGAGTTAAACCATTATCATATTATAATCAGCAAGAATTAGCTATTTCAAAAGCATTGGAAGAAGTAGGTATAAGAGATAAAATGTTGCAGCACGTTGTTACAAGAGATAACATTAAAGTATGGCAATGCCATCAACATGAATGTGATCGACAGTTTGCAAAATTATGTAGTCTTAAGGCTCACTTGCTTACTCATTTCGGAATTAAACCATTCAAGGTAATTTTTTTGTTAACGTTAATTTTAACTAGACATTGATGATAGTTCTTAAATTTCAGCTACAAAATGTAATCAAGGTTTTATAATATTGAAAAACATTAAAGTAGAAATTTTTTAACGATACTTATCATACTTATTATATTGTATTGATGTTTTGCTCTTTATAAATAGACAAAGAGATTAAACTTTTTTGAATTAATGATCTTACTAATTAAGGAATTACAGTTTTTGAAAATAAGAATGCATCATAATAATCATGAATATTATTGCTTTTTATAAACTAAATGTATAATAATCTATTTTAAATTATTATTTAATGTTAATCTGTGTCTGTTTATATTTTAGTGCGATTACAATGGCTGTTCGTGGGCATTCTATTCAGAATTCAAGCTGAAGCGTCACAAAGATACGCATTTAAAAAAGAAAGACTATATTTGCTCGATGCCGGGCTGCAAACGCAGATTTACCACTGTATATAATCTAGCGAGTCATGAGAAATTGCACACGAGACCGAACAGAATAGTCTGTCAAGTTCCAGAATGCACAGCCAAGTTCCAAACAAAGCGAGCTCTGGAATCTCACATGAAGACTCACGACGAGAGTCTCGCCCCGTACGTCTGCAACGTCGAGGGATGCGGCAAGCGATACTACGGTAGTAACGCTTTAATGTCCCACCAGCGCTGCCACAGTTACTCGCATTTGGACGTGACGTGCGTTTGGCCAGGATGCGGTAAGACATTTGACCAACCGTGTAGACTGAAGGCTCACATGCGTTCGCACACGGGTTACAAGCCCTACGCGTGCACCTTCAAGGGCTGCAAGTGGGCGTTTTCGACGTCGAGCAAGCTGAAGAGGCACCAGAAGAAGCACACGAATGATAGGAAGTTCGTTTGCGACGTGGGTGACTGCCACAAAGCGTTCATGCGCTCGGAGCATCTCAAGGAGCACAGGCTCACGCACATAGAGGAGCGATTCTTTCAGTGCCATATCTGCACATCGGCCTTCTCCGCCAAGAGCAGCCTCTACGTTCACATTAAGAAGCACACGAACAAGGAGTTGGTCACTAGAGCACGTCAGCCGAAGAAAAAGAAGACCGTCGAGAAGAAGACGGCCAATAAGAAGAAGGAGGTCTACTGCTCTAGGGTGCAACCCATGAGAATGTCGATGAATAAAATAAAAAAGAGCTCGTTCCTGGCCGATACTATGGAAATGCACCAGGAAGCGGCCGCTCAAAAAAGTAACATTGCCATGGAGGAGAACGAGAATATAGCTAGTAAAGCTTTGGGCCTAGCGAGTCCCATTGTAACGAACAAAACTTCGAGGAACATGTATTTCTGTCCCATGGATTCCTGCACGAAATGGTACCCATTGAAATCAGGCTTAAGAATCCATTTGCAAAAAGAGCATATCACACCTCTGTCCGAAATTCAAAATAGCAATGTATCACGCGTCGTGTCGTCTAGTCCTGCATCCCAGGGGGATCTTATCATGTATAACGTAACGGACTCTTCAGCCAACAAGTCTAGTGATCAAATTATCATGACACCGTGCGAGGCAGTTACTCATCGAAGTACAAAACCGATTTATGATAATACAATTTTACAAACTGACTCATCGGCTTATTTGTCGCTACAAGGTATCGAGTCAAACTCGGTCCCAGAGAATACAAGCGAGCAAGCGTTAAAAAAAAATAAGGGCTCCGCCAGGACTACTTTTACATTTAAAGACGTTTTACAATTAAAAGAAAATCGAAAAATCCTGTTTGATTCTAGTGTAGGAGCGAGCGACGTCGTTTTAGGCGCAGCCGATTTCGAACACGATCATCTGCTGACGGACGATTTGCCCTCTATGTATTGTCAAGAGGATATAGGAGTACCAGAATACCAAATACTAATACTTGACACCGACCCTACGGATAGTGAAATCAACATACGAGATTTAGATTAATATAGCCACACGATACTCTATCACTGAATTTACAAAATTTCATTGGAAATTCAATTACACTTGACCAAAACTTCCACTTTGTTATATTAATATAATCCGTTTAATTTAAAAGTTATTGATAAAAATGCTTCACGCAATTGATTTAAAATTTATGAATCGTTGAAATTAAATGAATTTTGTTTTGCTGATTTTTAATGTTTGTGCATTTATTGCAGATGTAGACTGAATACGAATATAAGATTTGAAATATAAAAACTAATTTTAAGTTATTTTGTTATTAAGAAATTATAAAAAGCCATTCATTTATTTTATGATACTGCTACTTGTTTCTATAAATATTGTGTTCGTCATGAGGACATTTTGTAAGTTCAGTGAATAAGAAATAAGAAGTTATTTTTGAATATTTTTTATGAATTCTTTAAATCAAATGGTGATAAAGTGTGTTACTTAACTAAAAAAAAATAATGTTTTCAAATCAAAAGTTTGAGTGCTTAGTTTTGATGTATTGCAAAGTTTCATTTGCAAATTTTGATCCTCATGTTTACATTTATTTAGTTTTATCATATAAAACTATTAGTTATATTACATAGAATTTAAGTTTTTTACCTTTAATTTGTTTTTTGCTCTTACGAAAATTTATCTGCAGATGATTATCACTATAAAATAAATCCATTTTTAACAATCTGACTCACATATGATAATATATATTTTTTTTTAATTCAAAGAAAAACTTTTAACAAATAAATTTAAAGTGATAATCACCTCCATCTTAAATTTAGAGTATTATTTTATATACATTTTTTTTTTATTGAATTTAATGAATTAAGGTATAATATAATTTAGTCTCGATGACTTAAAAAAAGTTCAAAAAGTGTTAAATAATATTGTTAGGATAAGTGATTTGATTTAAAGATATTGTGTTACAAAAAAAAGTTTTCAATCCTTTTGACAAAGTAACTCTTGACCGCCATTACTATGTAATATTATTAATCTAGATAGTAAGATGAAGTCTGTGATGAAGCTAGACTCAACCACCATTACATTATGTAATCCAGTCTGCTATTGGTTTAAATCGTTATTTTATGAATAAAAACGTTAATATTTAAAAAAAAATGCTTCCAATTTTACTACTATGACTATTTTAACGTAAAATAAAAAAGAACTTTTACATTACATATACATAAAATATTATAAATTTACAATTATTATAAAAAATGAACTTAAATATAAGATATGGCCTGTAGTTACTTAAAGTTCTTATAGTTTATCATGCAATTTACTATACAAATTTTCTATAAAATTGATCGATACAATGCATGTTTATATTAATTTACATCAGCTTTAATATTTTATTATTATTATTTTTTATCAGGCTAAGTAAATTTGCATATGTATTGTCGGTGTTTACACAATTTATAACATTTATTGACGAACTACTATATTTCGAAAAAGGGATATAGTAATAATAATTTATCTATCATCTAAAATACTGAGGTTCTTTCTTAGTATTCAAACATAGTTACTCTAGTGCAGCTACAAGTTGTTTTTTTTATAATAGTAGTATTAAATTTAGAATCCAGTATATACGAACATGTAACTGAATGTTATTTTTATTCGGTTAAAGTTATTTCATTGCACGTTTTCTTACGACACATTGAACTCTACTTATAATATATTTAAAAAGAAATAATCTAAAAAAAATTATATTACAGTACAACATATTTCTATAAAAATATAGAAATAAATTTAACAATTTTTTTAATTAGTATTTTTATTACAAACTCTTGTCTATGTTAAATTTTTATATAAAATTTTCTAAAGCTTG
This sequence comes from Kradibia gibbosae, assembly GCA_018907135.1. Taxonomy (NCBI): domain Eukaryota; kingdom Metazoa; phylum Arthropoda; class Insecta; order Hymenoptera; family Agaonidae; genus Kradibia; species Kradibia gibbosae. Next base: position 12,220,275 of record JACCHX010000001.1, on the reverse strand, counting down.
ATTATTAAGCAAAGTAATAGTAGTCTATGAATACAAAAACTTATTTCCTCTATTTGTTTGATTATCAAATAGTATAGTTATTATGCAATCATCCATAAAAAATTTATTTAGAAATTTATAATTACTATGTAGCAGCCGTATAAAATTGATATAGTATTTTTGTAGAATATATTATCTAATTAGAAGTAATTTAATTTTTAATTTTATATACTTAAGTATGCAATCGAAAAAGAATAGAAAAGAATATATCTATTCTATTTCAGTTGTGAACTATCTACATAATAATCGATTTTACGGCAATATGTAGCATCAACTACTTTATTTATGCTACTTATCTAAAAAGTAATTACTCTAATAAAAACTAGAACTGCATTCCTCTTTAAAGAAGACGATTACTATTTTTTTTTTACTAGGCTTTTAACTTTTTACTTCCTTGCTTGTTCAAGCATCAAATAAAAATACGTTAGTTACTTGTCTATCTTTATTTTACTAACAAAAACTCGTTGTGTGTCTAGAAATATTTCAATGAAAAAATTCTTCCATAGAAGGAGCAATGCTCATATCTTATTGCATTAATTGCTATATAAAAAGTGTAAAAATTGAACGAAGCAAAATATTATTGCCTTCTTTTGTTAAAGTAGTAAATGTCAGATATTTGTGGAGAATATCAATCATTGAAAAACATATTCAGTTCGCGAGAAATTATTTCCTACGTACACAATATCCCATTGATAATAAAAGTCCTTAAATGATATTAATACCAATATATGTTTCACTGTCAACATTATTGCAATACTACATGATTGAATACGCACAAAAAATGCGTTAAAGAATTATATTTAATTGCATTATTGTAAAACAGTTAGATCTATAAATAGTTGGCTAAGTAATAGCTGTTTCTGCGATTGCTTAAATGCTCAAAGTAATCTTCTGAAATGTAAATTGAAAAAAAAAATTTATATATTTCATTAACGATTGTTGGCGTATTATCAAATAGCATTATCTGTTCACATCATACTCAGAACTCAAAAATAGTAAGAACAAGTGCTGTGACTCAGATATAAGCAAAGAGTATTCTTATTGCTCTTGTAAGAACCTGCATCTCGTTACTTCTTACACTTTAAAGAAACAAAGTACACAAAATGACTTTGCGCTTAAATGATACCCGCCGCTGAAAATCAGACGCATAATGTGCTCTTCAGAATGCTCGAGCATTATTTCAAACGCACGACTCGTTTTTCCGCTTATAAGTGGACTCCTTGACCACCTCTTTGATATTCTTGGCGTCACTGGCAGGAGGCTTCCGCCTCCGCTCGTACGCGTGGTTCCTAAGCCTGGCCAAGAGGCACAATAAACAATGCGTGATTATCAAGAAAGTTAGTCCACCAATGCAAATCAGCAGAGTCGTTATGGGCTTTTCCCAATCCAATATATTGTAGATGCGATGAAGGCCGTTCTTATCGAGCCCGCCGGCTGCATAATATACGATACTAAACGCAAGGTAGAAGCTGACGAAGAGTGGACACCACCAGAAGCAGCGCAGTTTGAACGGCACACTCGTTACAAACAGGTCCAAGATCATGAGTATACTGTTGGCTACGTGGATGAGGATGTTGAGCACGTCCACGTGATGAATCGCCGAGTCGTGTATGAGGGCCCAGTAAGTTATGGTAACCCCGATGGCTAAGCTCGAGGTCACCACGTAGATGAACCAGTAGACTTTTTCAAGTTTACCGTAATGCAAGCTAGAGATGTCGTAGGTTGGCTGCCTTTGGAGCTTAGCGCGCCTCGAGACCAGGACGCAGGCGAGGAGGGACTGGGCGAGCCCGAGCACCAAGTCCCAGTTCGTTAGGTAGATAGGCCACTTTTCCCACAGGCCGAGGGGATTCATACTGCCGATCTCCAGGACGGAGCAGAGGATGATCAGCAGCCACAGTGAAAATATGGTCCAGCGGTAGACTAGATACCAGGGCCGAACGGTATCCTGACATTTTGGCTCCGAGAAATATCGAGGATGCGTCGGCTCAAATCTCACGTGGATAAATTTGCCCAACAGTTCACGACACCAAACTTTCTTCACCATTGCTCGACGACCTGCGTGCAGATAGAAAACTACATCTTTCAAGTGATCTACTCCTTAATGCAATTGCAATGAATTACAAATGCAAATGGCGATTTTATTTTACTGATAAATTGAGTTTTTTTCAAATTCTTAAAACATCACATTATTTCTTAGCTCTTAAATATCTCATAATTTAAGCAGCTGATGCAATGATTTGTAAAAAATGCATTTTTTTAGAGATTTTATTTTTTTTTAAAATGACTTTCCATATAATATTTATTAGAGTTTTAAAAATGGTAAAAAAATTTCTTTGCTACTATAACGTAAATATAAATACAAATTACTTTTTTAATGATATCTTATACTCTTATTTAATAAAAAAAATCGATTTTCCAAGAATTTTTACTGATAATTATGTATTTAAACGATATAAATACTATGATAAACTTATATTCGATGATTTAAAACTCTGCTTGTTCGCCATTGAACACCAACCCATTTGATTCACGGTCATTGAATTTTTTTCCGTAAATTTAAATATATCTAATATATTTTTGATACGATAACTGTATAGGTCATTAGGAATAAGAATTAAATATTTATTATTATAAAATGTCGAATACTAAATAAAATATAAGATGAATCGTAATTAAAAAGAAATTTTTAATTTTATACCATATCGATAAATTTTCAAAAATTTATTAAGTAGCTTTATTAATAATTTAAAAAATTTCAAAACAATTAACAAGAAAATAAGAACGAAAATGAGAGACAATGAAATAAATTAAGCATAATACATACAAAGTAAGGAATTATGATAAAAAAATGAAAATGAAAACATAGAAATTCATTTAGTGTAATACAACAGAAATTATAAAAAACTATCTTCATAATAGATGAAGTTAGCTAAAAATGAACGGAGCCTTTCTTCTCTCTAAGAACTTCTGAAATCTTTTAGCTATTTTTAATACTATTTAAAAAAACTACTAGTATAAATATTGTTTATGTTAAAATAGATTATTTTCTATGCTTCATCTTTGATTTTAATCCACATCTTTTGAACTAGTCTAATAAGTTTCATAAATATTTAATAATTATTAAAAAATTGTTTTTCGTTTTAAAAAAGAATTTAAATACCTCAAATTTTTTTGTATTAATTCAACACATTAAATGCCTATGATCACTTAATAGATCTGGATTTTAATCCTTTTCGAAGAAAAAGCTATTACAAATCTTTCAATCAGTACTACTTAAAATTATATTGAATTCAATAAAAATCAATAACTAATATATTAGATGTTTCAATTCTTACTATCATATTTGGCTTTCTTTATTTTTATGTCATTTAACTCGCTCTTTTTTATATATATATCAATTTTCGTACCACATATTAGAACATCTGAATTCATTGAATTTGTTATTCGTTGATAAATTTTCACTTTTGATTACCAATATGAAAATTAACCAATATATGATTATATAGTACAGTTATATTTTGAAATGTTTCTATTCCTCGAAAATGAAATCTATTTACATTATATAATAAAATTACCAACTGGTAGAAATTTCTACACGTCGTGCATTATATAATGCATCCTACTTATATTTTCATTCACAAATTTCCCTAATTCTTCAATTTAAAACGAAATGTAATGTATAAAGTTCAGTTTTCGATAATTTAAAAAGGAGGTTGCTTTTGAAGTATAATAATTTTAATTGATGATATATAAATACTAATTTAAATACATTAACGAAAGACTTACAACATTGTTATTTACATAAAAACTCGATCGTACGATCCGCTAATTATACATTTTCCCCTATACTTGAGCCTTCTAATTAATTAGAACTGCTATTTAATAATTTATCAATTTTATTGAAGATAGTTTTGCACATTTTAATAAAAATTTTTTTCAATTAATCATATTGTAAATAAAGCTTCATTAACATAAAGAACGTTAATATTATATAGTAATAGTCATGAAATAATAAATTGATAAATATAAATAAAATAACGTTCGTGAAAAGTCCAGTATTACATTAAATGTTTTATTATGCAATGTAATTACAAATTAGTCGCTTAAAAAATCCTGCAATTCTATTATGATAAATTCGATTATAATTTAATTCCACAACAATTGTGTAATTGGGTATTGCTAATTATATAATTGAGATTGATATACAATTAAAATAAATTTATAAACATTTTTCCTTAATTTAATTATCAACAGATTTGTAAACGTTAAAATATAATACAAAAACTTGATTGGATAACATGATAAAGTCATCATTAAAATATTAAATTCAGTACCATGATTTGAGAAAACACGTGTAGAATCATCATTTTGTCTGCCTATGAATTTGAATTATTTAATACTTTAGGTGCTTAATCAATATAAAATATATATATATATATATATATATATATATATATATATATATATATATATATATAATTTATATTTATATTTATAGGACGCTCTTTAACAAAATAAAATAAACTATATCGTTTTAATACAAAAACCCTAGTACTTTAAATTCATAAAAATTCTGGCTAAAAGACTAGAAATAAGAATCTATAGTCCGAATATTTTCACTGTTTAAAATGTGTTGAAGAATTTTTAATTGATATTAAGAATTTATAATTAAACACAAATATATATAAAAAACTTTACAAAAAATATAAAAAACTATATTATAAAACATCAAAATTTTCTTTCATAAGTTCACGCAAGCTATTACTGCTAAAATAATATAATATGGATATTCACGCACGAATTGTAAATCCCAGTACCATCGTGATTCAACATAAAACTGTTACGATCTTTTTCCGGTTTCTCATTACATAAATATCAAGTACAAACACTCACTTCGCTAAAAGAAGAAAGATGGAAATAAAGAAAGCAGTTACGAGAGTAAACATGCGTACCAGATGTATTAAAGGGATATCAGCTTCTCACTCACTTCTATAGCAAAGATGACACCAGAAAAGTAAAAATATCTACGTGCATACACTCGTACGCATTGCCTCGGTGACACTTTATGTTTTTTTTTTCCTCGAAGCAATTACTAGCGCAAATATTAGCGCAGAATTAATGCTGTAGCGCGGTGCTATAGCACGTGCGTTTTGCGAATGACAGTGAACCACGCGGTGAATGCAGAGGTCTACTCTCGAATTAATGATTTCCCCCCCTCTTATACGGAATAGTAGTCGAGGCGAGCTTGAAAAAGAGAGAAAGAGACGCTTGTGATTAAAGTAAAGGACGAGCTACAACTAAAAACAGATGGTCGTAGCGAGAGAGCGGCCGGGAGAGAGAGGGAAAGAAATCGAGAGCGAGTATTTGAATTGGAAGGAGGAAGGAGAGAAGACTGTTTGAGAAAATAGAAAAATACAGTCCGTAGGTACGGATCATCGATTGGTTGAAGGCATTATTTATTTTCGTTGTACCATTGTGAAATGCTTATTAGACTTTTTATAGGTTTTTCCGAATGAATTTAACATTATTAACCTATGTTTATAGGATTTCCATTACAATGCATAATCACTATAATTGATTTTTATTGCATAAATTATAATATAAGAATTGAAAATCAAGAATTTTGTAAAATGAATAACAATTAATAGTATTTTTATATAAAAATAAGTTCTTATAAATATAAGTCTTCAGTTTCAGATAACCAATACAAGGCGAGGGAAATATCGACTCCTAATTATTGTAGTACATTAAGTTTTTTAAATTCTTTCTTCTTAAAGAGCTAAATACTGTAAGACATTGCTTTGATTGGTTTTATACAGTAATTTTTAATTTAATAAATAATTTTTAAGAAAATCGACTGCTTGACTTAAGTTACTAATCGACTAGAGATAAACACGTTTACATCAAAAACTTTCCACTAAATTTTGAATAAAAAGTTAATAAAAAGTTTTATAATTTTAATGATAATTAAAAAAATAATTTATAATTTAATGATTATAAGAACTTATAATGCAATGAATATAATAATTTATAATGTAATGACTAGTTTATTGTTCTATTTGTTAAGCATAAATAAGTTATCATAGCTTAAGTGCTAAAATGTAATTATCAGGAATATTGTTTTATAACGGATTATAAATTTTCTTATAATTTAAAAAATTTATGAAACAAAGTATTTATATTTTTCTTTTGATAAATTATATCTAATATTTCATAAAAATTGATGATTTAAATAATTTATACATTTACGGTTAATTATACATCACCACCATACGTTTCAAATACATCATTAAATTTTCATAAATAAACTTTCTCCTAGGTCAAATCGTAACTTCATTGCAAATTTCAAATACAATGTTGGATAAATAAAATGAATTTATGAAAAAGTTTCATATTTTTTAATTATTAGCAATTTTTTCATGAATATTTTTTTAAATTAGCCAAAAAACAAAATTTCTCAACAACCTTACTACTACACACGCTACTAGAATATAAAAATTACTGAAATATAATGACTTGCAGATGAAAAACAGTATTAATAATTCTACAACTAAGTATGAATTGATATAGAAAAAGTATAATCTGTGGGAGTTAATCAAACAATGGACATTTAGCTGACAATGACTGTATATCTGTAAACAATTTACAGAAGAATTTGTAATAATGTACTATAATACAAACTAATGATTGAAACATAAATGTTTTCTGTCTCATGATAATCAATGAATTTCAGATTTTTTAAGTAATGTTAGCAACAATTTAATAAAGTCATGAAGATTGAATTAATCATTTATTTGCCGTTGATCTCAAGCAAACGTTCAAGTTTCAAGTTGAGTATAGACAACATATTTAAAACGAGATCGATATTCTGTAACAAATCATGTATATTGATTTTTTTAAATAAAATTTCATACTGTTTATATTTATACATAGCAGATAAAAAAATTAAAATTTATATTTTATTCAAATCATATTATTATCTGTATTAATCTATTTTTCTGCAAATATAATAATATTGTTATAATCATATAAATCTAAAATGTTTCCATTTTTGGTAGAAATAATTAATTTGTAATTTTTTGTGATCATAAATTTTCACTTTGTGATAATTTAGCTTTAATTACTTCGACATTATAAAGATAAACATTGTAACATTTCTTAATACTGTTGAGCAATTATTTAATCGTATAATCGTTTAATACGTTGTATGTGTCATATCGTCTTGTGATAACTCACGATTCTGAAGTATATACATATATATATATATATATATATATAGATCATATATTATATTTAAACTTATTAAAAATCAAAGTGGTTGTAAATTTTACCTTTGTTTAAGATATAATTGAATAAAAATGTCTACCGTACCGAAGAAACAAAACTATGGAATATAACAATCTTACATGAAACGGAATTAATCATAATAAATTTATGATAAGTAATTATTGATTAAGCCCTACGTCCCAGTAAAAACAATAATGCAAAAAAAAAATGGTAAAACTGAATTTAATAAGGAAATCAATATGACAGTATAGCAAAAATTTCCAGTAAATTTTCATAAAAATGGATTCTGTTTTTTATTTTAATATTATTTATTTTTGAGATTAAAATATAAGACATTAAAGTTCCCGCGTTCACATACTGCGTTTCCGGTTTCATTGAAATTGGGCCATCGTGAGTACGTTGATAGGCAGTCGCTAATAATACCACAGACATTGAACAAATGCCATATAATTTTTTAAACGATTATTTGTTTTTATAACGATAAAAAGGTATGAAGTTTTTGTAAAAATAAGATGAAACTGTCTGTTTGGTTTAAAAATTTAAATATTTAGCCATAAATTTAAGCAGGGTATTTATAAATTTTAAAATTGCATTAAATTTCTTTAAAAATGCTCCCACTTTTGCACGCATTAAATACAAAATTAATAGTCCATAATTTTCGTTGTTAAACGGTTATTGATAATAAATATTTCAGTGAACATATGGTAAATATTTTTTAAAGCAATGTTTTCATTTAATAATTAAAAGCCTGTACAAGAAGAAGGTGCATGCAACTTACGTGAACAAATGTGTCCAAATATGAGCAAAAATATATTAGGCGACGGAAATTTTCTAAACGTAAAAATAGCCATAACTAGATCTTAGCAATCAGTAATCTTTGCAAATTCTTTTCAATTTAACAAAGTATTCTAAACACAAAATAGATGTATATACTGGCGCGTCCATGGAATGAAGTATACAATATAAAACAGCTGATCGCACGCATGCGCAATGAATACGCGCAATATCAAACACGGGCGACAATTCGAATCCTAGACATAGATACAAAAGTTTTTAATAAAGAGTGTTATAGATTAAAAATAAGAATACAAGCTTTAAAATATTGTAAAATTTATCTCTAAAATGTAATATGAAATATCAATGATCATGTTTTACAATAAAATAATATTTACAATTGGCTAAGAATCTGTAGAAAGATGTCAATCACATATACGTTTTATATAATGCATCACATTGTTTTCTATTGTGTGCTAGTTAACATGTGCGATAAAATTTCACATTTCACTCTTTTTTAAATTGGAAACTAAATTTTAATCAGCACTCTAATTTTTAAGGTTTTGATTTTTTGCGATTATAGTTGTTCAATTGAAACTTTATTGAGGATTGCAACCCTATAATTTATATTAAATTTGTCAAGGCTAGAAATTGTTTCTAGCAATTGTTTATAAAGCATAAATAAATTATACTTATAACAAGTTCGTTCAACTGTATATAAATAGGAATTCGTGAGATTTAATTCAGTAGATTAAAATATAATTACACATGATTAAATTAACTTTCTTGTGTGCTTTAGTACCAAATTAAAATAAAAAAAGTCTAATTGATGAGACGTCTATTGTTAGTGATTAATCCTTCGAATATAGTTTAAACGCGCTAAATATTTTAACTTGTATATATAAATTTTATCACCGTATATTGAACTATAAAATAAACTTGTTAATCAATCCATTTATTATTTATTTATAAATTATTTTTATCCGAGATTACAATGATATGCTGCAAGCGTACTTTAAACACATTTGAGAATGTAATAAGTCTTTTGAGTATATTGAAGACATTTCCAGAAAATGATGCATATAAATAGTTAAAGAAAGTGAAATATACTAATATAGAATTATGTACAGTAATTAACCGGATTGACTATGAATGACGCACCAAAACCTAGAACTAGACTCGGATGAAGTCCGGTTGATGCGTATAGCTATTTTCTTTTCGTCAAAGGTCGCAGCCGCGCGGTCAATACTAATTTATCCGTAATTTATTACAATTGTGACTTATTACCAACGCTGATTCGTAAATTGAGTAACACAACCCTGGAAGGTGATTAATTCTTCTCAACTATTCAATCTCTTTATTTTTATTTTAGTCATGCCATTGTACTATTTTGACTATTTGTCGTTATTTATTCTTTTATGTATACACAATCTACAATAAACTTGATATTGAACTTATATTGACTGTATATTAAGTATATTGAACTTTTTATTTCTACCGACCCTGAACTTTTTAATCTTGTAGTATGATTTAAAAGTAGTAGTGTTAGATAGTAATAAAATTTTACCTAATAAGTAATAAAATACCAATAAATGGAGAATTTAATTTTCAGATAACTGATTAAAACAAATATAGCATTTCGTATATCGAAAGTTAAATGAATAATTATAAAAGCAGGCAATCAATTCTCTAAAATTGAATACATTTAATTAGAATGGAATTTTTAATTTCCCATATTCAATAATCATCGTCTACATTCCTAAAAATTTAATTAAAATAAAGTATTTTTAAAAGCATATGTTTTTTATTTTAAAATTCGTATTTTATATATTTTAAAGCAATAAATTTCGTTAAAATAAAATGCAGAAGATTATTTAGTATTTTTTTCTACAATTATATTTTAATAATATTATACTTAAAAAGTCTGCATTTCAAATCTAATTTAATATTAATAAATAAGTGAAATTAATAATAAATTAATAGCCATTCGATTAAAACCAACTAAGGGGGTGAATAAAAAAAATGTTGTGTTTCATGTTTATTTTTTACGTACTTTTTTGAAAAATTTATAAAATTTTTAAATAAAATGAAAAAATCAATATTAAATCACAAATATAATAATTAGTTATCAATGAAAAAATTTATATAAATAACTAAAGTTATTTAAGATTCATTATATTTCTTAGTTTTCTCATTGACAAATAAATAAATGTTCTTGTATTAAAGTTCTCATATTTAATATTTTAATAAATTAATATTCTAATAAAGTTGTCCATAGAATAATAGTTCTACAGTTAGTTTTACGAATTAGAACATTATAAAAGTTTTAAATAGTTAAGTTGTTTGAATTTTAATTAAAAAAACAATTGAAGAAGAAATAAGTAAATTTTTAATAAATTTACCAACAAAGCTGTTAGATGAGTTATTATAAAAATCATATTTTTTTTAAACAATAACATATACTACAGCTTTACTATTTATCATATATTTACTATTATCAGTTTATAAATAGAAAACTATTCGAAATTAATAAAACATTAGAAATAATATCAAGATATGCACCTAATTGAATTAGAAAATATTATCACTATAGGCTAATTTTAGTAAACGATGGTTTTTATGTGTTATAAATTTTGAGGGGTTTTGTTTGAATTACGTAAAAAAAAGCTTTTACATTATTCGCGCAATCGTTCGACAAATAATGCTGCAAAGTTTATTTGATTTAAGTTATATAAAACGAATGTTTCATGTATTTGGATATTATCATTAATGCCTATATAATGATTTATTGTACTTGGGTAGTTTACGACACTGCACTTATTACTGTCACCTTGCATGAAAAACATCTCTTACGATTTTGAATAGAGCCTCTATTATCGTAAACAAAGCAATCTAAGGAATAAGATGCAGTCGGTATTATTTTATTTACAGGCACTATCGTAATACGTCGAGCGAAACGCGAAGGCGCACTCGGTCGCAACTCTGGCACAATCAACCGTATCGAGACAACGAGGTTCGAGGGTCCTGGAGGTAGCTCGCAGTCGTGGCCCCGTAGAGGAACCACCACCAAAGTCCAAGACGCCTCCATCCTCCACGAGTCGTTAAAATAATAGGCAAAACCGCACCGCATAGAAGGGAGGCGGCCTCCCATCCCTGTCGCTTCGCCCTCGGGCCCTCGAGTTCGCTCCGCTGTCCGGGCATCGCTTCGTCCTCCCCGTCCTCCTCGTCGTCGTGGCAGCAGCACCGGGAGCCCCGTTGCGCAACACCGAGACAATCCGAGCCGCAAAGTCGGACTAACCGAGCGGCCGGGAGCGCCGATCGCAGCGAGCCTATCGATCCGCGCCTACCTGTTCCCCCTCGATCCGACGCCACCTCCCGGCCCGTCCGGGGGATGCCCGGCAAAAAGCGCGGGGTGGTGTCTACTTACGCTCGACTGGCCAATATCGGCTTACGACCCGTGTTTTCGTTGAGACTCATTAATAAACGAGAGAGAGAGAGAGAGAGAGAGAGAGAGAGAGAGAGAGAGAGAGCGAGCGAGAGAGCGAGCGAGAGAGCGAGCGAGAGAAAGAAGGAGAGTCCGAGGGGACTGTCCTCACTACCACTGTCTACACAATTTGCTGGCCACTTCTTACAACAACGTCGCTTCTGCCTCTCTTTTCGTCGAGGGATTTATTTGCTTGTCCTGGGATTGACGAGAGACCTTATATTTATGGTTAAGCAGCTGAATTCGTTCGGCTAATTCTTATGTTCGAGACTCTGCGAGCGTCGCGAATCCACGTAGTCAAAATCGATATCTATATTCCAGATTTATTATCTTTGTCCGCAATACTATGCAAAAAGGAATGTCCAGTCACTTACTGTAGCATGGGGTCACAGAAATTTTTCCTTACCATTATCAGTTTCATGCGTCTTCAAATTTAAGTAATAATCACATAATCTGACCCAATGTTACACCAAATTATAAACTTTGAGCTATAGAGATTAAAAAATTTAGAGTTGACATTCGCCATTACTTAATATTTATCTTAATAGTTTTTATATAATTAAAATAATCACAATCAGTAACTTCAAGTATCGTAAAATTTAAAAATGGGGAAAATTCTTATATTACTGTAAAATTAAAGCGGAAAATTATTATCACAGTTTTTTCATATTATTCAAACAATGTCTTTACGACTTCCAATTCGATTTAAAATTCGATGCATAATCTATGAATATTATTATAGAAAGTAATTCCATGAACATTCGAAGATATAAACTTACAGATTTATTTAATGGTATTATTGCTTGGAAATTAGTGTTTTTTACATTGAGCGATAAAAATTCTAATAACTAAGCAGCAAAACTGTATATGCACAATTATAACAGTTACATGAAAAAAAGGCCAATAAAAAAAAAATCTCCTTTTTAAGTGATTACAAAAGTAAATTAATGCAAGTTATAAAAAATTATAAAAAGTTTAAGGTAATAAGTTTATCGTTAATGACAATTCTTTTAATAATGTAAGTTTAATACAGTTTACTACTACAGCCAATAACATATTATATTAATGTAAATAATCTTAACATTATTTTCATTCTATACACGATTTAATTGAATGAATTGCTAGTACTATTGAATCGATATGTAACAATCATCTGATCTCATTGTGAGAGCACGAAGCTTCCGTTCTATTAAAGGACAAGTGTTTTCACGTTATCTTGAATTGAGCACTAGCGTTTTTAATTTATCAAAAGTAGCCAATTATTTTTTCCATTTGAGATTTCTAGATAACGAAATGCACAACAAAATGAAGAACGCGTTAATAGATCATCCAATTCGATTCGGTTCATTCGGTTTGTAAAAATCATTAATATTTCTAAAATATATAATATAAATTTCAGCACAATCATTTATTGAAAATTACGTTTTAGCGTACTTCAATATACATTGACATATTCGATCACTAAGATTTATAACGAAGGTTAATTTAAAAATATAATTATGCAGTTCATTCATAAAATTTATGTAAATTTCAAGTCCCCCCCCCTCAATTTTACCTTAATCCGTTAGTTGGCTAGAAAATGGCTATTTAAATAAGTCTCCGTTACACCGAAAATTCGCCTATTCATCTAAAATAGTCTTCTTGAATTACTTCAACCAATAATAGCATATTTTATAGATTACAGAATTCTGCTCAAGAATAGAGCATCGTTTTTTCCTTGACTGAAATTTGTAAAATATGTATACAGTAACGAAGTATCAACTTAGGAGTTGATGTTCTATTTATTAGTATAACGAGTTAACGTTAATTACCCAAGCAATCAACACGGCATTTTCAAAACATCAATAAAAACAGCCGAAGACCTCAAAAGGATATATGTGTTCGGATAGGAATTAAAATAAACTATTTCCATGAACCAGGAAATTTTTTTCTGATCTATAAATAAGACGTTACCAAAAGGTAATGTAAAAAATGACGGCAATGTCAAAGCTCGTAGAAAAAAGCAAGGCGGCGCTGAAAGCCTTTCAAAGGAAAAGTGCATAAGACACGTTAATAGACCTTTGACCTTTACGACACAAAAATATCAAAGGCCCAGCAGGAAACTGCGGAATTATATAAGCCCTAGATGAAATGCCACTGCTGGAAGGCGCAGTTCCGCACCGGGGTTTTAACATATTTATCAGTCAGAATGTCAGTACGCGAAAGCAATTATCCACGAAAATTGTCTGTCAGTAAATAACGCGGGTCAGAGCAAGTGCCCACATAAAGTAGCCTCGCTATGTACGCCTCATTCTAGCACCGGACAAACCGAACTCCCCCATCGCGGAAATGAATGCCTCTCGTCTGTCTCTGCCTCGTCTCTCGGGCTGCCCGCGCGCCCCCGCCCCCGCCGCCGACGCCAATGCCGCCGCCCCCGCCTGCCCCGCGGCCCGTCGTGCCGCAACCGCCCGGTAATCAACGACGTCCGACTCGCGCCGCACGCACTCGCGCGGGCACGCAGACAAGCGCGCAGACGAAAGTCTATTTGGCAACAAGCGAGCGAAAATCAGGCGAGGCAGCCGCGACACGTGTTGAGGTACACCCCCGGGGCAACTCGGCGGGCATATTCGAAGGCGCGCCTCAACACCTACGTCACGTCCCGGCTGCGGCTTTTTATTTATAAATCCGTAGCGCCGCCGGCCAAAAATAATATCCTCGGCCGAGGCTTCGGCCCGGACGCGCAAACATTCGCGCGCGCACTGGCGTAGTTGCCGGGGCCCCGGCGAGCGACGTGGACCGCACGAAGATGTCCAGGGCCGGCTGATACCCGCGTCCGCGGCACCGAGGAACATGAGGCCAGCGCCATGAGACGAGCAGCCGCGCACCGCTTCTTCGTCGGCTGGTGCTGCTGCAGCCTCGGGCTCCTCGAACTCCTCCCGCCCGTCGAGCCGAGGCTCAGCGAGAGCGACCTGTGAGTCTCCTCCTCCCCCCGCCCCAGCCCGTCCGTCCGGTCGAATCAGGGCCGCTTACCCGGACCGTCGCGCGACTTCCCGGCCTCCTCCCTTGAATTCGGGTGCTCCGTTAGCCTTGTAGTCTTAGCCTCTCGTCTCGCCCGCGACGTCACGCTTGCAAAGCCAACGCGCCCTAGAGTCCGCGCGAGAAATACTCTCTCCGTCATCTCCGGAGGCAGGCAGCATCCCTCGGTCGCGGAGTTCAACCGCGGCTCGTCGCTCTCGGGCACTGGAGCCACTATTAATAGAGTGCAGGTCTTTAATGAGGGATCGCGGGAGTAATAACTTTGGCCGGGAGTCGAGGTCGGTGGCTCGATTCGCACGATGATCGGTTGACTCGAAGGGGGGAGCACCCCCCCCCATCCCTCACTAAGGAGTCGCTCCTTAGCCTCCCTTGGGGATCCGCGCGGACCGAGCGAATAGCCGAGGGCCGATCAGCCCGTAAGGACTCGCGACCGCGACCAATTCGTAATCGATCAAGCAATCACAGCGGAGTTCTCGTACATTCGCAGAGTCGACCAATGGGCCGAGAGCATCGGCACCGAGCTGTGGCAGTTGGCAAATGCAGTGGCACAGCCATCCGATTTGCTGCAAGTGAGTTACCAGGAGCGCTTCTTCATTTGCGTCCTATCAGCCTTCAATCACGCCCATTGTATATCGTTGAGGGATACAACGAGGCCTGATTGAATGATCGCCGTCCGGCTGGGAAAAATCTCCGTTCGAAATCCGAACCTTCTTTCTTTGACTCCCCGACCATTTCTTTTTTTCCTTGTGCTCCCAATGATCGGCAATGCACTTTCAATCAGACTGTGAAGTGATTGAAGGAACAATATGTAGATTGCTCGCTCGAATACTTGCTTTTATTAGACCAGTCACTGACGTTTCATTGGTAATTGGCAGCTTTATTAAAGATATGATTGCTGTTAAGATTAACGGTAAAAGCTAACTATTAATTGAAAAGTTATGAGCAAGTTTTTCGTTTCTTTAAATAAAAATCATACATGTGGGTGCTGTGGGTGTGGTTGTGTGGGTGTTTATGTTTTAAACTATTAAAACCATGATTAGAAAATTATGATACAGCCCTATGTAACGACGCACAATTCTTTCACGTGGATTTGTTTACTTGCCTTAACTACGCTGTATTATAATCGTCGAGTACTTCCACGCAGTGCCTTAGCATTTATTTTAAACCAATCCAGCTTTTATTTATGGCTATTTGAAAGAAAGTTAAAAATGAATTTTCCTATGAAATTATATATGCATACATTCTCAAATTCTTCAAACGTATAAGTTTGAAATTCTAAATATATATTTTCAGCCTAATAATAGACTTTCTTTATAGATTTTAAGACGAAGGTTATTCTTTTCTAGCGTTATAAAAAAATGGGTGTTAGAGTAGAACATAAATCCGGTGACGAAATCATCAAAAACATCAGTGAAAATGTCGGCCGAATGCTAAGTCGTAAGATGGATGCTGTTCAATGTTTATATAAAGAGGCGGAACGTATATCGGAAATGTGGGATGCAAACTTCACCACAAATTTCACTTACTATTCCGCAAAGTATAGTAATGCAACTATTGAAAATGTGCTGAAAACGTCGAATATACCTGAAAACATGCAAGAACAGGGTGCGAATAATACTTATACGTAAGTGTTAAGCTTAAAATTAATTATGCAGTTGTGCCCAATACTTATTATACATGAAAACGAAAATGTGCTTATATATTGATTTATGGTTACTTGTGTAAATAGATTAGTCTCGATTTATTTAAATGAAAAACAATAATGTAAATAAATACCTCGATTTTGACTGTAGACAAAATAAGCATATACAAGGGTATTAAAATGTAACCCATTGAATAATCGCTAATGAAATTGGATATTATTATATTATATTCCACTTAAGTTAAGTGCATTACAATAATGTTTTATAAATACATTCCTACCAATTCAGTTCAAAATAGTAAATGTTTTCAATTAATGAGAGTAAAACATAAGACACTTTTTCTTATTTTATAATTTTACATGTTTTTTAAAAATAAACAATATATATATAATAACATAGAAGAACATGTAATATATTCATACAAGATATTAAGCCTATCAGATGTGTTTTTGTTATCAGATTCTTTACGATTCCTTTTCGAATAAAAGAAAAGTTAATTGGTAAATGCAATTTAAAGTAAATGATCAGACTGACAATTATTCACTAATCTACTTAACAATTATATATGTGTTGTGTAATTTATTCTAAGCACAAATTATAAATTTGATACCAAAGTAACTCAATCCATAATAAAGTTAGTGCCGGTCAGAATCACAATAATACAAACTTATTTTTCTATTAGCATTTCTAATATCTTAAGCAATACTCTAAAAAACAAAATAACAAAGTCGGAAGATAAATTTCTTATGTCATCTCCCGTATGAATATTTTGACAGCCTCGTTGGGACGAATACGAGATGATTTTCCAAATATAATATTAAATGCTTGGTAAAGCTGCTCGGCGAAGCTTTCACTTGGTTAATTAAAAGTTTCAGTTCTCTAGGAAAAAGTAACCGCTCGCTTCGCGACAAATGCCAATGTAGCCTAAATTCGTTGAAATAAAAGAGGCCTGGCTCGAAAATCGACACGAAAAGAGAGGAGTTCTTGCTTAATAAGTTACCCTTGCGCAGTCACATGTACCTAGAGCCTGACACCCACTTCAACAACGTCTCAGTCAACACGACCTACTCATCCGTCCATATCCCGACTAACGTGTACGACAAGCTGCCGCGAGTGAGCGAGACGATCCTCTGGTCGAAGAAACTCGACCGGATATTCAAGCACAACTACCGGGCGGATCCCGCCCTCATGTGGCAGTACTTCTGCTCGACCACGGGGATGCTGAGGCAGTACCCGGCGATGCGCTGGCCGGTGGGACTCAAGGCCGACGGCAAGGAGCTCACCGATACCTACGACTGCCGCGTCAGGAGCTGGTTCATCGAGGCCTCGACCTGTAGCAAGGACATGGTCATACTCGTCGATAACAGCGGCAGCATGACGGGCATGAGCAACACCATCGGTACGACCGCCGGCATCCTTTTGTCCACGGCCAATGCTTCATTGTCACCGGGCGCTCTCGCGAATTCTCGCTGCCCGTTACCTTTGACCCTTGAAATTCACTTTGCGCTGATTACCTACACCCTCGCCACCGCTCCCGTCCTCTGCTATCCTTATCGCTCTTCGGTGAGCGTCGATCCGTTCTCTAGCCTCGGGTTCCACCGCTGGCCCTCGCTTCCTGCGGTACTGTAACAATGATTAACGGCTAGCGCTGCTTCGTGGATGCCTCGTTTGAGCATATTGTTTTCTCTACCGAAATCCTCTTGTGCCTTCCATGTGTTTAATAGAAAAATTACATTATTTAAATTACATTTCTCGTTCATTTTCGTGCGGACTAATGTCCCGCTTGTTTATTGCCACTCTTAAGTTTCATTTAAAAGCCCACAAATCAATTGAGCGATTCTTCCTTTTCTTCGTAAATGATTGGACTTTAAAAGTATGTTTTTTAAAATTCAAATCAATAAAAAGGCATCGTGTTCTGTGACCTACTATATACCGACAGGAAGGCAAGTACCAGATAACAAAACACCCGGTTACTACTATTACGGATTTTGTGTATGCATACATGTATGAGTATGCGTTATTTCTCCGATTACATATGTATACGTTTCTATAGAACAGAATGATGATTAACGGCCCTTTCCACTCGAGAGAAAGCCTATACTCGTTCCCTTTTTTTAGCGCATAATAGAACTGAGGCTCCTCCCAAACATAAGTATAGCTCTTCTTCCTTTCACTGTCTAAAGTATATACTTATTGTCTGTTTCCATTCATCTTTACCACTTAATGACGATTACACTTTTTTAACGCTGAAAGAAAAAAAAAATTTTTTTTCTAAAAAGCCTATGTGAACATTTTTTTAAAAACAACAAGGAAAATACATTAATTTATTAGTAGTAAAAAGAACTAGAAGAAAGTATTATGTATCATGTCATGCATGATTATTATGTTATTAATTTAAAATTAATAAACCTTTTTAAAGCAACTAAGATTATATAGATTATTACTAAACGTTGTAGAATTTTCAACTATAATTAATTTTATTTTCCACATATTTTATACGTTATATACTTAACGACTCATACTCTATAATTTTATAATTAGAACTTTACATAAATACGGAATTGCACATAAATTCTTATTATCGATAACCTTGTGTACTGATATATTTTGTGTGTTCAAAATGAAAATTTAAAAAAAAAACACAACTGCTGGGAAAATGACAATAGATCACTAATACATTTTCTCAATGACTAATAATATTAAAACATGCATTGCCGATAAGCTGTTAAAGCGAAAAAGGATAAACAAATTAAGCATTGACAAATGATATGTTTTCAGCGAAAGCAACGGTAGCCACAATCTTATCGACGCTCTCGAACAACGACTTCGTAGCAGTCTTCAATTTCTCGGACACAGCGAATCAGGTAGTGAGTTGCTTTCAAGATAAGCTTGTCCAAGCAACGCCGGAGAACATCAAAAAGTTCAACATAGAGATGAAGAGAATGAAGCCCGAAGGCGTGGCCAACCTCACTGTGGCCTTCCTCTCGGCATTCAACATATTACAGAACTATAGGAACGAGTCACGATGTGGCGCCGACATGAGCTGTAATCAGCTGATTATGCTCATTACCGACGGCATCGCCTCTAATATTACGGAGGTACAATTATAATTTTTGCTCGTAAAGCCCTTCCACGAGCAAATACTCGGTCGTTTTTTCTAAAATGTCCTGCCCAAACCACTTGTTATTCATACTTATTTTCTGCTTCTCGAATACTTAATTGGCGAAAGTTTTTGTATAGTCAAAATCAATGACTGTTTTTTAAATAAAATAGAAAAAAACTAATACCTTCCCAAGTTCTAATGCACTTATACGAAGTCAATATGAGATTTAGGTTAAATTCATCTGTAATGCTAGTTTCCATGCAATAGAAAAATATTCTTCGTTTCTCCATCAATTAACTTTAATAGCTGAACTAGTTAATTATAATTGTGGATATAAATATCGGCTCGAAAGAGCCCGATTCCTTCCTCAATTTGGAATGACCTTGGCAAGGCATTTGAGCATCGGGATCGCCAATATCTATTATTTTACGCTAGTCCGAGTTCCCTAAAAACTTTACTGCCAGTAAAGCAAGTTCGACGAACATTCAGGTGTTCAGAGAGTGGAACTGGTTCAAAAACGGCACGATACCGGTTCGCGTCTTCACTTATCTGTTGGGCCAGGAAGTGACGAAAGTTCGAGAGATCCAGTGGATGGCATGCCTGAACCGGGGCTACTACACGCACATTCACACGCAGGCCGAGGTACCGGAGCAGGTGCTCAAGTACATTCCTGTGGTGGCCCGACCTCTGGTACTCCACGGCAAGGTGCATCCCGTCGTATGGACCCACGCTTACGTCGACATATCGGTGAGAAGCTTTTTTATACTTACTGTCAGGTATAACATTTTCTTCATTAGACGCCATATAAGCATTATGCAGTACCAGTTACAGGCTCTCATTATATGCTGTAAATTTAAATACGATTATATTACCAGATATTACTTGAGATTCTTATTGCAATCTATGAATTTATAGTGGAATAAACTAGAAAGGTAATAAATTAGAGTGGAATAAACTCTTCACGATAAATCAAAGTTCGTAAAAAATATGCAATTAAAAGACTCGTATTGGCTATATTGGTTGATCATGCTTTTTTTTCTTTATAATTTCACTAAGCCAATTTCAATCTGTACGTAAAAATAAACATTAAAAACTACGAAGCAGATAAAAATAATATATTGTTTTTCCCAGTGCTCGAATCTAATTGATTTGTAGAAATATAACAAATTTGTACAAATACCATTAACTTTATTGAAAATTACTTATGATCTTAACATCCGGCATACGTACAAATAGCATATTTATTTACTTACATATAAAGGTCATAAATAATACACACCAAGAACCCGATATGTACATATCTATTACCAAAAATAAAAATTAATTTTCTCGAATACCATTTTATTCTTCGAGTTAAAAAATTGTTTCATTTCTTTGACACATGTGTGAAAATAATAAATTTAACATCTTTATATCAATTATATTAAATGTACATTGAATACCTATCACTCATTTTAGCCATTGTATTAATTCTTAGAAGGTAGCAGCTGTACTTTAAAACAGTTTGTTTAAAGTTAAACAATTGTTAAAAATACAATTAAATTGATGCAACAAAGTACTTATGATTTTAAGAAAAAAGCCTTGTTAAGGGTAAACATACTTGCAAGATAATAGAGTATTTTTAATATAAGATAGTAATTTATGTTAAGAAAACTTCGAACAATTTTTTTTCATGTAAAAATAATAAATACTACACTTAAAATAAACTTTGTATATTACGTTCAACCAAACATAGAACAAAATTCGAAACTATTTTAAACACAGTTTTCAGTGCATTCACGAAAACTAATTACCTATACCTTAAAGCTATTTTTATTTTTTGAGCTACTTTTATTTAATATTATATTTATTATAATTAATACGTAAATTTATAATAGCATTACAACACCAATTACGGTTATTTTTTAAATAATGAATACTATTAAAGTTAAAATATGCTTTAGTATAATAGAGTATTTTGATATAACTAATATAATTTAATTATATGAATACAAAATAACAATACCTTAAAATTAAAAAGGTTAATTTATTTAAAATTATTATTAATATCTATTTTATGTTCATAGCAATAAAAAAATCATTGCCTTCCCTTCCTTTGCCATGGAAGAAAAATATTCATTTAATCATATAGAATATAATTATTAAAATGATTAATATATATATATATGTGTTAAATTATGAAATTTTTTTATTACAAAAGTAAAAAATAATATCTGTAAAATGAAAGTTTGTACTTTAAAAAAGGTACAAAAACTTCTTTTTAACAAATTCTTTTCTTAAATCTGTCTAACATATATGTTTGGTAACGAGTCAACATTCGAAGATGTTTATCAAAATGAGAATTAATTGACAAAAACTTAATCTTACTAAAACAATAATAATCAATAGGATTTCGCACTGTATCTAATCACAAATCATTTTAAGAATATTATTAACATCATCATTATACTCCGCATACAGGCAATATACATTAATATGAATAACATTTTCGTCTCTCAATGAAGAATTCAAGTTGTCTTCATAAATCATCATGTAACGGAATCATTATATTATGCATGTAAATTGACATTATCCTTTCATTATGAGTATTAAATAATTGTAAAATTTTATTTTCCATATACAATTCAGAATAAACTATTAGAATCAAAATAATTTTAGTAAAAAATAGTAAAATTAATATTGACTCGTGTTAATGATACAATGATACTTATGAATTGATGCACTAATTCCCTATACATTCAGTAATTAGTTTTAAAAAAGTAATGATGTTTAATGCAGCATAAAACTACTAACGTAGCTACATAAAGTTCGTAGTAAATAAATATGAACAAATAAAAAATGATGTACTTTTTTTAAATATCAAAAAATACATATACATTATTATTCCGTTTTAAAAATATCATGATTTTAAAAAATCATTAAAAACTATTAAACATTCAGTAAATTTTTTGTTTACAATTGTAATAAGTAAATATTAGTCAAATTAGTAGTAATCACTATTACTAATACTAATCAGTATCTCTATTTATATATACCACGAAATTTACGAATGATTTCACAAACGCAAAACCTTGATTAAAAAAAAGACTAAATGAATTTCAAAACATTATTAACAGTCATTTAATTTGTAGTATATGTTTATAATAATATCAATAAAATAATAATACTAATAATAACAATTAAAAAAAAATAATAATATAATTTAACTCAAACTTTGATAATTGAATTTTAATATTCATCTTAACAATTAAATTTTTGAGTTATTTTGATTATCTAAAACATAATATGATAACTATCAATAATAAGAATTATTGTATTATATATAAACACACTTAAATATATAATACGTTTATCTATAATTACAATATTGTATTTAATATAGTTATTATGCAAAAATTCTTCATCCCAATAGTTTACAGATGTATTTTATGTGTATTTTTTATTTGAATTGAATTTATAACGTTTATTATTTATTTTATTTATTTATTATTTTTAACATCACTACTTGTAATTTTAGTTTTAATTTTTACTAACTAAATCTAAAGCTGACCGTATTTGATCAATATTAAAATCATATAATTATAAATAATTGAATGTAATACTTAATGTTTCGAAATATAAGAGTAAAATTTTTATTAAAAATAAAGTTTCTCAGATCGAGTGATATTAAAAACCAATATTTTTTAATTAAGATCAGTAATAATCAACAATATCATAATTTTTCATGATACGACAAAGATTTAAATTTTCAAAAAATGTTAATATTTAAATACATAATATTAACTGTAATCATTGAATTCAGTTAATAATCATAGAGCAATGGATGCTGTAAGCATAAATAATAATTTGTTTACAAACTAATTTATCATTTGTAGTAGATGTATTCAGTAGGAAAATTTAGACGTCAATCTCAGTGATAATAAACTGGTATTTAATTTAAACACCACCTTGAAGCTCTTATATAGGAAAATAGTAAGACTCTTTCAAGAATACAGTTGCACTGATTTTACAAATAATCGGTGTTTCTAACTTGAAATTATAATGAAAAAAGGTTCAATAAATTTTATAAAGTTAGTTATTACATTAACGATTTATGTGCGAAATTATATATAATTTTATCTAAAACCAATAAAAATAAATTCAATTTTTGAAAGACTTTAAATATAATAATTTTAATGAATAATATTATAAGAATCAAGAATTATTTTAAAGATAACATCGTTTATTGACATGATGATCTAGTTTATAATTTAAATAAATGAATTTATGTATTGATGTTATGATATTGAATAATGTATTTAAACGATAATCTACTCACAAGTAATATAGATATATTAAAAGCATAAACAATTTCTTATAACAAAATCAATCAATGTGATATAAAAATAAGTTCATTAACTTTTGCATGAAGCGCGAAGAAAATACACCGCCAATCACGAAAGACCTCAAATTTGTTGACGATGGCGTGGATATTACCGAAGAGGTATGCAGATTAGTAGAGTCAGTTACGTTTGAAAACATCTTGATTTACTTTAATCTTATCCAATATAATATGAACCTTCCACTCGCCAAAACAAATGTACTTTATCTATAATGTATAAATCACTATTTTTAGATTAATAATTTTAAATTAATGTACTTAACACATAAGAAATATAAGATTTTCACTGACATACATAATTAACTATAAAACCTGAACCAAATATTTAACCTTATTATCACTAATTTTTATATAATTTTTCCTCAAGAGCGTGATTCAAATTTTTTATGTGAATTAATTTCACTGGAAAATAAAATAAAATTTTCTCAAATCACTATAATAATCAAATTCTCAACTGTAGATTTATTTTCTATCATGTTGTCTAAAAATAATCTGCTCTTTTAATTTTTAATATTTTTCATTGCCTAATGAATAGTGAATCCTTGTGTGAAAATTATTTTCGAATACGTTTACACCCTCATTCAATAGTTATATAATGTCGAAATATAATTAATTGTATTAATGAGAAACAGTTTGATATAATATAACTAAGCTTTGAGAGTAAGCTTATTCGGTTTAGCATGAAGCATTATATTTATTTAAATATCGTAGAAACATAATTATATCTTCCGAATCGTGGTCATTTAAGACAGATCATGTCATTCAAAGGAAGTGCTTAATTAATTAATCAATTATTTTTAAACATTTAGTAAGTTCCCTTTACTAAGAAATTCTTCACAGCTGGAAAAACGACTATTCGATGTAATCTATTTTTACAAATGATAAATGCTTTAATAATTCGCAATCATTCGATCCTTCATGTGAATTCAAGTACTTTAAATTCAAATTAAAAATTGTGTCAATGCGTATAGAAGAAAGAAAAAAATTCTTCTCGAAACCTTTTTCCACCTGTGTCGTTTCACAAATGCAAACCCAATGAAAAATTAACAATGTACAAAACGGCGTTAGGACGAACTGCTGTCCGAGAACGCAACGAAGAAGACTGAAATAACTTGGCGCGACCGCCTCCTCACGTCCGTCAGCATCCCCGTATTTGATAGGAAGGGCAACAAAAACAGCGTGAAGCGGGCGGCGAATCTTCTGGGTGTAGTAGGTACCGATGTACCTTTAAAGGATATCCTCAAGCTTACGCTGCCGTACAAGCTCGGGGTTAACGGCTACGCCTTCATTGTGTCCAATAATGGTTACGTTGTACTGCATCCTGCGCTCAAGCCGGAATATAATGGCGAGCTGAAATTAAATTACAACAGCATCGATCTCACAGAGGTCGAGATCTTGGACGATAGCAGAGGTCCTCGGTGAGAAGCATCAGTATGCTTTTATTTTTATTTACTTTGATTTATTATATCCTGCATGCTACCATCGACAAACTTGAAGCAATATTACGTAATAAGTAAACACAATGATCAGCAAACTTTGTCACTGTATCCTGTGTTCTATCCTATGTTTTTGTAATACATCTACCTACTAGTGGTTGTAGTACATCGATCAATTTTATGATCAATAATATGTGCGTTTTGCGAATGATCTATTAATAAAAAAAAAAAATTAGCATGGCTATGAAAACATTTTTTAAACTATTTAAAGTTCTTAGAACCTCAAAATTTTTTTTTACAAACTATTTTTATTTAAAAGACTCAAATAATACATGATTATTTTTATTTATAGAGAACCCGGAGAACAAATAACCGAAATTCGTAGAGCTCTGGTCAATCACGAATGTGGCTCGAAAAAAGGAGTAAAAGTGAAGCTGCATTACGATGATTATCGCCGTGTTACGTTGGAGAGTCGTGATTATTTTTATGCCGCATTACCATTAACGCCTTTCGGTATCGCTGTAGTCTTACCGCAGTATGGACGATATTACATTAAGGTACAAAAGCTAATCATTTATTGTCAATAGATTTTTATTATTTTTAAATAAGACTTAATTAATTAAGTAATTGTATAGTCAATAGTAAATCGAGTATAGTATGTAATAAAAAAAACATTTTTTTGTGTTAATTTCGATCGTTTAATTACATTCGCTAAGGTAATAAGTTTTAATTTATTATAATATAAGCTTGCGTACACATTTGTTTCCAGACAATCTATAAATATGCATCGGTATTATTTTAAGCATTTCTTGAAACAAACAGCACATCATACGATTTCATTATAATTGAAAATTCTGTTGAAAAAATAATTAAAGAATATGTTCGTTATGAATGACTATAGACTTGCCCTAATTATGCATTATTAAAAATTTTTATATTAGATAAAGCTTGTTTTATTACTTATAGTAGAGTTCTTTTTAAAACGCTAGAAACTCATTACTAAACTTGCTTAAACAGTATTTAAATGCTTTTTTATTACAAAAAGAATAAAACAAATAAAAACTGCTTTCATACTCAAGTACTTGTAGGTTCGCCTACCTTTTAAAATATTACTCTACTTTCTAGAAGAATATTTTCTATAAGAATAAAAAACGTTAAGCTGTGCACTCATTTTTTATGCATTTAAACATTGCAGGTAAATAAGGAAATCGAAAAATACAGAAATCGCAACATCTCAGACTATTTCGTAGGTGATACTTGGGGAATCCATCCAGACTGGGTATACTGTCGATACCATTATCTCGAGGGACACGAATTCGATACGCCCGAAGATGAATTGCGACATTTCCTGAAAATTGTCGGTGATTTTTCAAGAACTGAATCCGAGCGCTATCCAGAACAGTATAAGCCTTACGATAAAGGTGAAACGTCTTATCAGGTAAATGTATAATCAATGAATAAATTTAAATAACAATGACTTGCTTAGACCACTATCGTATTATAGTATAAAGCAGAATGAATTAAAGAATTTCGTATGATACGTTTTCTAATCAACTCTATGCTTTATAAACTCTGTTTGTAATAAGTTTAATTTGTTAACAAATGCTATAATAATTTACAGTAAATATGTAAATTCTACCGAGATTTTACCATTAAGCACGAAAGATTATATGTTATTTTTAAATTAAAGAATTATGAGTCCGATGGTCCTGTCAAGTGTCAGAGCCAAGATTTAGGTCAGAGGGAGTCGGATATATATGAGCTTGACTGCGGTAGCGAAGATCTCGAAGAAGAACAGGAGGACTACGACAAACATCACAATGATCACTATTGTAACAAGGAACTAATGGAACTTCTTATCATGGATGCCTGTGCGACTAACGAAAGCTTTTCCGGTGAATTTCGAGGTGACTCCACATCCGAACGCGAACTGATTAAGAAGTATGAAGTCTTTCTTAGGTTCATAGCCACGCAAAGTGGCCTTACTAGATGGCAGAGGGTCGAAAATGCTATAGTGGACAAAATGGAGGAAAGGATCCAGGAATTCACTAACCACATGAAGGCTTTGGACGAGGCTTGGTACAAGGGTGCCATATTCCAAAATGAGATCGATGCCGATAGTATTTCGATTACAGGTAAACTATCTTGGTTATGTTATTATAGTCTATAAATTTTGATAATTAGCTTAACATTTTTAATACAATCATCACATGATAAAATATTGAAAAGCAATTGCACGAAACAAATTATTTTATTTGACAATTGGCAAATTTCATTAGGTTATTAATAAAATACTTACCTTAGTGTTTACAGGAAGAGTCAAACTTACGTAAAATAAAATGCGTCAACTTTTTTTTTTATTATATTAAATATTAATACTTTAAATAGGTTAAATATTGAAATTCGATTTCAGAGTGTAAAAATAAATTTTACCGATTATTTACTGATTTAATTAAATTATATACGAGCGAAATTTGCAACATTTTCCATTATTAGCGTTATCCTTAAAAAAGGTTTACAATTTTATCAAAAGCTATTTAAAATAATTTTTTGTTGCTAATTATTAATTTATAATGCTATTTTATGAGTTTGATACGATCAGCAAAAAATGTCGATTATTGCTATATAATTTTATCACGTACAATATGAAAACGTATTACTAAATTGCAGTCTACTTAAATAATACAATACTTAATAATCCAATCTTGATTCAATGATTCGTCGAGATTCATGAGTCAATATTGAAGTAATTTTTACTCGTCTATTATTTTATTGTCTTCGTTTCAATGAGTACTTAAAAATAAAAACTAGTTGTCTGTTAAAACGTAATCGTTTGAAGTAAATGAAGTCATAATCAAAGAGAAAATTTTTTTATACAGAATTTATAAAAATCACTTAATTTGTATCCAACATTGTTATAAAATAATATTCATATTTTATAATCATTAACTTTTTCGCATTCTTCAAGCAATGTCAAGTTTGTATCGATCTTTTTGTACGAGGGTATTTATTATATCTGCTGTTTACAATGCTCATAATAAAGATGTTTGTTTAATTTTTAAAGCATAAACTGCATAAATTATAATTGGCAATAAATACGCTCCCTCCTTACGGCCGTAACAAAAGATGAAAAGTAAGCAATGGAAAATCGAATGAAACATAATCTGTATAGTAAAGCACTGTGTCACGTACGGCTCATAAATGAAACGCGTCAAATACGATGGTACGCGATTTCAGCTAAGGGGGTAATCAAACGTCGATCGAAGCGGCTTGTACTGAAAGTTCTTGTTCTCGTGAAAGTGCCGCCAATCAAGGAGTTGGAATCGGGGCTGAATTCCACGGTAACGATATCCCTGGGAATCTTCCCCCACGACAACGGGAAGAAAGCAGCCGCAGGTGTCGTAGGCTTCCAGCTCCCGATGACTGCCCTGTACCGGCAATTCAAGAGCATAATGACCGAGCACGTGCCGATACCCAGCATGAACTGCAGCAGCGACGCCGTCGACTGTTACCTCATCGACCAGAACGGCTACATCGTGATCTCCGAAGCTCATGACCATGACGCCGGCAAATTCTTCGGATCCCTGGACCTGGCGGCCCCGATAATGCGCTCCCTCGTCGACCAAGGCCTCTTCCACGAGGTCGACATTTACGACTACCTTGCCGTCTGTTACGACATCGTGAGTACTTTTTATCCCCTCTCTTAAACATTTACGCCAACCTGACAAAACTTCATTACGCAATAAGCCTCGAATCGTTCCTGAGCCTTTTTTACTGTTGTCCAGCTTTACGAAAATTTATGAATTGCAACTAATATTGCCACTCATTAATACCGCAAACAGTTTAAAGAATGCATCTTTCAAACGCTTAATTATTGATAATTTAGTTTATCTGCAAATTCTCATACAATGCAAGACTTTGTTTTACACGTTATTCTATGTTACAAAGAAAATTTTAACTTCATCAATTTTTTACATTAAAAAAATTTTTAATTTTGAAAAAATAGATTTCCAACTTTTCTTACACTTATCCTTATCCACATAAAATATATAGCATCTTACTAGGCAATTTCTAATTCTCATCTCGGTATTTTTTGTACACTTTTCACCTTTAAAAGATATATAAGAATATTTCTGGTCAATACCATTTAATTAAACCATTTAGATAATTGATAATGTATTTTTTATTTAAAAAATTTACTCAGTATCTTTCCAGAAAAAACAATTTTAGCAATTAAAACAATATGCAGTTGACAATTTGAATAGAGTTCGTAAAATAAAAAATTTCCTTATTACATTATTTAACAAACAAGTGTTAAGTGAAAATTTAATGAAAGAAGAATTCTAAGACCACTAGATATATTTATAAATAGATACTGGAAATTTTAGAAAACATACGCTGATTATATTTATCAATAATAATCCTTTTATTATAAACTAAATTTAAGATTTAAATCACAAAATATGAAATACAAAAAAAAATATTTATTTTAAAAAGTATATTAAATGTACTAACCGTCGAGAAACGAACATGTTAAAAATTTAAAACTTATGATTCAATATTTTAAGCAAAATTGTCGAACTGTAGTAAAATACTTGTAGTAAGTAGTTTTTCTTATAAATAAATGTAGCACTGTTTACAAATAAAAATTAAACTAAAATTAAATCCTGCTTATGGTTGTATTTAACTAGATTACTAAAAATAAAAAAGAAACTAATTTTAAAGCTGACTTATCTTTCCTGTTTAATGAACATTTTTGTATCATTAATTATCCAAACTGTATGATAATTGCTATGATTGAAGTTCTCGAGTAATGAAATCAAGCATAAGCATATTTATTTTACGCTACTTGCTACTAAATTTTATTTATTTTCGATAACACTTCGTTAATTTCGCTTTCTTTTAAACCTACTAGCTTATTAGTATTAGCAATACCTTTGAAAATATAATTAATCACAAATGAAGTATTTTAAAGCGCTATAACTGTCACTAACAATGCCATGAATTTATAATATCAATAAAATCAATACAAAATATTTATTTCAATTTTTCTCAATATTTTCAATTACAGCTGTATTTATAAAAAAATGTATACATTTGTGATTATGTAAAAGCTAGTGCTTGTGCGCTTATTTTGAAAACATTTGACCAATTGTGAAACAGAAGTAATTGTAAATATATACTCTATGTATATGTTTTCTCAATAGATATCAAATTATTACAATGTATCAATATTTGTTTAAGTAAATTTTATTTTAATTTGGAAACAAAAATTCGGAAACGTTTAAATATAACACAAACAATATGTTTTGGAATAATATATACTACAGTTTTTTAGTTTTTCATTCATATTCACTATAATTATAATGTTTTTACCTTATACATAAAAGAGAAAATGAAATCGAAAATATCAATTAAAACCAATAGCCACTATTGGAAAAATGAAATTATATTCTCATAGTTTAATCTTGTGTCCTTACAAAGAAAATAGAAGAATTGTATTTGATTTTTATATTTATGGTATATTGAGTTAAAATAAAATAAAATTTAATAAAAAAAATTTATAAATAAAATTGAATATTACAATATTTGAATAAAAATAGTGCCAATGAGTATTGATCGATTCATCAATATTTAATAATGAACATACAATATATAAAATGAATGGTATAGAATTTTTTTCATTTCCAGCAAATATGCCAGAATCCTTAAACTATACTTTAAAATATATCCAGACCTATTTACTATTTTCATAGTTACACATTGTATAAAGTTCCCGTACGTACAATATATATGCACAATATAATAATAATGTAATTGTGTTCAATAACGTTTCATTATCATTACTCTTTGAATAAAATATTTAATAATCGTTAGTGATATATAGATTTTGCAAAATAAAACTATTCATGTATAATTTTCAAATTCAAGTTATCATAAACGTATATAAATTCTCTTAGAGTAAAAACATTAAAAGCACAATAATATTTAATTTATCTTTAAAAAAAGTTTAAGTAATTCTGCCGAAAAGAACGAAATATTTAATTATGAAATAACATTTTGTAGTTAATATCCGATTTTATGACTTTATTATTACATTTAGAATATATGTTTTGTAACAGTTATTTATAACATTATATTTATAACATTTTACATCATTAAACTATTTAATCAATAATTTTAATTTTTTTTTAATTAGAGATGTGAAAGTGCTGCCAGTATTTTGAAGAACCCGTTCATTTATGTGTGGAATTTTTTCACTTGGATTTTCGCAAGGCTGATTATATTTGCATCCCAATTGCACGATTTACCGATCATTTTTGCACAGGATGAATTGGTTGAAGAGGAAGTCGACTTTAAGAAGCCGCCAAAAATGCATAAAATGAGATACACTAGGCCATGCGATAAGAAAATGACTTTGTATATTGTAAATGAAACAAATTTCAACAGGAATTTTACAAATAATAAGGATAATTGCGATTTACCTTTTTATGCGCAACGTGTAAGTATGTTATACCATCTGAAGTATTTTTATATATAATATTCTGTCTTTCGATTAATAGTAATATAATATTATTAATATTATTAGGTGCCTCATACAAATCTATTACTAGTAATCATGAAAACAGAAGGGGAAACTTGTTACAGCAAAATGGATGTGACTCCTTATGAAATATTTCCATACATGATAGACGATAATATAACGGAATTTCCGTGTCATAAGATTCCCTTGAACGATCTATTCAGAAGAAGACTGGAGCACTGTTATACACAGCACGAAGACGAGGACGAGATCGAAGCTTGCGGTGGCACAAGTGGATTGAAAGTGCCAGTCCTATTATTTTCAATCGTAGCTTTCACAAGCTTAACCAAGTTTATTTAATTTTTTCACCTGAATGACTATTGTATATGTAATTTCCTCTTTTCTATCAATGTTAATGAAGTAAAAAAAAAAAAAAGGTATTACGTCACGGGCGGGAGTCCGTTTTTATGTTGTGCTGGTCTAGTCATTAAAACATGCACATGTTTTTATCATTAGTTGTGAATTCGAAGTTTGTGTCAAGAGTTTTCGATGGCATTTGTTTCTTTTTTTAACTTGTTTAATTTATTGAACTTTGTACGCAATATTCACCTTCATGGATTTGTTAATAAAGCAACACAATAAAGTATTTATTATTGTTGAAAAGTAACGGACGAATTCATTAAATAATGCTCGATCGAGACCGAGCCCCAATGTTCCCTGCGTAAAGTCCGAGGATTGAGAGCGGCAGTTTTAAGTGTTACTACTACCGGCCAGTCGACCTCGACACCGCGGCGGAAGCTCCAGCCGAGCCGCGCCGAGAGACATCGACCGTCGATAAGCATCTTCCGTGTCGGAGCGACGTTGTTCCGGTAAACAAACCGGAGGCGGTCGAGGCTCAAAGGGATGGCTCAGCTGTCATCGCTTTCACGATCAATAAGCCACGAGGGGGATACGAAAAGCGCGCGCACGTGCGATCCTTCGGCTGCGCAAGCTCGGTTCTCCCCGCTGGTGGGGCTGAATTGGATCGAGGAGTATGCGGTCGGGCGCGTCGAGGTAGGGAAAACCCCCGGCGGTGGCCACTAATCAATAAACTTGCGGCGCGCGTTACGGGACTGCGACGGTGTTCCCGACGACGACGGCGACGACAACGACGACGACGACCGTGACGACGACCGCGACGACGACCACGAGGGCGAGGACGACGGCTGCGGACCGGCTCGGTGCTCGCTAGCGTCCCGTCGGAGTCTGGATGATCCGGGGCGGGGAGGCCGCGAGGGAGCCATGAGGAGCTCCTCCTCGTACTCGGCTGTCGTCGCGACGCTACTGCTACTGCTCCTGGTGGTCGAGGCCCCAGGACACGTCAATGGCATGGTGCACCTCGACGCGTAAGTCTCCGACCAAGGTCTGTGCCCGCGAGCGCTGATTATCCTCGTGCCGATGACCATAGCGAATCCCTCGTTCCGTACTTGCGTCGACTATACGTATTTACGTGTTGTTGAGCAGGAGAGGCTACATTGTTGTTTAAATTTTAACTCGTGAATCGTTCGAAATCAAGCCTGACGATCTTTATCAGGATTGGATGAGACAGTAGCCGAATTCCGGACTAGCTTTCTCTGATAATAATCGAGGATGACTGGCTCTGCTTCGGCGTGTAACGCTTTCATGGCTCGACGATTTTTCCTCGATCAATTATGGGGCAAGTCGTGAATGTAGGTCTTTATGTTACCGGGCCTTCGCGTGCGACCTCAAGCATTTTACACTGCCGTAATGCAGCATACCAATTGTTATTTTTTAATTCTTACGTGCTGAGGGTATTTACATCCTTCCTGATTAAAAAGCCTCCCTTGCCAGGGAACGTTTATGCTGAATTATAAATTCATAAAAAAATTAATTCAATTGAAACATCTGTGTTTATCATTCTTTTAAAATATATGGCATTTATTAGGTGTTTGTTAAAAATAATGCTAGACTGTGCCCTGTGTGTGTGTGTGCGCGCATTAAATCGGAAAATATTTTTCAAATGCATTGAAGTAAATTCAAATTATATATTGGTTTTAAAAATTGCTTAATAAAGAATTCAAATTTATTAAAAAAGTATTTCTACGAAACATTATGAATCTTTATAGTTTTGAAGTAATAGACGGTTCTCAAATTAAATTTATCTTTTTAAAATTGCAAAACAGAGTACTTTTATACGTACAAACAGAACCATTCACTTTATACATAAGCATATTTTCAATTTACCTTTTCGTTACTGACTTTTGGGATGACTTTTTTCGGGCTCATTTACAATATGGACGATATTCACTGATTCACAAATACTATAAAAATATTATCTCTGGAATCAGGTCATTAAAGTATGAAAGACATAATCTTTCTTAATAATAAAAATATTTGCTTTTCTACGTAACTTTTTTTACTACTATTTTAAAACAGATTATGATATATTTTTTAATTGGTTCTTAATTCATACAAATCTTTGTAAAATTATAGAAGCATTTTTTTTTAATTTAAATCAAGTACAAGTCATAATTATATTATTACATTATCATACTAATTAATAAGGTATAATAAAAAGTGTGATGTTTACTATTTAAAATAGATTTAACTACTAAAACTTTGCATATCGGTTAAAATTAATCTATCGACAACATCATAAAACTGATTCGCCTTATTTTATCTCTAAAGCGTCAAATCTTGGTCAGATAAGCTCGGCTTCGAGCTTCTACAGCTTGGTAAATTCGTAACAAAGATCGACAAGTTTCATGAAAATTTCCATAAAGAAGGTGAAATAAAAATCAACGATGGTAAAGTCCTTGTTGAAAAAATTGCCAAAAATATCGAGGGAATGATGAACTCCAAAATAGATGCTATACAGGTTGGTCCTTAATAATCAAAAAATTTATTATAAATTATCCGTTAAAATGAAGCCGCTTGCTAAAAACAGATTAATAAACTATTTTCAAAGGGTGCATGTAATTAAAAGAAACATTTTTTGATATACGTTTTTTTTTTTTAAATTTAGTAAATCATTAATCCACCCCATATATTTTTGTAATTGTCATTTTAATTCATGTAAACTTGTATTTAACCAAAACATACTTCGAACATTATAAATTATAAATATAATTAGTTTTTCGATTCAACTATACTTACAATTTTGCTGCATCAAATAAAAATTTCCTTCTTTGAGGATAAAATTATTGTTATTATTTTATAATGATGATAATAAAAATTCAAATAGTCGAAAAAGTAAAAGACGCAAATGTTCCTGGAAAAAATACATTGCAGCGCATAATGGATGTGGCCGAGTCTTCGGCTCTCTCTGCGTCAATGTCTGACGCGCCTCAAGATCCGCCGGATGATAAATACGAGTACAAAGACGCTAAGAATCACACGCAGGTGACAACGAACTACAGCGAACATTTCGGGAGTAAAGTGAACCTCAACTACTCAGCTGTTCATGTTCCGACGACCGTCTACGGACGATCAAAGGAGGCACTGCGCGCCATTCGCTGGTCCGAGGAGCTCGACGACACCTTCAAGAATAACTACAGAACAGACCCGTCGCTGTCCTGGCAGTATTTTGGCAGTTCGACGGGTTTCATGCGTCAATATCCGGCTATAAATTGGAAGCCGAACGGAAGCGATCCCCACGATCCTGACCTCTTCGATTGCAGAACGAGGAGTTGGTACATCGAAGCTGCGACTAGCCCCAAGGATGTCCTCATCCTCGTGGACACTTCGGGTAGCATGACTGGAATGAGGAAGGAAATTGCGCGTCACGTTGTCAATAATATATTGGATACGCTCGGCAACAACGATTACGTCAATATCGTCAAATTTTCAAATATCACAGAACTGGTAAAGATATATTTTTATGTGTTCTCTCTCTTGTCTTGTATACCGTCTTGTAACAATGGATTTGATATATTGCTACTACTTAACTACTGGTCGCATCAACTCTTGCTTCAATTTTATCGATACTTAAAATTGACACATTGAAAAAAAACATATTTATATATATATAATTTATTACGAGTAAATTTTCTTTTAATGCTTCTTGAAAATAAAATTAAATGTAATCTTAAATTTCATTGACTGATAAGCAATATAAGCTCAAAATGATTTTATCATGAATGCACAAGACTGTTGCTTGAAAACAGTAGCAATTTAATAGGAAACAACATACGAGCTAAACAAATTAATCTTATTAGCGATTTCGAATAAAAATATTCTTTATAATATTTATTTACCTTACAATAAATGTAATGTATCTCTTAAATTCGATTAATTTTACATTGTGATAAAAGCAATTACATCATAGCTTTGAAAACTTATACAAATCAACGACAAGGCTTAATTCATCGACGATCTTCTATGGAAAGCGTTGGAAAAAATACCCATCATATTGAGAACATGGCCCTTCAAACTTAAACGTAAACTTTGTGTACAGGTGGTGCCGTGCTTTGGCGACAGCCTCGTTCAAGCAAACCTCGCGAACATACGCGAGCTGAAGAACGGCATTTCGGAGATGAATACCGAGCGCATCGCCAACTTTTCCATGATCCTTACCTACGCTTTCGAACTGTTAGAAGAGTTTCGAGTGGAGAAACGCGGTGCCTCCTGTAATCAGGCGATAATGCTGATAACGGACGGGGTACCCGACAACTACAAAGAAATCTTTCAGCGCTATAACTGGGCGAGCAATCCGGATAACCCGGACATGGCTGATATGCCGGTGCGCATTTTTACGTACCTGATTGGCAGGGAGGTTGCCGACGTGAGGGATTCGCGTTGGATGGCATGCGCTAATCGCGGCTACTTCGTACACCTTTCGACCCTGGCCGAAGTTCGCGAACAAGTACGTAACATTTGTTTATTGTAAATAAGCTAATTGTGAGAGCTTACTTTTTTAAAGTTTGGTCGAATCGTGATCAAAGCTTTTTGAAAACTATTGCAATAATTGTAGTATTCGTCATTAATGCATAATAAAAGCTCGACAAAATTATCCGACAAAAGTCCGCTTTTTTAAACAAAGCAAAACAAATTTCAATTAAATGATGGTATTCTCAGGTATTAAATTATATAGCGGTAATGGCTAGGCCATTGGTACTCAATCTCACAATTCACCCAACAATATGGACGCCAGTTTACGCCGACATCGCCGATCCAAAGATCACCGATTGGCTATGGGATAAAAAGGAGCGGTATGATCAGAAGGAACGCTACTGGATTTATCGTAGAAATAAAAGGCTTATGTTCCTAGAGAAGGAACTGGCGCAGTATGACAAGAGGAGCAGAAAGCATACGAATTTAGCTGGTGATATGTACAAGTACAGGCTAATGACATCCGTCAGTATGCCGGTTTTTGACAGACGTGAGAACGCTGTAAGTTTCTAGCTTTATTTATCTTATGAATTTTTCAATTAACTTACCGAAAATGAAATACAACAGTTTTCAATCATTTAAATGTTACACAAGAATATTAACAAATATATATATTCGAAATTTTGTTTACGCTATATTAATTTAGAACACCATATGAATACTTTAGTTGGCGTCACATTGGTACATAATACTTTCACTGATTTCTTATATAAAAAATTACACAACAACATACGTAACAAAATTAAGAAATTGACAATTTTTAAACTATTGATATGTACAAAGAAATCACACCTCGAAATTTTCAACATTATTTAGCATTTTTAACTTTCAACGATTGTATTAATTTCATGAATATATAATAAATGAATCAAAAATTTCTTAAGCACATTGTTAAATAGATAATATTTATAAAACTTTATTTTTACACTACTCTTACATAGATTTCATATGAAATCATAAATTATTTATAGTATTTTTATAAAAATAGAAAGCACTCATATAAAGTAAATCATTTCTTGCTTAAATGAGCTTTCAACGACGATCGAAGTCGTTGAATTATCTCAAGTCCCTATTTGTCCGCAGAACATCACTGAACAAGTGCTGGTGAAAAACGCCTACTGGGTTACACAAACAAGAGAGGTTTGCTGCTAAAAAGGAAAAGCAAATGCAACAAGTTGATTTCGATTCATATAGTACCCCTGTATTATATTTACCCTTATATATGCTCGTAAATACAAGCTATTTCTTTTCGCAATTCTGTTCATATTTTAAAACAAATACAAATCTACAAGTCAGTCTTTCAAGACTTCGCATATAATAGAATTTCTTATGGTATTTTGAAATTTAGAAGTTTAATTATTTATAAAACTTCTTGGAATAGTAAAAATGTAAAATAGTAAAAATGTTGTTGATTTGATTATTTAAAAATAAATAGTAGAGTTCATGTGAATTCTTACTGTAGAGAAAGCAGAATTCATTCTGTAAAACTGATTTTACCTATCATAATACATAAAACGAAGTGCGATTGGAAAGAAGTTAGTAGTAATATTTTAGGTTTATACATTACATTGCTATATAATTTTATTTATATTATATGCTATATAATATATATTAGTTATTATTAAAAAATTTAGGTAGGACATATCATAGGAACAACTTTATCATTATTAGTCAATCCTCTGTCTTGACGTTTTTACGAGTAGAAATACTGAAAAGGCTATATCCTTTCCATTGGATTAATAGCAATATATTAGATTAAACCTGTAACGAATTATTTTATTGTAATAGCTAATTCTAGATTAGCAATATTACAGTTATTACTTAGATAAAACAATTTCCGATTATTCCAAGGTTTACTATTTTATTTTACTACCTATGAAATCAATTTTAATAATACTACTCAACAGATTTATTAGTAAACACACGGCATACATGTAAATGTATTATATATGTCTGTGTATGTGTGTGCGCGGGTGTGGGTGTGTGGGTGTGTGTTAGTGTGGGGGGGTGGGGTGTAAACGTAGTTTAGAACATATGATAACAACAATTAGGGAATGATTACAACATAAAAATAATGAAAAAAATTTCAAACAGCTTTTCAAATTAAATCTTTTAATATTTGTTATTATAAAATAATTGTAATAATTCCTTAACTTGAATAATTTACGTCGTTAATACGTATATATACATATATGATTTTATTTAGATGAACAATTCTTAAAATAGTTATTGTATTTAATGAGAAATTTTAATCTTTTTGATCATTATTATTTACTATTATCCTTGTTAAAAATGTAGTAAGTTTATAAATAGTTCCATAAAGTGCCATCATTTAAATATCGTAATATATAATTAAAATTGCAATAGTTACGTATATCTTAATTATTCTAGAGGTGTGTGGTTTATTAGAAAAATTTATTATTATTACATTAGACCTATTTACATTTATTTACTTAATGAAACATTACAGTAGTTACATGCTTTTGGTTATGCAAATTGCCGATGATAAGCGGAGACTGATTCGTATCGTTGTTGCAAAGGATTTTTATAAAGCTATGTATTACATAATTTACAGACGAGGATTGCAAATCTACTTGGTGTTGCTGGAACCGACATTCCTGTTGACGATATCAAACAGCTAATGCTGCCTCATGAGGTAAAAATAAATTACGCAATTTACCATTATTTTATTTTCCAAATAACTTGTATAATAGTAAGTTATATTTGTAGTTGGGTGCTTATGGCTATGCATTTATCGTGACCAATAATGGCTATATTCTTACTCATCCAGATCTTAGGCCAGTGGTAAATAACTTTTCCATCATACATTTTCTCATTATTTTTACTATATTCTAATTTGTGAATATTATTTTTTAGTTTCAAGGGATTTTAAAGCCAGCATATAACAGCGTAGATATGGCAGAGGTCGAACTAGTAGAGGGTGATGATATCTCCAGAGAATTTAACGAATTACTCTTAAAAGTAATTATTGCCACGATATTTATAAACAATAATAACGTGTAATTATATTTTTTTACTAGAAAATAATATTTGTAATTAAGTAATTAAATCAAATTCATTTAGTTAATATTAAAAAACCTTTTCTCACAATTACAAAAGGGGAAAAAATTAAAAGTAGCATTTAATTAATCTTGTTAAACAAATCTGATTTCAATTTTATTCCATAAGATTAGGGATATTTTTCAAGCAATTACAAATATTTTTTTAGTTCAGAGAAGATGTTGTTAATCAGAAGGATCACAGTGATGTTCACATGTTCACGAAATACCATTACGACAATATGGTGAGCTTATAATATATGAGTAAAATGTTTGTTTTCATATCATCGATATAATGTTCATTTAAGACTTTTTTTTGAATTTGAAAGAAATTCTAAACAGTAAAGAAAGTTTTCAATCATGGCTTATACTCCTTTATTACAGAAACGTGTAGGTAGAATAAAAAGGAAATACGACTCGGCACGAATCGGAAACACGCCTTTCACTGTGGTCGTCAGTTTACCCTTGTACAACAATATAGATGCAACGTATCGTGTACATGCACCCAAAGATGTACGCCGATTAAAATTTGACGGTAATTATACTTCCATTTAGCAATTTATATTAAGACAATATTTTATAAGGCGATAAAAAAATGAAATTTTATCAAATTAAATTACCTAAAAAATTTTCACTTAAAGTAATTGCCAATATATGTT
Organism: Kradibia gibbosae; assembly: GCA_018907135.1. Taxonomy (NCBI): domain Eukaryota; kingdom Metazoa; phylum Arthropoda; class Insecta; order Hymenoptera; family Agaonidae; genus Kradibia; species Kradibia gibbosae. The sequence goes on along the minus strand of JACCHX010000001.1, from coordinate 12,179,982 downwards.
TTTATTGTTTTCTACAAAACTTAATCGATTTCAATTCTATAAACATTGAAGTTCAGAACAACCAATTGCATGTAAATAATTAAAAAAGTTCTTTTAGTTAGTAAAATATTATCGCCAGAGATAATTTTCTGAATATGTCACTTTCTATGTATGAATCAATAAATTTGCAGCAGATATAACTGCAGAGAAATACTTTGAGGGGAAAAACTGGCGGGTGCATCCGGATTGGTTGTATTGCAAGTAAGTATCGTCTTTGTAAATAACTTTATTAAAACTTTACCAATATGTCACGAATTTAATTAAAAATATACTCAATAATGTAGTCTGTTAAATTTAGACAAAAATTTTACATAAACGCTCTCAACCGTAACCTTTCTTAATAAATCTTAATTAAAATGGATGATTCAAAATAGGAAGAAAAAAACATTTTTTCCAGATCACACCACCAGAGTATACACAAATTAACTATACGGAAGAAACAGGTCAAACACTCTATAAACAAACACTACAAGATGTCACAGAAAAACCCGTAAAATACATACACTTTATACAATCATTTATTAGCTTATAAAAGATAATATAAGGTTCTTTCCTTTTTTCATTTTCATTAGATTCATATACTGTATTTACATATTACGTAAATAAAAATAGTTAAAAACCATGTTCCCAATGGCGGAACATTGTTTTCGCTCATTGTACAAAATTACTTTAATCATTAAGACGAAATGCATTCAAAGCGATTAAAAAAAGCAGAAAAATCTTTTTCAGATATCACTATGAGAATGCATACAATTTTGCCACACCAGAGGAGGAATTAAAACATTTCTTGAAAAAAGCCACGCAGCCCTTTTGGAATTGGGGTACGAAGCCTTCTGAGCAATCTACTCGTAAGTTTTTTTGGCCGGATCATACAATTACTGCACTACTTGATTTAAAGCCGACATTGAGGCCAGTGGGTTGGTATTTATTTCAGAGAACGGCAAGAAGTCCGATGATAATACAGAGTCCCGTTACTGCGAGAGAGATTTGATATTGAATCTGGTGTTTGACGCGATGGTGACCGAGCGATTCGCTGACCCGCTCACCAGTCGCGATGAGAAGGGGTATGCAATTTTTTTTATAATTTTTCTGAGATTTATAATTTACACACCGATTTAAATAAATAATACATAATATATGGATATATATTTTATATGATAACGAGCCCGGATTGTCAATGAGGATTGACAAAGTCCCACGAAGGGGTTTTTCGTCTACCACATCATTGCTCGTGCAACTTGAAAAATAAAATGAAACTTTGTATTAGCTTGAATATTAAATTGATTTTTCAGATTATTTTTGTCGGTAAAAGTGTTATGTCGGTTAAAAAAATCTGAAATAATAATAACTTAATACAATATCTTAAATGTAAGTTATTAATTTTAGGGAGGGATAAAATATCGCAGAATACAGTATTTATAATATTCTTCAAGATGCAACGAGTGTAACGTCTGTCTCTGTTTTGTCTGTTTCATATTAATATCACGAGTGCGTTTCGATTAATATCATTTTATATGCACCAAAGAGAGATTGCACGCTCGCACCATTTCGTTTACAATTCTCATGCACTTGTGTAATCACGCGACGACACTCTATATTTTCTCTCATTATTTTTACATTGACTTTTTTTATTATTGTTTACATTTATTTTTTCGTCGGATAGCCGACGACACGTACCTGTTCCTTTTTACTAATAAACTTACAACTTTAACGCCATGCAGACCTTTAGATATGCTGATGACGCTTCTGTCCAGGTAACGTCCACCAGATCGCACCTTACATTTTTATATAGTCTTAAACTTAAGTAAATGACTTGATCAATCGTGTATCTCTCGTCTTGCCATTTTGACTGTCACTGATTATATATTTTATAATTTGCCTTTCTATCTCTCGTTACTGTCTTGACTGAATTTTTTGTTTACTTTAGTAATTATGTGACCTATTTTATGATTTTATGGTTTATCCTATTGTAACTTTTTCTACGGCACGATTTGCACAGCACTTTTTTGTGAATTTTCAGATTTTTGATACCGGACCGGAGAATGTTGTGAAAATCTATGGAGCTGAACTTCTCTGTGTTCTTAAGAGTAATTTATGTTTTTGTATTACCTTCGTGCATATCTTTTATTTAAAATTGTGACATACATGCATATGGTATTCATTCGATCTTGCATACATATTTATTATTTTTATTTCAAACTAAGTTTCTTTTTCAAAATTGCAATTTTCTTATTATTTTTATAAATTAGAATTGGTAATTAAAGTGGTACATGTTTTTTTTTAACGAAAATTTTGTGGATTTTTATGTAAGAGCAGTACAGAGATGTGCTAAGGTATGTGAATTGAAGAAAGGTGCTATGACAGCAGAATAGTAAAGATCTGAGAAACTGTCCAATTTCCTTTGTAATATTTGCTTTGTAATAATTTTACCAGTTTATCATTCTAACAAATGAAAATGCTATACATTTATGTAATGTTTCGAAAAGCTTGGCCTGAAATGAGTTTTAATATCACAATTACATATTATCTAAATTAACTTGAATTTCATAAAGTTAATAATCCAATGATTCAAGAACTAATGAAATGGTTCTGTAAATAATTGCGCCGACCCTTATACATAATATTATTTTTTGAATGACAATTATCTCTTTTGGCCCTAAAATTAAAGCTAAATCTTTTGATCAACGTTTTTCACGTTTTATAATCTAACTTTTGTAGAAATTTAAATTATGTAAGGAAATCATTTTTATTTGTTGGATTAGTAAATTTACAATCGTAGTATCCATGAAAGCGCTAGTTTCTCAGAACTTGTGCAGTATATAATATGATTTTTATGAGCCTATTCGTATTATATATACATATATATATGTGTGTGTGTGTGTGTGTGTGTGTGTGTGTGTGTGTGTGTGTGTGTGTGTGTGTGTACGTATATAAATAAACATATATATATATATATATATATATAAATAAATTAATTAATTAATAAATAAATATATGTATGTATATATATGCATTTGTTGAGACTATTTGTTTAAGCATTGGTAATGCAAGTCTGTATGTATGTATGTATAAGTATATACATATACATTGGGATATTTTAACGCTTGAAAGTGTATTATCAAATAATTACCTTTTGTCATATGTAAATGGTCGTATCAAGTACATACCTTACTATATCAACATATTAATATAGCGCTTGAATAAGGAATTATATATCGTGGTGAATAAATACGAAAGCAGCCCGCAATGCTAACGAAGCTCACATAAGTCGCTGTGCGACACGCGTTTTAGGGCCGACTTTCATCAGCGCTTCGGCTACACCCTTGCCTTCGTAGCGACGCGTAGCGGCCTCACGAGGTGGCAGGACTTCATCATCGACGACCAGGAAATCCCGAGCGAGCCACCCCCGGATCACTTCAGCCGAATGTATCCACGTGCGATCGACGAGATTTGGTACAAGAGGGCAGTGGAACAGCACTACGTGCAACCGGAGAGCTTCGTCTTTTCGATACCCATCGATGAAGACGGAGCATCGAATTCCACACTCGTCACAGCCAGCCGTGCCATATTCATTGGTTGGTCGAATTTCGCATATTACCGGCACATCTCGCCAAACAAAAGCCCTTACGATCTCTATTCCGCATTTGTATTTTACACATTGCTCTAACGATGAATTACACTTCACTGATTCGTTCTTACCCCTTTTCTCTGATTTCTAAAATGCTTTCTTCTACTAGGGCTGGGGAAATTTTCCATTTAAATGCATACAAGAAATAATTAATTATTAAATCTTCTATGGTAATAAAGGCTTTTAAATATTAAACTCTTTTTAGAATGAATTTGATTAATAAATCATATTTAAAGAGAATTAAAAATTCAAAGATATGTATTGACAAAAAACTCTGACGCTACATTATAAATTCATGAGAATCTATCATTCATCGATACTAATGATCTGTCGCTAATAAAGCTGATTTTACTTTTATGATCTTTATTCTTCAACAAAAGCTTCTTGGTAAATGAAATTAATAGGATTCATCGAGCAATAAAAACATTAAATATAAAAAGCCCATCTTTTTTAAACACCTGAAATTAATTTTTGATATTTATAATATCATAGCACATAAATTAAAATTTGAGTTCCATATAATAAAATGACTTCATTACTTCATTAATTTATCGCCACGTTTGAAGAATAACGTGTTTCATTTTTATGCTACAATAAATTGAAAATATACATATTTATTAATAAGATGATAAATTTTTTTTAACACCCCTTTTAGTCATCGTTACTACATTTTATTTAGACAATTTTTTGAATGAATTTTTTGAATGAATGAATAAATTTATTTCTTATGAGATATACTTCTTAGTGTTATGAAAAACAGGGTTACTAAGTAATCTTATGGTAATGAATTTGATAAAAAATAAACAATTTGCTAAATTATTTATTCAGAGTTATCGCACTAATGATAATTTGAAACGTCTCTTTTTGATTTTTAATATTTCATTACTAAACGTATGTAACGCATGGTACATTAATAATATATATTTAAAGAATCATTTGAATTTTATTTTAAAGGGACAATATTAAGTTAGCGTTGTAATGAATAAATTCATTAGTAATGTTATATTTACAGGAAATGAAACGATGGAAGCTCCTGCAGCTGTGGTCGGTTTTCAAATGACTCACTCTGCCCTCCAGGGCATCTTCCAGAATATCACCTATTCGTGTAACGGCTATCGATGTAAAAAACATTGCGGAGATGAGAACGTCGAGTGCTACCTTGTCGATAACCATGCCTTTATCATTGCGGCTAAAAGGGCGTCGATTGCTGGTCGCTTTCTTGGCGACGTTAACAGCCACGTTATGAAAAGTCTCGTCGAAACCGAAGTCTTCGAAAAGATAGTTGTTTTTGATTACCAGGCAGTTTGTTTTAGAGATACCCAAGAAACTAACGACGGAAATATTTTATTAACGGTGAATACAGACTTTCTTTATACATTAGAAAACCGATTTTGTTCATCGGGAATAGTAATCATCATAATTTTTAAAAATGGAAATTTTCTTTCATAATGTATATATTTATGTCACATTAATAAAAATTATTAAAGCATTGATCACTTAATAAAAGTAGATTTATAAACATTTTAGCCGGTAAAAACTTTAACGATGCTAGCTTCTTGGTTATATGGACAAGTAGCATTAACTTTGGCCAAAGTTGGTTTCTGGAGTCAGGATTATGCTGAAGCGGTATCTTATATGACAGAGGATGAAATAAGATTAGACAAATATGACGAATCGGAAAAATCCCCAGTAGATCAAGAACCTGTAAACGATAATAGTAATAAGCCAGCAACCGAGGCAAAGGATGATCAAATTTACGATCAATTTATACGAATTCGGCGGACAAGACCCGAACCTTGTGATCAAAAAGTAAGTAAAGTTGTTTATAAGCTTAGCAACATTTGCATTAAACTGGTATTAAGATTTTGTAACGAAGAATTAAGAAATTGATGTAATGTCAAAAGTAATTAATTATTTTTAATATGTTAAATAATTTCAATCGACACTTTGTATTGTTTTTACCAAATCTTTAGAAAAAGATTGAATTTACGATTCGTTACGTAGTTGCAATAAATCCTAATTAACTGAATGACTTTGGACGATACTCACAGGTAGAGTTGTATCTTTTCCGCAACATAACACCTTCAAACGCCGTTTACGACAACCCGAACATGAACATAACAGGCTGCGACAATCTCAAGTACATAGTTCAACCGGTGAATTTCACGAACATGATACTGCTGGTGATGGACACGTCCTGGTGCCAGGACACCGAGCATTTGGTATCGGTGATCGAGCCACAGGAGCTCACCTACACACAGAACAGCTCATTGGCATGCCAAAAGACCTCGAGCAGTATGCCACGCCGTAGGCCGCAGACCTGCATACGCAATCATCCGAAGGAGAGCGAGATCAAGGACTTGTGCGGCCGCGCTACGAGCGTCTCGCGGCTGGACCTTCGACTGCTCGTCCTCACAGGACTCCTCGTCGCCCTGGGGTTCGCCGATCGTTGAGTGCCCGCCATTTTTGTTACCGACTGTGATGCGCCAAGGAACTGTGCGGAGTGCAAGAGCGGTTTAACGCCAGTTATCACCAAGGACGCCGGCGTCCGTTGTCGTGAGACTGTGAGTAATAAGCGGTGAGGCCGATGTTTAAATGAGCCAAAGTCAAACTAAATCGGAGCAACGAACGTAGACGCATGTAGCATGACGATTTGTCGGGAAAAAGATTGCCTCGACTTCTTCTTAGTGAAAAGGAAAGGCCATTTTACGGGCGTTTATTTTCTTCGTTATCATCATTTCGGTGACATGAAAGACTATCGAGAAATAATCAGAATTGTCTAGTCTATTTGTACTTGGATATTTTTTATATTTACCATAGCTATGGATAATTATATAGGAAAAAATTACAGTTACTGATCATTTAGCATTTTCCCAAGACTTAGCTCATTTTCAACTTCTTAGATTAAAATCGTTTACGAAGAATTTAGATTAACTTTATACAAATACATTTATTTATTACAAACTATTACATTTAAGAATTATATACCATTCTTTTTCTTATAACTCCAAGAAAATTCAGCAAATCCAACAGAATGTAGTTTCAAAAAAAATAGAGAAATTTTAATCCTTGAAAATGTTTGGATTTATAAATATAAAATTAAAAATGACAGTTTACTTTTATTTTTATAACGAAACAAGGTAAATAAATTAAAAATTGATTTTAATCCCAGAACATGACTTTAAGTTTTGAGAGACTGTTCTCTATGGGTGTTAAACTTTGTTGTTCATATATATATAGATAGATATAAAGGAAATTCGTACTATCCGCGATGCAATACGTAATGCGTTCACTGTATGCACTACTGTCTCCGGCCATTGTCATTGCCTATGTAGTTCGACTGCGTCTACATTCGCTTGTCAAACAAGTGAGTTTTGACATTTATCCACTTTACGAACTGGACCCTACTTTTCAAAATAATAAAAAATAATATGTGTATATATACATATATAAAAAAAGCTTTTAAAAAGGTAAAAAAAAAGACAAACAAGATATTAGTGAATTAATCGCAGTAACATTTAAGTGTTTTTCAAGATCATTGAATATCTTTCTACCAAGGAAACGAATTTATTAATAATAAGTGCAATGAGATGGATTGACAAAAGGAGCAGTTCGCGATGTATATAGGAACGTACGGTCATAATCCATTGCTATCAACACTAATTAAATACTACTGTTACATTCGTAAGTTCGCGCTTTGTACATTAATCGAATTATAAGATATGTAATTTACTATTTATAAAGATTAATACTATATTTGATTTTTGTAAATTACTGTAATATATAAATACCAAAGAATGTAAGATTGTGTGCCTTTGGTCACGCGGTTAAACCTGATCTTGTTGTATGTTTTTCAAATAAATCATTAAACTCGTCTTTTTTATTGTTATTTAATGTATTTTAAAATATTTTTTAGATATTTAGAATTTCAGTCCTTATAAAGATTCGAAATTTTACACCTATAAAAAGGAGTATTAAAAGATATATTATATTCAATTTGATACGCTTTTTCTAATTTTGTGTTAATTTTTGTTTTAAAGTATTTACAATCATTGGCTTAAAAAAATTAACTACATTTAAACTATAAAAAATTACATTTTCTTTAAAACTTCAAATAATAATTTATGTTTCGAATGTTGTTCAAGTTTTTTATGCAGATCATCTAAGACTTTACCTCCTGTGAGAAAACTTTTTAAATTGTGCAATGTTCCATCAGAAAGTCTATGATCTGTTATCCTGTCCTGAGTATAGTTATAAGTTCTGATTTTTTCATTCCTTTCACGCTTCCCCATTTGTTGCTTGCGCAAAGAAGTAATACTTTTTTGTTCTTTATTAAACTGTTGATCATAAAGTTTTGTTCTTAATTTCAATAGTGCTACTTCCCTATTTTTCATTTGTGACCTATGCACTTGACATTCTGAGACTGTCCCAGTTGGTAAATGCGTTATTCTTACAGCAGAATCTGTAGTATTTACATGTTGACCTCCGGCACCAGAAGCCCTCATTGTGTCAATTTTTAAATCAACGGAATTAATAACAACTTCGATATCATTAGGTTGTGGTAAAACAACTACTGATACAACACTGGTATGTACTCTACCACTTTTTTCAGTACTAGGTACCCGCTGTACCCTATGAACTCCTGCCTCGTGTATCAATTTCTGAAAACATCCTTCTCCTGAGATCATTATACTTATATGTCGTAAACCACCCTGTGGACTTTCATCTAAATGTATTATATCATAACTATATCCCAAGTATGATATATGTTTTTCATACATATCAAAAAGATCTTTTACAAAAAGCATTGACTCTTGACCACCGACTCCTGCACTTATTTCTAAAATAATGTCATTGCATTCATTATCATTTAAGTACTCAAGTACTGAATCAATTAAATCACTATCTATTTGTACCAATCGGTTCATATAAGTAAGCTTTTCTTCTTCAGCAAGTTTTTTCAATTCTTGATCTTGCTCTACTGAAAGATTATTAATTATCAATAGAAGTCTTAATTTAATTTTCTTTGTATAAATTATTTTTTATTTTAATATATGGATAAATAATAACTCTACACTTACCAAGTTCCATTAAATTTTCAATATTTTCAAGTATATCTATTCTTTCAATAATTAATTTCTGCACTGATTTGCATTCCAATATTTCTCCAAAATAAGTAGTTTCTCCAGAATTATAAGCATTGACAAGATAATTCAAAAACATCTTAATCTCATTTTCTGATACATTTAAATTAGCAAGTGATAATGATCTAAAATAAAAAAACAACATAAAAATGTGTTGAAATTGTATTATTGTGATTGTTAATACCATCTTAAACTTCTATTATAATGCCAATTAGTAAATTGATTTTTTTTTAATATGAATTAAACAAATACAAATATTGCTAGAATATGTTCACTACGTGAATGATAAATACTAATATAATTTCATGGGAAATAATTTTTTTTTCATTATTCTTGGAATTCTTATATTTAATTTCATAAAAAAAAACGCTGGGAAAATAATTTATAATCTTAATTTAAATAATATTTATAATTTATATAACGCACTGTACTGTAATGTAAATTAACATAATAATAATAATAATAATAATAATTTGGATAACAATTACAATATCAAACAAATCATGTGTGTTCATATTAAATGTTTTTTATTACATGACAAGTGTGTGCCACATATATAAACTTGACATTGTACACGATTAAATAGGGCAAAGAAGCTTGTTGGAGAAACAAGTTTAACAGTGAACCTAATCATCATCGTACCTGTTAACATTATGAACAAACGGTCGAGCCTTGTGTTGGTTAAGCAAATCATAACACGCGAAACCGGTGGTGTTCGCCTTAAGATTCCGATAAACATTGTAAAAACGATGACCCTTGAGGAAAACAGCCATCGCTCGGCTACGAAGTCAAACGGCAACGAAGGCGAGAGCCATGATACGGATATTAGAAAATTTTACAAGTATCCGAAAGGGACCAAAAATTTCCTACACAGCTATTTACTACGAGGCTGCTATTAAAAATACTACCGTCGTCTGCTGCAGTCCTCCGTTTACAGTGCTACCAACATTGTTGGGAAACATACACGTATGGTACTGGTACTCGTCAATCCTAATGCTCTCGTGCGTATTTCCATAGGCAAGCTGCCGAGCTCTGAGCTGCTAGCGTCAACAAGACGGCGTTTTCCGCAAGTAAGTTTACCATTTAAACATTTTCAAAGATTAACATTAACAACAACGGAGCTCGCCGCTCGACGGATCGACGCTATGGTTCACCGTTGCGACGAATGACTCCCTTGTAAAATTATCGTTCGGTATAAAAAAGAAGCGCCAATATTCTCCCGCGCCTTTGTTTACTCCTTTATACCTTTTACTGCAATATCGCTTATTTCATTGTAAAAAAAAGACTGCGCGCACACGTTGGCCACCTTATCCCCTGTTGCAGGGGGAAAGCGAGAAAATTTTGGCACGCGCGGTATTGCAAAACGCCAGTCGTGCAGTTGAATAAGTCCATTCCGCGTTTTGTTTTGTTTTTTGTTTCTTATCTGCACCAATTTTCGTTTTCTATCCAATGTAATTCGAACCGCGCTCGGGACAATAATGCGAATTTTCACGGTTCGCCTAAGTGATTGAGCTCTTTAATACCGGAATCGTGTTGTGTAGAGCTTTGAAGTTTTGTTTTAATAACGTATATCTTTGCAGAAGAAAGTTACTTTTCTTCTTCCTCTTTTTCTCTTATATTATATAGCTCCCTAATGGTGAAAAAGCATTTGCTTGAAGATCTTTTTCTTTCTCACACTCGCACGCGCGCCTCCTCTCTCTCTCTCTCCCTCCTTCCCTCGCTCGCTCTCTCTCTCTCTCTCTCTCTCTCTCTCTCTCTCTCTCCCTCCCTCCTTCCCTCGCGCTATCTATCTCTCTCTCTATCCCTTGCTCTCCCGCCGCTCCCCCTTCGCCAGCCCCCTTTACATCGTCCGCACATCGCCAAACACACGAACGCGTGCACAGGCGCAAACACGCAAAAACACGCACACCTCGATAGCTTGCAGAAGCGGACGTAGGTACGTGGTGAGACAAAATTGTATATAAGCGGACTCGCGTTGACCTTTTTAGATGCGCGGTTATCGATTTTACTTGTGAGTAGTCCGATAGATTATTCTTAATGCAAGTTTTAGATTGATTTCTAAATTCTTCCTAGATATGTAAAAGTTTCATTAAACGAGCGAGTTCATTAATGAGTCAGAGTTCAGCTTTTATTAAAAACTACAATAATAGACCAAACAAATTCAATCAATTTTGGCGATTCTCTGACTTAACTAAAGTTTCATTTTCAACTCAATTCATCTTTCCCTTCTAAAGCATTCATTGTTAACCTTCTTTTGCATTTTAATGGCAATACGTAACGGCAATACAATGGCAATGATATCACATTGTTGTCAAAAAAAAAAAAAAAAATTGCGTTAAATTTATTAAATAGCGTACTTACTGGATAAAAATTAACGGCTAATTATTCATACGTTAGGATATGTAAATTGTAGGTTGTGTATTAAATGGACGCCTCTTAATATGAACTATTGAATTATATTACGTATAATTGAGAATATAATGGAACTGTAACGACTGTAACCTAATGTAAAGTGAAATTTTTGAAGAATGCTAATCATGTAGCGATGAGTTATAACCGTTTAAAACTAAGTTGTCCACATAATCAAGTATAGTCATAATGTAAGTCATTGTTTGAATATGATTATTTATGTTTGCAATAAGAAACTTATCTTGATACTCGAAGTAATGCATGAATAAGAATGAAAAAGAGAACGTAAAATTTCGTATGTGCAATTGAAGTATATTTAAAGATTAATGTTATATAGATGCAGATTCTCATAATCCAGCTACTAGGCGGTTCAGAATAATTTTATAAATTTATTTTCTTTTTCTTTTCTTTTTTAAATTCACGTGTAGAGTCCTACAGCCAAGACTGCATTAAGCAGGCATCAATATACTTTTGTAAAATAAACGTTTGATCGTCGCATGACAGAGCGAGCTGTAAAATCCATAACTTCGAGTTTTAGAAATTGAAAGCACAATGTAACGAACCGAGCTCACACATAGGTAGATTTTATAACGTCGAAATGAGTGGGTAAGGGGGATTGAGAGAGAAAGAGAGAGAGAGGGAGCGCGCGAGCAAAAAGGAGGGAGAGCTAGAGAGAGAGAGAGAATGAAAGTCAAAAGACAGATGCGATAGAGAGAGAGAGAGAGAGAGGGGGAGATAAAGAGCCACGCGCTTATATGTAGGGAATGTAGGTAACGAGGCATAGCGGCGGATGTAAGAGCAAGACGAAACGAGGCATCATGAGCTACGGGGCACAAACGTACTGTGCGGTGTGCGCCCGCATTGCACGAGAGTGAGCGAGAGCTACAGCATTGGCTTTCCGAGCTCCGACTGATCTGAGCAAGCCACTGCCGTCGGTCTTACTGGCTACACTCTAAAAATCGTCGTCGCGCCGCGACTTGATTTCATAATAATTTTCTCTCCACCTTTCCACTGTTCCTTCATTGTACATAAAGTCATATCGCAAGCGCCCAAGTATCTCGCAATGGGCGTTTTCCTGATCGGCCTTTTTCCCCGTTTAATGTTATAATAAACCACGGGGTAAACAGTAGGATTTAATAACATAGTATTAGCACCAGTGCTGAGATAAGAAAGTTTATACAACATTAATGATGTACACGTGTTAGTTGCTGTCTATCTCTACCTCTCTCTCTTTCTCTCTCTCCCCCCCCCTCCCCTCTCTCAATCTCTTTCCATGCCTCTGTCTTAGACGCGCATACAGCAATAGTTATATTGCATTCCAATATAAATGCAGAACGTATTGTATGACCTATCTTTTATTCGCCGTTTCAGCCTCTCTTTGTCGGCGGCTTGCATTATAATTGTATTAAGAATTAAGGGAGTGTAGATTGCGCATAAGATGGGCGAGGAGAACCGAATACAAGAAAAACCAGCAGCAGTCGACGGAGGTGAGACTTTCTTTAATTTATTTTCACTTCCCATTTCAATTTTACCAACGCGTAATCTGCTCCCCTTGCGTTTTTCGCGCGGCTTTTCTCATTCGTCGACGTTGTTCAACATTATGTAACGCACTTTAAAAAACGTCCACCTAAATTTCAACTTTGCAGCATCTTTTTGCCATCCTCCTTGTCACCACGATGTCCGTGTCCTACACTCCAAGTGTGCCCGTTGTACTTTAAAAAAAATTGCCTCCAATGACAATACACGAGACGATAGGATTATTCAACGGCTTCCTGATGCCTCGTGGATTTCACTCACTTTCGCAGGTGCTCCTTTCGCAACGAACAACAGGATCGAAATTTCCCGTCGTTATAGATTAGCAGCTAACGTTAAAATTATCAATTTTATTTTCCCATCTCCGTTGGCCTACATCGTTTCTCGACGCTTATTACGAATCACTTTTACAACCTAATATTATACATTAATACTCATTCTGATTAAAACATTTACTCATGATTTTTAACGTTTATTAAACGTACGCATTCATGAAATTTCGTTATAAATCTTTTTTGTTACATCTATTAAGTTTTTTTTTTTTCTTTTTCTTTTTTATGCATCTATTGTATCCCCAAACATTCTATAATCAAGTTAATGCAAACACATGTATTTATTTTTTATGCACATGATTTCAAAAATAAATATTTATTTCATACTTATATACATATGTGATTGTACACACGCGCACGCACCCACACACACATGCACACACACACACACACACGCGTAATAAAATATATAAAAAGATTTATAAAAAATACATTTATTATTTATTATTATTTTTTATTATTTACAAATTCATATGTATAAATACATTTAAATATTTTACATAAGTAGCAACATAGAGTTGAGCATCATTATTGATTTATAATATACAGTTAGTAAGATACTTATTTTACACTTACTTTTAATTTATTCAAAACCATTTATTTTGTATAATTAATAAGCATATAAAAATAATTTTATATACTTATTGCAGTATAATTATAACTCCAGATTTACAGTTTTAGTAAGCATTTATTGATTTTAGATGGCTTCTTCTGGCAAGATTATCTTGATGCAACAGAAAGTGTGGAAGTGCCACAAATTATGTTTCCACATGTGGAGGAAACATTGCAAAATGGAATTGAAATTGGCATGTCTTTAGAAGTTCCAATTAAAAAAAATAATTCCAACAATGATGAAGAATCTATTTATTGGGTTGCTTCAATTGTTATGGCTTGTGGTCCCTTATTGAGACTTCGTTATTTTGGTGGAGATGACAGATCGTTGGAATTCTGGTTCAATTTAACTAAAGAAGCTGCTCATGAATTAGGCTGGTCTGTTAAAAATGACAAACGACTTGAGCCACCTGACATTGTACTTGAAAGATCTCCAGATTGCTCTGAAAAATTGCAAGAATTCTTAACAACAGCCAAATCAATTCCTTTTGAAATGTTAGCAGGGGTAATAATGAATTTTAAAAAATAAAAAAAAATATCCTTTTAATTTTATTGCAATTTATATTTATTTAAATTGTATTTTTAGGATGGACTTAGTATAGTAGATAGAATTAAACAAGGTATGAAAGTTGAAGTTAGCGATGTTCGACATCCATATAAATTATGGGTAGCTACAGTAAGTGTAATAAACAAGAATTTTAATTAAAATTAATTAATAATTAATTTTGAAAAAATTAATTAAAATGTTACCAAGAAAGTGTACTTATATCATAAATGAAAATTATTTTCCAGATTAGAGAAAATGTTGGAGGGCGTCTTTTATTGCAATGTGACACTCCAGGTTCATCATCAAAAGACTTCTGGATGTTTTGTACTTCTGAGCATTTGCATCAGTATGGATTTGCATCTAAAGCAAATTCAAACTGGTTTTTAGAGCCTCCTAGTTCAATAGTTGATACACATTCTTATGAAGAGTGGAAAGAACTTACGGAAAATGGTCCAAAGGACCTTAAAGTACCTGAAAATTTATTTAATAATTCTGTTGATCATCCTCAACATAATTTTAAATTAGGAATGAAGTTAGAAGCAGTTTCGCCCTCTGATAGGACAAAGTTATGCCCAGCAACAGTCGTTAAAGTATTTGACAATATTTATTTTTTAGTTCATATTGATGTATATAATAAAGATTCCATAGAAAATTTTGATGAAACGTATATATACAATACCACAGAGAAGAATACCTGGCTATGCACGGTACAACATCCATATATATTTCCAATTAATTGGGCGAAATCAAAAAATATTAGGTATTTATTTTGTATCTTATTCTTTTTTCTATCACAGATTTTATTATTTCAGCATATCTTTATTTTAGCCTCACTCCACCACAAAATTGGACTTTAAAATCACAGGAGTTTGATTGGGAGAATTATTTAAAAGCAACAAATGCGATTGCTGCTGATGAAAAATTATTTATTGTTCGAGAAAGTGCAGCTGATGCTGGATTTGAATGTGGTATGAGGTTAGAGGCAGTTGATCCTGAAAATGAAAATACCATATGCGCAGCACATATATCAAAAATTATTGATAATTTGCTATGGTTAAAATTAGATAGTTACAATGAAAACCGAGTCACGCACATTGTGCACATGCATTCCTTACAAATTTTTCCAGTTGGCTGGTGTGAATCTAATCATTATCCACTAAAACCTCCCAAAGATTATATTGAAGTTTGCAAAAAAGTACAAACTAACATAGTAGCAACAAAGAAAAATAGTGTTATAGATGTTCCTATATCGGAACCTCGCTCTTCTTTGTGGTGTCCAAAAATTTATTTTAATTATCGATGTTTTACTGGACCAATGATATCAAAAGGTAAATTAGCAACACTTCCAAAAGCTGTTGGCCCTGGACCTGTAGTACTTGTTATGAGAGAAGTTTTATCAATGATCGTATCTGTTGGATATAGAAGTGCTAGAATATTAAAAGTGTTACAGTGTGATACAAAACCTGAACCTGGATATAATTTAGAAGTATTAAAAGCAAAACACAAGAATAATACTTACAGAGCAAGTGTAGCTGTCATAACATCCGGTGATATGGTAACGGAATTCTGTAGAAATATTTGTAAGAAGTTGATGGTTTGTCCGAATCTTTTTGGACCATTGCATGTACCAGAAAATGAATGCCCAGATAAATGTCATAAAACATCCAAGAATAAATTTATAAGTAAGTGTATAAAAGAAATTTTTTCTGTTTAAAAATATCAATAAAATCTAAAAATCTATATTTATTTGTAGCAACAACTGTGGGAACTGGAAAAAGAGGTAAGCCAAAGGGATATACAAGTATTATGGTTCAAAAACCTCGTCCATGGGGTAAACGTAAAAGAAAGAGAGGTAGATGGGCTAATAGGGATAAAGAACGTGCAGAAGAATTTGAGCAAGAGGATGAAATACCTTTTCTTTCCATGGACTTGACAAAACATATTTCTGGAGGACTAGAAGATATGTATGAAGATCAACCACCTCTTTCTGAGTTAGACATCATAATTCAGAAAGACTTTAAAAAGGCTGATAAATTTGATGATATTAAACAAGAATTACCCTCTAGCAATGTATCAGAGGATTCAGCAAGTAGTTTTAATGATAGAAAAAGTAAAGATAGCAATATAGATAGTCCAGGTAGTTCTATGGGTAGTAAATTACAATCGACAAAATCAAGTCAAAACACTGCTATCACAAGATCTGGTAAAAGAGAAAGGGATTGGGACACTAGTGTAGAGTCTGATGGGTCAGATGCAGATGCAGAATATATTCGGATGCAAAAAAAACAGAGAAGGCCTAAAACTAGAAAATTAGAATCAAATCCATTATTTTGGACTGTAGATGATGTTTTTCGATATCTTCGAAAAACGACAGACTGTAAAGAATTAGCATATCGCGTTAGGCAAGAAGTAAGATATTCACTTATTTTTCGATTAAAATTATACGTATATTTTAAATTAAGAAGTTCATTAATTACAGGAAATCGATGGTTTAGCATTTCTTCTCTTAAACTTGCCTTCACTAACTGAACATATGAAATTGCGAACGAGTGCAGCCATGAAATTATGTCGACATGTAGAGCAGGTAAAAGTGACGTTCTTCCTTAAACACATCAACGAACTTGAACCAGAGCAATATCGAGTGATGTAATTATTTTAATAAACCTCGTATACAAATATCATTTACCATCGAAAATTCGAAAATTTGTATTGTTATGTATTATATATGTAATAATGTAAACGATTTATAGAATCTAAGACAAATATGACTGTATAAATTATGAATTTTTTGCATTGTGAATAGTTATATAATGTATAATTGTGATTTATAGTAAGATAATAATTCATCCTCGTAATTATTATTATCATTATCAATCATTGAATGCGAGTTTTCATAGTATTTCGTCAAACTTAAATGTTATATTTTAATTAGTTATTATACTTAATTTGTCTTTTATAATAAAATTGTATAAAGTAATTTATACAAAAAGTATATTTCGCCCTTAAATAATTACCCTTTTTGAGAATTTATATTTAAAAGTTTACTGAACAGTATGTAATGAAGATAGACTTATTAACATCAAGCCATTTGAGGTAGAGCTTTGATATAAAGAATTGTTGCATTTTAATTATGCTTAGATGAGATAAAATGTTTGGAATACTAATGTAATACATATATAAAAAAATTATTTTTATTTGACAAGAATTTCTAATGAATTACAGTGTTAACTAATTATGCTATTTGCATGACATTGATCATAATTTTTAAATTTATCATGGACATATTAGAAAATATACTTTTTGATTTTACGAAAATATTAATTCTGCTTACTTTCAAGTTCATTCGAGATACTAATGTTTTATTTTATGTCAACTATAATACATATTACAGATTTTAAAAATTAAATAATTGTAACTCGTAAAGTTTTAAATAATATTTTAATTAATGTACATTTTATTACTTGTAATTAACCAAGTAATAACATTTAAAAACTTTACTCACTTAAACATGAGTACATTTTACAAAGCAGACAAACAACAGTACATTTAACTTCCTTCTTCAAAGTCAATGAAGTAAATACATGCAATTTATTTTACTTTACTTCGTTATATTTAATTAAATCTTAATTCTTGAAATGCTTAAACTAAATGAAACAAAAAAAATGTTTAATTAAATTGCTCGTACTATTCCGTTTATAATTAATAATTAAAAAATAAATTACAACGATTAGACTGACATATAAAAATAGAAAATTAAAAAAAATAATTTCAAATTTTGTGTCACAGTAATATTGAGATGTCAATGTAACTACAATTAAAATAATATTCTTTCATCGAGACATTAAATGAATCACGAATCAATACGTTCGTTAAAATTTTTCGCCTACCTAAGCTTTAATACATAATTGAAGCTTCAGGTCATCGAAATATATGAAATATTATAATTTTGTATCAATAAAACTTAGCTTATAAACGTAATATATAATGTATTTTACGTATGATATTTATCATATATTATATACATATATATATATAATGTATTTTCCGGGTTAAATGCTGCCAATCTGCTATGGAATTTGAAATCCAATAAGCCAGGAGAGACGAATGCTTTCTGAATGTTAGCCAAATAGCCAAATGAAGATGCAGAGAATTCAAACGTTGAGCTTAAGCACTTTTCACCTCGACAGAAGTTCGCTGTCTTGTGGAAGTCTAACATTACAAGAGCTCGTAAAATATAACAGAGCGTCTACGACTTTTCGACCCACTTGAGTCAGGTCAACGACGCGACTTCCTATTGTGCCTCGTTTTGCAACTTGAACGACGTATCCTTTGCCGAAGAAGTCTTACAAGGTATTGCTTTCCTGAAATATATCGAACATTCAAATTTTCACGTCCTGGCTTCAATTAAATTTATTAAATATAAATTAACTCATCCATAACTTATATTTTGTATCTAGGAAAAAAACATCCTTGTTGCCATAGAAATATAATTTGTTTCGAGTAGCATTTATCTTTAATTTTTGCTTTAGATATCGTCATATTATTATTGGTTTGATTCCTTTACTGCTTTTTTATCCGCTGTGTTATTTAGAAACTTCAATTTATAACCGATTTTAAGCAAACTTTATGCATGTGATTACATATTTTCTACTATACATTTTCTCAATAAGATTATTGAGAAAAAAGGTTCAATTCTATTCCCTTATTAAAAATAATAATGTGAGCAAATTAAAAATTTCAAATATATGCACATATAAAAAAAGAAACTTAAACATACTACATAAATTGTATAATTCAAGAAATAAAGTAAAGATTATCATGTATCACTTTTAAATGTAAATTAGTAAAAAATCCTAATTTACTTTAAATTAATTAAATACAAACTGTTGTATAATAAAAATTTAAAGTTTTAATTTTTTTAGTAATGAGATTATATTATAACCTTAAACTTTATATTTTTAATATTATTTTATGTCATGAAATTTTCATTATGTCCAAAAAATGATATGAGTTAAAATTATAGGTTTTTAAAAATACATGTGATATACTTAGTATTATGTATGTATATATATACACATGTATGTGTATATATATATTGGGCAATTAATCGCAAAGTTCCTCCATGTTTACTCTGGCTAAAATAAGAATGTGTAATAAAATTTTGTCAACATTTTCATTGATCCATCTATTGGAATTTGTTAGTTCAAAAATAATTTATTCTTCAAATACTATAATTCTCCATTAATAATTGATTAAAACAGCTTGAATTGATTGTTGATTATTTTTAAAACAAAAAATAACTTTTACTTTTCTTGATATTATTAGTATAAAAAAATTATTAATCTTGGTTATTTGGAGGCTTTCTTTTTCGTAAATGGTATGTGTGACTATTATGGTAAAATATTTTATAACGACTATTGAAAGCTATGAAATGGTGCTTCCACAGTAGATTTTGAATACAAAAAAGCAATATAATTAAAGGTACCCCTTACATTTAAAAAAAAGTAAACTTTTTTAATGCAAATATATATTATTTCATATTGATTGAGTCTTTTTTTATCTTTTGAAATAAAGACCTTAGTCTCACTAAAAATAATCTGCATAAGTAGAATATTATTTAAGCCGTATATCTAATTATGGAATAACAGTAATTGCAGCAACGGTAACGCACAGATCTGTATATTGCATAAACATGACCGCTGAGCTTCGATTTTCTTTTTGCCTCTTAAATTATCTAAAGTAAATCAAGCGGTACTTTAAATGCTGTTCATATTGCATGATTGTTTCTCTGTCATATCTGTTACTAGTATATATTTATCTCTTCACATCTATCTTTCTATTTCACAGAATTCAATATTATATTCGTAAATGGACGGCCACATCAATTAAATTATATAAAAATTGTGTAATTATTTAAAGCTGTACCGATAAGTTAGAGAATTAAAGTTAAAAAAAAAAACGTAAATTTTTAAATGCTACTGTCACAAGAATAGTGGCGAGCTTTGAGAATCCCGTTCAACTACAAGTACATTTAATAAAAATCTAATTACTAATCCGAGCCTATAAAGTCCTTTTCATATTCTTAAACCATAGTATCGAACTTTGCAATTAGATCATGCGATTTCACCTAATTAAATATACACGAACATAACGTAAGCGGTATTAAAATCTATTATCTTCATCTCGATAAGCATATTTTTTAATAAACACGCAACACGAATAATTATACGTTACCATTACATTTACGATCGTCGTTCGCATGCTGAAATTCCAGCCGATCGTAAAAAATAGAAATAAAATAAGATAATCGAGAGCTCGGGGACAGCAAGACCATGGAATAAATTCGCGCAAACGACAATATTCCAAGTTGAAAATGCAATCGATAGTCATCTGCCGTCCCCCTGGCTCCCGACGTCACTACGCCCACGCGACGTTCCGTAACAATCCTCGTTCCCGACGGTCTCCAATTCATCCGCTGAATGCCGAGCCGAGTGACGCATCACGACGACGGTACGACACGCGAGAGCCGCGAGCTCGCGGCCAATGTACTCCCACACTTGTCATCGATCAAGTTCCGGGGCAGAGGCGCCACACGGACTCGAAAGCCGCGGTCGACTCCCTCGCGACGGTGCGCAACATTCGTAAATTCCCGCCGATCTGGAAACCAGACTACCAGAGTACCAGAGTACCAGACCCGCCGAATTGCGCACGCCCCGTCGACTGTGATCCTCCGCGCTGATCCCGATCCGTGGGATGAACGAGAGGAGGAAACAACGGGAGGCGCAACGGGGCGAGCATAAAAAAGGGGGATCGCTAAGGGAGACATTATTCCAGGTGAATAGCCGTACAGACGTCGGCCGACAACGCGACTGTAGTACTACTGCGAGGCCACTGGGCGATCCTCCAAAGGACACAAGGACCTTACAATGGGGCCCAACCCAGTGTTGATCGCTGGGGCTCTTCTGCCTATCTCTCCCTCCCACCCCCCTCCCAAAACACACTTCCAGGTGCGGTGTCGAGTGCACAGGCAGAGACCCTGAGCGGCCTCGGGCCCCAAAGGTGCGCGCACCGGGCGAGTAACGGTGAGTGGCGCGTGTCTGTATTGTGTACGAGTACGGCCCCCTTCGGTCCCCTTCTTCACGGCTCGTCCCCCCGCCCGAAACTCCGCGACCACCGCCAGTGCCCCATCGGCATCTGCCCGTCAGTTCGACCGTGATTGCGTCCTCCTCCTTCCCTGGTGCTGGTAACCGTGCGTCCTCTGTCGCAGCCTCGCCCTCCCCCCCCCCGCCTGGCTCCAAACACCAGCGGCTGGCTACCATAGAGTACAGTAAATCGTCATCCTACTGCCGCCGTCGTCGCGAGTCGTCAAAGTCGCACACGCAGCCGCGCGGCCAGTTATTACACGCGTATATATATATACATATATATATATATATATATACGTGCGTGTGTGTGCGCGCGTGCGTGTGTTCACATATGTGTGTACGATGAGAGGCAGCACTGCAGCTGGGCCAAGTGGGACGAGTAGGCTTGTAAGGCGCATGGATGTGTCGGTGATGGTGTGGCGACTGGAGTCAGTGTGCGAGAGCTCGTAGGACTCGACGGAGGAGAATCGAAGCGAGTTGAGGAGCAGTGGCGAGTAGCGAGGCGCGCGCGCGAGAGGAGTGGCAAGGCTGCGAAACCCGGGCAGCAGTAGCAGGGCTGACGCGGATCGCTCGAGGAGCCAGTGGTTTTTCGGCGATGGCTTGGTGAAGTGACTCGACGCGCTTGCGCCAGCGCCCGAGTTTCGTCCTGTGAAACGGCGAGGACTCCAGGGCCCGCGCCCGAGCAGCTGCTACGGTAAGATCCTACGGGTCTCGGGGCCGCGGAATCGATCGACTTTGGGAGTCTCGGCCGCTGCTCATCCCGGGCGGTGGTCGAAGGCGGTGCTCCCCGTCGCGTCCCCAGCGATCGATCCGTACACGCGTTGGCGCCGCTCAATCGCCTCGGCGGAGGAGGAGTCGGTCGGTGCACAGGCCGCGACCAGTGCCTCCGGAGGAGTGTCTGGACCCCCGCCCTCGACACCCCGACCCGGCTCCTGCCCTTGAGCTTACGGGTGTTGGCTGCCGTACTACGTACGTTGGCTACGACACGCATACCCGTTTTGTCTCCCCCCCCCCTTGTAACCTTCCCATGGTCCTCCCTCCCGCCCTCCCTCCCTCTCTCTCTCTCTCTCTCTCTCTTTCTCTCTCTCTCTCTCTCTCTATCTATCTCTTTCTTTTGCACGCGCGTTCGTTGGGACTCGGAGCGGCGGCTTACCTCCGTTGTTCGCGCGCTCTTCGTTGAGATGAATAAAAGAATAGGGAGCCGGAGGAACTGCGATTTCGTGCGCCAACTCCCGTCGCAGCCACGCGCAGTTCGCCCCTTCCCCCTGCGATAACCATTGTTTGGAATATGCCAGCAGGCCGAGAGTGTGCGAGAGAATGAGCGAGCGAGTGATCGCGCAGGGCCGGGGCAGAGGGGAGGGGGGGGCGGAACCTGAACGAGTAAGAAAGGTAGCGGAGCGACGAAGTGTGGGGAAAAGACGACGCCTATGATCCCTGGTCACGAGTCGACGAGCGTCGCACCGAAAACTCACGTACCCGCCAAAGGACTCCGAGCGCTCGTCTTTTTACCTTCCGTTGGCGCGTGGAAAAAAGCGATCGAGGCTTCCGTTCTTCCCAGTATGCGATCGCGCACACGTAAGTGGCGAGGCTCCATTTTTATTTAACGTTTTTTCGCCGTAATACGGCAGGAGATTATAAGGATGGGCGAGCAGGAAAGAGGGGCGTAGTGCCAGACTATAGAGTCGTCGCTGAGTGGAACCACGGGTGGCCCCACTACCTGCACTATTATCCTTGCGGCCAGTGCTATTTCGGTGCGATACTGTCACTCGTTTCGAGGACCAAGGCCTCTCCTCTCCGGCAGTCCGCCGATGGCAGCGGTGACATCATCCGTGAATTCGAGCCTTGGCGTGCCTCGGGAGAGCGGATCCTCTAACCGCTGCCGACGGCTGCCGGATACTCTTACGAAAAGATAAACAAAAAAGATGCGAGGGTTGTTGTTGTTGGGGGAGGGGGAAACCCTAGCGAGTTAATCGACGGCCGATCGGCTGGGCCCTTGCCATTCGTTCTTTTCCCGACTCGAGCCAGAGCGGGTGGCTGTCCGATCTCCTACACCCGACCCCCCGAGCTCTAATTAAATTAGGAGCTCCTTGGAGCGACGGAAGGGTGGACCTCTACAAATTACGATAATTTACCCGTCGACGTCTATTCAGTTTGCTTGTGGTAAAAGTACACTCTGCCTTACTGTTTACACGCGTGATTCATTAATCCTGTCGATTCGTATTTCATAATTATTACATTCACGCATGCATTTCCTTCGTGAGACTCGTTTTTACTAGCTATTTAAGTAAGTTTTACGTAAAAAAAATGACCTACTAGTTTCACGCAAAGTGCAGCTAATTCCGTGATATCTAAAATTTCTTTAGTACAGAAATCGCGTTCTTTTAATAATCCAGATTTGCAATTGTCCCAATCATAAATATTTTTATGCTATTAAAAATGTTGTCAATACATCTAATCCCTATTAAAGTATTCGATAATTATTTTAGATAAATAATTTTATTGTTTTTATTATTATCAGTATTAATTTTAACCGAATTGCTATAATTCATGGAATGCACATGCCATTTATTACATTTTATTACCTTGATAAATGTTTGAAAAATGATTGAAGCAGCAATTTTAATCTGCAATCGAATGGAATTTTTCCCTTTGACCCTTCTGCACGTTTCACATTAAAAATCAACATTTAACAAAGATTAATTCTACTTTAAAACATCCATTGCGGCTCGGTTAATGTTTAAATTATTTCCTTGACCTTATCTATTTGAATCCATCTGACTGTCCGAAGCTATTTCACTTCTTTGAACAGTTGCTTCAATTCTGCTACAATCACACTTATTAATACAACTGAGCTTTTTCAGTATTCTTATCCTTCGGTTGATTTTTTAATGTTTTTTCCTTGTAGGTAGAGAGTGAAAAACAAGTCAAGATGATGTTCTCGGCGTGCATCGTAGCTACACTTGTGTTACATGCTGCAGCTATAAGTGAGCATGATTATGATTGATCATTTTTATTAATAACTTGTCTTTTTTGATTTCATGTCTTTATTTATCTACAAACTGCCTTTATTTTGTTTTATACATGCTGCAGAAGCAATAATAAATAGTTATACTGCAATTATAATGAGATAAATACCATAAAGCTTTGATTAAATATACATGTTTTTAATGATAAAAGTAAAGAAAAAAAGAAAGAGTGCTTTAGGTTTGTCACGGCAAAAAAAAAAAGAAGAAATTATCATATTAAAGTAATCAAGTATGAAATTGACCAATAAATAATTTTATTCAGCTTCTCTCGTTATCTTATCTTACAATATATTCAAAGCTACATAATAATTTAAACTGTTTAATTTATAAATTTCTGACATTACGTAAAATTGAAATCATTTGCACTGATTAAACTGATTATTATTTTAGCTCAATCTCCACCAAGGATATCGAAACAGCCTCCAACAGATGAATTACTGTTTCAAGTAGCCCAAGTTAATATTAATGAAAATGAAAAGCCATTTCTTATTGAATGTGAAGCTGAAGGGGAGCCAGCACCTTCGTATGTATAACACTTCTTAATTTTAGGCACACTGTTTTTCAACCTGAAAAAGATCAGTCAATTAATTGATATCATCATTATGTATATTAAATCACATTACCAATTCATTAATTATAACTTACACCAATTGACTGGAATTTAAATTGGTGCATTTGTCTCGAAAAGTCTTTCATTCATGAGATTCCATTTTACTCCACCAAGAACTTACAGCTATATTACAGTGAAGCCAGAGTAACTGCTCTTAATTACTTTGATGACCTCATAGCCTCTGTTTAGAGTTTAAACTTCCCACCACTACTGATAAAGATACTTTACTTGTATACTATATACTTGTTTGCTTACATGGGAGTGGTCAATCTCCATGACTGTTTCCTTTCTTGAAAATTAATGATCCTGTAATTTTGTAATTTAATTATTAATATTATTTTTATCATTCATGAAGTTTTTTTAAATTAATTAAAATACTTTTAATTACTTATTGATACCAAGAAATATTACATTAAATTAATAACCATAATTCAACCATTGCAAAAATTGACTCTTCATGAAGAATTACTATAAGAATGGTGATAATTATATTACAGTGTTAATTGTCTAATTTAAAATATACAATGAAAATTTATTCGATTTAATTCTCAAGCGAGGATCTAATTTTGTTAATTATAAATAATTCACTGAGAGCTTTAGAATTTTTTAATAATATTTTATCATTTAAAAATATCAACAATTTCATATCATAATTATCGATTATTTAAAGTTTTTGGAAAATTTTGGGAGTGTCACGATTTATGTTTTATCGTAGACCTTTTCGATTTATCGAAAAAAAAAACATAACAACGAACTGCATTTTTTAAAAAAACAATAATAAGTTTAATGTTTTTTTTATTTTTATTGCAAGTACTTTTAATCGCCAAAGCACAAACAGCCTTTTTTCAACAAATTCAATATGTCTTGTACCCTACCTTAAAAATAATCGATCCTTATATTGATTATAGATACGAGTGGATAAAGAACGGCAAGGACTTCAAATGGCAAGCCTACGACGACCGCATATCTCAACAACCAGGTCGTGGTACGCTTGTTATTTCAAAGCCTCGAGACGAGGATCTCGGGCAGTATCAATGCTTCGCGCGAAACGAATGGGGTATCGCAACTTCGAACTCCGTGTTCGTGCGCAAAGCCGAATTGAACTCCTTCAAAGACCAGACCCCGACGACCTTGAGCGTCCAGGAGGGTGATCCATACAAGTTGACGTGCCAGCCACCCGATGGCTGGCCGAAACCGAACGTCTACTGGCTCATACAAGACACTTCGGGCAGCATCAAGTCCATCAATAATTCGAGAATGACCCTGGACCCCGAGGGTAACCTCTGGTTCAGCAACGTCACGAAGCGCGATTCGTCCGAGGACTTTTATTACGCTTGCGCGGCCACTTCGTTATTCAGGAACGAGTACAAGGTCGGCAACCGAGTCCTGCTGAACGTCATCTCAACCGGGTCGACGGCAAGCTCGAACAAACGCGAGCCCGTCAAGCAATACGTGAGCAGAAAGAACGAAGTTGCGCTGCGCGGTAAAAAGATCGAGCTCTTCTGCATATTCGGTGGCACGCCCTTGCCACTGACGGTCTGGAGTAAAAACGGACAGAGGATAAGAGCGAACGACCGAGTAACCGAGGGGAACTACGGCAAGTCCTTGCTGATAAAGCACGTGAACTTCGAGGACGAGGGGACGTACACGTGCGACGTGTCAAATGGCGTCGGCTCGGCCCAATCCTACTCTATACACTTGGAGGTATTGTCGGTGCCTTACTTCACCGTCGAGCCGGAGATTATCAACGCGGCCGAGGACGAGACCGTCGAATTCAGCTGCGAAGCGAGCGGCGTCCCCAAACCTCAAATAAAGTGGATCCACAATGGTCGGCCCATTTCCGAGTCGTCTTACAATCCCAGGCGAAAGGTTACCCCGAATTCAATCATCCTCGAGAGGCTGCTGAAGAACGACACAGGGAATTATGGTTGTAACGCGACCAACTCCCTCGGTTATGTTTACAAAGACGTGTACGTGAATGTGCTAGCGCTCGAGCCTGAAATCCTGCAGCCACCGATGGACGATGCGACCGTCGATGGCAAAACCATAAAACTAACTTGCCGAGTCTTCGGTGCCCCCAAGCCCGAAGTTAAGTGGGTGAGGAACGGACAAGAGCTAACCGGCGGACGATACAAGATCCTAGAGACCGGTGATCTGGAAATTGAGAACGTCATATTTTCCGACGCCGGAGAGTACAATTGTTACGCATCGAATAAATTCGGCAAGGTGAACGCGACCGGATTCTTGGCTGTTAAAGAACACACGAGAATTACGGATGTGCCAGAAGATTATGAAGTTTCTGCCGGTTCAACAGCGACTTTCAGGTAAATTATTATTGCGATTTTTCATAACAATGTTTGCACATTCTTAAAAGCACGATTTATTTGAAGAAACTTGTTTTACAAATTGTGACAATCCAAATTTTTTTAATTTCATTTTTTAATCGCCGACTCATAAGGATAAAAAATTATGAAAGAAATGTATTTCGTAATGTTTGCGTCAGCTTGGTCGACTTTCATTTCAGACATGAAAATGTTTTATTAATGTCGATTAATAATCGATTGATTTGTAATTATAAATAATTAAATATGTAAAAAAAATATATATATATATACACACATTAATAAACAATAAGTTTATTTACAAAATTTTTTAGTTAATTCTTATTAAAATAACTAATCATCATTTTGATACTAACTTAAATCAAAGAATTTTAGTATCTGCGTTTAATTGAAAATAAAATATAAATGTACGGAAAGCGGTCGAATACCTTGTGCGTAAACTGAAATTACCTTATGGTAGTGAACTAACACATTTATGTTTCGCAAAAAATTGTAATTACAAATGTTGTGTTCCAGGTGTAACGCAGTAACAGACTCGACTCTCAATTTGAAAATTGACTGGCTGAGCAAGGATGAACCTATTGACTTCGAAGCGGAACCGCGATTTGTGTTGAGTACCGACTACTCTCTAATGATCACCAAGACCACTGAATTGGATTCCGGGACCTATACTTGCGTAGCTCATACCGACCTGGACGAGGCTCGAGCTCAGGCTACCCTCATTGTTCAAGACGTACCAAATTCGCCGCAGTTGATTGGCATTACGTGCGGATCGACGGAAGCCTATGTAAGCTGGAAACCGATGGGCGACAACCGATCACCGATTCTCCGCTATGCTATTCAGTACAATACGACGTTTACTCCCGATACATGGGAATTTGCAAAGGATCACGTGCCGGCGACTGAACAAAGATATACTGTGCAAATGAGCCCGTGGGCAAACTATACATTCCGCGTTATCGCGTGGAATAAAATTGGTACGGATATATTAATTCTTGCTATTCGATTTACGCTTCGATATAATTAAAAAACTGTTAATTCTCTTTGAAAAATAAGAATTTGTTAATTATAAAATTCAAAGACAGTATTGTTTCTCAATTTTTTTTATAATTTTAGAACATTTTTTTATAAAAAAAATTAATTTTTTTTTTAAGGCCCGTCTCAGCCTTCATCTCATAGTCAAGTATGCACGACCTTACCCGACATCCCTTACAAAAATCCCGACAATGTTATGGGTCAAGGAGATGACCCACAGAATTTAATAATCTCGTGGACCGTAATGCCACAAATAGAGCACAATGCGCCGAAATTCATGTATAGAGTTTACTATAAGCGAGATATTCCGGGAGAGAAATGGACCATCGAGGATATTTTTGATTGGAAACATAACACATTGAAAATTAATAATCAACCCACGTATCAACGATACAGAATTAAAGTTGGTGCAATAAACGAAAGAGGAGAATGTAGGGAGCAACCTCAAGAAGTAATTGGCTTTTCAGGAGAAGATGGTAATAAAATAATTAGCCAAAATCTAAGAAAAATTGAATTAAAAAAATGATTCATCTATTTTAAAGACGCGTTAAAAAACAATTTACAAATTTTAGTGCCATTACAAGCACCAAGCAACTTTACTTTAGTGGAAGTGAGATCCAGCACAACTGCATTATTATCGTGGTCACCAGTCTCCGAAGAATCTGTGAGAGGTGAATTACGAGGATATAAAATTGAAACGTGGACTGATAAAGACGGAGAGGAAGCTCAAAGAGAATATAATGTTAGAGGTGGCAACAAGACATATGCTCTGGTCAATAAATTTATTCCCTTTAGTAAAAACTATGTTAGAATTAAGGCTTACAATGGAAGGTGAAAATCTGTTGCTCTTGATTTATCATTGTTTGATAATTTAGTACACGATAACTATAAAATTAAATACTTGACTATTGTAGGTTTAATGGGCCACCTTCTGAAGTATTAAGTTTTGAAACTCCGGAAGGAGTTCCTGGGACTGTTTTGGGCTTAGAAGCTCATCCAATTGGATCAACGACAATGTTACTAAAGTGGAATAAGCCCATAGAGATCAATGGCATTCTTACAGGCTACAGAATTTCTTTCCAGCTTGTTAATGGCTCGAGAATAGGAAACGAAATGGAGAGGCATCCTCAAATAACCGATCCTGAATCAACAAGCGCCAAATTGGCAGCTTTATTGCCTGAAGCAAAATATCGTATTAGTATTCGTGCGACTACGCGAGCTGGATCAGGAGAACCGTAAGTTCGACTAAAGCATTGATTTACTTTGCCAATTATTATAGTATTAGGCTTATTGAGTTATTAAATGTTTAATGCATTAAGAGGAGAAGGCATTCTACAATACTAATTACAATTGCAATTGCATTTATTTAGTTATTTTGTGGAAAAGAGAACACCTTCGTCAAGGCGTCCTGACGTTCCTACCTTCACATGGATAAATATTCCAAAAGAAAATGGCTTATCAAATGTTAAAATTATCTGGGAACAAAAAATTGACGGTTTTGGAGGAAGTCATTTCTTTGCTAAATACCGACTGAGAGGTGAAACAATCGAATTATTGACAGATGTCGAAAAGTTAACAAACGAAATCGAGGTATGTAATACCTTTATCACGTGTAAATTTAATATAACATCATATAAGTAACAATGATATTAAAATTGATTTCAGATTCGTGGTCTCGAAAGTGGACGCACATACATCATGTCCATCGTTGCTGTTGACGGGAACTATGTGACTGAAAGTTTATCACAGGAAGTTGAAACGAGCAATGAAGGTCCAATTATTCAGGCTCAAGAAAATGTTGCGACCGCTGGTTGGTTTATCGGTAAGTTACCGCATAAAAGATACTCGTAGTTAATTGTAATCAAATGAAGAAAAAAAAATTACCGCAAATGATAAAACCGTATACTCAACAACAAATGAAAATAATTTCATACAAATATAAATATAATATTATTATTAATGTTAATCAATTTGAAATTAATATTACAAGACTATAATAAGCTAATGAATAATCAACTAATTTTAAATTATTCGATTATCGAATTATAACGTAAACGAATTTCCCCTAACTACCCAGGCATGATGTTGGCAATTGCATTCCTGTTGTTCATTCTCATCATCGTGTGCGTAATAAAGCGCAACAGAGGTGGCAAGTACGCGGTCCATGAAAGGGAACTGGCAGCTGGCCGTGGCGACTACGGCGACGAGGGTGGCTTCCACGAATATTCCCAACCGCTGGACAACAAATCTGGTGGAGGTAGAGCTTCTTTGGCTTCTTCCTCGCATCACGACGGGAAGCATCCCGAATCCGATACTGACTCAATGGCAGAATACGGAGACGGTGACACGGGTATGAGTTCCTTTTCTTGTTTTCATGCTAGTTAAAACTTTGCCCCTTTAGACAATTTAATCTCCATAGACGTGTGTTTTTATTATTATTAATTTCATTTTCTGACAAATCGAAAGCAAGTTCTCATGTGTGATGATGGTTAATGTGAATGCCACACGTCATTGCATTTTCTTTTTGACGTATACCCTTAACATCGTCTGTCCTACCCATTTGGTTTTTTTTTCTTTTGTTGCTTGATTTTCACATAGAAGGTATGAACGAGGATGGGTCATTCATTGGTCAGTATGGCCGCCATCGAAAGCAGCCACCGAATTCACAAGCTTTTGCAACGCTTGTTTAAGGTAAGTGTCAAAACGCACCACTTTTTTTTTTTTTTTTTTTTTTTCTTCGATACTTTTCTCTTTCTGTACTCAAACTACATAACACCTGAAATTTACAAATAAAACATCCAGTTCTTGTATCATTATTTAGCTTACTCTCATAGCTCCTCATAGCCATAAAATACACACATATTAATATTTTTATCTACTAATTTTTTTCGTAAAAGCAAACAGCTTGAAATGTTCATCAAATAATTTCCATCGGCAGAGGTGTATAATAATTGTTTACTTATAGATGTTATGAAATTTTCTATCGAAACTCATGGTAGAGTCGAGGTAAAACGAATCTTCCGTCTTATTTCTATACACTATTGGACTTTGATTGTACTTTGATTCAAGGAATTTTCGTTATACTTCGCACTTAGGCAATAAGCATTCTTGGATGTTTAAAAAAACGATGTGTTTGTTTCAATTTATTAGGACGCTTTACCGAGGATGGGTCATTCATTGGCCAGTACGGGCCAAAAGGTAGACCGGTCGAGGAAATTCCACCGCCAATACCAACGGGCACAATGGCTACTTACGTGTAACCTTCACGCTTCAGTATAATCGAAACTACTCTGCACCGAAACGATTCATCTAAAACTAATCTAAAAATATGAGAGCGTGTGTGCATGTGTAAGGCTGTGCGTTTGCTCGTGTGTGTGTGTGCGTGTGCTTGTGCGTGTGCGAGCCAGTGCGTTGGTTTGCATGCATCCCTTGAAACTACAAAACCGTGGTTGACGAACGAACTTCTATATCTCACCCCGCCGGAAAAGCTGCTGCTTGTGAAACGCATCTTGGGATCGGCGCATTGTCCGCTCTTTACTGCCAAATGCGAAACTCGCCTTTGAGATAATGTAAACTTTGCTTTTACAATACTGCCCTGTATTTTCCCCACTTCATACCTTTTCTTATTGCGAAGCAAGTGAAAATAGAAGCAATTTTTTTTCGCGCGACCTCATTTTCACTAGCTTTCCAGGCCTGAAATTAGTCCTGAAATTTTACAAGGCGATAACAAATTAGAAAGAAAAGTAAACGAATTGCTAGTTAAGGAAAAGGAAGGAGAAGTGCATACGCGTAGCGTACCATTTTATAAATTGAATTTCGAAAAAAATCTATATATATTGAATTTTTTCTTATTTGCTGGGTTGATATTATAAAACCCAAAGACCAATCAAGCGTTTTATAGTGTGCGAACTATTGATACTGAGACGGTGTTTTTTTCTTTTTGTTCCTTTTTAAAGAGTATGAGTTCCAACGCCGACGTAAACAAGAATATAGGTGCGTCGTCGTTGGGGAAATGCCTGCTTATTACAGGGTACCCACGTTATGTTTGAATTGTTTCAAATATGTATGACAGACCTTTGAGACTGCATCGATTATTATCCTTAGTAGGCAAAAGTAAAAATCTTATATTGTTCTCAATTCGTTTGTTGGACGTAAAGTATAAAAATTGGTTAATTAAAGGAGAGCATCGATCGATTTTTTTATATAAAAAATATATATATACCACTAAATTGTTAGCCCGTTACGCCAAATTGCAGTTTTCTAAAAAAACAACTCAGTATGGTTATTTATCGGATGATCGATGCACGAATGCACTTATTCGTGCGTTGACTCCGATTAGACGTACTATTTGTATTTAAAAGGCAGTAGCTAAAATGTAACTTAATCCATAATGAATTAAACGTGGTACTTTAATTGTATCGAGTTCACTCTGTAGGCAGCGGGTCAGAAATAAAATAGCTTACATGCATAAAAAAGCCACAAAAACGAATAAATCATCGAGTTCAGAAGTAAAACGACCGTGCTCTCAGACTTTGCCTTTAGCAAGGTATGAAAGTGCTTTAAAGATAGATATAAATATAAAAATTTAATTATTGATATTATATTGAAGAAAAAAAGATTATTGTAAGCGCACTGTAGTAGTTAATCGAGAACACAGGGCCTCTAATCGTTGCTTTTTGTACGTGAAACGCGCTTTAGCTGAAAAGAGGAGACGAGGAAAAGTTTTCATTTTTATTATTATTATTTTTTTTGTTTTTTTTTTTTTTTTTTAAATGTTATTATTATTTTTACAAAGTATTTATAACAATATTACCCCACTACCTTATATTAGTCTTAACGACAATGGATGTAGAAATATATGGCTATACAATTATTTAATATATTGAAGAAACATTCAACTTATAGAGATATATATATATATTTAAATTAATTTTTCAATTAAAAAGTGGATGCCTGGGAAGGTTCCCGTATAAAGAAAGTCATTATAATACCGGAGCAGCTATGTTGTGAATCTCAAACATATGTATATCTATTATTTATAAATATTTCTATTTAACATTTATTGATATAATTAATGTATTGCGTTCTATGATAAAAGCGATCGCCCTTTTTCAAGAGTTAATTAGCGTTACAGCCGCGTTCGATGTTATGTAAAATTATATCGCACATGCGTTTACGCAGTTTGCGCAATATTTGTGTAAAACGTGGCTTCTATCTTTTAGATAAGAGCTAATTGAAAATTTATCCCGATAGATAATCCGAAATTGCTATTACATTCAAAGATTTTTTTACAGATTCTTTTATACACTAACAAATTTATGAATTTATTTCTATATTTTTTTATCATTTTTTTTTAAAAAGAATATTAAGGTATTTTCTTCTTTTTACATATCGTACTCCTCAATTATGAATGTCTTTTTTAAAAAAAGAAAAAAACGAATAGATCTTGTTATATATATTATATATATATGAGCGTCGAATCTCTGTTAGGAATAGTGCGTAAGACACACGCAGCTAACTCCTTCGTGTAAACTTCCAGTATTTTCATACGAGTGATTAGCGATGGATTTTTGATAATTACCTTCGTAACGACGCCTTTTATCTTTTAATATCCTCATTCCTCGTTATTTTTTACTTTTAATTATACATAAATACATACATATATAAATGTATGTATACATAGCTGATGCTACTTTTTATGTGGAATGTCCTTTTATATTTCAGTACAAATCGAATAAAAATTGAAAGAAAACATAATGTCACATAGCAAATGATAAATTATATCAATTATCTTCAGGTTAAATAACACGAACGAATATGTAGAGAAAATGTATAAAGGCAGAGGAAAAATTATAATTAGCCATCGATTTATTATGCACGCTTGTGAATGAAATAACTATTATACCGAATATGTCCTCTACACATGTATTATTTAATACCATGGTAATATTAGACGATTGCATTCAGAAGCAACGAGCTGATCGCTAAATACGTCGAACAAATTTTTTTTAGATTAGTATTATTTACTAAGCATCTTTTAAGAATAGATTTTTTATATTATTTATAAAATGAATGAATTATTTAGCTTCTAAGTTATGTACAATTTATTTTGAATTTAGTTATAGAATTCAAAAGAGTATGCGTTTAGATAACATTATGGTACAAATCTATTTATTAACTAAATTAATGAATGAATATCAAATTTTTGAAACAAGAAATCGACTGTCCAAAGTATGTTTGGCGATCAATGCTTTTCGATAATATATTATTTACATTAAAATCGTATGTGTTATTCATTCTCGATATAATTGTAGTCTACATGCATGGCGCATTTTTAATTGTACATTACCCTTGTTAGCATTAGAGATCAATTTGTTGTTTGTTACACTCAACGTTCGGCTTGCTTGACTTTTCTTCATTATCTTTTGCGAACCAAAGGGTAAAGTAGAGCAGCCAAGCGACAGCGTGCATAGTTGAAACGATAATTTTTTACGGTGTAATGAGAAAGAACATTAGGAAACACATATATAACTACTGAAGAGGCGAACTAGATTTTTCTGTAATTTACTGTTACATCTATAGTTTGAAAAGAAACAATGTATAGGCACATTTGAAGACAAGCTATAAATGATGAGTAGTTTGTATGTAATGTCAATCAATCTTAATGCGTCGTAACGATTTTATTGTAATGTAGTCAAAAATAATATTAATTTTTTACATTTATTTCTTTTCTAAGATTTTTTTGTTTGCTTAAGTTATATGAATGTAATAACCATCTCTTGATACAATTTTGTTAAAAACTGTCTAATGCATTTTAAATTAATTAACGGTATATTAATATATGTTGTATGTAATAAATAAACCTGTTTTTTCAATTAATTTTGTCAGATATTTTTAATTAAATATTTAAGATTTTTTATTATAAATGATTTTTACTTAAAAAGCATTCGATTTCCGAATTTTTTTAAATCAGATCTACAGGAGATGGTAATTATTAAACGTTGCGCATTCCAATAATAAAAACAAAAATAAATTTTTTTTTAAATTACATCTTCGTATAACATTTAAATTACCACTACCACGTCAATAAAAGAAAGAGAAGAAAAACTATTGTATTTTTTTATTTACCTTGTGAATTATAAGTAGTTTAAGCACATAAATTGTCGGACATTGACTAGTTCATAGTTTTGCAAAATTGCATTTTTGTTTATTGTGTATTATTTTTTTTTCAAATTAAATTTTACATATATTTTATTAAGGCAGAGGCTTAAATAAAAAAAATAAATTATTGTACATTATAATTTTTAGGGACCAATGTGTACAATCGTTTAATGTATGGTCAATTTCATATTAATAATAATATCTAATATCATTTAAAACATATCAACATACATACAAAACTGATCAACATTTATTTCAATTGAATCGTTTAATAGTTACCAATAACTGCAATGTATCGTTATCAATTGAAAACAATTAAAAACATCTTCCTGTATCCGTAGTTTTAATATACAATAAAGTCTAAACAAGTTACAAATACACAAAAGAAAACACAAAACAAATCATTTTTTTCTCTCTCAATTGACGTACGGTCGACCGAACACTATATGGGAGATAAACCGAAATAAGAAAAAATCAATACGCGGTTGAAAAAGAGCTACGATCTGAAGAGCTGCGTTCGTGCCCGAGTATTTGTGTGCGTTAAAAAAAAAAAAGAAATGAGGGCTATAAAAAAAGGAGTAGCAGAGGGACCCCCTATTGCTGTTTGTTTTTTCACCTTTCGGTCCGATCACCTTGTCTTTTGGGGAACGAGGCGAATATTTGCTAGCCAGGTCGGAGCAGAAAAGGGAAAAAGCTACACGGTGTGAAACAAAGAGCAAGAAGGGGCTAAGGTAAAGCCGAGAGCGGAGAAGAGACAGAAGCCGCATGTGTTGGATCATGCAGAGGAGAGCGCGTAGTGTATCCGATAATGTAATAATGCGGGACAGGTTTTATGAATGCCTTACCGGCCTTCCTC
Source organism: Kradibia gibbosae (assembly GCA_018907135.1). Classification (NCBI taxonomy): domain Eukaryota; kingdom Metazoa; phylum Arthropoda; class Insecta; order Hymenoptera; family Agaonidae; genus Kradibia; species Kradibia gibbosae. Next base: position 12,143,563 of record JACCHX010000001.1, on the reverse strand, counting down.
CTACCATCTCGAGATCGTCCCTCTCGGCGGCTCGTCGATTTCGCGAATTGCCGTTAATACGCATGAAGGGACCATGTGAAAAAGCGCACGTTATCCCAGGTTTATAGGCGTCTTCGAGCGCGCGAACCAAGAAGTGCCAATGCGCGAATCCGCCATGACTGATGGGGTAAAAAGATAAAGACGCGTCGGTCAGGGGCTGGACATTGAGGTCCAACGAGTGACGGAGCAGATGAGGGGTGGAATGGGAAGTCACTTTAGCTTTCAGTGGCTTAAACAACGCGGCGTGCGAACCGAATGTCTAAAACAGCTTTGTTCGCAATTAAGTAATGCAAGGACGGTGATTGTTTTATACGGCGACGTTTCTCGCTGAGACCTAATGTATTCTCATTTTGTTTTCCTAGCGATCCCCTTACTTTCACCAAACTCGACACAACTTTTACATCGCATCGATGATCCTTTTCGATACGTTATCGCACGTTACGCGATCCCATTCATTATAGAGCCTCACGGTAGGCACGGCACAATCGCTGGACCCTGAAATATTGGTAATAGTTACAGGTTTTAATTTATAAGTGCAGAGCCTATATTTAAATTTGAAAATGCCTTAACTTTTTTAACATTTTAATTGCCGGTACATACATGAAACAAAAATAATCAAAATTAAACTAAATCAAAAAAGCATCTATCGTTTTCATAGAGGAAATTAAAGAGAGCTTAAAAGCAGCGTGATGTAAAGTTCTAATGCGAGGTAAGTTTAAAAATAAACAAGTGCTTATCAATATCAATGATTGTACTCAAATGTAATTTTTTGTTTATAAATTATATGCAAGTTAAAGAGTAACTCCTTGTTTAAAACGAGCATTCGCATAATTACGTAACATCGCGGCTTAGAGCTTTATATAGACAATAAATAAGAAATATCGACATCGACGCGGATGTTTGTATTTTACGAAACACGCGCGTTGTGAATTTTAAACTGCTCCACAGATATACAGACGGATAAGCAGCAAAAGGAATACCAAGTCCGCAAGCAATCCAAACAAAAATCTGTAGCCGATCATCGATTCTCTCAGGACAGCTAGACTGGCCATTAATTGGTGTGTACGCATTCGCACCCTCGCCTTTCGAACTAGACACTAGGCGCCGCGGTCCCGTAACGTAAACTCGAGGTGCGACACAAATGTTGTGAGCCGAGAGCGAATACCTGCACGAGGAGCGAGGAGCCGCGAGATCTCACAGGAAAGAGGAAAAACGCGCGAACCCATGTACGAAGCATTTTGCGTAATAATACGGCAGTCTCGCGACTGCCGGAGAGAAAGCCAGATGGGAGTAGCGACGATGACGACGTCCACGACGGCGAGGAGGGAGGAGAGCAAGAGAGATGAATATGAAAAAGAAAGAGACGACGAGGCGAAAGCGTGTGGACGCGCGGATGTCGGCTCACTCGTTTATAGCCGAGTCCAATTAGCTTTGCGACGGTCTGGCAAAAAGCGTTCGATCGAGAATAACCGGCATCGGGCCACTTCTCTCCTTACCTTATGTTCTCTCTTTTTTGCTTTTTGATCATTCCCTTTCTCCTTTTCTCTATCTCTCCTCCTTTTCTTTCTCTTCCACGTTCTCGCGCCGTTTCTTCTTCCAATCGTGCCTCTGCGGCTTCTTTTTCGCGGCGCTTGTTAAACCCTCGTTGCACTCACTGCACCGCACTCGCTTCTTCTTAAGTTCTGCCTATGCTTGCGTATGTGCTGCATGCAAACATCGATTAATACGGGATCATTTTGGTTTTCCACTTCTTACTTTTTCATTATTTTATTCCGTTATTCTGTCATTCTGTCATTCTGTCATTCTTACATCCGATACCTACCTAAAGTAATGAGTTATGCACAAGATAACATTACAAGGTGATAGTGTTGCCTTTTAAATAATAAGGTATGCAAAAAATAAGCAAATTCAAGTATAAAGTAGAAGCTTAAATCGATCGATTTTTCTGCAAAAGTTAATTGAAAATGTTTGAATTTGCATAACTATTCCATACATACGATATCAAAATTTAAATAATCTTCAAGCTAAAAAAAAAGTCTCGTAAAACTTAAAAATTATAGAATATTTATAAACACCGGAAAGGCAATTAATGACTGTTTCTATGCATGTGGAAATAGCAATCGATAAAAATGATTTTCTTCAAATTATTGCACGTGAAAATTTTTTTAACCATAATTTGTCTTATCATTCCAGACTTATTCTACTTAATCGACGTAAATATTGCAGGATTATTATTTAATTTAAATATATCAATAAAAAAATTTGTCTAATATTATTGGCTTAAAATAGATTGGTCACAACTTAGACTCTAATTTTCTCAAAATTACAGAGTTGTAATTAGTATTCACTATTCATCAGTAGGAAAGAATAATATTTATAGAAATAAAAAATTCAGGTTGGTCATTGATAATTTTACATTGTATATGCGAACAATCGTGTTTGACGTCATTTTTATTAAAAATAAATGAAATAAAAATCACTAAATTTTAGAGCTCCCTCATAGTAAACTCGTTGCGGAATTTATTTTATATGCAAACACAAATAATAGGTATCGGGTGTACATTTTCGTCTTAAAAGAATGGCATCGTAAAAATGAGCTCGGCAATCAAACGACAAGGTGTTAAAAGAACGTATAATCACCGTTGTGCATAGGTAGAAAACGAGAGAAAGAGAGCCGGCGCACTATGGAGGAAGAGGAAGGAATAAAACGGTTAGGGGAGAGGGAAAGAATCATAGCAAGCGTTATAGATGCACGAAGACAAGAGGATAGCTGAAGCAAAGCCATGACGGTGTGATTGCCAAATGGAATAAGGGAGTTGAGAGATTGCCGAAGGAGCGGAAGAGTACGAGGATGAGAAAAAGAAAGATAAGAATTGGATCGAAGTGGGAATTCAGAACAATGGAACATTTGTTATATAGGCATATAGAAGCTGAAGAACGGTGAGAATCCATCCCTCGGCACACGCGCGGCACAATGGACACTATTATCGGCTATTCATCGACTGCTAAGCTCTTAAACCTGTTGGCGATCTTCCTCTTTTACTAACTCTTCCCTCCCACCCCTAGCCTCACCCCTCCGGTCACACTCTCTCGGTCTCTGTCTCAGTCTCTCTCTCTCTCTCTCTTTTTCTTTCACTCACTTACTAACTCAGCTCATTTTTTTTTTTTCATATACCAGGACCGATTGAACCGAGATGCCCTCAGGCCTGGAACCTAACCCACTGTTGGCCCAATCGAGGCTTGAGACACGACTCAAACAAAAATTAAGATATCCCGTATTCACACTTGTACCTTATGCTTTTGTGCGCTTATGTGTGCGCGCTCGCGCGTCTGTATATATTACCCCATGGGTCTCGGTTCGTGGCACATTTCTGTGCTTATCCATTCCAATCCGATAATCAAAGTCATCCAAGTTTAGGCGTCCACATCCTAGTTAGTAAAGCAAAGTCCGGATTAATAATTCATCGCCAAATTTAACTTTGAAATAGAGAACTGTATTTTCAAACAGTATTTCTCAATACCTTTCGAGAAAATTAAATGTCAAATTAGACAGATTGTCTACATATGAGCATCGTTTATACGGATATTGGGCAGTTCATAATTCAGTATGCTTTAGATGCCTTTAATACTTGAGAATGCACTATTTTTATTGTATAAAATAGATGCTTTGATATTTTCATTATGTAGTTCTTTACTTTTATTTTAGAAATGCATTTCATTATTTAAATTTATAGTCTAAGCTTTGATAATCAATCAATTCAATTTTCTTATAAATATATTATATGTGTGTGTCTGTATATATATATATATATATATTTATACATTAGAATTTATAATAATGATGTTTTCAATTTAATACATACAAATTGAAACAAGCAATATTATAATTGAACAAACTGAAATCTCTAAAATACAATCGTCATAGTTTAATTCAAAATATGACATTGTAACTACTAGAAGCAAGATAGACCGCTAAGTTTCTAACGAACTTTCAATTCCAATTAAAGCGCATAACATACTTCGAGTCGATAAAAGAAAATTAATGAGAGAATCGTCCACAAAGACTGATAAATAATTAAAAAGGGAAGTGTCGCGAGCCACTTTTTAGCCTTTATGGAAAAGTAAGGCAGTAGACAGGAGTTTTCCCGACAGTCGCGTCAACCTAATCCATCCTCGACAGAATTCTCGGTAAACAAGAGAGATTAAGCGAGACAAGAAGCACCCGTCGGAGTGCGCGGAAAGATAAAAGAAAAAGAAGGAAGACACCTGCCGTGGCCAACGGTATGCCGAGAGGCGACTTTTACAACTCGGGGTGGACCCATTCGCGCGCGTACCTCCGTAATCGGTCACTTAAAAGTAATGGCTTTTAAGTAATTGGCAATTACTTCGGAGCCCCAATGGCTCCGTCAAAGTATAATATTTCTTCTCTCGGTTAAAGCCAACCTCCCGCTGGAAATCCCGCGGGTGTAATATATAATTATATTACTTTGACGCGGACGTATCGACGAGTTTCCAATCCGCTCTCATAGACTGGCCCGTGACCATCTCGCCACGGAATTACGCACCTCCTGGCCCCGCGCCTCCTTGCACTTTATGCAGTTTTTACATATGGCCGGGCAATTGTGCTGGCGAGCGTACGCGCAATGTCCGCCATCCAAATACCTCGCTCAGATATTGCCAGAGTTATTAAATACTTTTTACTTTAACGATCTTAGAGGAGTTATTATGATTTCGAACTAAATTCTTTACAGTCCTCTTTCAGGCCGTGTACTTGCTGCTTCGTCTCATTTTAAACTTCCTTTAGACCAATTAAAAAATTGTGTCAATAAATCTTCTCTCATTGTTAAATCGGCATCGTCGACCAACATCATCAATAATATTATGTCTTATGTTAGAGAAACTTTTACATTCTTGTTTCAACTATCATGGACGCATAATAACGTGAAAAAATTAATATAAGAAATATAAAAAGTTATAAAATATTAACGTGTTATCGGGTATCTTTCTTTCATGAAGCAAGAATTTATTAATTTAATTACTGACACCTCAGAAATCGATTATAAAATCTTATCTTACATGATTTTCAAATCTTTTTAATGGGCCTTTATAAGAAAAAAAGTAATTAAAAAACTCCTTCCTTTAAACATAATTTTTTTTTTAAATATATATTAATTTATAATCATTTTTATCACAATTTAGATACTTAAAAAATACATATTTAAATAGAACAGATATGTTAACTAGGAAATTAAACCTACGATCTCATAATCGTTTGTAATTATGTTGGATTTATTATTTACTTTACCCAACTAATGTATACTAATTTTATTAAAAATATTCAGTTTTTTGCTATAATCGTAATTAACTAATAAAATTAAAAAACAAAATCAACTACATTTAAAATGATATATTTATATAAGGTTCTAAATATATATCTTTCTCCGACATTTAAAATTACTTTTAACGTATCGAATCCCTTTTCATAAAGCAATTTGTAAATACTTATTATTATCGTAAGTGTAATCTTTTATTTTTATCAAAAATTATATTTTTATAAATTTAAATTTAAATAATGAAGTCCTAATTTTTATATTTTATTATTAATAGCATAAAAATGAAAGAATTAAAGTAAAGGCGAATTTTATAATCGTTACAAATTGCCTGTATTAAAATATTAAAAAAATTTTCTACATCATATGTTAAATTAAAAAAAAAAATTTATAATTTGTAATTTTTAAAATTGTTTTATTTATATACTCAATAAGTACATACAATTAAATTTTTTATATTAAACTAACTATCTAGGAATAAAAATTTTTAACTATTATTAACTAAGTGCTACTTTCTTTACAAAATCTCAATTTCATTGATCTATATACTCAACAAATGTGCTTTATATTAATTAATAAGAAATGAGTAAATAAAATTAATATGATATTTTAAAAATAATTTTTATTTTATCTTTTGTAAATTTAAAACAGTATTTTTTAATGTAATTAAGAAATCGTTTATTATTATTACTAATAAGTTGTATTGTCATTATTGTATTGTCAACGCTAACACATAACATACAGATAAACACATTTTTATTAATGGCTCTGGCTATTCCATACATTTAAATGATTACTGTCATCCATCGAACGGTATTAATTTAAATTTAAAAATTAATGTAAATGAATGTTACAAAATTATACTTTATTAAGAATTTAGAAAGATAACATTTTTCAAATTTTGAAATATATAAGGATAAATATATTAATATGAAATCTTTATAAAAGATTTGAAAGTGACACAATACGCATCAATATAAGTTGTGATATTTATAATATCTACAAGAAATTATAAGTGATGTACACTAATCCTGAGATTTAATTTTTATGATTGTAATTAATCGCATGAATTTTGAATGGAATAATTAAAATAAAATTGATTATATCAAATCTAAAGTAAAATCTGAAATTATCCCAGCACATTAGGTAAAAAAATTTAACTGCTTTCTCAAAACATATTCATGAAAAATCATATCATTTATAAGCTGTATGAAGGTTTGAGCAATGGCATATCAAAGAAAGCTTCACATGTGTACAGAAATGTTTGCGAAGGAAATAAGAAAAAGTGATTATATGTCAGAAGAAATCGCAAAGGACTACAAGGAGTTATTTATGTGTATACTCTTGGAAAACAAAACGCTATTGTTTATTTTCTCGGCGTAAGAATCTTTTTAGAGACGATCAAATCTAGACTGACCTTTTTCTTTTCTACCACTTCTCTCTGTTTCTCTCTCTCTCTCTCTCTCTCTCTCTCTCTCTCTCTCGTTCTCTCTTGTTCTCTCGCCTTCTGACACAAAACACACATATACTCATACTCTCTTTCTACACTATTTCTCATTTGTATCTTTATCATACTATTTTACTTTTTGGCATTAACGTGTCGAAATATATTTTTTACAATCTATGTCGCTAGATCGAATCGCTTAATTAAATTTAACTATTTATTTCGACTGGAGTAGTTCTGTGAAGATTGCCTGTCTTCCTTAATTACTTAACACATTTTTTATTATTTTAATAATATTAAATTTTTTTCTAAAATCCTTAAGTAACTTATGTAAAAGAATAGCTTCAAATAGGATATAGACATTAGTAACTAATTTTTTAACAATTTTTTGTAATATATATATGTATGGATTTATGTATGGTTAGATAAACATAATGAAGATTCTTTCTATATTAAGTTCTTGAGTTTTAGTTGAGAAAAAAAAGAACGTGGGTAATGGGGTGTTTATAAAAGTTCCTTAAATTAGAGAGAATTTTAAATAGTATTATAAAAAGAAGCAAAAGAATTATCTGTATTGGGTCGTGTTGAGTATTAGATTTACTGCAAGATTATTTCAACCGAAAAAAAAAATTTACTGCCAAAATAATTATAACATACTTATTTAGATCAATGTGTTATCTTTCTACTTTTTTTATTGAGAAACTTGTTTTTATATTTTTAATATAATAATTGCATATTTTAGAATTCTCATATTTCTTTAATAATTTATGATTGTATTCAATTATCCGTAATTTTTAATTTCTTAAATTAATTAAAATAGTATAGATTAATAAAAATATATATTTTTTATAAAAAGTTTATCAAAACCATTGTAACATTATATAGCTATAACGTATTGTCGATAACACTGTTTTTATGACATAATAGCAATAAGAATAGATTAAAAAGAAATATTTTGCTTGATTGATAAAAGTGGTTAATATAATTCATTATAACATTTGAATTTTAAGACTTTTTTAATGATACCCTTAAATTTGGTACAAATTACACTCTTTGAGATAATTATAAGTTATCAAAAAAATTGTGTAATAATGAATATGAATCATCGATTAATAATAGGTGAAAAAAATTAATCGTTTCTAAAATGTATTCACTAATATAACTTTATAAGATTTAGACGTCATCTTAAAAAAATATTATATCTTTAATTAAGACACTTGTATTTAAATTCTTAACGAGAAATATAATAATAAGTTCTTACTTTAGTTCTTATAATTCTATTTGAAGCCCTAAATATTATATAAGTTGTAAAAGTCTTTCACAATGAATTATTATTGCCTTTGTATAAGCATAGTGTGAACTAACTATGAGTTTTATGCAAAACAACCCCTTGTTTCACAAAAGCTTAAACCTTTATTTGAATAAAAATGTAATCGCAAAATGTAACGTAAAATCTTTAATTCTTAATTCACTAACACAGATAAATGACAATTATTTTACGTGATGTTAAAATGTCGACTTTTACCGCAAGTAATCGAATGCAGAGGCAAAAGGGAGAGTGGATGGAAAGGTTGACGTTATAAAAAAAACTGGTTTCTCTTACCTCGAGACACCGTTTTGCGGTATTCGGTCTTCTTCTCTGGGCATAATATATTCCTCGCATGATTCGTTCGCATTCAAAATTCGATATTTGTTTATTTTTTAGTCATATGGGGAGATTGACGATGCATGATAAACTGTTACACATTTTGGTTCCAATCACTAAATTATATTTTTATATTCATCCAGCCATAATTTGGTAGGAGGAAGGGAAGTTAAGTTAATTACTTTAAAGGGGTACTTTTCACGTTCATTATATATAGTTATAATACACTCATTTAACGGTGTTGTTTAAAGTACTTCTTTATTAACATTCAAGGATATTTTTATGGATACTTCTAAAGCTATCTTAAATTATTGTCTTAATTTAGTTTTAGTTTGATATATTAGTGAAAACTTTATAACTGCTATGTTATCTTAAATTCAATAAATGGTTCATCTAATATATGAAAAGCAATTATAGTTAGATTGAAAATGTTTAATAAATGGAAAAAGTTTTTGTATAGCATCAAATATTAATATCAAATATTCGTACGAAATATTATGTGCATAAAAAGAACATTTTAAGTAAAGAATAAACTGGAAATAAAAAAATTTTATTACATATTTTACTTGTATACCTAAAAAGAACGTATGAACATGTTTTCAGATGAATAAGCGATTCGTAAGCAGTTTTATGATCAATCCTTAATATAATTTATGTTGGATATTAAATTTTTGAATAGCCATTTCACAAAGCTTATTTTGGAATTTTTGAATTACGAATAGAAATGAACTCCCGTTTAAAATTTCACCTAATCAAATAAAAACTTATTGCACATGTGTCTAAATATACCATCTAATTATTCAAGTTTTTCCATTTGACACATTGTTATTTTACACTTACATAAAAAGCCAAGTCTTAAACATGAAACATTTATCTAGGATCATCTATTAGGAATAAACAAAAAGGGAAAACATTTAAATTATGAAACATTTATAAGATTTGAATTGATTTTAATTTCTAACCGTAGAATTTGAAAATTTATATCATAAATTAGTAATACTTATAATTTTAATATGCACTTTTCACAGTCTTATGTGTGAAACTAAAAATTGCGTAATTATAGTGTATTCATGAATAGGGATAAGAATTGCATATCACAGGGAACCTTTTAAATTTCAACATAGTAGAGATACATTTGGTTATAAAATTGACGTCTACATTATATTTTGCAACATTAAAAAAAATGAATAATTTCAACTCTTCATTTTTTCCTGAAGCTAATTTCAAGTATTCATACTTCAAGAAGTTTTTAACATAAGATAAAATCCAGATAATATTATTAAAATTATAAAAATATTTTTTTTTCTTAAAACAATTTTTTAATTGTTGTTAAAATCTTCTAAATCGTAATTTAAATTACATTAAAGATTTAAATAATAAAATGTTATCTTTGATATTTAAAAGATTTTTTTTCTTCCATGTAATGATAACCTGTCAACATTGTTAAGAACTAAATCTATACTCCCAAAAATGAAGATTCTAAAAACAAAAATTTAAAACACATCAATTTGAGAACTACTCAAGAGAGAGAATTTTAATTGAACTACAAATATACGCGCAACTTAAGAAATTTTACTTAAACTTGTATGATTATAATACGATAAAATTGATAATATTTTAAGATATATGTTTGTGAAAATGTTTTAAACAAAATACACCGTAGAAAAATAATGTTTCATTGAAAAAACATTTGCAGATTCTGAGATTTTTCAGGAGAAAGGCACGTTACTCAATAACAACACCTTGCACACAAAAGGTGTTGCTGCTGCTGCTACTACTCAGTCTTTAAAACTTTTTAATGTACATGCAAGAACTGCGAAAGGCAGTGCATGTGTACAATGAATAAAGGCGATAATGCACGTACTTGTAGCCTAAGAACGCGAAGCTTCTGTCTGGTTAGGGGAAAGCCACTGGCATTAAACTTCATAATGTTGGAGTAATATAGTCAAGCATTGAATGCAGCAAAGAACTTGCTTTTTATTGACTATAAACGTTGTGTTTATGAATTAGAGTAAAATTAATTATAAACACGACTTGGCTAACCAGAGAATTATTTAATCTGTGCATTTTTTGTTTCGAATAAATGGTTAAAAATTTATTTTTGTTTTAATATATAATAATTTTAATATGCACGATATCTATAAATTAAAAAATATTATTTATTTTTCATCCATTTATTTTATCAATGTGTGGCTAGCTTTTCGTATTATTATAATATTTAAAATCAATAATTATTCAATTGATATAAAATGCTTAAATTTTCTAATTGAATATATATAATAAAACCTTTGAATTTATATTATAACACATCAACATAATTAATGGAGGTATAAAAGTGTTCATTAGATAACAACATAACAACACTCTGGTACTCTCTATTGTATATTCAGCAAGTAGTATTAATCAACAGGGTAATAAAATTATAAACGTGAGGCTTTCAAATAAATAAAATGTTTCATACGAATGAGGGTACGCATACAAATCTTCCTCGCATAAATACCAGGCGAACGCAGCTATTTCATCAAACATTGTTCTAAATAATTTGGTCTCTTATTTATTGATACTCATTTATATTAATGGAGCACAATTCTTTATCACCTGGAATAACAATTGTATGAATAGTAAAATATTGCAATCGGGTAAGCAGTTCAATGTTTTGCACGGAAGGAGCTTAAGAAGTAAGTATAAATAAAAATTAAAATTCTTCAAAAGCAAAATAAGGAAAGGGTCGTAGGTAGTTAGCCATGCACGATTGTGGAAAAATAAAGCAGATTAAATTACTGTGACTCTTATCCTTAGCCATAGTCATGGTAAAACAATTCACTTGCACTTGCTCGTAAAATTGCCATAATGGAGCAAGATCCATAAGAAAAATACGTACACGTAATACTAGAGAAGAGAGCCTCCTCGAAAACGTCCCGGTGAGAAATAATACATCAAGCGCAGTAGCGGCGAAGGAAGCGACGAACGCGGTGTCAACGAGCTTGGATAAAAACATTGTAGCCATCGTAGGCGAAAGGGGGCCGTAAAGAGATTGGCGAAAGGGTCGAGCGGCGTCGCGAAGGGAGCAGCGGCACGTATAATTACCCGCGTGGATATTCACTCCCACGTAATTGGGAGTGGAGCACGGCCGGGGCCCGCGACTCTCTCACGGCGAGTCCCGGTCTTTGCCGCTGACAGCTTTCGAGTGATATACGAGCCGACTGTGCGCCCCGAAAGTCCCGATCCTCCGTCAAGAAAAGAAATCAATCCCCCGGCAACTAACGATGCAGGGATTTTCGAGGCACCGCCGGCAATTGATTTCTTACGTGGGGGCTTCTTCTCACTCGTTCGCCCGCCCGCCTCCCCAACCACCTGCTCGCGGATTGGTGGACGCTGGCGTCTTCGTCCCCTCCCGTACCCGCCCCCCCCGCCCCCTCCCTCAAATCGGCACTTTTCCCGGAGGTACGAGACCAGGAGGCTGCATGCGACCCAACTGGCTCGCGTTTTATGGGATGTTTGATTAACGAAGAACATGCGACGAATTTGCTTGCGAGCCACTCGCGTAAGATGAAACGCGGAGCCGCCGATGCTTTATTGGCCCTTCGATCGAGGACAGCGCTACGGGGGAGTCGGCTAGGAAAATTTATCTTACCAGCGAGGTGAGAAAATTGGCAATATTGAGCAATATCGAGGCCTGAGTGGAAACGGACCAATAGGGCTATATTATATATCGATATTTTCAATCGAGATTAATTAGGAATCGAGAAAGGCGCATTTTTGGCAGAGCACTGCCGTTTATAAGGATTACGCTTGCAGGTGATGCCAACTGAAAAAAATTGGCTCTAAATTAATGACAAGTATTCTTGATGTATTCAGAGAAACTGTGCTATAATGTCGCTACGAACGAAGGAAGTTTAGCATTAATAATGAGCAACTTTATCCGAGTTGTGTTTTATAAATTTACGGCTTGCCATATGAATCATTGAACTAAGTGATTTATAAAATGCACATACTCCCTGGTGTCGATTGATTTATTAAGTGTGATATTTGGATTTTTGATTTATAATAATCGTGCAAACGAAATACCGAGCTGTGTATATAATATGTAGGTAACGAGGCTCTTTCGGCCTATTGATATTACTAGAGAATGGAGAAAAAACAGCGTAGTCGCGCATTTAACAATGTATCGAAATTGAAAAGAGATAGATTTTTAAAATAAAAATGATTCACAATAGGCAAGTATAAGGGCATATGCCAAGCGCATGAAATTAACAAAAGTCAAAATGGTAGGGGCGAGAGAAGAGTTCCTCGAGATGCACATAGCATTACATCTGGTCAGATTAGATCGCGAAATGTTTATAATATCGGGTCGCGGTGGATTTCGTATTATAAAAATGTACGACGGCCCGGGGAATGTGATTTATCAAAGCGAAGCGGCAACTGCGGCAGGCAATTCGAAATACGGTTTCAACAAGTGTTGAGCGTTGGCATCGCGATATGAAAGTAATGGGGGGAAAAAAAGGATGCGCATGCGGAGTGGATATAGCTTCAAGATGACCGGACTCTTTTGCGATACGTGACTGTAATAGTTTCGCATTCCCTTTTTTATATATCTTTAACGCGCTCTCCTACCTCATTCGGTCTCTCCAACTTTTTTCTCCCATTTCTGTCTCTCTTATGCGTATCCTCGTTCTCATCCTCACACTGTCCGTCCGTCCGCGCCGTTGAATTTATATCTCTCTCATTTACCACTTCTGTCCCTTCTTTTTTCTCTCTTTTTCACCAATGTCTTTTATACAGTCTGCTGCCGCTGCTATTGACTAACTTTCTTTTTTTTTTTATTTTTTCTCTTCTCGAGGTTTATCAAAATTCTCGCCTAAAAACAAAGTATCTTATTCAAAATGCGGCTAACTATCGTTTATAGCTTCTACATTGAAATGTTAATGAATTAAACGTTGCGCCTGGAATAAGTATTACAAAGCTCTGCGAGACTGTGCATCAATATTGTGTGTTTAAAACAAATACTTCTTAACGTTTGGTTCGTTACGCGTCACTTTCCATAGAATCCAGCTAATGCAATAAGTGGATGCTTTTCTCGAAAAAAATATGGGTGCTTTTTTACAATAGCAGCAGTAGTTGTATTGTTTTTAAAACAGAAAAATTAAAATATTTGTTTTTACTCTTTAATGTGGAAAGAAAATCATGCATAAAAAAAGAATGGCATACCACATTATTATTATGTTATTATTTAAAAAGAGTAAGCTACTAACGCATTCTGCTGTATAAAAAAGTACAAACAAGCTCAAGCAAAGCATTATGCGAATGATAAGGCATAAGAATACTGAATAAAACGAGGGAGAAAATTGCGAGCTAGCATTATGAGAAGGTACAGAAAATTCTTCGAAAATTTATTGTACAGGATAATCTGTCAGGATATTAAAATTTTTTCATCATTAGAAAGAATATTACGGGACTTAAAAGAGTAGGAGGTGAAATTGCAAATAAAGCTAAATCTTATTATAATTTGGACTGTAATATTGAAAAAGTTCACGCTGTCTCACTTAAATGGTATTTATGAGTTTGAATGTCATAAAAAAGAGAAAGAAATCACAATTATGAAAGTCAATTAATGGAGAAGAGTAGCGTTTCAAGATGAAGAATGGGTTCGTGAAATCGAGTGACACAATCATTTACATATTTAACGATTTACACATCGTTTTGTATCTTCATTATTAACGCAGCAGTCACTCTTATGCGAGGAGGCATCAATAGCTGTACTTTTTAAAACTCACGGGTATTGTTCTTAATCGTTGATTCGTTAGCAGATACCTCTGAAGTGTCGCGGTTGCGAAGATGTCGGGAGCCCCTCTCGATTGTCCTACGAGTGTCATAATTGGAGGGCCCCGGGATCGTTCGGTAGCGAGTGGAGCCGCTCGCCTTCGTCAGCCAAATTAGCTCCCGTCCCAAGGGCTCATCGGGCCGTGAAGGCCTGCAAGAGGATCCTCAAGGATCCCGTCGCTAGAAGGAGGAAGCGCGACGAAAGTTCCAGGCGGTGGACCGAGGGGGAAGCACGCGACTCGCGACCAATGACCGGGAAGGGCACTTTTCCAGGCGGCTTCCCGACCAGGAAAAGGCCGTCGGGCGGTGGGGCCGGCCGCGAGAAGGGGGCGGCAGAGTCAGTGAGTCAGCCGTCCGGACGGGGCCTCCGGGCCCTCAGTTCGCCGCGGTGAGCCGAGTGTGCAGCACGCGCTCCACCCCTCCCCGCCACCCTTCCCCGCCTCCACTCTCTCCCCCCCACCTCCCCCGCCTAACGTCGGGCCGCAAGCGCGAGCGTGAGCCGCCCGTGGCATGACCGTGGCCGGGAGCGACAGCCCCCACGTAGGCCCGAAGACCAGCAGTCGGGGAGCCGCGAACCGGTGAGGGCTCCGAGGGACCGAGGCCAGCCGACACCGCGAGACCGAACGCGACTGCGACCCGAACGCGAGGAGAAGGGAGCCGGGACTCTGATATGGGGTGGGCCCGGGCGGGCCCGGCCTCGGCTGCCCTCCTCGTCCTCTTGTTGCTCGACCCCGAGCTTAGCTGCGAGGCGAGGCATCGGCGCACCGGGAACGGCCACAAGCCCGACGGTGACATGACCCTGTGGATCGATCGACAGCAAATCAAGATGTTCAGCGGTGAGTTCAGCGGCAAATTTTCCACGCAAAACTTTACTGACAAACTGACGAGGCGCGAACTGGAGGTGGACTCCGCGCTGTCTGCCCACTGCATAGCGTTTTCGATCTTGCGTTATACTTTGGCCGGAGTACTTTAATGACCGGGTTGAAAATCAACAGCCCCGAGTGATTATTACTCTTGCGGTCGGCTGCAGCCGACTGTTGAACTCATAGCGAATTTGTGGCTTTTCTTTGCGCGAAGCTTAAAAAACTTTTTTAACGTTGTTGCGAAACTTTACGAGGAAGATTTATGTTGGATTTATATTAGATTGTAAAACGAATACGTTCGAATCGTTATTCATAGAAATTACTTAATCGCGTTTGTAGTAAGTGCACTGGGCTACAGCGACTGCATGTATTATCAAATACGTTTGTAATATATAAACTATACCAACTGTACTACAAAACAATCTCATTTTATTCTGATCTAAAATGTTTAATTCAATTTCATTTCAACAAATCGTCAAAGAAAATTTATTTATTTCCATATATTAATTCTACAACTCTGCTAAAGCTGGTTACAATGATTTTGACTTTGATAAGAAAAAACTCATCATAAAATTTATACGTAGCCAATATAATATTAATACAACAATTAGATATTATAAAATTCATAATAATATACATAATGGTCTTATGCTATAAGCGTTAAAATTATAAATTAAGAAAAATGAGTTCTAAATATAAAATGTGATTGAGCTAAAACTGTAATTTCAGTAACGTCTGAAAGTTAAAAACCAATTTCGACGATACTTTAGAACAAGTCAATTTTTTAATTATATCACGAAAAGTATAAAATAAATAATTCTGACAAAAGAACTATGTTACAAGTCATTAATTTGATTGGAGACCAATTTTTTCAGGCGTCGAAATGGAGATATACGCAATCGACGAGGGCCGAGTGGTTCCTTACTTGCTTGATCCAGAGTTCGAAAGCAAACTACCAATCATCCCGAACGAGGTATCCTACGTGAACTTCACCTGGAAATCAGGCGTGAAGAAATACTACTATGATTTCTTTTTGCTGAAGTCTTTTGACGAGTCGATATTGAAAACGCCCTCGATTACAATTAAGAAGCAAGGTCGCGTGCCCAAACGGCAAAAAGGTACGAGACATTAATATATAAATCATAATCCATTATCGGTTCATACAAGTTTTGTAAAACTAATCAATCACTTTACAATCTTACACTATTTCCATGTTTCAAAACATGTATACAAATTTTTGAACATATTAAAAAAACACACACACACACATATATATATATATACGTTTATACAAGTTTTTCAAATACTTTAGTTTTTCATTAGAATTTGCACCTTTATGAAATATTTCATAAGAATTTTATTATCAAATTCAACAATAGAAAAAAGTGACAAAACTTTTTAAAGATTAATTAAAAATTTTCTCTTTACACTTTAAATAGCATACGTATATTTTCAGAAATGGTTTTTGAAATATTAACACTTTTGACATGTTAAATGTTTTGAAAATAAAATTAGTAATGATAATTTATTAATTTTATTAAATAATTAATTAGATCTTGTATTTGTCAAGCAGTAAACTGAAATGTGTTTAAAGCTTAAACTTTATAGGAGATATTCTTTCACGAAATGGAGTTACGTTTCCTTGTACGATTTCATGTATAGGGCTCTCTTATTAACTAATTTTCACGAATTTCAAACTTTTTTCGTAACGTTAAATTTCTAAAGTAATAAAAATAATAATATCAATAATAGTAACGATAAAAATAATAATAATAATGATAATGATGAGGATGTTTAATTTAACCGTTTTTTATTAGGTTAGTTTCTGCTCAAAAACAGAATTTTGTAGATTTATAATAATTCAATTATTGCACTGATAAAATCATATTGCAATTGTACAGTTTAGTATTACCGATTCGGCTCTTGCCGGCGAAAAGCTCTTTACCAAACGAGCTCGGCGTGCAGATTTCGACAGGCGCACAGCTTTCTCTAATAGTCAAGTCCGCGACTGGCCGTAGCTCGAGAATGCGATAATCCTGAGGGCATGAGAAAGTCGTCGCGCGGGTCAAATCTAATGCACCGCTGATGCAAAGCCTGGGCATTCGGAGGGCCGAAAGCCCAGGAAAGGCGAGCAAAGCCGGCTGCTCTGAGCTATCGCGTAACCGATGAAAGCTCAGGCAGATACTTTGGGTGACGTTGCACTTTTGCTTTTTCCAGAGTTCAGCGTACTGCTGCCGTGCTCGGGCAACAATTCCGGGGTCGCACAATTCGGCATCGGTCTGATGATCGAGACGCGCAAGAACAAGCCGCTGAACGGAACACCCCTGCGACTCAGCCTGAGAAAAGAATGCGCCGTGCGCGGTGAGTGCGTCAGTCGCGGCGACGATCACCACCTCTCCACTCACACATACAGTTCTGTATCACCAGTTTAATCATCGTCACTAATTAGCTGCATGCTTCGATCTAGAAACGCGGGCAGAGTTGCGCTGCGATTGCACGTCGGTCGCGGTGCGGGGCGGGTGGGAGAGCAAAAGGTTAAGAGAGCGAGCGAGAGAGAGAGAGTGATATAGAGAGGAGGGGAACCGCGATTCTGGAATAAGGATTCTGGGCGGCCGCCCCCTTTTTCATCGCTGCTGTCGAAATAAAGATAATGATAGTGAGATAAAGGGACCAAGGGCATAGGCTTAGGGTTCTCTTGTGGACATTCCCTTGCAAGAGCCATTAATACGTTTTATAGCTTCTGTTCATGTATTCTATCCAAAACCAATTTATTTATCTCGCGCTCATCTCACGTTGATGTTGCCACGTCTTCGGCTGCGCTCATTATCCAGATAATGATAACTTTGGATAACGCTACGTACAACTACTTTCAAACGTCCTCAGCTAATCGTAGCGTCGTTAATATTGTTTTATAAGAGCCTCCCTTTTATCCTACGACGTGCTTGCATCCCAATAGATAAGAGCAAAGTTACGAGTGAACGCGCAAAATGAAAGAAAGAAAAAAAATCTAATATTCGCGACCTGGGCAAGACTTTCGTGGCTTCTTACGAACTCCTACCTACCGTTGTAATTAATTATAAAAAAGCGCTTTTGATTGAATTTTACAATTAATCTTGTGCACGAAATGATATTTGGTCGAAAATTAGGATTATTGGAGATAATTGGCAAGCGAATAAGTAATGCATAATGTAATAAGTAATACATTTGTGGTCCAGAATAACCGTAAAAATTCTTTTTTATTGTCGGACCTATTATGCACTCCTTTTACAGATCGTTACAGCTTTTTTACCTTGCAATTTTGGTAGAATTGTTGTACACCTTTCATTGAAAATATACACACAAAGATACTCGATGGAATCTATTGTCATTTTATTACAAACACTAAAATTCAATGAATGTCTTTCACTTTCAATATGTTCATTAATAATAATGATATTGATCAATTATAATGCTCTAAAATTAAAATATTCATCAATGGCATGTTTGATATGGTTAAATTTATTATCATTATTAGATATTTTATAAAATAAAGGACTTGTCAAATCAGAAAATTTAACTAACATCGTTTTTATTAGAAAAAGAAATTAATGTGATATTTGTAACTTCTGATAATAATTTTGAGCTACAATAAATTTCTTTTGAAAAATATTTCATTTATTAAATTGTTAATAAAATTAAAAAACCTTAAATTAAATCTAAAAATGTAAGTAACTTGAATTTATTAAATAAACATAATAACCACTTCTTTAAATTATATGTAAAAGAGTGCATTAAACTCGAGCTGAATCCGTATAGATGTAATTATGCACCGTTTGCTCAAGTTTCTTTTTCTCGTATTAAAAATTCAATTATTCATTACATATCTTATATAAGATTATGTCAGTGTATTCCTTAAACACACAACTCGTGGTAATAAATGATCTTGTTTAAGAAACTGGAAATTATAGACATTTGGACGAGTTCCTTTTTATAAAATACATATCTACACGATTTGTACTATAAAATAGATGCGATCCACGGAAGATAAATATTTTATTTATGCACATTTTCCGGTATATCAATCAGAATATACGAGTATGATATTAAATTAACCTACGGGTATCGAGATCATCAGAAGTTGTGCTACGTCGTAAAAATAATTTTTTAATTTTTTATATACAGAATATTAAGAATACGCATTTCTTTTTTTGTTTTAGTTGTAAGTTTTAATTGAAAAATAAAATGCCAAAGAATTTCGTGCATTTATGTAACATAAATTGTGCATTTAATATTTATTTAATTTCATGAAATAATAAAATTAAAGACTAAAATTTTAAGCGATTATACCATCAATTTCCATCATAATCCTTACTGTGGATATTGTAAATAAAGCAATATAAATTGTATTGACATTCTCTGTTTAAAAGAATATCTAATAATAGCACGCGTAAATTTTTCAATCGCCCTCAAAATTCTGACTAATAATAAAAATATTTGTAAAAATAACTTAGCAGTTTTCTTAGGCATTTTATTTTACATTATATAAAAAAAAATCATTAATTTCGTTTTCTCATTGCAGAGCCCAATCCAGGGCCCTGTCCTGATGGCTATTTAGGACCACCTCATTGTAAAAAAGCATTATGCTATCCAAACTGTATGAATGGTGGAAATTGTACTGCACCAGGGATCTGTTCCTGTCCACCTGGATTTCAAGGACCTTATTGCGAAGGAGGTATAATAATCTTTACATTACTTTATGACAATACTAATACTTTATATTTAAATTACAACATAAAATTTGATAAATATATAAAATAAATAACAAGTAATATGAAACCAATGATTTCTAAATTAAAAATCATGTTTTAAATTTGTTCATAGACAAGATATTTATTTTGAAGTACAAATTATAATTTTTTCAAGTGATTCGCGATTATCTTACAAAATTTACTACAATATTCATAATACTTAATATCTATACAACTTTAGATATTGCAATGGCTGCTTTACATCCATACTTAATAACATTTGTAAGAGCATTATAGAATGGCGCCTGTTCTGCTCCATGCTTTAGTCCTGTGTCATAATGACTTAATTCATCATCTCGAAATTGTTTTATGGTATCAAGAATTTCTTTATCATTTTCATCTGCGTTTTCCATCAACGATCTCAGTTGATCATTGTAGTGCTCTACAATAACATCTTCAACTGCAACTGTGCAAGCCATAGCTGCCTTTTGTCCCATCAAAGCAGTACCAGCACCTAAGGCAAATCCTGCAATATTCCATATTGGCAGTAAAGCTGTTGGCCTAACACCATATTTACGAATTAGCTCTTCAAATTTTTGTCGATGAACCTTCTCTTGGTCCCACATGTGTTGAATTGTTGGGCCAGATGGTGTATTTCCTACCATATTAATTTAAAAATATGTTATAAATGGATCCAAAAAAAGCTAACATAAATAATAGAATATAATTGATGCAATTAAAATAATTGTAAATGTTATAATTGAGCAAGTTTAAAAACAATGCTACATTTTTCCTTACTCTTTGGAATAATTATGTCAAAAGGAATTTATTATTGTACCTAACACAGCCATTTGTCCAGCATAAATTCTATCTGCTCCAAACTCTCCTGCATGATCTACTCTAATTATAGAATCCATCATTCGTCCTTTTTTAGTCCTTAATGGTGCTGCTGAATTCAATGATATGAATCGAACAACCCCTCTTCCACTACACAACATCTTGAAAATTTGGAATTCTAAAAAAAATGATATTATTAGAATAATTATTTTTCAGGTATATGTGCTGAGAAGTGCCTTAATGGTGGAAAATGTGTCCAGAAAGATACATGCGAGTGCCCAAAGGGTTTTTTTGGATTAAGATGCGAATTCTGTAAGTATGAAGGATTTAAAATGTCATTTTTTTATTTTTATAAATTTATAACTAATAATTAATGCAGCTAAGTGTGTGATTCCCTGCTTAAATGGTGGAAAGTGCAAGGGCAATAATATATGTAGATGTCCTACTGGATTTAAAGGTGATCATTGTGAAATTGGAAGACGTTCAACATACCCCTCACCTTGCAGAAAACCTTGCAGAAATGGTACATGCCAACCCGATAACACATGTCTTTGCGAACCAGGATGGTTTGGCAAATTGTGCAATAAAAACAAACCATGGGCTTAAGGTTTTTCGTGCATAATATTACAATGGATGATAATATCCATTAATCAGTGATTTATAAAACTAAAGTGTTATATTTTAATAATCAAAAGAAGTAATTGAGATGGTATACTCAAATAGTGAAATTTAAAGTTATTTATGGTACTGTAACTTGGAAAAAAGAAATCATTTGTTTCAATTGTAGAACGTACCCCACCAGAGATGTGATATGTAAAGCCGCTTTACACCATTTTATATTATTGTGTAATTATTTTTTAATTTTGTTAGATCCATTGTAGTAATTGTTTAAAAGCAATATAACTATTTTTCTTTTACTACCTGTTATTATTATACTTTAACTCCTGTTATACTATTATTAGTTTTGTTTATTTCATTAAACATTCATTAAAATTTTAAGACTTAAAACTAAATTATTTTATAATATTTTATTTCTATATAAGTAACAATTTATATAAACATAAATTCATGAATTATAATAACAGCAACTATAAAAAAGTCGTGCTGTTAACAAAATGTTACTATAGTATTTACGTCATGAAGAATTTTAATTTTAATTCTGATTTAAGCAATTAACAATGTAAATATTTACGTCTGTAAAAACAAATTGATTCTTCTGTAAAAAAAAAAATCAATTTTGTAAGCGTTCGATTTAAATTTGTAATATTTAATAGGAAGTATTTAAAAGAAAATTCTGGATTTTTAGCTTTTGGCAGGTAATTTATAGCAACAATGAACAGCGAACATTTATAAAAACTCACTTTCAAAAGAAAATAAACGAACACAACGGGGTTAGACGAGCTTTTACTTCATATGTTTATAGCATATGAATTTCATTGGCGAAAACAGTAGCTGCTAAATAAATGAATGACTGCTCAATCTTATAGCTGAAACTTGATTGTTTTCTGAGGGGTCTTGAATATCTTAAACATTCCAAATCGACAAAATTGTGACAGAATTGTAATTTTAAATGGCGTTGGAACCTTGGGAGGCTAACGTAAGGTTAGATACAGTAACAACATGAGTCTTCGCTTCCTCCCACTCCTAACGCCCTTCTCAAATTGCGTTTTCAAATAAGCTCGATGATAATTCGATAAAAACTCTGTAATTGTGGTTTTTTGACAATGGGCGAAGGTAAGGTTTTCATCGATCAAATGCTAGATCTGATGATGAAAAATGACTGATTTAACGTATGACCATTTGAATAAGGCATGCATTTTTACAGCGGCAAGTTGGCAACGGTAATTGGTAATAAACAAAGATCCACGAAGGAACGACGATCGACTGGGCGTATTTCGGCTCACGAAGAAATAGCGAAATGAAGGAGGTGACTGGTATATCGATAAAGCAATGAATATGTAGAAGCAATCCTGACGGATTAACGAACGAGCGTATAATCATTGTAAGTAGATGAATTCACCTGTAGAGAAACCTCGTCGAGTCGACACTCGCACGCGAAAACGCGTGCCATTAGTCCAGTGTCTAAGCATCGATCGAACTTGGATTTATTCATAAAAGATCATCGACAAAGGACGAGCTGGCGAAGTGGCTTTAGTAAATGAGAAGGACGCTAGCTTTCGGCTCGATCACGATTCGAACTTGGTACGAGACTCCACTACAATCACGTGTCAGATGTACACAGCCAATGGCGCACTGCGTCCGGACGCCGTGGCGCCATCGGACGTCGAAGCTCCCCTCGACCAATGGTCGTGACCGTATGGCCACTGTGCGGAGTCTACGACGCCGCGTGTTGCCGACTTGTGATGTCTCTCCGCCTATAGCGTAATACCCTAAAGAGCATCTATACTGTATGGACAACGAGCAACGGCTACGCCAGCGCACGCACACACTCGAAGACCTAAGCGACGTGAAGCGCCGTCGAACGGATACACACGAACCCGAACGCACACTAGGGCTCGGGCGAGCGGAGCCTGTATTAGCTACACGTACTTAACAGGGTCGTGCGTGCGCGTACTCGCCCCGCTTGCTCGTGTGCGAGGAGGCTTGACGCTGGGAACGAGTTTCTCGCGCGCACCGCGTACGTATACAAGAGGAATGCATGGCTGTGTGCGCGGGCGCACTCGACGCTCACGCACGTAGCGAATAGGCGCGAGCGTAAATAGCGCGAGTGTGTGCGAGACGCGAGCTCAGCCCGAGTAAGCGTGTGCGTGCCCATGGAGCGCTAGCGGGCGGGCGGGGTGGGGGGACGGCTCTCGGGTAGAGAGTACGGTGGGGCGAGGTGAAGTGGGGCCGGAGGAGGCGCCCGCACGGGGGCACAACCGACTACACGGCGTCCGAGCGTTATAAGCCAGTGCAGCGCCTCTCGGCTACATGGCGCTGCGGATTCCCGCGATCAGCCCCTCCGTCAGCAGCCGCACCGCGAGCAGAGCGCACCAGGGAGGAGGAGCACCGGAGCACGTAGGAGCTGCGCCGCAGGACGCACCAGCCCGAGCCAAGCGGTGAGTGTGCTTTCCTCTGTACGCCCGCGGGGGCGTCGCTCTCCCCTCGTCGTCGGCGGCCGAGCGGCGGCGGCTTATACGCACAGGCGCGCGCGCGCGCGCGCTCCCACGCTATCCCCGAAAGAGAGCTGCGCGCGGGAGGCGATCAAACCGGGACGGGCGGACGGAGACAGAGAGAGAGAGAGAGAGAGCGAGAAGAAACTAGAGGAGCTCGTGCTCGGCGGTAGGTGGGCTGCTCACCGCCCTGGCATCGTCTGCTGGGCCTACTCGCGAGAGCGCAGGCTTCAAGATGGCCGTGCCCGACGATGCGCCCGAGCTGCGCGGGAGTCTGCGCCCGGGCCCCTCGGCTACGGGGAACCCGGACCCTGCCGCGCGGCCCTCCTCGAGCTCCGCCGAGCGGAGCCCCGAGCCCTTCGCGAGCCCCGAGCTCGCGCCTTACCAGGGGCCCGACCTCGTCCGCGCTCCTCCGGCCCTTTCAAACGTCGCGCATTCAAGATGGCTGCGCGCCAAAAGCCACTACCTTCTAGAGTGCACGCGGAGAGCTCCGTCCCGTGTCTCTGGTTTATCGCGGTCGTGGGGTTTTCGCGGGGCGCGCGAGGCGGAGGAGGAGGCCGATAAACGCAGTCCCTGTGCGGCGACTATCCGGCCGTTGCGCATCCTCCCGTGGGCACCCACCGCTTCTGTCATTTTTGCACCTGCGTGTGCTGCTGCGCGCGCCCGCGGCCTCAGGGGCCAACGCGTGTCTCGTACGATACGACGACGCAGCAGCAGCAGCAGGCCTATTACGAAACTCGCCGGTCACGCGCCCGCGACACTCCCTTAGCCGCCCTTCTCGGCCACTTTGGGCGCGATAACAACACGGGGGAGTGGCAGATGCGACCGCGACACAATTCGTAACGGCGTTCGATAGATCGCCTCGCGGCGGAGGGACGGGGACGCGCTCTTCTCATCCTCCAAAGGGAAAGAGCCCACGACATCGTCTTGCAAACCTCTGGCCCTCGAACAAAATCCGAGGTATGAAGAGGCAACAAGGAAACGGAGGAAAGCCTAGTTTCCTAGATAGAGAGACTGAGACCGCTATTTCAAGAGTAAAGTAGATCGTCGTCGACCTCTTCTTCGTCGTCGTCGTCGTGCTGCTGCCCCTCTTATGAAACGAGATTACTCGAGCTATACGTCTCTAGCTGATCTAGGCAAAACGTGTTTACTCCCGTGTCTCCTCCGCGCCTCGCTCCCATGTCCCATCCAATGCCAATCAATAAATTCGAAAGTTATAGCCGCCGACGCTTACGCCGCCATAGCGTCTCTCCGGTAACATAATAAAAGGGGCCGAAATCGAGTTCTCCTGGTCGAGTTTTAGGTAGTCGGGGCTTTGCTTGTCTAGATCTACGAGGAGTACGAGGACTCCAGACTGGGGCAAATGTCGGTCGTAAGAGTACGACTACGTAGAAAAGCGTAGACTTGATGGATGGGGATAGTCAGAGAGAGAGAGAGAGAGTACAGAGACGGAAGTCGAGCGCCGGCAGCAGCAGCAGCAGCAAGCGACACTCGACAGCAGTTAGGAGCTACGAGACGACAGTACGGGGTACGGGTCATAGACCAATATACAGCACAATACAGCAAGCCGATATATAACGACAGTGCGCGGAGAGCTAGGGCAGGAAGGGAGGGGGCGAATGCGAGTGGCGGACTCGCAGCCCCTCGGCGGGTGGCGCGATCGATAGCAGCGGGCTTCGGTGTTCCGGCCCCTGGCGCGTCTCCGTGTGCGCGCCCGTGCGCCTTCCTTCCCTCTTCTGCCTCGGCGGCGGCGGCACCAGCGGCGGCCGCTCGCTTACACGGACGCGAGCAGCGCACACAGAGGCGAGCGCGCGCGCGCGCGCCCACCGCACCACCACACCACGTCCCGCCACCGTCGCTCCGTCTCACTCGAGGCCGAGGCGCTCGTACCGATTCGTCCCGCGCGACCGAGCGAGAGGCCAATAGTACCGAGGGCGCGTGTTGGACACGCAGATGTAGAGCCGTGTCGTAGAGTCGAGCTGGAGCGATACGAGAGTCGTGCTTGGTTGTACGTAGACGCGCGGCGCATCGTCTCTCGCCTGGGCTGCGCTGCTGCCGCCGTCGTCGCACTGGGTTGCCCGTCCTGCACGTTTCGACTCGGTCGCGACGGGGCAGGGACGACGCGAGGACAGTTAACGCGCGCACGTACCGATCGCTCTCTCGCTCCTGCACGTCCCGAGTTGCTTCTTGCCCTCGCGCGCGATTCCCTCCCGGCACCGCCGCCAGACAGCGGACATCCGAGCCCATAGCAGCGCGATGCTGGCTATTGTTGACGTGCAGCGGCAGCAGCAGCAGCACCGACGACAACAACAGCAGCAGCGCCGACGACTCCTACCCCAGCTGGAGACTATCGACGTCGTTCTGCCGACGGCGGCGGCGTCGCCCCGGAGCCTTCCCGAGGCCCCTCGCTCACCCCGGTGATCGCCAGCGGCCCTCCGCTCCCATTGAGGTTAGCCAGACAAGTGTTTTTGCGCGCGCGACGCCCGTCCCGCGGCCCCCCCTCGTTTATAACCTCAATCGGGGCCCGCGGCGACGCTCGCTCCAGCCCCCGCCGCCATCTAGAGGCCTCTTCCTCCTCCTCGTAGTCGTCGTCCTCGCTCTCTCCTTGGCCTCTCCGTGCCCGTGGCATCGCCGCCCTCTCGATTCCTTCTATTAATAGCGATCGAACGCGCGGTCCACGAGGTGCGCGAACGACACCCGCCTTTGGCGACCGACAGTCAAATTTTCGCGGCTCGCGACGTCGTCGTCGTCGTGTTGTTGCGCGCGCGGCGGACCTCGGCACGCCGCGGAGAAGACGCGCCTGTGCAAAAGCCGGAGAGCGCGCGCCGCTGAGGCTCGGGGCGTGGTGGTGACGAGCGAGCGAGCGAGCGAGCTAGAGCAAGCTTGGCGAGAGGTGCGAGAGAGTACGAGGAGAGCGCGGTCGAGGGCACCTACGCGCCGACTACCTCCAGGCGAGCGCGCACTTGGAGGTGGGGGACTGTCAGGACGGCCCACCGGCTGCGTACGCACCGCCGTGCACGGCACTCGCACGCGTGGCTCGGCTTACTCATTTTTTCCTTCTCTCTCTCTCTCTCTATCTATCTCGCTTTTTACGACTCCTCTGTCTCTTCTGTTTACGCGCGGGTGTCATGTGCTCTGATGTATTGTCTTGGCGCCTGGGCGCAGTCGACGACGGCCACTTACCCTACAATCCTATTGCGTCCTCTCCCGGCAATTTGCCATTCGCACCTCTTGACGCTGTCCAGTCGTTCGCGCGCCGCTTCTACGCGACCAGGAGGACCGTCGTTTAATCGGGAAAGTTCCTCGCAGTTAGCGCTATAGAGCTAACAATTTTTTCCAAACATTGTTGCGCAAAAATCGTTCTCGTATTACTCTGTGTGCGTGTGGTAAAGTAAAATTTTGCACGCAACTGTGCGTGTGTGTATACTAAATGTACATACATCATGGTTAAACTGATGTGGCGGGAGCGGCTCGGCCTAACGAGAAATTAAAACGCACGCCAACTTTGCACGTTAATTGAGCGAGCTGGCATTTATTTTCAATGTCTCGCCCACGAGCAGCCGAATCTAGTCCTGACACGAGCCACGGAATTCTGGGAAAGAACGCACACCGAAGCCCAGTCATTTCACGTAGATTATTGATTTTACAATATGATATTCCGTTATTCTAAAATATGGCCTTGCGGCAAAGGCACTCGGTGACAAAGACCCGTTCTCGACTCTCGCTCGTCACCACGACCCGACGGGCCCCTCGATTATTTAATTATTCAAACGCATCCCCTTCCGGCTAAAAACCAGAGCAATTATGCGGAAAATTCAAGAAATCTGATACAGCTTCAGTGAGTGGAAGTAGAGAGCGTTTCCGTCGCCCTTTTCCATTTCAACGAGGCGGGGGGCGGGTGCTGTAGGGGTGTCGGGCGCGCGATGCTCGCTTCGGCTCACCCTTTGCTTATCTTAAAGGGAGCATTGCGGAGGGGTCCTTGGTTACAGAGGGGCACAGTCAGCTATTTCCTTTGCCTTATCGCTCGACCCCAGTGCGCTCGCTCACCGAAATATCCCCTTCCCACCGACGCCATCGACGGCCCGATCACGTACAATGGAACTAATGAAATCGCCCCCGCCGCCTACGTCGTAGTCGTCTTCCTCCTCCTTGGCGAATTGTGTTCGTCGGTCACACGGCCGGTCGACTCATCGCCAGTGCGTAACCTGTATCGAGCACGTATCGCCTTCCCATAATTAATTAATCTTTTCGCTGCAAATGAGTAAGCAAATAAACAAACACAGAGGGACGATGGGGCAAGGGTCAATTTTCTTAATAAATAGGCGTCGGGCGCTCGAAAGACACGGCGAGAAACACCAGTGCCGTATAAATAATCCAGCCGGAATATTACAGTTTGCTCGAGCAGTAGTCGCGTGCGTTGCGCCTATTGAAATTAAGGAAAAGTTCAATGTACCCTCACGCGCTCGCTGGTTGGCTGGATAAAACGCATTTCCCGAGCGATCCAAGGGAGACACGCGGGGTGCCTGAATCAACCCGTGACAACAGGAGTTTTCCGTGCGCGCCAAATATTGAGCGCTCGATCCGAGACAGCTGAGCACAATAGAAATGGTTGGCGCGCGTTGGGGCGAGTGGGCCGATGAAAAGGGTGGGCTGCTGTCATCGGCTCGGGCGGAGGGGGTGAACGTTTGACGTATGAGATCCCGCGTTCTGACTCTCTCATTCCCTTTTATACGCGCGCGCGTGTGTATATGTGACAACTGCGGTGCGTTTAAAAATGCCGGGCTAAGGTTTCCCTTCTAGGGCTATGTTCTTCGGAAAAATCAATAAATACGCTTCCATGGCTTTAAATGCACCACTACCTACTTCCCGCACCTTCTTTCCTCCAGCTCGATTATCGATGGACGTATCGATGCTGGCGTTGTTGAATTTTACATTGCCTTAACATTGCGCTTAAAAAACCCCAGCTTTTATAAGCAACGACAGATGTGGAGTAAAATCGGGCACGCAACTGGCTCCGCGATCATTTTCAAAGTCCCAATTTTTAAATCAACTTTGCACGGTACATATGTCCCGAAATGTAATAAAATCATTTACAGGGATGTTCTTGCGTCTAAAAAGAGCGTGTAGAAAAGCAACGCGCCCTTGCCTCTTTGAAAATGCTCAATATTTTTATTTATACTCCAGTCATAAAATAATGTACCAAATAGATTATATTTATATAAAATTTCTAGCTGATTTGTGGTTTACCCAAAGAAATGAGATTCTTCCGTATCTTCATCCAAATCTTGTCAAAATCGATGACTAATGATGCGTCGAACGTAAAAAGCGTTTTGATCAATATTTAATATTGATTGATGCGAGCTAAACAACGCACGGATTATTCTGCGCCCCCGATTATGATTATGAGACACAATGTAAAGCGAATGACATTTGCGAGATTCAATGTTTGACGAATCTAAAAGAAACGCTGTCGGTCGCCTTCACTGGTTCGAAATTTCTAAAGTTTCAAGAGCTGGAAGGAAGGAGGGACGTCCGCTGCCAGTGAACATCTATATTATAGAAATAAAGCCTCGTCTTAAATGAATATAAATTAATTGCCCCTCGGATACGTACGCTCTTGCATTCCGCCCGATAATTTTAATTGGCTTGAAAGCGATGGAAATTAATTTTAAAAACCGGTTAATACCCGCGCGAATTTAAGTGGTACGAGCGTCGGTTCTTACAAAGCTCGTCGCCGATGCGCTAGAGTTTAAGGAGCGCCGGAAGCGCAACAATCCGTTTATGTATTAAGTATGTCAATAAATTTGATAAACGAGGTCTCCCTCATCCACTCTGCCGCAGCTCAAGGTGATGTAAAGCGCAACACTAGGACGAAAGGAGAGAGAGTTGTTATCGTACCAGCACCCGAAAGCCCCGAAACTGTCTACGACGGAGGTGGAGGCCGGTGAACCTCTCCCCGTGAAAGAGGAGAGTCATCCCGGTTCGGAATTCGAAGAAGTCCTGTCACCCTACGAGGAGACGATGACGTCGCTGACGCACGTGGAGTCCGACCGGACGGATCGGATCACCGACGACGACGACGACGAGCCGTCGAGTGGATCGGAGGCGTACGAGGGCGACCTCCTCGCCTCCGCCATGGACGATGACGTGACGGCCCAACTCGCCGCTGCAGGTTGGCAAATCAAACACGCTAATGGTGATTTCCATTTTTTTGCTTTTTCGAACCCACCCAACCCCACCGTTATCTACTTTTTTTCACGTTCAAGATTTTTTTTCGTTTTTTTAACGATCGATGAGCTGCACTCGAAGCTCTCTTGTATTGTATTAATGATTAATACACGCTCACATTTTACGCATACATGTGAATTTCGTGTGCACCCACGCGAACTCCCATGACCAAACACACGTGTCCATCGACGCCCATGCATATTTATATGTGTGTGCGCATACGTGACTGCGTGCTCGTGCGTGTTCGAGGGTGTGCATCCTATGCATTTGTATGTATGAATGTATACATCATGCATAACATTCGCTATTTAATACGGCTCGATCATCTTGTTGTACCAAGACCGTGAGCTCGAAATGTAGGCCGCAGCTTGCAATATCTATGCAATATGTACGTGGACAATCGATCTTCACACTCTCTGGTGAAATTGGAAGTTACTAAAACATATTTTTTTATATCTTATCACTTTTTCTCTTAAACTTTATTACTGTACACTTGTCCTGCCCTGCCCTTATTTTCTTTTACTTTTGTTTGCAACGTTTGATTATTTAGTTTTATATGTTACTAAGGAATGCACTGTTTGCTATCTCCTCTAAATTACCGTTAAACAAGCAAATTTAAAATAAAGGGAAAAAATATTAACATTCAAGAATTATAACGAATATTTAATCAACAAAAAATAAGACCGTTGTATAAAATCATGTTAAAAAATTACCGATTTTAAATAGTCGTGTGTAAATGAATCGGATGTCTATGGTTTATAAATTGTTCTTCAATGTATAAAGATTATCATTCAGTCATTGTAACAACATTTGGAATTCTATCGGAGCCGTGGTTAAACTATTAAAATTTAAATGTAGAATTACAATTTATTTATTGGATTATAACTTTGTTCGACGGTAGGACTTAAACTAATACAGTTGAAATGGACAAATTATATATCTGAACTATAAGCTGCATATATATTTTAATTCCGACTTTTATTTTCTTGTGTTAAAGGAAATTATTTAATTAAACGTGACATGTTCTTCAAAAAAAAAACTTTATTTGAAGAAAATCTAGAGATAATTCTAATCATTGCAATTATAATAGATTATGCATGAAATTTATTACAATTGCAATGTATCGAATGGAAACTAACTTTCATTGTATACTAAACATTTCGATTCTATGCATGCACCTATAAAAAATATTTTATTTTAATAATGCTTGCTGTAAATATATTCTAATTTTTTATTCTATGTTTTATTGTTTCTAAAAAATGTGTAGTTTTATTTGCATGCTCAATATGGAAAGACGATTTTTTTCTTCAAAACTTCATTATGTGTAGGACCTGTTGGTGTTGCTGCAGCCGCAGCCATTGTTTCGGCGAAAAAACGAAAACGACCACACAGTTTTGAAACAAATCCTAGTATTCGTAAACGACAACAAAACAGGCTATTAAGGAAGTTGAGAGTAAGAATCTTCATCTTTTTTTTTAAACGAATGTTGCGCAGAGAAAGGACTTATTATTTGAATAGTCATTAATTATTCAATTAGAACATTCAGGATTTTGTCTAAACCCTTTAGATGAAACATCTAAATATTAAGACTACATAGTAAATCTGATAATTAAGAATATTTTTTGGTGCACACAATAATTTGATTTAAAATAGGATTCGTCAAGAAAGTCAACTATTACATAATGATTATTCACTTATATAAAGTAATAAACTATCTGTTTTAGTAATAATTGGTTATGGTAATTCTAAAAGCTTAAAATTTGTTTTAATTCTACATAAATGTAAAAGAATAATATAAATACGCTGAAAAAAGTTACGTCGGTATCACAATTGAAAACTTATATTAGTGTTCTGTAAAAGGGATTGAAAACAAATTACAATTGTATGTAAAAATAATTAATTTGTAAACAGAAAGAAGATTTTCAACGTTGCTCTAAATTATATCTAATATTTATTGCAAAGATTATAATAAAGACATACTTGTAGCATTGATTATTACTAATTACTAGAGCGTAATTCTACGCAATTATTAAAATATAATAATATGCCGCATAAACGGTAAAAAATAGATAATTTTCAAAAGATTAATTACATTCACGGGCTTGTAATTTTAATATCATCCTCCTAACTTTCCATTTTATATTTTTATTACAAAAAAACTAAAAATTATAGCAATTGAGAGTAATATATTTAAAAAAGCGTAAATAAATAATAAATGTAGTCGGTAGATGCATAATTATTTCTTATAATAGATATACGAGTCGAATGGAAATGATTAAAAATAATGTAGCATAAATTTAGTCCGTTATTTACAAGAAATAACAAAAATAATACTAAAACGGAAACATTATATGAGAAATTTTCATTCATTGCTTTACTTATCGCTACAAATTATAGTACTATGATTTCTTATATTATTCAATAGACAATTTAAATTTGTTTTAAATAATGCCTTTATAATAATCCACATTCCATGAAGCAACAACCGTCAGTACCATTACAAAGCTTTTTTATTTATTTGTATAATTTGTCGCGCTTAAGCGGAGGGCCGAAAACGCATTAATAGCCATTTTTAAAAGGTAAATAAGGTATTGGGTTTCGTCAACAGAGGTATCGAAGCACGATCGGCGATCTCTTCGACAAATCCCAAGGCCGCAGAGCTGCCGCAGTTCAAAAATTAAAATTACTTGTCAATTATAGAATGAAAACACCTTTCTAGGCGCGCGCAACCGTATGAAGGCGGAGGGGGGGAATAGAGAGAGAGAGAGAGAGAGAGATAGAAGGAAAAAAAACAAGCGAATCCCATCAATGTAGCGCCACGCGCAAGTGAGCCTCGAGAAAAATCGTCCCTTTCCATTGTTTTTCCAGCAAACGATAGACGAGTTTGCAACGCGAGTTGGTCAGCAGGCAGTCGTGTTGGTAGCGACGCCAGGCAAACCAAATAGTAGTTATAAAGTCTTTGGCGCCAAGCCACTCGAGGACGTCGTGAAGAACCTCAAGGCCGCAATAATGGAGGAGCTGGAGAACGCGTTAGCCCAGCAGGCGCCGCCCCCGGTCCAGGACGATCCGTCGCTCTACGAGCTGCCGCCCCTGATAATCGACGGCATACCGACACCGGTGGAGAAGATGACCCAGGCACAGCTGCGCGCCTTCATCCCCCTCATGCTCAAATACTCGACCGGACGGGGCAAGCCTGGCTGGGGTAGGGAGAGCACGAGGCCGCCCTGGTGGCCCAAGGAGTTGCCCTGGGCTAACGTGCGCATGGACGCGAGATCGGAAGACGAGAAACAGAAGGTACGTAAGGTATAGTTTTGCTCTGTCTGTTTTTTATTCATCCGATGATGGTGTTTACATGAATGGCCAGCCCTTTATTTACGACTCGCCCTGTGTCCTGTGAAAGTGCCCGATGCTTCGGACGCGGAGAACGACGTTGAGTGTTATTGTTACGACGAGACGAGAGCCGAATTGTCACTCAACGACCGAGATATGCCGGCCTCAATACTAATATCAATCGATCGCACGATTAGCCATTGACAATTTCACAGGGTCTCGGCGGCCTTTCTTAGTAGGCTACCCTTTATTTATTTGTTTTCATTCGGTCGAATGTCTTTTGTATTGGCTTGCCGAGCGTCGCCAGGTGTCGCGCGGGATCCTGAATCCGATAGCTTCAAAGCGAGGGGGGGTGATCATGGTTACAAGCCACGAGTAAAGTACCGGGTGGAGCTGGTCAATCGGTTACGCGATCCCGGGTAATTGCCCTTCGCGACGATATGGAAATTCATTGGTTCGAGTTCCCCGCCCGCCCGCACCTGTTGGGCATGCGAAACGTGCCCAACGAAACGTAGCATTAATGACGAATAAGGAAGGAGCCCGAAAGTAGGAGGGGCCGACTCTGAGAAAGGTGTAGTAATTAAACGGGGGATTCATGTAAGGACCAGATAACCATGCCTACCGAATGGAACGACCATGCTAACTAATCTCTTTTCTGCAAAACCTTTTCAAATTAAGCAGATCTCATGGACGCACGCCCTGCGTCAAATCGTCATCAATTGCTACAAGTTCCACGGCAGAGAAGATCTGCTGCCGGCCTTCAGCGAGGAGGACGACAAGTCCAATATACTAATACAGCAGCCCTCGGCCCATTCGTCGACACAACAATCGGGCAGCCAGAGTAGCCATTCCCAACAGACGGTGGGGGTTGTTCGCATCAGCAGCACGGGTTCATCTAAGGGAAACTCATCGCCAACGCAAATCATAGCCGCGTCGCCCACCGCTCTTGCCACTGCCACTCAGGTGTCAGTGGACGGGGCTGAACGAGGCACATGGGCAAGTCGAAAGAGCGGGCCTCCTGCGATTTTCTCGATCCTTGTCTATGCATCTATATATTTTTATTTTTACATATTTATGTGTACGTGCATTTTACATACTTATGTGTATGCATATGTATGTACATTTGTATATACATGTACACGACCCCATGTGGGTCACGTTAATTTTTTCTTTCTTTTACTTTTGCCCATCGTCGCAGTTATTATTGGCTCTTACGCAGAAATTACTCGACTTGACCATGTTTATCATGTATTACCTCATCAGTCATTGTATCGTGTTCTTCTCACGTTATCTATTGGATAATAATACGTTGTAAATTTCTGTTCAGGAGTTATTTTTTTTTTGTTTATGCATATATATTTATATATATTTATTTGTTTTTATTGGCGTATGGTGTTTTGTTTCCCTTATTTGATTTTTAATTATTTTTTTCAGTTTTACATATGTACACGCACCTACACTGACACGCACGCACAAAAGCAAACCCATACAGACATTATATGTGTATCATAATAATTATTTTTTTGTTTTTTATATATTATTTTTATTGTATAGAAATATGTTGTTATTTTATTGTACATAAACGATGTTGAATTATTTTTTTCGCAATGCTGATTTTCAAACATTTTTTTTCACCCTACAGATGACACAATATCCAACTGTGCTGCAAACGATAACAAACGCTGATGGAACAGTTTCTCTTATTCAAGTAGATCCTAGCAATCCAATTATTACGTTACCGGATGGAACTACTGCTCAAGTGCAAGGAGTTGCTACCGTAAGCTCTACTCTTTTACGCCAAAGCAACTAATCGTAACGTCTAAAGCTGATAGTAAAGGCTTATTCGTCATGATGTTGCTTCAATGATGCAGTGACTGCAAGTAGCATCGAATGCTCATTTATTCAATGCGCTTGTATTTCAGATTCATACAAGTCAAGGAGAGGTACAAACTCTTGCCGAAGTAAGCGGTGCAGACGGTGCCAGTGTCGCGGTGGATTTAAACAGTGTTACCGAAGCTACTTTGGGCCAAGATGGCCAAATTATCCTCACTGGTGAAGACGGACATGGTAAAACTGTTTTCTATAGGCTCTGCACCGTCGCCGGTCAGGAACTACTCGAGCAGTGAATTGCGCTTATACATTAGAACCTCAGGACACTTGTTTATTTTGCATGCTGTATGCGTCACCAGCTTCGAAGTGACAAAATCCACTTAATGTTCCATAACTTTTATTCTACCAAGTAGAGTTTTAATTAGTCAAAGAAGTTTTCCTTTCTTTTCTAATTTTGGAACGTGTACATAACGATAATAATTTTGGCGAAAAAAACATGATTTTGAAAATAATTAGGAGAAGTAAGATTCCATATTATTTTCGGTTTTTATCAACAATTTAAGAATCCATGGAAAAGTCACTGACACAACTCGAGCTGTATCACTCGCGTAGCTGCAATTATAACATGGCTATTGCCACTACTTTTTAATAGTTGTTTTTTTTTTTTTTTTTTTTTTTTTTCTCTTGTAAATGTCGTCAGATTTCACTGCTGAGAACCGAGCATTTATTTATATGTATATGTATGTACATACTGCTTAGTTAAGAATGATTGTAATCAACGTTTACATACTATAATGCGCGCATAGTACAAATGTTGAGCCGGTTGGTCGATGACTTGTGTGTGTAATTTCTATTTCTTACAATATCAATCGCAGTCTTTAAAGAAAAATATTAGTCATATCATGGATTCTTAAACTTATTCCATTGACAAGTAAATAAAGATTGCGAATCGTAATAATTACAGACGAAAAAACATAATTCCTTGTTTTATGATTTATTTCCACCATTATGATTATCATCTAGTTTTAATTGAACACAAAATAAATTTTCTGTAAATAGAGTGATTATTTGTTTTATTATCGCGTTTCGAATTTTTACCGTGATAACTTAAGTATTTTTTAGTTCTAAATCTGTATCAGCTGAGTATTAATTGTAAAGTGATTGTTAGTAAATTTGTTTCTTATGTAGGTGTGCATTGTGCTTCATTTTGTACTTTTATTTAAAAAAAATCAAACAAACAAAAAAAAAAAAACGAAATCGAGGTGTGCAAGAAGAAATCACGTTAATATTTTTGCTGTTAAAATAATTGAATTAAGCATCATTGAACTAGTAAGTATATACGTTATTCTTAATCGCACCCTCGTAATGGACAGATCATTATTTTTTTTTAAGTTGCGATTCTTTCCCTTATTTATATTTATTTACAACAAATCATAACATTTTTTTTTAGATTAATGCAAAAAATTTTATTTTGCATGCAATACATTGTCATTTTTCAATTTATTTTTTACTTCTAATAATAAATTTTCAACAAGATAGTTGAAACTTTACAATTATATAACGATTGTTAAAATAGTGTTTATTTGTTGAGATAACTTTCACGTTATTAGCCTGGTGAAAATTTCTTGTGAAATAATAACTAATTTAAATAAAAGCATTTATATTATGTTGAAATAAAATAATTTCTTAATCTTTCTTTGTATAATATTGATTTATTGGATATTATTAAAATTAAAAAGTTTATATGAAAATATTTAGAGACTTAAGGAAAACTATAAACGAAGACTCAAAAATAATTAATATTTAACTTCAAAACGTAAGATTATTTTTTGTTTTTGGCATTAGCGAACGTTTTTTTAACATATTTATCAACTTGTACAGTTTCTTATCAAGAAAGTTTATTTTTCGTTCACAACAGATACGAATATTGTTAACAAAAATTACAAAATTAGGAAGACGAAAGTTTTGCAATAGGAATATTGGATACTATAAATTTGAAGAGAATGAAAAACGTTTTCTTCAGCGATATTATCTCTCAATTATCTTAAATTGGAAATATTTTCACCAGGAACTCTGTGTTCAGTTCTGTATCTTCTGTACTCTATACTGTAACTTAGAATCTCATTTAGCTTGTTGCGTGACAGTAGATAAATAGCACTGAACTGGCTTTACGAAAAAAAAATGAAAAGAAAAAGAAAAAAAGCAGATTCAGAAGCGAAAGTGCTCAGGACGCACAGGACGACCGGTGATTTGGCATGTTGCAGGCTATCCGGTCTCAGTATCAGGTGTCATAACTGTGCCGGTGCCGGCCAGCATGTACCAAACGATGGTGGCTAATATCCAGAGCGACGGGACGATGCAGGTGATGACCCCGATGGTACAAGTGCCGAAGGTGGAGCCGGGTAACGGCGACGCGAGCATCGAGGCGGTGACGATTCAGGGTCACCCAACAATGACGATGATCAACGCCGCGGGCGAGCACCAGGTGCTACAAGTCATATCTCTCAAAGATGCGAACGTCCTGACGAAGGCCATGCAGGCCGAGGTCGTCAAGGACGAGGACAGTCAGCAGCAGCCTCAGGCTGAATCCAGTCCTGAGTAAAGCTCCGCTTGCAGGAGCGTTCATTATTAATATTGTATAATGTTTACGAGGAACTATAAGTGCGCAAGAGGACAAGAGTTTGGCACACTCGTCACTCCAAAAAATTGTTATTTACGACACATTTAAAGGCTAATACAGGGAAGGAGATTAATGTCGGGATCGACGATCGTACATCTCTTCCGATCATTTTTCACTGAACGTGTTGCGACAGTTTTAAGAGGATATATAGATTGATATGCCGAGAACTGTGGGTATTCCTTCATCCCTGATGTGTTTATAAAAATTTCGGGAACGCTCGATGCAATTATTTATTCTACCAAAGTTTTAAAAGAAACTGTAAATTATAATGTAACTGATTACGATAACTAGGTAATTTATTAGTTACCTATTAATTTTTTCTTAGCGTAAGTACAATTTTTCCATGGTTTATCGTGTGATGATAACATTAGATTGTAAGCATTCGCGTCACCTCTCCTGCTCGAGAATATATTAAAGAGTGAATTTTTCATGAATAATGAAATCGAATGCGCTTTAGAAACCAAATGTGTGCATGTACAATGATTTGAAAAATTAACATTTAAAAAATAACGTTGGTTACTAAAAAAAATGTACATACATTGATAAAAATCTTTACCGCGTAATGCAGACGTTTTGCATTATCAGGTTCGCAACGGCATCGATATTGGAAAGTGATTTATTATTTTGAAAAAAAAATTAAATTTTTTAAATCATGTTTTTAACGAATACTAAAATAAATAACTTTTGATTTTTCGTAATGTAAGGCAGATTAATTTCAATAATCTAGTCGACGTAGCAATTATAGATAATGAAAAGACTTCATTTTGATATTTAAGTGAACTGCTTATGTTTTATTGCCTTCAAAATTGAAGTTATCTTAATATTGTTATGGCACTGATTTAACATGATGAGAAAAATCAAATAAAATGAAAATTGGTCCAATATAGTATAATTTAAACTAGCGTTTCAATTTTTTAATATGTAAGTATAACAGGTGATTTAGAGGGGTAAAAATAGTTTTTAGTCCATATCGATTCTTCCGAAAGAGATATAATTGATAATTTAGGGTAGGATGGAGAATGTTTGAAACTCGAATCCATGAAATCGTATAATTAATAAGTTATATGATAATAATTTTGTCAAACAGGATATTGAGTTATATATAATAGCTAATAGAATTGTGTATTGACACAGCAACAGACTTACGATTCATGTTGTAGCAGTATTAGGAAAATGTCAAATTTTCTGAGAGGTACAAATAGAGTTTAAGAATATAAAATCCAAGGATTCGGAATTTAAGTGCACATCTATTTAACGCGAATCGTGGTTAACTGTTTTTTGTAATATACTTTTGTATATTTTAAGCAGTTTTGTTAATTCAAATATATACAATATGTCAATTTTGTATTGAACTAAGTATCGAATCAATTTATATGTGTATGAACACATACGTGTCGAATCATTGTTTTAATTTATCATCTCCACCAACTTTTGTGCAAATATTTTATATTTGAATGGTATTTCTTCCATTGTAAGAATTTTTTTCAAATTAAAACAATAAATTTAGATCAAATATGGCGACGTGGATGGTGCAATCCTAAATAATTTTAATATTCACATTAATATTTTCATTTTTGTATTCATTAAAAATTAAGAGAAATAGTAAAATTGAAAACAAATAATAAAGAAAACTACTTTTGTTGTGTTTTATATACAATTAAGTTTTAATGATTGCCTGATCATTGATTGTAAATGAAACAATTGCAAATTTACAAAGTATATTTGGACTCGTATTAGACATATGTGTATAATACTTTATAACTGTACTATGTAATGTAATTTGTAAATATGTTGTCTGTATGTGTCGCCATTAAGCTTTGGTTATTTTTGGTGTAAAAAATGGAGGTTTGTTCCAATCATGTTGTGATTGAAAATAACAAGAGGAACTAACTAAAAAGACAAAACATTAAAATATAGTACATACATATAATTGTTTCTGCTTTAATTCTAACCTTTGTTAGTCAATCAAAATAATGATAAGAATAGTCAATGAAATAGATTTTTCAATTCATTTATTAATCATATATAGTAGAATTAAAAAATGTACATTTTAAGTTTCAGAAGTATTCTTCTCTGACTAAATTCAAGTTTGTTGTTGTCTTAGACTAGTTTCGATAACTGACCTTTCTTTATTCAATGAACATCTTCTTCTTTTTCTAACCATAGTTCTGGTTCATCATAGCCCAGCTCTTCAATTGTACTAATACCCAGCTCATCTAAGGTAGGTCTGATCTCTTGCAATATATAAGGGTATACTTTTCCTACACGGTAACCGCATTTACTTTTTACTACTTCTAAAAATCTGATTGTGAGGGCATAATCGTTTAATCTTCTGGCTGCACGCAATGCAGCACAAATTAATTTTGGGTCAGGTACACTGTCCAAACCTGAAATTATTAAAAATTGATTAAGCAACAAATTTCCCCCTTGATTTTTTAAAAGCTTGCGTAATTCGAATATGTTTTATAAACAAAAGAAAACGAAAGAAGTTGCACAATTTTTAAATAAGATGTCAATTTAGTTATGTAAATGCAATTCGTGTTTATATATAGTTGTCAAGTATTACGTAATTTGTTTCGTACAAAGTGCTGTAATATTTTGTGGAAAGGGTTTTAAAAGGCAAATTGCTCGCGCTACCTGTAACATTGTTTGGCACGCCATTTTTAAATTACATAAGTTCGTATTTGGTAAAGCAACCGAGGAGGGTGGCGAGTACCGTTAAAGCTTTCGCTTGAAAGGTAGTTACATCGCCTTCACCCGATAAGGAGGAGACACTTGAGAGAAATCTCGAATACTGTTAGATATCGCGATGCGGAAGGATGCGAAAGAAGAAGCAGATATTTACGAGCGATATCGGTCATGGCTTTGCGAATTTCCCAATGGTCGATGTCGGTTCGGTTAAGGTATTTCAAATAGCTTTCATCCCATTCTTCGTCGGGTATTATCGACCCATGACTGGATCTGTTGGAAACTGCAATGGGCGCAGCTTTCAGCAAAGATCCCCGACTTAAACTCGATCTTGCACGTTCTGCGACAGCACGCAGCATCTTCTTAAGCTCGACCGCTCCTGCGTGCGATATAAAATATACCCTGTTATAATCCAAAAAAGCGCTTGACCGAGAATGAAGTTATTGCATAAAGGCGTACGAATCGCAGGCAATGTTATTACCTAGTGTTCGGTAGAAGCGACGACTCGGCGACCGAAGATACTCTCTACTGAAATCTGAATTTTTAAGAGAGGATCGAGGAAAGATCGCCCTTAAGTTAGTTAAGGTTAGCGACGACAATCTTAGAGAATTGCCATTGGTCAAAGGCGACCAACGGCGTTAGCCGAATAATTGATCGGTTTGCGTATGCGCCCAAAGTTTTTCCGTACACACATTCAAGATGTACAATTTAAAGAAAATAAAAAAAAGTTCTTTTTTCGTACAAGACTCGACCGAAGCTCCAAATTAACAAGTACCTCATTTACATGACACTAGACCGAGTCGGGGTAAATCGGTTAACAATAGCAGTCAATTGAAAAAGAGAAAGGCGCAGCCTTCTAGCGCAGCGACTAATGTCCTTTGATTTTAGGCTGTACTTCCCAGACCGTCGCGATTCACGTGGGCATCGGCCGCGAAGAGGAGCTAATAATAGCTGGAAGGGATGCCCCGCCGGCCCGTTGTTATCACGGTCCCTTGGTGAAGGGCGGTTAAGGGGCCTGCAAGGGCTAGGAGGATTTTCCGGGCGAGTGCACGAGCCGCACGTAGGCGCACTATCGCATTTGAAAGGGGGCCGAGCGGAGTCGAGGCGCCGCATTGGCCGATAACGTCAGTCGCATTTGCAAAACTGCCGCGTAGGCGTGGCCCGGGAAGTTTTGGACGTGTATTTTTGGACTAGGCATTCGAAGTAAGGTCTTCCTCACTAGTGGTTGTCCCCTCTCTCTCTCTCTCTCTCTCTCTCTCTCTCTCTCTGCCACAATCTCAATCTCGATCTATCGCTGGCTCGCTCCTGCCCCGGAACCCATCGGCCTCTGACTCACCCGCGTGCGCGTCTGCTCGAGATCTCCTCCACTCCACCTCGAAGGCTCGAACGTAGCCTCCACCGTAATCCTCACGGAAGGCGGCGGCGGCGGCAGTCGCGCTGTTGTTGGATCATGAGGAGTGTGCGAGGCCTCGATCGGGAACGACTCGAAGACAAGATCAGGGGACTCCGGCAGCAGACGCACCAGCAGCAAAGGAGAGCGTAAGAGAACACTGAGAACGTCGCGAGAGCCGAGGAGCAGGAGAGTAATCGGTGTGTATATTGCCGTTGCCGTTTGCCCCGCGTTAAGCTGGCCACCGCTTCGGCCTAGTGTGCGCTACGTTCGTGAGCCCAACTCCCTGGCAATGTTAGTGCACACATTGTACACTTACTAGGTAGTTCGGGCGTTCAGCAGTGGCGACTGGCGACTCTGGTGAGACTGGCGAGCGAGAGGAAGACGTAAAAAAACATGGCCGAAGCCATTGTAGACGGGAGTTCGTCGATGACCCGATTTTTTTGTCATCGGTGTAGCATCGAGATCGAGCATTTGCGACCGGTGAGTGTATCTACGTGTACCCTCGTAACGGCCACCTCAACATTCTGCTTCCGCATCCTCTATTGCAAGCAACTACGCCAACCTTTTCTGGTGCTCTCTCTCTCTCTCTCTCTCTCACTCACTCGTTAACCCTGTCTTGCGCGCGCGCGCTCCTCTCTCTCTCTCTCTCTCTCTCTCTCTCTCTCTCTCCTTTTCTCATTTCTTAACATTTATCTGTATGTCTGTTTGTCAGCAATATCTGTCTTTTCCCGTCCGTCTCTGTCCGTCCGTCTGTCTATCTGTTTCTATGTCTCGTTTTCTCGAAACCGTTTCAACGTGGTGGCGACAAAGACACAGCCAGTGTCGTACACGTATAAATTGAGGCATGCATCGCCATGCCATGTATCATGCCTTTCAACTTGGGAATTTCTAGCGGAAAATCCCTGCCGCTGAATTCCCCTCTTTGCTTGAAATTATTTTTGTTAGGGCGTATAAGGCCGAGAGCTATATGCACCCCGATCGAATGTTATTTATTGATGTCTCGTCCTTCGACTCAACGAGCATCTCTTTCTTTTCGTCACCGCATCGAATGTTTTTTTTTACATACTTATTTATGCTTCACCCCTTCTTCTTTGTGTCAGCCCTTTTAACTGCTTAAATATGCTTTTTCTTGGCTCATATGCAGCTATCATTAAAAATAATAGTCTTAATGCTGTGTATGTTACTTCCTCGTAGGACTATACATGCCCAAGATGTTCCGATGGATTCATTGAAGAGCTCGAGAGAAATAGTACTGACAATGGCTCCAGAATGGAAACGGATAACCGGGATCTCAGTGATCTGGAAGCTGACGATG
This sequence comes from Kradibia gibbosae, assembly GCA_018907135.1. Classification (NCBI taxonomy): domain Eukaryota; kingdom Metazoa; phylum Arthropoda; class Insecta; order Hymenoptera; family Agaonidae; genus Kradibia; species Kradibia gibbosae. The sequence goes on along the minus strand of JACCHX010000001.1, from coordinate 12,100,281 downwards.
ACAGTTTTGATGATGTACGATTTATATTGTTCTTTTTAATTATACTGTTATTTTGAAATAGGCCTGCTAAATTTACTTATTTATCTGGTGATAAATTAAATTCAAATTTGAGTTTGTTCTTTTATATTTGAGTGCCGGACTCTTACTGTATTTTTTTACTTATGTTTAAATTGGATTAATTTGTTAGGTTACCGAATACTCGATTAACGACTTATCAGCAAATAATTAAGAACCTAACGATTCTATTCATTTGAAGGCCCTTTTCTTGTCAACGAAATTAAGTGTAGGCAAAAAAATTTTTTTAGATTTGTAACAATATTTCGTTAACAGTTCTCAGATTCCTTTGACTTACCAATGAATTTAATTAGAGCGGCTACAGAAGTATCACAAATTTCTGGTGCTAGGAATAATGGCTTTAGGAGGTCCCCAGGATTTCGTGATATAGCAGACTTTCAAGCAACACTTCGAAACTCTAGGTCTTATAATATTCAGATAATACATGACTTGATTCATTTTCATTTTCAAAATTTTTTTTAGATTTCATACCGACATCAAACAAATAGTATTTTGTAATATTGAGGCTTGATTTTTGTATAATAAAGTTAATGGAAGTGAATCTCATGTAATTTTATTGTGTTTAAAAGTATTTTTTGTAAAATAGTCTTCAATTTAAATTAAACAGTTCTAGGAATCCACAGCAGCAACAGGGATTACCACCTCAAATAGATAATTTAATACAAGATTTTTTTTTTAATCTTTCAACAATAGGGTTTGGATTTCCCCAAGGACAAGGAGGTCAAACGCCTGTGTATGTATATAACTTTAAACACTTATTGATTTAATAAATTAAAAATCTTAAATATTTTTATAGTTTTTTTTTTATATTTCTGTTTCATGAGAGAGATAATAGATTTTCACTTTGTCTCTATCTGAACATTATTTTTAATAGGTAATGCTAAAATGTTCTAATTAATTTATATACGTTAAATGTGTTAGTCTGTTTTTGGGAAATCCTGGAGACTATGTTTGGGGCCAAAATGGATTGGATTCTATTGTCACACATTTATTAAACCAAATGGATGGAACTGGACCTCCACCATTGCCTAAAAAGCAAATTGAAGAAATACCTACGACAACAGTATCACAGACGCAAGTTGGTTAGTAGAATAAATTAAACAATGAATAGTAATTCTTTACCCAAACAACAATTTCTACTTATATGTAAAAGTTATTTTTCGAAAGTAAATATGTATTATAAATTAATGAGAGAAATGATTGGAAATCCTTTATTAATTGATAATATATTTCTATAGATTTAAAACTACAGTGTTCAGTGTGTTGGGAGGACTTTGTTCTACAAGAGCCCGTTCGGGAACTTCCTTGTCAACATTATTATCATGAATCCTGTATTGTACCTTGGTTAGAATTGGTAAATGCAAAGAAAAATTTGTTCGCTATATTCTAAAAGACACGGGTAAATGTATTATTTTTTTTTTAGCATGGGACTTGTCCAATCTGTAGACAGAGTTTAGGAGATCAAACAACAGTTGATGCAAATCAAGATACGATTGGACCAAGCATAGCTGCACTCTTCAGGTGACTTGAAAATAAAAATGCTAGAAATGTGCAATACCAATTTTTAAATTTTAGTTATTAAAATGTCCATATGTAATTTACATATGTAAAAATGTTATTTTTTAGAAATAAAAAGAAAATATTGGTTTTATCATGATAATGTCAATATAGCATTAAATTGAAAATTTATATTGCACATATTCTTAATTTTAATTTATTATTTAAATAAAAAAAGAGACACACATTTTAACTTAAATGAATTTTAACATTAGAGCTGCAAATGAATCCAGCAGTAGTAGAACATCTTCAGCATCATTGGGAAGCAGTTCAAGAAATGACTCACCAAATGAAATTTGAAATTAATTTATCGCTTTCATACTAATCGGCTACCTTCATGTAGTGTAACAGAAACTAAATTTTTAACTTTTACTTGTGTATTTTCAAATTATTCGTTTTTTTTCTTTTCTCTTTTTTTCCTTTTTTTTATTTCTAAATATCACATTATTGATAATGATTTTTAATTTCACACGAGAACTTTTGTAACTAAATTTGACTTTTGGCAAACGACAATCGAATTGATCATGAATTATTTCATTATAATTTATTTATTATAAAAATTTTTACAGGTTTGTCTATTTTCTATTATATTTGGTAATCATTTTTCCTCAAACACAAACTTCTTCTAGCTATTTATTTACAAAACATTTAATTTTCTAATAATTATTTATATGTATTTTTATTGAACACTGTATTTTAATTTTCGTACAAATTACTGCATATTTTCAATGTTTTACATAAATCAGTGTCAAAATAGTTTAATGATAAATGTTGAGTAATTAACATTTAAAGATATAATTTGCTTAAAATTCAACATCGTACATACATGAAAGGTAAATATTTTATTATTGTACATTGTTTTTGTTAACTTCGCTGCTTTGCCAACAGCATGTTCTAAAAAGTTCTCTTAAAAAAAGAAAAACAGTACTGTTGTTTAGAAGGAAATATTTATATTTTATATAGTAATTACTTTAAATAAAGGTTGCTTAGCTAAACTAATTTTCAAAGCTCTTATGATAGATAAGAATTCAATAATGATAAAAATAATGGCAAAGTGTGGAGAGTTGTGCGATTTGTGTATATTTTATGTGTTAAGAACTAATGTTAATGATTTTTGCGGTAACGTAAAAACACTTGTACATATTTTTATTCTATTCTTATTTACAACTTGAATAAAGAGTTAAAAGCAGTTACAGAAATTTGAGTTTACCAATGGCAAAGCAGAATAATTTTGCTAGTAAACTTTTCTGTAAAAATTATGGTTCGAGTGTACTTATGTACCTTGATACTTGTTTGTATAGAATGTAAAGTTAATAACATTAGTAATTGAAAACCAGAACATCGGATGAAGTGACGTACTACAATGGCTTCGGTTTGACGCTTTGTGAACAAAATAAAATGTAAACAAGTCGAACGTAGAAGACGAGAGAAATTGCATTGTACAGATTAAACTGCAATGCTTTAATTATTATGTGAGATTATAAAGCGTATTTCATCATATAGAAATACATAACTTTTCAATTAAAAACAGAAATGCATACTTCATAAGACAGTTTTATAACTATAATGATAAACATAAAAAAATAAAAAAATAAATAAGTAAATTTAAAACAGGATAGCGAAGATGAAATATTTATTATTCTTCAAGTCTCGTGCATTAAAAGTTATTAGTTCTGCCATTTGTAAGAGCGTTTGAAAATCTTGCGAGGAAGGAATTAGTGTTTTACATGATATCTTTTTGTGGGGCTGATATAGCATTTCCTTATTTTGTATTTTTACGTTCAAATACCTTTTTTAATAGATCACATTTTTATGATCAGCCTTATAATTGTTAATGGAAATAAAATTACAATGTGATGCTACATCTGCTTTATAAATTATAAATTGTGTAAATTAGTACAATGAAATAAATCGTATATTTATTCCAGATAATTGTTTCTTTTTCTGCCATTTAGTATTTTGAGATTTTTTAAATTCATTATGGTGGTTGACTTTCACCTTCCAATCCCATAAAATTCTCTATCATACACGTAAATACGTGTTTTACGTGCATCTATATATACAATTATATACACGCACACAAATATATTATATAATACAAATTACATCATTCATTTGTATATATTTACGTTATGGTTAGGTAGTATTGTGTTGTAAAATTGCAAATAAGTGATATTATAATTTGAGAAAAAATTGACGAAATAATGATAAACGTTTTAAAAAAAAATTCTATAGATTATATTTAATATTTACAATTGTTTTATAATTTCCCCTGAGAAAATTATTTTAGGTAATGTTTAGGTTATATTCAACGAGAATAAAAAGTTATTTATTTTATGAAATTAAAAAATTAGTAGAGAATGACCGAAAAGGAAGGTAATATTGAAATCGTAACAGAATTATGTCCTATCAAACCTCGAAAAATCGGCCCTCAAAATATAGCCATAAGATTAAGGCGAAGAGAAACCATGGGTTGTTTATATCCTGGAACTCAAGTTCTTGTTGCAAGGCAATTTTATCAGAATGTTTTTCCAAATTATACAATTGTAAATGTTGAAAAGCCACCCTGTTTTCTACGAAAATTCAGTCCAGATGGAAAGTATTTAGTTGCCTTTAGCGCAGATCAAACATCTATTGAAGTATATGAATATAAAGGAGCAGCTGCAGCTGCAGATTTATTAGTGGGTTGTAAAGGAGAATATATTGGACATAAAAATGACGAGAAATCATTTCATATTAGAAATCATATTTTTAAGAGATTTTTTAAGGTAACCAAAGTTCTTAATTATTTTTTATAATATTAATACAACACTTTATTTATTTACAAATATTTTTTTTTAATTGTATAAGACAAAATGGGTTGTCAATGTTGTACAAAGTAATGAGCAGCTAAATAGAGAATGTAGTTTATTTACTGATGATGGCCGTTATGTTATTGTTGGATCAGCTGCTCACATTCCAGATGACATACGACCTCATTTTTATCAGGTTTGATTGATAATTTTATGATTACATGATCTAAATAGCCTGAAACAAATGTAGGAAATTTTGCTTGTAGATTTATTCCAATAATGAAGCATTAACACCCAATCCTAGATCTCCTTTAGAGGACTATAGCATTCATTTAGTTGATATAAGGGCTGGAAAACTCTGTGATACAAGAAATTTTAAAGTAGATAAGATTTATTTATCTCAAAATCAAGGTAAAAATTACAAATTTATATTACAAATATATTTACAAGCTTGAGTTACTTAATTGTTTTGGTTTGAATAGGTCTTTATTTATATAAAGATATTTTGGCTGTTTTATCAGTTCAACATCAAACAATACATATTTTTCAATTGTTAGATGGAATGTTTATTAATGTTCGGACAATTGGCAGGTGGGCAATACTACTAAATTTCACTATAGATAATTAATATTTTTATGCAATAATCAAACTGATTTTTCAGGTTTTGTCTTGAAGATGAGGCATACTTAGTCACAAGTGCATGGCCTGGTGGGAATTCAAGGCCATTTAAGGATGCAACAATTAACAGCTTGAAACATAAGCTTCTTGTATATTTGTACAGAAGAGCAGCTTATATTAGCGATAGTACAAAGGATCCCTATGAGTTGCGTCGTTTTTATCAGTATTTTGATCAGGTATAATAAAGCCTACTTTAACAATATTTATTAAAAAATTATTGATTTTGTATTTAATTTTTTATAGCTTAATTCGTTAAGAATGTGGAAAATGCAGTTGCTTGACACAAACCACATTTTAGTTAGATATGCAAGTGAAGAAGTTGCTACGTTGCAGGCTAGTGAACCGCACGTGCAACCTGCTCTGTTAGTTGTTTACGATATGGCTTCTGCAGAAGTTCTAGCAGCTTATGATAATGCATCTACTCAGTTATTGACACAATTTGAAAATTTTACAGATTTTTTTAGAAATGCAAGGATGAGTACTGACTGTCAATACATGTGTTCTCCGTCAAATAATATTTATGCTAGGTATGTATTTTTAATACTCTAAAGAGTAAAGATATAAATACCTTTTCGCAATTGTAATTCAACAATTTATAACAACAGATTGATGCAGCAAAGATTTAAGCAAACAATTATAAGCGCCCGTTACGGTGGTGTGACAGAAGCAACAAAAAGATTACTTGCTCAGTTGCCTATTTGCGCTCAGTCATATTCTAGTTCACCATACCTAGATTTATCCTTATTTTGTTACGATGATAAATGGGTATCAATGATGGAAAGACCCAAGGCATGTGGAGAACATCCAATCAGGTAAAATGTAATACAAAATTAATTAAAAGAAGCAATTTGTAGTAACGATCGCTACTAATTTCATAGATTTTATGCACGAGACTCGGGACTTTTGAAATTTAGAATGCATGCAGGAATTTTAGGAAGATCAACTCCTGTGATTGCAAGAAGATTGGTAGCATTTACCTTTCATCCAACCGATCCTTTTGCGATATCAGTTCAACGTACCAATGCTGAATACATTGTCAGCTTTCATGTTCGACATATTTAAGCAAATTTTTTTATTCATGGTTGTAAATAATTGTTAAATAATGTAATTAAATTTTTTTACTAAAGCTTAGTATTAATATTTATACTTATAAATAATTTATTAGAGATATTTTGTTACAAAAAAAGTACATGAATACATTATAAATAATTTTATAAAGCTTTTATACTTCATAAGAAACTCATCAGGAAATAAGTTTCAAAATTATTTTTTAATGTTTTTCATATTTTAAATTATATTGAATGAAGAAAACATTTTATTTATTAAAGTTTCAGTTGTTATTTCTAGTAACACGAATGTTAAAATCGTGCTTGAAAAATTTGTTATGAGTAGGAAAATAAAAACTGGTTTAAAAATAGTAGTATAAAATTATATTAATAGGTCAATCAATTTTTTATTGAAAAAAAAAAATCAACTTAGCCAAAGTTTTTTTTTATGTAAATAATATATTCTAATATTTTTTAAAATCCAAAAGATTTAATTAAAATTAAAACGAGTAAATTCAGATTTTAAATCGGTTTTATATTAACAAATAGTTAAGATTTAATTTAATTTTTTTTTCAAAGATTCTTGAAGCAGCAGATTCTTGAGGAATATCATTTTTTTTATTTAAAAGCTAAAAATAATTTATACCATTATGAATTATAATATTGTATTTCAAACAGAAATTTAATAAAAATTGCGGAGATCAGGGTGATTTTCAAATATTAAAAGCTTCAAAAAGTAAAACATTTTATACAACCTGTACTTGCAATTATAAATTAAAAAATGATTAATTCAATTACAGCACGCTTTATAATGCAAAAAGTCTTAAATTAAACAAATCACCTGTAAATGCGCAAGCTTAGCTATCTTTGGAAAAGTTGATACATTAAAGACAATAATCTACAAATGTAACTTATACGCATAAAATATATAATGTTTAATATATACATTATAATATATATTATTTCTCATATGTACTTACTTTACTTTTTCATCAAGAAGATCTTTTGTAGTGCAAAGAAAAATAACAATTGTATTTCTTGTATATTTGGAAACAATATTAAAAAAAATTTTTTTTTAAATAAAATAAAAGTGTTATCTGCAGTCTGTACATGAACATTGTTATACATTTTAAATACAATTCAACTTAACTATAGATGTTAAAAATTATTCTAAAATTGAACAAATTTTATAATTTTCATTTCAAGAATTTTAAACAGAATTCAATTTAATCAATCAAGTTTCATTTTATATTATAAATATGTAATAAAAAAAGACCAAAAGAAATTAACAAAATTAATTCTTATTTTACTATTTTTACTGTTATAACTATTAAACTCTTGGCTATTAAATTGTTAGATATTGAGAGTTTTAAAAACCAAATTGATTACCAGAAAAAGGAGATAACAGATTTAAATCATCAGTCTCGTTGCAAGGCTTCGGTTTTTTTCGAAGCAGTTTAGATCGTGAGCTACTTTCATTGTTCAATCAGAGATTCAATGAATGATACATCAATATCGAGAAACTTTGAGAATGCAATTTTGGAGGTGCTTAAAAAAAAGAGCAGCATTCGTTTAAGGAGCATACTAAGAATATAACGTCATACGTTATTTCGAGGTCAAGATTTTAAGCCAGAACGCATTTATTGCAGTATAATTTTACAATTATGACGACTGGTTTTCAAGAAAAAAAAAATAAGATTGTAAAGGCGTGACAAATGCTGCTATTCAACCAAAATAAAACAACATACGTATAATGCCGTTCTTTGATTAATTCAAGGACTAAGAAATTAATATTATTTGATGCTGACTCATTAAATAAAGTGATCAAAGTAAAACCTTGTCCGAATTGATAACCGGATGGCAAACTTATTGTCTTTTAATGCTTGATTTAGTCGTACGAGTAATACAATTGTGAGGACAATCCTTAGTTTTTATCGTCTAAAAGAGAAAGTAACGTTGGTATTTTGGTAATGACGACGAGGCTTTAAATCTTTAATGCGCGACCGTACATAAATATAATTGTCTATAATCGATAATCTGTACAGGAGAATCGTGGGTGGCTCGGATCATGTCCGCTTGTTTTTGCCTAGGTAATGACAGGGAGAAAACTTAAATTATTTAGGAATGGTCAACCAGGCCAACCACCTTGTGCAAGGATTGGCTCAAACTCGACCGGTCTCATAGATTTCCCGCGCTCGCTCGACTCCATGTGCTAGTCGCTAGAGCAGAAGGCGCGAGAGGAATCAATAGCTGCTTCCGATGGGAGCACGGGACTATTGGAATCTTGCTCGAAGAGGCCGCGATTCTCCGAAGTCCAGGATTGGCTCTGTAGCAGCGGATCAATGTCAATTATTTTTAATCGGATCTCCTCGTTAATAACCTAGTTTATTCGAGGGAAATTATATTCAACATTCAAAGATTAAAGAAAGTTTTTAACGAGACCCATCTTCAACAAGTACCTGGCCTGGTATTGTGAATCAACGCAAATATCGTTACGAATTAAGAAAAATAACGTTGAGAAAAACACATGGGTAAATGTAAGCGTATAAGGTAAACAAAAAGGAGGCAATCGGTATAGTGTACCGTACAGCCTTAAATGATCATGAAAGCGTAGCTTTTGCTCGTGTTAATGGGTGATGCAACTCGTTGCATTGACTTCTATGGCTCGGAAAGACTGCGGACTTGTTTCTGACACTTTCAGATGTTTACACTGCAATACAGACCATACAGTATATTGCGCACACAAGCGCGCCCACATTTTAACTCGGCCGGATTTTAACCGGAGAAATATTGGTAGGAATGGACATTATGACGCATCCCGTACCCACGGACGTCTCCTTCCGACCTCGTCACCTTGCTAAAAAATATATTTAAACATATTATGGGACTATGAGTGCATGAATTATGAATTTTCGAATCTAGCTTTGAATAATTAATTAAGTGGGACGAATATGTTAAAGGTTCTTCTAAAAATGGCCAAGAAGCAATTGCAGAGCACAAAATTGTCTGCGTGCGCGGCTTCATTGGGCCAGCATTGTATTTCATAATATTAATTTAACTAAAAAGTAATTTTGAAAAAGGAACGCTGACAAAATCAATCAACATCGATATTGTAAATTTTATTATAAAAATTTCTTAATTGCAGAAGTCATTATTGGTAATTTTCAAAAATAATGAAAACCATAGCAATTATATATATTATATATATATAGTTATATATATATATATATATATATATATATATAAATATACATATGTTTTTTAATCAATATTCCCGTTTATTTTTTATTATAACAAACCTATTGAATATCGATGGGGAAGACTTTTGAGCTTGTTTTTTTTTTAATTTTTAGGCTTATTTATAAAGCTTTTTGCCGTGAATATTCATTATTCTTGTAATTTTTATTTATAATTGTTACATTTTGATGTGATTTATACGTTTAGAATTTTTTGCCATATCTTACACACATTGCAAAAATTTCATTTTTCGATGAAACTTGATAGTTGGAAATTCAGACTCTAGGGTTAATATTAGTTCATATATACACATTAATATGTACCGGTTGCCGTATAATCTTCGATAGTGTAGAAATTAATTTATGCGGATGATAGCACATAAATGATTAATATAAATTTCCATTAAGTTAAATAACTTTTAGATAATCTGTAGAAATAATTTTATTATAATGGTTGATAAATTGAGGAGATACGAAAAAATTGATTTCCTTGGAGAAGGACAGGTTAGATTACATATTACAGAATTAATTTATTAATATGTTATTGCAATGCTCAATTAATTTTATTTCTTTTAGTTTGCAACAGTTTATAAAGCCAAGGATAGTGTAACTGATAGAATTGTAGCTGTGAAAAAGGTTTGTGGTTAGTTAATTAATTGCTTTATGACAAATAAAATTAATGTTTTGACTTCATTTTTACTTGATTTTAGATTAAAGTTGGAAGTCGTGCTGAAGCAAAGGATGGTATAAATAGAACAGCTCTTAGAGAAATTAAATTATTGCAAGAATTGAAGCACGACAATATCATTGGTTTATTAGGTAAATATATATTTCATTTTAACATTATAAAACTTCAAATGTAAAAAAATTAGATGTGTTTTTTCCAGATGTTTTTGGTTACAAATCTAATGTTTCATTAGTTTTTGATTTTATGGATACAGATTTGGAAGTTATCATTAAAGATAGCAGTTTAGTGTTAACACCTGCAAATATCAAAGCTTATTTAATACAGACTTTACAGGGCCTAGATTACTTGCATTTTAATTGGATTCTTCATAGAGACTTAAAACCAAATAATTTGCTCATTAGTAGTGAAGGTGTTGTGAAAATTGGTGATTTTGGTTTAGCTAAATTTTATGGTTCTCCCAATAGAATAAATACCCATCAAGTAGTGACAAGGTGGTATAGAGCTCCAGAATTGCTATATGGAGCAAGACTTTATGGCACTGCAATCGATATGTGGGCCATTGGATGTATATTAGCTGAATTATTACTTCGTACACCATTTTTACCAGGAGAGTCTGACTTGGATCAACTGACTAGAATATTTCAGGTATCGATCCTTTTGACAAAGTTATCCATGAAAAAAAATATATTTTTATTAAGCACAGTTCTGCAGTAATGGCAATGAAATGATTTGCAGTTAAAAATTATAGTTGATATTATGTTTTAGGCTTTGGGGACGCCTACTGAAGAAACGTGGCCTGGAATGACACAATTGCCAGATTTTATTCAATTCAAACCATTCCCAGCTATACCACTAAAAGACATTTTCACCGCTGCAGGTGATGATCTTCTTGATCTGCTTGCTAGCTTATTAAATATAAATCCTTTAGAGAGGTGTACCTGTGATCAGGCACTGCAGATGCCTTACTTTAGCAATAATCCACCTCCAACAATAAAAACTAAATTACCATTACCAATGACAATTAAAAGACAGCCTGAAGAAAAACCTAGCTTAAAAAGAAAATTATTGGAAGCAACAGATGGTGCTTCATTAGCAAAAAGACTGCAATTTTAAAAATTGAAATAAATGATTTAGATGAATTTTATCTTGCATTTCTCTAAATAATGAGAATGTATGAATTATGTTGTATATAATTTGTATACTACTAAAGAGTTGAAATCTTGTCAATAGTTGAATATTCCACCATTTATTTTCTTGAAAGGATTCCTTCTACATGCCACAGAACATAATATTTCAACATAAAAATTCTGTTAAATTACATGTAAAGTAAACTTGCAGAGATCTAGTAATTATAATAATTTAATTTTAATCTGCAACATATTGTTACTTTTTTTTGTAAATTAGAAAAAACTAGTAATAAACTTTTCATTTCTAATAGATCATTTTAAGTATTTTGATTTTTTCTTAAGATTAAAAAAAAATTAATTTTTGATTAGTAAAAATAAAGTAGTCTTATACTTGTCATAAAGACTTAATGAGATGTATAGATTGCACACTATAAAGTATGATTTAAAAACCTTTGACATTGAAACACAACATATAAAGGATAAAACTATACATGCTTATAATAAATTAAACTGATTTCTGAATTAAATAAAAAATTTAATGTCTTATAAGTTATCAATTCCAATAAACTTTGAATCTTCATTGACATGAATAAACGAAATATTTAAAAACAAACCTTTATTTAAAATCTTAAAATTTTATGCATTTATTAGGAATAGATTAAAAAATTCTTATAACAATCCTCAATTTGTAATAGAAAATGTTAAATAAAGAATAACTGGTGTTGACATAAGCATTGATTAAATGCAAACATTTTTTTTTATTCAAGTAGACAAAATGATTTGAATTTACTAATGATTAATTTCGCAACTCTTTTAACAATAATATTCAATTTTTATAAATTATATCACTTTGACAATTCGATATTTTAAATTTTGATTTCATTTATAAGTTTTTTTTAAAGTAATGAATAATTAGTGCCATTTTTTTTAAAGTGAGCAGGTAAATTAAAGAAAAATTTATACTTGAAAGTTGATTAAAGTAGTTTCGATAGATTTGTTATCGCTTTTGATGATACAAATTTAAATTAATTGTGTTAATCTTACATTATGAATCTTATATACTCGATTATTCCACTTCTGGTATAATTGATTTTATAAAATGTTATTATAAATAATTTAGTCGACAAAAGGTTAATATTTGGATGATACAAATGACTAAAAAATTGGTCTTTTAAAAAAAATTTTTGACAGTATCACTAGTAAATTTAAAAGGATTTATTTAAAAATAAAGTAAGACATTTTTCTTAAATTTAATTTAATTATACCAATAATTTCTTATGTACAGTTACGTTTTTTTATTTAGAAAAAATATTACTTATATACTGTTAACGCAAATGAAATATTTTAATATTTAAAACAATGATAACCATATGTGCAATGGACAAATATTTTTCTTGATTTTACGGGCTTTTATAAAGTTTTTCATGACTGACGGCTTAACCGCTCAATGAAGAATAAAATTTATTAGATAATGCTTATGAGTAATAATAAAATTTTTTGCATTGCTTAAGCGAGCAGTTTTCTTTTTCGAGGAATATTTTGTACATGCTGTAAAATGCATCATATAACTTCTCACAACATACAAGTTTAAGCATTTTGCACCACAAGATACAGTGATTGACTCCTACGCATTACAGTACTTTGATAACCAAGTACTATAAGTGATTGTATTTACATAGAATCAACTTATGCATAACTGGTATGAATAATTAACTAAATCACATACCGAAATACTAATAGTTCCAACAAGTAACGTAAAATAAATGTGTACAAACCGGTTCACAATAAATATATACATACATACACACATGCACACATACACGCACGCGGGCGCACGCACGCACGCGCGCACGCACACGCATATATTTATTTACATGTATAGACTGTGCATTTTCCGATTTCTATATTTACAGTTACATATTTTCGTTCAATTTTATTATTTTTTCGTACAAAAAGATGAATTTTCAGTTTACCTGCATTATCTTTTTTCCCATTACACCAGTAGGTGAGAAAATACTTCTTGATATTCAGATACTTACAATTTGAAATGCTTCGGCCACGGTTTCATAATTTTGTAACAATCGTTAGTTATTTCTAATATCTACCGTTTCATCCATATAAAATTCTGTTGCTTTGATACGTTAATCCTTCTCTCTTTGTCGCTCTATTTTCCATCGCCGATTCGTTCCGCGCTAAATAGTTATCAGACTTAATTAACAAGAATTTGAGAAAATTTGATGACACTGTAACATACGCAAAGTTATTGATAACTAAGCATCTTTCAGTAAATATGCTCTAGTCCAAATAAGCACAAATTTCTCGTGCCCTTCAATTACCTAGTAACCAGTTTTTATAAAAATTTCTGCAGTCTTGTGACATATATTCTATCTCGAATTAATTACAGAAAAAATTAGCAAGGCGCATATCGAAATGTTTCATAATAAATATTATTTGATGCTCGGAAAAAAACATACACTATTAAATTAATCAATTGGGTAGTGATAACTTAAGCCATCGGAAAGCTTGATACCTTGAAAGCTTAAGACATGGTCAGGCACAGCATTAAAATATAATGACCTTCAACCTATAATGAACTCAATGTTTAAATCATAATTTGATTGTAGAACACACTTTTCCGATGTAACTACTTCGTCTTATTCACTGTTATAGTATTAAAAGTAGAAATACCATATTTTATTGTTTTACTACTGCTTTAATTGTATATTAAATTTATGTTTTAGTATATTATATTCAGTAGTCAGTCAAAGGCAAACATTATCTTTAATAATATAATATAATTACTATTTTCGTAATTTTTTCCTTTTTTAGATCGTTCTATCTATATATTACTTTCTTTTTTAAAAAATGTATACTTAACATTTAATATATCTCTTTAAAATATTTACAATCAATGCTATTGTACAGTATTTTTAAATGTTTATCATGTTAATGTTTTACAAAGGCAATTATGTTATGTAACTGTCACCGTTATTTTATTACGTTATTGTATGATGTAAACTTCTTTAGAATTATGGTCTTCATGGTACATTGATATTAGAGTACACACGAGCTCTGAATAGTCAACTTTTCGTTCGGCATATTTTGCACTTGATTTTCATTCGTTTAATGATAATCAATTTTTTTTTGCTTCTCAATAATGGTCTCAATAGTGAGGGTATGGGGGGAGGGGAGCGCAATTAATCGACGAAGCTTCTGAATGTGACAAATACGCTTTAACGAAAGGGCACTTTCGGCTGCTTCAAGTGCCCTTAAGGGCAGCAATATTATACCCTCTAGTATAGATTAATTAAACTTACATTGATAATAAATAAAAAAAGAAAAGATACAAAAAAGAAAACGATAAAAAAGAAGTTAACATTACGAGTCTCCAAGAAATATCCGATATATCTTGGAAGATGCAAAGCTACGATGCATCTATCAGAACCCCATCAAATGTCTCATCAATTATCTTGCTTTCGTGCTACTCTCCATTAAGTCATAAATTAAACGAAAGTGAAAACATCTGCGTTGCCCTAATGACTTCGTGTTTCGTTTGCCAACGACGACGATGCGTATTTATGTATAAATTCTTCGTCGGCCGAGAGTCGCTCGTAGCTCAATGTTCAGCGGTCAAAGAAGGATAACCAGAAGAAGAGGACGAAGGCCAATAGAAAGGATAGAGAGGTCGGCAATATATCCGGTATCACAAAATAATACGACACTCGACTCGGCCGAGGGAATACAGTTTAAGCGCCTTCGGGTTCCGAGGAGCGCGGACACACGGGTTAATCCGTTTCTCAGAGGTTTATGGTGTCGGGGGTGTGCGAGCTTCTGGAGGAGGAGTTTTCCTTGGGAGAGACCGTCGCGACGCTGCTCACTTGCTTGGATACGTTGTTCGAGGCGAAGGGCATCGCGAACTTGAAGTCCGAGCCGTTGGGCAGCTTGCGCATTATTTTGCCGGAGGTGATGAGCCTGCCGAAGCCCTCCTGGTGGGCGAACGCGTATCCCGAGCGCAGGGAGCGTCGCGTCCGTCTGGTGGAGGGCGTCCGCAGTATGTCCTGGCTCTGGCGCGAGCGCATCTGGGCGAGGCGCTGCTTGAGCCGCACCCGGTCGGAGAGCGTCGGCCGCACGTCGATGAAGAAGAAGCGCCAGGAGAGCACCGGTATTACCAGCATTATGCAAGATATGACCGCCGTGAACCAGAAGGTCGCCTCGGACATCGCCTGAAAAAGTCTTCGATGCTTGAGGCCGCTTCGGGAAGCGATAGGCCAGCCGGGGCCTTCCTCTACTCACCATCGTCAGACTTCCCACGTAACTCCCACCGATGACGAAATTGTAAAAGTAATCTAAAATAAAGTACCAGATGAGGGATCCCCACACCATGAAGTGGTTGATGATGGTCCAGTAGGAGGTGTCGAGAGCTATTTGAACTGTAACTACTATGACTAATATCGTGGCCACTACGCTGCCCAGCAGCATGTGGTCCGAAAGTACGTAACCTTTCGGAGAGACGCCATCTTTGTATGTACCTGGGCGTGCGTATGAAGGGAGAGCTTGAGATTTCGAAAGTTCGTCGACTGATAAAAGTTGGCCAAACGAGGGCCTCGACTTACCGTAGGGGACCAAGAAAAGTACACAGCTGGCAAAGAATCCGTGAAGAGCGCTCCAACAGAATTCCTTTTTATTAAAAAGTAGATTCTGATGACCCGGCGTGTACAATTTCGGATACATTAAGCTGTTTTTGTCATTGACATCTTGATCGAATATACCCACTGCTAGGACCGGCAGTGACGTGTAAAATAAATTATAGACGGAAATGTACATTGGATCGAAAACAGTCTGAAATAGAACAAGAAATCGTCGTTAAAAGCTCATTGCTTTACTTATTTAGCTTTATACTTATTTTTCTTCTCCGTTAGTCACATCAGATTGTAATTTTAAGCTCAATTTTTTAAGCCTCGACCGCGGAATTGGAAACTCGAACGTGGGAGTCTTTAAAATCACATTCGCCTTAGACGCATCATGTGCAACAGGCTAATTTGCATCCTACCGTTAGAATCGGGATAAAAGTAATTTACATTTACCTGTGCGCTAAATCCACAAAAGAAGGCGAACCAAATGTGACACAATGTGAATGCAAAGTTCTTGTAAAAGAAGTATCTGAGGAACTTGGACATTCTGTAATAAGACCATCTTCCGTGAACCATGAGCAATCTTTCAAGAAACCTGAATTGCCCTATAGAGTAATCCGAAGCTAATACTGCCTGCAATCCTTCCTGTCCACTGATGCCGACACCAATGTGCGCGGTTTTTATCATCGAAACATCATTGGCTCCATCTCCAATCGCCAATGTTACGGCCTCTTTGTTCTTCTTTACAAGTTCGACCACCATTGCTTTTTGAAGAGGCGTCACTCGGCAACAGATTACAGATTTACCTAAATATACAACAGGAGGCTCAGTTGGGTCGGACATTGGTCAGACGGTTAAGGAAAAAAACATCTGTACGCATCGACCGCGAGTATTCTATAACATCAGTCGCTATTATTTATATCAGCCTTAAAAATTTATTCGCTTTTGTGTGTTTCTTAATTCGTTTTTCTACTCATTTTTATTGTGACAAGTGTCCAAAGCACTTTACAAAAGTCTTACGTACATTGGCAGGAGACGTCTAAAAAGAGTTGTTCCATCTGAGGATGTAACGCATGAACCAAGGAATGACCATTAATAACCACTGCAAAACCCGCTTGTGTGTCTCCCTCGTGTTCGTCAGTCTCTTCCCTGCTTTGATTGTACTCTGTATCACTACTATGTGATAACAAAAGACGATATTTTTAGACAATAGATTTACATCCGATGTCACGTCTGCGAGATTCATACATATTATGGCAAGCATTTATTTATATGTATTTAATAGCAAAACAGGTGTACGCCAATAGAATTGGTACAATTTATACATAAATTAAGCCCGATTTATAATAAAGTTTTTATAAAACACCATTATGAACATATTCACAGAGTACTGCGAAAAGATATGTCATGAATATCCAAACGTGACGTGAGAAACAAAACAATTTTGATTTTGTTATCGTCAATAAGATTAATATTAAGCAGACAGAAAGAGAAGGAGTGAGTATCAAGCATTAAATAATAATTATTTATGAAATTTTTGAATTATTAAATACAGAATCCATTCTTTTCCAAGTGGTGGGAGTATAATAAAAAGTGAATATATATATATATATATATATATATATATATATATGTATATATATATCAATACATATATATTTATATAGAAATGTAAAATTATCTATTTATTCTAAGGCTGTTCTTAAATTTTCTATGCAGGAAACGTTTAAGATTAAAGGAAACTACTAAAAAAACTACGCCTAATAAACGAACAGTATGAATATACATTTTTTTATTTACCTCGATCACATGCAAAGAATTTATTCAAAAATAGTTTTTCCTCCAAAAAATTGTGGAAAAGGATGAAAAAAGTGGTAATTATTACAACGTAATAAACTTATATATTTGAAAGAATGAAGCTAATGCAAACACATACTATTCTAAGCGATATCAAAGTATCATATTGATTATCTTTATAAGACTTTGAAAACATTAAAGCATTTCTTGAATTTTAAATTACATTAGCATATATATCTTCACCAAAACCAATGCAGGTGTGGAATTCGTAAGGAAAACTTGATATACATCATTATTAATAGTGACTATCAAAATCTAAGTTATTCAATGCTTTTATTATCATTAATATTATTATTTAAACTAATTCCGATCGACAAAAAAAGCATAACCACACTCAACATGGTGCCACATTTATTGTGATAGGAGATATCTTCTAAGGCTTGTTTTGCATCATCAGTCAATAATGAGAAAATGCAGTACAGAAGAATCGTATATGGATCGTACTCCGTCTCTTTCATTTGCCTGACCTTTCCTTGTCCCACCTGAATGTGACGATGGAGAGAGTCGGTCTCTTCTGCTGATTCGAGGCCGTTTTTATTGTTTCTAGATACCGTGTTAACTGCGTCTCGACTCCATCGTACGTCGTGGCATCAACTATGAAGACATCCGTTAAGTCATCGGTTAGCAGCTGACAGGAGTAACCAATGTTTATCGCTGTCTCTGTTAAAATATAACGAAATCTGTATTATTATTCCAGCGTCAATTGTGCAGCCCATTAATAAATAAACAAGCACTTGGCGAGTATTCTTATTGAAACTTTAGTCTCTATTTTGACTTGTTTCGCGAGTTAAAAAACACAATAAGTAAAGTAACGAGAACCTTGTTTATCGCCTGTCAAGACCCAAAGTTTGATGCCGGCGAGACCGAGGTTAGCAATGCTCTGGGGTACGCCGTCTTGAAGTTTGTCTTCTATAGCCGTCGCCCCCAATAACGTCATATCCTTCTCGATCTCTTCATAAATTGCGTCAAGTTTGTCGTCCTTATTTTCGTGACTGAGCGCCGCCTCTTGGTGCCTTTGTTTCCAATCGTTGAAGAAGCTTTCGTCGAGATCCTTCGTCGACAAGCACAGCGTACGTAATCCTGAATAGGACAAGCCATTAATTGTGAATTGCGATTCAACAAGCTAATATTTCAACGTTCGCGAGAGATTCACCGTTAAAATTTAATCGGAAATAATATAAATTTACCCGTACATTCAAGAGACGAGGTAATCGAGACCGTGTGTTCTTTTTTTTTTAATACTTATGTACAGCAGTTATGCTTCAGTACTTATGCTTGCTTACAATGGTTCCTTCTTGCTGGTCTCAGCAAGCCTCATAAATTTGTGCGTGTTTACGCGTTCGTGCAATCGCAAGCGAATCTACCCGCAAAATCTCCGGTCCGATACAATCGATATAAGTCGTCAATATCAATGAGCTAACCCTCTCCTGCGAATTTGTTGAGGTGCTCCTGCGTCTTGGCCATTATCTCCTCGCTGCCCTTCTTCACGCGCTCGTAGATGACGTTGTCGGCCCCCTTGCAGTAGAGCTTCAGCTGCCCGTCCTTCCTCAGTATGACCGACATCCTTTTCCTCACGTTATTGAAGTCCAGGATGCAGAGTAGCTCGTATATCTCGCGCTTTCCCATTACGTCGATGGTTATGCTATTCGGCGAGCGCTCCTTGAACACGAAGCCGAAGTTCCGCGCGGCGGAGACGAGGGCCGCTTCGTCCGGGGATTGGGCCTGGTACTCCAGGTGTCCCGTCTTCTCCTCGGCCATGACCGTGTGGCAGAGGGCGAGCAGCCGGAAGAAGCTGTGCACGTCCTCGTTGTCGCGCTTCACAGCCTCGAGCAGGCTCGCGTCGTAGAACTTGAACTCCGGCTCGTAGTCTTTGTTGAAGGAGAAGTCCAGGGACGGTACGGTCTGTTTTGATCATTTCAGGGAGGGAAAAAGTCGACTTGCATTATACCTTTGAGATTTTACTATTGAAGCGGGGTTTCATTGTTGCAAACATATTTCTTGTTAGTTTCATTATATACTCTTACAAGTTGGGAAGCTTTTAGCCCTGAGTGAAGTTTTTTTAGAACTATTCTTACGTGTTACGATAGAACAGAATTCATGGCGTTGATTATTAGAGATGTATTTTATGCTTGTTATCTCTACTCAGCTGATATTAACGAATGAATGACGCTGTTTGCGTACAAAAAAATAATACGTTTATAATGAAAAAAAAACCCGAGTTCGGTAATTTATTGAAATCGAAGCAGTTATCCCGTTAGTAGCCATTAGATAAGACCGACTCGTTAGTGTAAAAAGAAACCTTCTCCGTAACCTTGGCAAAGTAGAAATACCCATAAATAATAACGCGACCATTAAACGTAGCAGCGAATAAATGAAATAAGCATCGAAAGGAGTCAAGCAACCAGCGAAGCCAAAGTAAGAATATATTTTCGCAAAGATTATGATCAATCGTGTCAATTATCACAAGATTGTGTCAATCTTAAGCGTGTCAAGCCGCTATTTTGTCAACTGTGTAAAAATGCTACTTTCCTATAATAAACATTAAATTTAAGAAACAAAAATTTAATAAAAATACAATGCAAAGCATAATGCAAGCTTAGTGCGAGCAAAGACACACAAGTGACAATCGCGTAGCGTTTGAGAAGATGCAGCGCAGAGTACATGACGAAGATAAGGTACATTGTACGTGTATATAAAGACTGAGACAGAAGCATGCGTACTGAATGTTTAAGTGGAACTTTAGCACCGCCATTGATGCCCGGCTCGGGAGTCGTACTGGATATTCTGTCGGCTTGTTCCAGCAGGCGAGCATTCGCACCGCTAAGAGGTGTATAAACTGGTCGAACAAATTCCTGTCCGTTTTTCCATTTCATTGTCGGTGTGTGCACGGCTTTATCTGTCTACATGCAGCACACACATGCGCTAAGTAATTTTATGCACAGCACAATCTTGGCGTTCGGTTTATTCAAGCGTATTTGGGAAATCTTATGGAAGTTGCGTGATCCGCATCCGTATCGGTAATCAATGAAATCGATAAATAAATAGCTTTTTTATGCGACTTTGTATGCGACATCACAGGCTAAATATACCTATGATTTTTAATCCATGTTATTGATACTTGGCATTTTCGTACAAATACATTATTTATTATTGATTTTTAAACAATTGTCAAAATGGATGAATATTTAATATTACTGATTACGTCGCATACAATGGCTTGATAAAAATTATCGTTATTTAATTATGAAATTGCAATGAAAACAAAAATCAAAAAATCAAAAAAATCATAATGAATTATTGACGATACACTTTAAGCTGTGTCGATGTAAATATATTGATTCTGATATGCATGGAAAACAGGCAGTCATCGTACGAAAAACAAGAAGAAAACAAATTAAAAATTGCAAATTAAAAATCACACAATAAAAAACAAAAACATTAAAAAAAAAAACGCATAAAAATTAAAGTTTAATGTCACAATATATATTTTAAAACTGAATTGCAACTATCATTTCATTTATGATTTTAAATGATTGTTTAAAATTCAACACTGGAGTCGACGCTTCGCTTATATATGCATATATAGGTTGTAAAAGATATTCGTTCCATTTAGTCAAACAATGACAATATTTATTGTAACAAAAATTGAAAAAAAAGCAACATTTTTCACTTATATATATATATATATATATATATATATTTTTAACTATAAAGTGTATAAATAGGGTTTTTAAAGAATTTGCTGCAATTTTAATCACCACCCAATGAATGATTCGGACAAAAGCTCATCAAAAAAATTTATTCTTAAATGTTAGCTTTTTGACCGACTAGGTAATTTTTCACGAACTTTTATAATATCGGTCAGAGTATATCCGTTTTTTAAGAAATGCCTTGCAGCCTTGAACAACGTATGCTAAATTTACGCTTAATGCAAGTATGACGAAACACTAGACGAATACGATAAAATTCTTCCCGTACTTAAACGCGACATTACAATGCAGCCTTCATGGTGAATTGCCAGACAAATTGAAATAACTCAATCGGCCGAATTCACTCCGATCAAGTACCCGAAGAATGCCGATGCAGGCGGAAACGCGGGTCGATTTAAGTACCGGCCCGAGGGGATCGTCGCTCGCGAGTACCTACCCTGACTTCGGTGAGATCGACAACCTCGCCGGTGACCTCGTCGATGACGTCCCCGTAGCACTGGCCAGCGACCGAACATTTGTTGAAGGTCATGATGTTCTGGGTGAGGGTCCCCGTCTTGTCCGAGAATATGTACTGTATCTGTCCGAGCTCCTCGTTGAGGGTCGTCGTGCGGGCGCGCGCGTGCGTATTCGTCGGCGCGTGGTACATCTCCTCATCCCAGTTGATGAGGAAGGATTGGACGAAGCGTATGACCTCGACGCTCACGTACAGGCTGATGGGCACGACGGTGTTAAGGACGATGGCGTAGGAGAAAAAGACGAGGAGGGCGATTACCGTGGCACCGGCCAGCGGTTCGCTCGGCACCAGCGAGTCCCACGGTAGGTAAACCTGCGAACGAGAGGCTTTTTCTCAATTCAATTTTTTAAGACAATTTTACTTTTACGTGGAGAAGGCCAGGGCCTGCTGCCGGGGAAGCAATACATCGAGAGTGAGTTGAGAAGGCCTCGCTATGCGCCTAAGAGGAAAACTCATTCGCCCGAAACTTCCTTCGGGAAGAGCTTAATAGTTTTAGCAATCGTAATAGTTTCCAACCAACTTTTTCACGCTTTAATTGCTTGATTCAGAAATACTTACTCCCATCTACCAAAGGCTCTGAGCACATATTAGGCAATTAATACAAGTCTTAATATAATATATAACGTTTCGTAACGATCATTTATCGTTAAATAAGATAGAGATACTTTCATAAAGTGATGCACTTTTGGCATGATAAATTTGTCGTTTAAATATTCATTTTAATCAAATACGGATCCTTCACTTTCTTACATAATCTCAAAAATATGTTGAGTGATTTTTATGAATGCTTATTTTATGCTACTTATTATTTTTTAAAAATTCGAATACAAATACAAAAAAAAAATATAAGTGCTTATGATGTGTATCAAAAAATTAAATTTGTCAGATGTTTTTAAACTTCAGCGAATTTTAATTCAAAATTTAGCAAAAATTTATTTAATTATTTATAAATCGTTCGAAGCAGGTAAAATCTTTCTAAAAGAAGCAAGTAAAAATTTATTAATACATGTAACATTGTAGATGTACGCTATAAAGCCTGCAAACTTTTAGAACGCGTATAAGTTTTATAATGCTTAATAAAGTAAATAACGCGTAAGCAAAGATAAACGATTATGCTTAAGCGATATTACACTTTACTGGCACTTATCTCAGAATATCCTAGGAGATATCGATTCGTTAATTTAAGCTGAAATTTTTATTATAAGCTTCTTGAAATTCATTGCTAAAAGAAAACTGTCGAACCGTAGGCAATATTTGTAAACATGTTTTACGAGCTACTTTTCATCAAACTCACAATGTCGACTGATTTTTACCTGGAAGTAACGACCTACAAGACTCTCCCAGATCCCGCAGCCAATCATGCAGAATAGACAGAGGGATAATAAAAATAAAACTATGCCGATTATCAGGAGATTTAGCAGCCTATCTATCGAGGTTCTCTTAAATTTGCTCTTCCCTGAGTTCTGCATCAGCTTCGTGTCCTTGCCAGCAAAGATCACGATACCGTAGCACCATTGGGTATTACGTAGTACGCAGCCACGCAGGATAACCTTGTCATTGTCCAGAATGTACCTACGGAAAAATGCAGGAATGTTGTAAGAAAAATCCTACACATTTTGATTAATTAACGTCAAATTTTTGCGTTAATGTCTCCACGGAACAAATTGTAACACTTTAATGGATAATGTGAAATTTAATACGTGCGCGATAACGGTTTGCTCATTCGATGGGAGGAATTATTGAAAAACGGGTTGCTCTCTTACTTTTTGCCCTTCCACGTGAGAATGCCATCGAATTTGTTCAACAAATTGTTGGGTGTCTCGCAGATAATTTCACCATCGAATTGTCCAATTAATTCGTGATTATCCGTCATCTCGGAAGTCTCTTGTAAGCACTGGCGGCACTTTAAATTCGTCTCCCTGACATAACAATAATCATGATTATCCTACGCATATAATCCCGACAACTCTGAGAAATGACACAATGAAATTATGAAATACAAACCCGTCTAGCTCCGCTGTTTCGATGTAACAAAGGCCATTTGGTTCGCTCGTCGTAAGCAGAAGAACGTCCGCGGCAACGAACTGGTCGTTCTCCATTCTGATCACATCGCCAACTTGGACTTGCGACCATTTCTCTTCTCGTAATTTCGTACCGCGCAGAGTCCATGACTTCCTATTGTTCACCTGCGAATCGCTGCTGTGTCGTTGCTGGAGCCCATCAAAGTTCCAGGTTAATATACGATAATTCATAAATTAATATGAGATATAATGACGTTGCATTTTCTGTGCAATTGCGGTTGTACAAAACTTATCAAGAAATACAAATATACGTCGATTTTTAATATATTTACACAGGTGTATATAAAATTAAAAAAACCATTTTATACAAAATTATCTTTAAAATCGTTAAAATTCTAATTAATTGAAAAATGTCATTTTTTCAATCAAAATACTTATATAAGTAAAGAATGGATTAAAAGATTATTAATATTAGATATAAAAATATGAATCATTTTAGGAACTGAAATATATAAAAAATTTTAATCGTATTACTCCTTCGTATACTCCTTCAAATGTGGTCATAAATTTTATTAATTTCTATTATCATTTCTGGGTTAATTTTAAAAAACTAATTTAAAGCTTGAATATTAGTTATGTCAGATTTGATTATATTTTAGGCTTTTTTTTATTTATATATGTATATATTTATATATATATATATTTTTATACATTGCCATGTAAACTGCTTATCAAAAAATTTTTATCGAAAACAAAGTTACTACAATCATTATTATTATTTTATTATGAAGCTTAGACTAGATTTTTTAAATAATAAGGTTTTTATCTATATCAGAACATTAAGAGACACAAGAATCTTATCAATATGTCATTCAGACTGGAGATTTTTTAGAACATATTTCAAAATGATTGGATACAGTTGATTGATTTTACTTATAACTTTTATTACAAGCTTATTAATCCAAGGCATATTGTTCCAATTGTACAAGCAATAAATTGTTTCAAGGAAAATTAGGATAGTTAATAAATTTTACGATATCAAACTGAACTAAAAATAAATAATGCCGCATCATAAAAGCATGACATTTAGTGAAGATGAAAAGTATTGATATTATCTTTTTTTCTGATTAATCATTTTCATAAACTAAATAACAAGTTTTATAACATTAGGCGGTTAGTAAACGACAAACTCCTTTCACATTAGCAGCTGATTTTTACCATTTATTTCCAAAATTCAAGATTTTATCTTGATAAAATCACTAATATATAAATTATAAAGTAAATCGTATTTAATCCTAAATACATATTTATTAAACATTTAACAATCAGTTTTTTTTATTTACATTAATTACCCTTTTCATGTAATTTTCGTATCTAATATACGTATAACTTAAGGAAAGTATTGTTTTTTAATGTAGGAATATCTTTTAAATTTACGTAGTTAGTAATGGAATATAAAATTCTGTAAGATTTTGTGATTTATAGAACTTATCCTATTTTGTACCAGTTATTCACGTTATGAAATCTTCATTTGTGTTTAAAAAATTTATGTGTAATACTTAAAATACTATCGCTCTTAAATTATTTTTCAAGAAAAACCGATGTTTTTAGTTTTCTGTATTTCAAAACTATATATATATATATATATATATATTTAAAACATAACATGAGCTTTCAATGTAAAGATTAACTCAAGTTTTAATATAATAATAAGCTGGAGGGATTTAAATTGGAGTGAAAACTGAATTGAAATTTATTTTATTTTATCGTCACAGGTGTAATGATGCAACAATGAAAGTAGTTATGCCATAAAATTTTTCTTCTTTAATGATACGTTTTAAATCTAAAATGCAAAATAGATGGAAAAAAATAATTTTTATCCAAGTTTTCTTTTTCCCTTTAAAATTTGTTCATATATTAATTACTATTTTATTAAACATATGTTATGGTAACCTTATTAAAGTGTTTTGGAAATATTTTTTATTAAAATTTATCAATAGATTTAAATAAAATTTTGTTTTCTTAAAAAGTGACCTGAAGTAAAACTTTTAGTACTTACAAAGTCGTCATAGGCATCTTTAACGGCAGTGAGCGTAAGTACCCCGATCAAGGGTATTGCTGTGGTGACAGGGGTGAGGGAGGATATCGCGGGAATCAGTTGGAGCACCAGCAGACACAGGAAGTAAAAGTTGGCGAGTCTTTGAAATTGCTCGAACAAGTTTAGTGGAAGGAACGTCAGAACCGAATATTTGGACGTTTTGATGTAATTGTTCTGTAAATTAAATATCCACAATCGTGAATTTTATGATTCAGGATTTAGCGAACGAATTCAGTTTTGGAACTCAGTTTCTAAAAAAAGATAACATATCGCGTAAAAAGGATTTCACTCAGTTTTATGTATACATAAGACTTGTTAACTTCTTCTATTTTTGGCGTCGAGAGCTCAATGCCCCAACATTTGAACGATTTGATTATGTGCCATCTGGCGAATTCAGAAAAATAATTACTTGACTTTCGAGATTTCAAAATGAAGAATTCCGAAATGTAATGGAAATATTATTTACGTGAATATTTGCAAAATCGCTCATAATTCATTTTCTTATATCGGATTTCTTATAATGATTCCCTTTTTTATAGGAACTTATTTTTGAAAGACAACTTAAAAGTGTTTTTTTTTTTAACTTCTAGCTTCAGTTATTAATCAAGTTAACTATTTATTTAAAGGGATTTTGACTATCCGATGTAATACAATAAGATATGTTTTCTCTTGTTTTATAATTAATATTCATTGATTAAATTTTTACTAAACACGTTTCAGTTAAGTTGCGAGTCAGAATATTTCTCTCTTTCAATATGCTATAGTAAATATATATCTTACCGCATAATTAAATTGCAAGTTGTATTCGCGATTATTTGCGCGAATTCGCCTTTCTGCCTCTGAAAAATATAAAATAACGTCGTATTAACACTAGTGTTGAGATGAAATATAAATTTTAATGGTTTAAAAAATGCTCAAGGTTTTTCACATGCAAACAAAAAAAGTTCTTGCCTTTTAATTAAAGATTTATTTTTGCATTATCATATTCATACGGCTTGCTACCTTAAATTAGGGAATTAATCACGCAGTCAGATGAAATCCTGCGTCAAATTTTTAAGGAAATTTTAACAAATTATCAAATGCATTACAGATTTTATCAGTACAGACCAAATCAATTTTATTCATACCTATTATATTAATTTATCAAAGTGGAAAGTTTCATTTACTAAATGCGACTAATTTAATTATTTGATTAAAATTGGTACAATAAACGGTGTATTTGCTTCTAAAAATAATTTATGGAATGCCTATAGGAGTCTTTTTGTAAATCAAATATCTTGGTAAATATTTATTCGAGGGTATATTTTAATTGAGTCTAACTACATTTTTCGAGTCAACATTGATTAATTATAAAATTTCATTTTAGTTGATTTTTATAATTTTTAGTAACATTAAGGCTATATTCTGTTAGGGCTGAAATAGTCACGATGTAACTGGGCCATGTTTGCTTAGTGACGCTTGTGTAGAGTTCATTCATTTGAATTCTTTATTATAAATTGTTCTCCTGTACAGTTATCTTTTTAGATTAAATGCATATATCGTCAATTAATATTTATATTATTATAAAATAGCATATAAAATGATACAAAAATTGCTATTTTTTAAAAAGCTTCAATCAATATTTCCTAATAATTATCTACATACTGGTTATATTAATTGAATTTTTCGGCCTGATAAAAGACTTTTTGTGGTGTTTTTTGTTCCTATAGGTCCGAGATTATTCGCTGTGGCAAAAAAATAAATGGCATTTTAATCGAAAAATTGCGCACGATAATGGAGATGATAAAGAATATAAAGACAATGGCCCCTCGCAAAAAACCGGGTTATATTAGCAGCTTGTGGAAGGCGATTATGAAGTCTCGATGTATAACTCTGATGTTTGTAATAGTGTTTATGAGCAGGGCGTATATCTGCAAGGATAATGAATTGGAAAAAGGCGGACCCTGGTGGTGAATGCATCTGCTAACGGACCGTCACTTAGTGCCAGGTCAACTGGAGTGAGGTATTCTAATCCGAGAGTCGACTGTGAAAAGATTTTATTGAATTATGTATTCTCAGATAAAAGTTGCCGATTACTGACGGTGTTTTAAGGAAATAAAACTTTGCGCTAACTTATGCTTCTACATGCAACTTATAAAAGGTTCTTAATTCTTAAAGTTATGAATAGTTTTCGCTCGGATGTATATTGTTTGTAGAACGTCGGGCTTTAAAGAAAAGCATCGCTTTATAAAAAAGAGACCTATTTTATGTACGGGTATACTATTTAAATGTACAGTTTACGCATTCACGAGCTTCTCCACATCCGTATTGATTGTATCGGACTTACAGCGGATACCAGCTGGTGATTTTATGTAGTCGGTTAAATTCAGACTTTTCCCACAAAGCCGTCGGATAATGTTGTTCTTGTTATTATTATTATTATTTTTACCACCTCCACTACTACTACTACTACTACTACTGCTACTGCTACTACAAATACTACTTATACTACTGCTACTATTGACAATATTTATTCTATGCGTTAGTGTGAAAAGGTCCTCGAAGGAAATAAAGTATGTGCGTAATGGAAAATACATATGATTTCTCTAGTCAAAAAATTGAAATAATAGAGATCAATTAATTAATTAATTATAAATAATAGTATAAATATTACTGCATAACCAGTAGGACCGTGTAAAGTTTATTATTTACATCGAAATACAATTAATTAATATTTAATACTTTATTTTATTAATTTTATTTGCGCTTATTGATCGCTTTAAGAATTACATATTATACATGCATTGCGTGCAGAGGTGAGACCTTTTTTTAATTGGAATCTTTGAAATTGCGTCGCAAACTTTTCTCTGTAAAAGTAGTAGATATATATAACGCACATTTTAAATATTATAGCGTAGCGAATAGGTAATAATCGCTGATTTATTCTCTAATAATTTGGCTTGCCTTGGAGGGGATGCGGTAACTGGAGTGGAAAATTGATTTTAGATCTTATTTTAATGTAGCGTAAATTCCACTCTACACGTTTAACGTGCCAAACGTTAAATCATAAACGATTTAACTCGTTGAATTTCCTTGTATCCTAATGAAGCAACACCAAAAAGCAGCTACAGCGTCATGTTTACGAGTAAGAGAAGCTAAATAGAAGAGATGCCGAGCCTTCGAGTGGGCAAGGGCTCCTTTGGCGATCGGTCACAAGGTGGGGAAAAGGGAAATAATACAAAAACACTCGTGCGCAATCGGTCGGCATAACGAGGCATCGAACGAACCCAAGTTAAGCATTCAAGGGGAAGGGCATCCTAATGGAGAGTCGTAAGGAAGTAGGGGGGAGTAGGGGAGCAAGCGCCGACGGTACGCCTCGGTGGGTCGCGTACGGTGGTGGGCCTTCCGCCCGGGAAGCTCGGGTGGCTTGCCGATAACACAGACACGTGCATGAGATGTGATCTTACTACGGGAATCCTCGGCAGAGGAGAAGAAGCCCGTGCTACGTCCAATGCACTCGATGGGCGGGGACGAGCTCTGGGGTATGGAGCTCGAGGAGGTCGGGGTCGGCCGGTACCTCGCGCCCTTCCACACGACGAGCTTGCCGAGTACCGTGAGGAGGCTTTCTCGGAGGCTGCCGTGGCGCGCGCTCGCGGCGCCGATGCTGCTCGAGGAGTCTCTTTTCGAGGAGCTGAGGCCGCCGTCCGCGGGCTCCTCGAGGCCCTCGCGCGACGAGCTCGCCTCCGGGCCCAGGGTCACCTGCTGCTGCTGCTGATTGTGGTGGTGGTGGTGGTGGTGGTGCTGAAGATGATGTAGGCAACGATGCTGGTGGCGATTGTGGCGTTGGAGACGCCCCGAGCGCGTGCTCTTGAACATTGCATTTGCTAGGTTAAGCTACGCTCCAGGACGCTTCCTGTGCGTTCCCGTTGCGCTCACAAGTTCCGGAATCCGAGTCGCTGTTTGCCCGTGGATTCGCGAGAGCTCGATGCTTGATTTTCAACGAGGTAGGCTTTCTTATCGTGACCCTTCCTTCTTAATTCGGAGCTTTTCGTCAGCATGTGCGGTACCGCGACGAGCAGAGTTCACGTGTACACAATTAGAACTGTAGTGAATTCCCAAGCTTTCTTTGGCATTTTTTTACGGTAAGGGTTCAAACTTCAAACGTGAATTGCGATCGATAGCAGGGCGAGCGAACTGTACAAGACTCTATTTTCCTTCCTCAATCGTATCCCGACGGGATCACGTGTGTTCCGTATGCACAGGTATTTGCTAATAAGCGGTAAAAGCTTGCCGGTCGTTTACCGTAGCCTCCAGCTCCGCGGCCACGGAGTTGGAATTCCCGAGGCAGGAAGTATCTTGACGCTGGATCCGCTGGGGGTGACGTCGCGAGGACTTAGGCCTCAGCTGGAGCTTTCGCCTCTTGCGTCGCGCGCCCCGAGCACAATCGAGGCCCGACAGGCCCCTGCGACTCGACTCCGCCTTGTCGTCCTCGTCCAACGCCTCGCTCTCCTTCCCCGTCTCATCGCCGTCATCGTCCTGCTCGTCCTTGCACCGGGCCCTGGGCTTCTCCCCGAGCCGTCGTCTCTTGCATTCTAGCCTCGCGTCCGGCACGTCCTCGTCGCTCTCGCATCGCACCTGGAAGGCCCCGCGCCCGGGACAGGACTCCGCGTTGAGAATCGATCGAGAGCCGTCGTCGCGTGCAAATATTCCCAGCTGTCCACCGCTCCGCCCTTTCCACATCCCGGCAACACGCGATCCCCAACCAATCGCACCCCTTCGATAAACAAGCCAACTTACCAACGCTCTCGTTCCCTCCCGTGCTTATCCCTCGGGTATTTTTGCTAGCGCTTTTTCGTGACCGAGAACTCCTAATGGCCTTACGTTAATGCGAATCGTATCGAACTCCTTGGTTCGCTAAGCGATTCGATAGCCAAGGCGTTCCCTCGATTTGGCAGCTCGTACATTAAGTTTGGGCGGTCGAGGCACGCGCGTTTAAATTACGGATAGCTTATTAAAGCGAGTTGCTAATGCCAAGGGGCTATTGTAAAGCATCCTCGGTAAAACTTATTAATTCGAGATCGATAACCTCACCTTCCTCCCCTCCGCTGACCCCTCCCTATCCCTTTTAAACGTGAAGCGCATGGGAGCGCGACCGGCGCATTTCGGGCCTCGAGGAACACGATTAGCCTCGGGCCGAGGGTTGTCGGCAGATCGGTTGGGGCTGGGCGTACAGGGTACCCAGAAAAGCGAAAGGGCGAAGGCGACGAGTCACAGCCGGATTAACGGAGCGAGCACTCGCGGGGACTGACCTCGAAGACCTCGAGCTCCAGGGTGTCGTGGCTCGGCTGAACACTCATAGCTTTAGTCGAGCGGTTCCTGGACTGTGCTGCTGCTCGTTAGCGGAGGCTTCGGGGGTCGCGCCGCCGCCGCCGCCGCCGCGCTTACCCAAGGCTCTGCTCCGGGACCCGGGCTGCCGCATATTAGACCCACTGCTCGACGGGCCCGAGTTCGAGCCCCAGCTCCTGGGACTCTCCGAACGGGCCCCTGACACCGGCCTACCGGCATTCGTCACTCCCCGTTGATCGCGCCTCTCGGTTCTCGACCCTCGCACCTGCTTTTCCATTCGCAGCCCATTATTCCTCTGCTTCATGCTCTTTACCTACGTGTTTGTGCAAGCTCTATTTATCTACCTCTCTCTCTCTCTCTCTCTCTCTCTCTCTCAATCTCTCTCTCAATCTCTCTCCTTCTATCTCTACGTATAAACACTCGTATTACTTTTTTTTCTCGCTCCGTTGATCGAGCTTTTTCCCATCACACTTGGCACCGATATGCTTTACGCAAGCCCACGTAAGACAGCTTCATTAACGCTCTCGGGCTTAAGCCTGTCGAGTGAGACGAGTCAATTTGATCGGCTAATGGGATATTGACGTGCGAAGCTTCAAGCAAGCCATGCGTGCATTTCCATTTGCGGATCAGGGTAATTTTTTTTACTCTACTTTGTAACGTGCGTAACGAGAAATTTGATTCTTCGGGATTATAATGCCAACAGTGAGAAGATAATGAAGGCAGACACGTGAGGGTAGAATGAAAAGCTGTTATCTGAATATTTTGTTTAAAACTATAAGATAAATTATATTTTATAACACTTTCAAATACGCCTCTATTGACAGATTTTCTCTACTGCTATCGACAATTATCTTTTACGTACAAGGTTCATTTATACTTCGTTCTTGTAAGCACAAATACATCGTCGATTTGTTTCAATCGTTCTCTTTTTTTACAGCCCACATTTTTACAATAATTCCAACCACAGGAGAATAATTGGTGGTATAAAACGTTGTTAAAGACTAAAATACGGGACACTATATTCTGCTAACACATTAGGCTAAGTAATAATAAATATTAATGACCCAGTATAATTGTTTATACCATGCATCCAAATGATATTTCAATTTTATAAAAAATAATGTCTTTTTTATTGTACATTAAAAAATAACTATTGGATAACGAAGAATTTCTATCCTAACGTATCAAATAAAATCTTAAAACTACTTTATTGCGTTACATTTTTTATAAGGATACTAAAATTTTAATTAGTAAACTAAGCCATTTCCACATATTCTGCACTTCTAGCAATTCAATAATACATTATGAATCTGAATTTTCCTATTAGGAACGATACATATATTAAATCCGGACTAAAATCAAGGAACACTTACAGATCAAAGTTGAGGACGATAAAGACTATTCATAATTAGAGTGGGTATATTCATAATAAGAGTGGGTCATGTGTCTTTCTTCATAATTTCATTACAGGAATACGAATTTTATATCCCGAGACGGCAGCGAGCGATCATCGCGAGACATTGTCGAACGTGCACATTTTCCAAGATGTCCTGAATTCTAGGCTGCTTTCCAGCCCTTTTATAAAAAATTCCAGTTGTTTTGCATCGGGTCAAGTGAATATATGACGTTTTTTGTTATTCGTGGAATTTTCATATTTATAAATAAGACTGATTATTTTTAAAAACTTAATCGCTAATTTCAAAGTCGATGTTATTTGCTACCTATGCATGCCATTTAGCATTCGGAGGTAAATGTTGACAGACCTCTTTTTAATTTTATTCTTTTGCAAAACATTAGATTGTCACTAATAATTTTCATTGTAGCAGTTATGAAAATTTATCGTGGTAAAAAATATAGTCTCCGAAGCAAGATCAATCATTTGTCATTTGTAAATATATCGATCCGGTATAAAATTCGATTTGCCAAGCCAAAAATGAAATCAAGACTTTTCTTTTAGCCAAAATTTCTAAATACTATATAAGGAAATATATTTAACTGTAAGGTACATGTATTTTTTATATTTATAACTCGAAGTAAAAATACAATTTTTAACTATAATTAATCTTCTTAATCAAATGTTCAATTTTTTTTTGGATTAAAAAGATTAAATTTTTGGGCTAATTGAAGTTCAAAAATAAGTATTCTAATGTTTAACAATGATTTGCAAATACTTCGTCAATATATAGTTAATTTACCAATGGATGTATTTTATGCAATTTTAAAAACATATAACTAAAAAATTGTAATAATACAATTTTTAAGGGTTTTTTTTTTAATAATAATGGTAGTAAATGCAAATTACATTGCTAATATATATTCCTACCAATCAATAGGAACGTAAATTCAATTGCATTTGAATACTTTTTAATATTCCATTTGAATACATTTATAAATGTTTTCTTTTATGACCCACTATATAATATAATCAATGATACTATTAATGAGAAATGGATTGAATGTAGAGTTTTTGTATTTCAGTATTTATGTTTTTCTTTATAAACACCTGCACGTGGTAAGCGTATGCTGTATTAAAAAATTAATTCCACAACTTTATAAATGTTATTACTTCGGATACTATAAGTATGAAAAATTATTATCAGCAATTTCTTTCATTAATTTCAGTAAGGCTTTCAATTGCTTGTTGCTTGTGCGACACGTAAAGAGTTTTTATTAATTTAAAACTCATCCGATAAATACTTTCTCATTAAATCATAAGATGGCTAACAAGGTTTAAAATAAAACGTTGTTTTTTTAGGAAAAATTATTTACTTTAAGCGCAATGGAAGCTAATCCAACAAAAATACAATTAATCAACTTTTTTCCAGATAGTCATCGAGCTTTAATTTAATTTTAGCAACTTAATCAAATAATCATTACCAATCTCTGAAGTTAATTTGAAACTGACAATGGCTGCGGCGGCATATAGGCAATTACGACCCATAGCTTGCGGTTTTAAACAATTACAGATAAATTTTTTGGGGTTAGGAGAAAAATGAAGAAATAATTCTACCTACGCGTTTGTTTGGGAATCACCGGCGAGGTCGCAATGCGACTCGTGGCCGTTCGAGGCCTTGACTCCCTCTCCCTCACCCTCGCCGCACATCAGCCAAGAAAATTATGTTAGTAGGCGTTATAAGTTATAGGTAGAGCGAGACCGAGACGAGCCTATAAGAAGCTCCGTTTGAAATTCACGTTCTTCCCCGGCGTTCGTGGAAGCGTCGTAACGCAGAGCAGGAAATTCGAGTGCTTCTTTATTAGAGTTACTTTCTTACCCGCATTCCCCATATTTATTTTCGGTTATTGCATTTTCGTTTGACACGCGTAGACTTAAAAATACAAAAGCACCATTACAACGGGTTTGCGTTAAATTTGTGGTTACAATTTTTTATAATTAAGATGACATCCAAGTTGTTCGACATCTGACCAATTTGTATGCAAGCTTTGTTTTGCGCATTACTTGCATTAACATTTGTTTCTGTAAGCCACTTAGGTTGACGGTTTGAATTATTAAGTTGACAATAATTACCGCACTTTCAATTGTCGGCTCCCAATATTTGGATTAAGTAAATTCAATCCTAACTTTGATCACGTTGGTGATAAAAGAAAGTTTTTTCTTAATGAAGCCCAACCTAATCTTCAAAATCCACCCGAAAATCAATTAAAAGGTATTTTAATCGAACATGAATTTTTTACTAAATCAATGTAAACGTAATATATCATCTCTCAATTGTAAAATTGCAGTGAAAATTCTAAGACATTAATTTAATAAGATTTGATAAGCGCTTATTATAGTAAATATAGATTGCCGTAATCCCAAAAATACTTATTTTTTAAAGTTTTTAAGACGAAAAACTACGATAGAATTTCTCGATTTTTGTTAACGATTCATCTTAAGGAAAGTTTCAATTGATTTCTAAGGTAAAATTTTGTCTGAGGTGAATTTAAATCACGAGATTGCAGTAACTGCTACGTATTGTGTATTTTTGTTTAAGATAATATGAAAGCATGACAATAAAGTCTAAGAAAGCCAACTTTTTTTTCTGAGAAGCCATTCTAAAATAAAATTTTAAGACAGCTAAAAATAACCAAATGCATTCTCGTTTCACTCATTATTATTACGGATTATGATGGGAGCTCCAAGTGACAAATCATTAGTAAACGATCAACTATCTCATTAAAGATCTCACACTATTTACCGATTTTCATTGTTTACTCGAAGAAAAAGTCTAGTTTAGAAACTAAACGAATCTCTTTTACGTGTAATTGAAAATCGAGCTAAATAGACTTACTCCTTAAGACTTCATCGAGGTAATTTCGTTGATTGTTATCTAGGGAGTAAAATGAAAAACTCTGTTTAAATAATGCTTACTCGCCGATTTAGCTATTTATCTAGTATGGATTATGCTTGTCAGCATGCAAAAATATAAATAGCTTCGATCGATCACTTCCTTTAGCACACCTCGAATAGTTGGCACGATTTACTCTTTTCACAAATCATAATGCAGATGATCAATCAAATAAAGATAGATCATTATTGGGCGTACAGTTGGTGAGAAGCCCCTCCTTATAAGAAAGCGAAAACCTTATAACCAGAAAATAATGGGAAAAAGAACGGTAATATCCCGGCATAAGTAAGATAAACTGTAGTTGCACGCTCTTTTATATACAAGTATACACGTGATCGTGTAAAAAAACAAGGGAGTATCGTCACTATGAAAATAATTTATGTGGTCTTACTTTCTTAGCTATTGCTACTGCTTCAATGGTAGATTTGTCGTAAAATCTTACTTCATTTTGCATCAAAATATAAATACGAAATTATTAACGAGCTATTCATTGAAGTTATTAAGCATCGGATAATAACAAAGCGACGTTTCCTTGTCGTGGCAGGGTTTTACAATCGTCAGGATAAGTCGCTTTCCGTGATCAAAACGCAGAGTAGTTCACGTTTGTCGCCTGGTTCCTCGATGCATTACGCATAAAAAACTAGTTATTTTTTATAAGACGCGTGCTTAAAATAAGCTAAGTAGTTGAATAAATGCAAGAAGAGAGAAGCTGCCCCTCTATGAATTACATTAATGCGCGAGACGGCACTTTTACAGAGAGATTTCTTCATAAAATTCAACGTCAGCGATGGCTACGCGCATTCCGTCGTTTAGAGCTTTTACGTAAGGCATTGCTTTACGGTAGGCAGTGCTTTTATGCACTCGGATTCAGTGGCTACGCATCGTCATTTCTTGTGGAATTTAATTCGTCGATGCTTATGAAAGACTTGAATTTGAATATTTCTTAAGTAATTGTAGAGTGGAATCATCATAGACATATTTTTTTTTTGGCGCAAATGGAGCGACGTAATTATCAAAATTTTTCAATGAAGGGATTTTGAACGGGAAATCAACGAAGCGAATTTACTCAGATGGATTAAGTTTTCATCGGCTTTCTAAAAGGGGGAGGGGGAATAAAAGCGTTTTCAATTCAGTACTATATATGGGTACCCACTGACATTTCTTTTATATAATATTGTACATAAATAATAGTTTATGGCGACTAGTGGTTAATCAAGTTTTACACCAGAATTCTGCTTCTTATAGTACGATGTATAATTATTACATAAAATTGGCGTATTATATCGTGGTCGTAAGAGGATAACCGAAAACACAACTTTGGAAAATATCTAACGAGTTCATGAGGAGTAACTATCGTTGGTTTTCACCTACTTTTTACCCTTCTGCATTTCTCACGGTCGCGTGCAATCGACTTTTTAAAACCACTTTTCCCCTCGTTCGCGTGTACATTTTTCGTGATGGTGATAAAAATTAGTTTCAAGTGCTCATTATAATATGCACTATTATTAACGATGAATTTTCCTCGTTGTTACGAGTTTTACAGATACATGTGTCCTCGCAACACGAGTGTATTTTTCATCAATGCAGCCGCTGTATTATTGAAAAAATATGGTATCGTGGATATATAGGTGGATATATAAAACTACGTGGACTAGTATACACCTTCATTCAATACCGTTCATTCGTTTTTTTACACTATTTCTTTTTATGCAAGTACTGAGCATGATACTGACCGACTTCAAATATATATTGGACATTTTATGTAAATTATTCTTCAACTCATATAGATTTTTCATAAAAATATGTTTATACATTTCGTATCTTTTTTAAGAATATGTATAGAATATGTGTATTTTTTAAATTTATTACGAGATACATTAAAATGAAAAAAATGTTAGACATTATAATGATAATATAAATACCGATAAAGCAGAAATTTATTATATAAAGTTTAAAAACTTCTGAATTAATTATACAGTTACACTAACTGAGATCAAAGTAGGATATTAAAAACCCTCATCAATTGCATGAAAATTTTTATTAACGATTAAATTAAAGGTTTTTTTATTTGAAATACTGCAGTTTAGTATTAAAATACTCTTAATGAATATTAATTAAATAATACACTTATATCAAAATAACTATATACAATTACTTTAGCAATAGTTTTTAATTTTTAGAAATTTGAGAATCTGATTTTGAATATTATATAATTTCCATTATTTTTAATGTATGCAATGATTTAAAAAATCTATTAAAAAATCATTCGTTATGGTTTTTTGTAACTGTTTTACTTGCTTTTGTGTTATTCAAAAAATAAGAGAAGCAGAGGGCGCGAACGAAAACGAGAGAATGTATGTTTTGGGAAAACACTTAACTTTGTGTAGTGTCATGTATTGCCATCAGATGGTGGTTTTATATGCAAGAAACCCCCCAGAAAAGCGTTAATAAAAGAAAATAAAAGAAAATAAACAGGAAGTTTTTTTTTCTTAATCTCTTTGTGCGAGCCGGAAAGGATCAAAAACACGCTTTCCTCGCAACCTCGAAAACTTTTTTAATAAATTCCGTTTCGGTATTCGTGTTCCGGCCGTTTGTCTTTATAAATCTTAACTTTCAAGCGCATAAGATTGAAAAAGTCGTTTATTCTCTGATATTTCGTGTACTATGTGATTCTAGACATGGAGTATTTGGTATTAATCCATTGAATTTTACTTTTCTCTAAGACACTTCCAATTTTCTTCTTCCTATATGTGAGAATGACTTATTTATAATTTACCCTTTTTATGTGCAATAAAAACTATTACTGAAAATCCAATTTATTATTAAAAATATAAACTTTACTTTTTAATAGATAAAAATTATTGTGTTATAGTGAAATTTCAGCTATTTAAATACTTCCAATAGGTTTTGTTGCTAGCATGCATTGTTGTAGCATACATACATATTTTGTAATATAAATTTCTAAAGCAATTATAAAAACATAAAAATCAAATAATGTTATAAGACAATTTTAAACTAGTTTATAATGGTTAAAGTTGAAACAATTTTTACAGTAGAAATTATCTTATTAAATTTCAATTACGTTTTAAATTTTATAAAATTATTAAAAAATCTATTGTTCTACTGATAAAAATTTAATCATAATATTATCTAATAGCATATGTTTGTCTATTCACTTTATTTAAATAAAATTGCATTAATGATGATAAAAATTAAATGATAAAAAAATGAATCATAAACACTTAAGAGTGTAATTAAAGTATAAATTGAATTTTTCATTTATGGCTCATTTTGTGGATATAATTAATTTTTTATTTAAAATAAATATTGTTTTAATAATTGTATTTTTAATTCAAGCAATGAAACAGACATGATTATATTATGAATATAGTATTAAAATATAATTTTCAGTACAATCAAATTACTTATTTTTAAAATCTTTTTTGCAAAGTAGAATGTTTTAGACAAGTAATTGAAATAAAACATGGGATTTGCATGACTGTGTATGTATTTATGCGAATCGGAATTGTAGATATAAAATATATCTCATTAAAGTTTTGGTAAATGCTACTTTAAAAATATTTTTATTACAATAAAATACTTAAAACATTTATAAATTGAAATTTCACGTTGTATAAAACTGTTTTTAATTAGTGTAGAAAGCTAAATCTTCCGTATATTACACAAAAATTACAATATCATAAAATGCATTTGAAGAAAAAATTTAAGTATAGCCTGCATTGCCTAAAAATAATACGGACTAAAAGTGAAGAAGGGAATCAAATATTACACACAGGTAATTTTTGTATAATATTAGAGCCTTTATCAAAATATCATAAGACAAATCTTTATTAAAACTAAAAAAATTAAAACTATTGTTTGTTTACTTTTTTAATATTTTAGCATTAAAATTTAATAATTAATTAATCTTTTAGCTATGTTCTAATTATTTACTGTAATGCCGGATTACTACTACACCAATGTAAAATATTGTTATGCTTTTAATTTTGTTGTGTAAATATATATCATTTAATAATAATAAAAATTTTAATCGTATTTACTATTTGTTTGTTATTAATATTTTAATACGATAATTATAATACTTATATCAAAGTTCTTACCATTAAAATCAAGCAATTAATTTTTATAGAACAATCATTTTGTGTTAACTATGATAATTGTTTTCAATAATATTTTCAAGATAAAATTTTATACAACCTTGTAACTACATTTATTTAATTTGGAGACTGGATTAAATAATCAATAATAAATACAGTATATGAAAAATCTATCCAGAAAAACTTTATTTGAATGTTTTTATACTAAATTTTATTTTTTTAAATATTCGTGATAATCCAGTTATTAATCTAACATCCTGAATGAAATATTATGTATAGGGTATTTTTGGATTTTACGAACTCATAAATAATAGCATGTAGTCTCCCGATTTCTTGATATTAAATTTTCAAAGTATTTGTAAAAAATAATATAATTAATGATATTTTATATGAATAAAAATCACTCAAGAAAAAGATAATTGCATTAGTGCACGAGTGTTTATGTAGAACAATTAATAAAATTACAAATTGTCAGAATTACGTCACAAATCAGCAATATTAGCAATGAAAAAGATTTAGCCACATATAGGTTTTGTACCGACGCGAAGGGATTACATTGACCCACTTTGTTCTATATAATACACGTGAAAATTGATCCGTATATGATTAGTTAGTAGAAAATATAGGAGTTTAAGTTCCATTAGTTTCTAATAAAATGTACAAGAATTTTCATCGGAACATGCTTATATAAATATTCTTTATTTATATGATTCTTGAACAACGCTATAATCAGGTTTTATGTATAATTCACGTATAAGAAAAATTTCTGAAAAATAAATAATATAATTAAAAAAAATTCGATTACATTTTCATCATACATAATTTAATGGATGATTGACAGATGAAATACGAACATGGTTTACAAAATAAAAAGCAAATGATCAGGGATTCATATGCATAATCTAAAGCTTCAGTTAAAAAAAATATTAGTATGATGAATTTAGCTTGCTTGAAATCAATTAATTACATATTCGATGAATATAATTATTCAAATCCTTTATCTGTTAACCTAAACAATATTTTTGAATTAATAGAAATACAAATATATCCGCATGCATATAATTTTTTCTTTTTTTCATACAATTTATAATTCATTATATTATCATCATATACCAATAGTATTGATAATCGTTTAAGCAATTTATTTATTTATTGAATATTTTTTTAAGTACTTAGTTCTGAAGATTACTATTTTGTAAAATAAATATGTCTGTATATGATTTCCAATTTTTTTTTAAACATAGCTCACACTTTAGAATTATGATCCAAAGATATTTTTAAGTTTCATTCAATTCAATAATTTATATCAATAATAATTTTTCCATACATTATTTTATTACAGTTCACAATTTCGGGATTCTATATTGAATTGAAACAATATTTAATAAAATATTACGAATTTCATACACAAATAATCAAGTATGAATTACAAGGTAAATTAAACTTTTTTTTACAATAATTCTTTGAGAAAATTTAAAAGTTAAAACTATTATGTTGTTGGGTTCTAATAAAATTATTTAAAAAATTTTTTACAGATTCAATCAACCAAAATAATGCAAATTATTAAAACGTGTCTGATAATTACCAGAAATCCGAGTATAAGCAAATTCTGTCCACAATCATCTAAAGAAGATAATTAGATTTATTGAATTAAATTAATAAATCGTGGTATTTATTTTGGTTCTAATTATAAAATTTCTGATTTTTCTTAAAAAATGGTTAAGCGTTTCGGTATTTATTTTTTTTATATAAATCATATACAAAGCACACAAAAATGGTTTAAAGTGTTATTATTATATTATGTCTAAGAAATATAACAATTATAAATAAATTACCTTTTAACAACTTTCACATATTTAAAAAACGACATTGTTAGTACATAACATTGTTTTATTTCAACGATTCTTTGAGGTACATTTTATTATAAATTCTAATTTTATATAATCGTTAATAGTTTTGTA
Source organism: Kradibia gibbosae (assembly GCA_018907135.1). Taxonomy (NCBI): domain Eukaryota; kingdom Metazoa; phylum Arthropoda; class Insecta; order Hymenoptera; family Agaonidae; genus Kradibia; species Kradibia gibbosae. The sequence continues at coordinate 12,058,501 of JACCHX010000001.1, read as the reverse complement.
TTCTAAATTTGTATTTTAGTTTTTTTTCCAGTAGAGATAATTGGTCATGCTGCAATATACAGAAGCTTTTAAATAAAAAAAGTTATTGAAAACAAACATTTCATGGTATAATATAGCTATATACGTATTTATATGCTTTCTTTATAAACGAAGCATTATATAAATACTCTTTTGAATCAAGAGGTATTAGATAATTTTTGTGAAATAAAATAACTCGATAAGTAAAACAAAAAGAGCAAGTTTATTTCACATAAAAAAAGAAAATGCTGCATTAGGACTGAATAATAAGTTATATAGTGTTTATAGAAGACAGAAAGATAAAGAGTATTTTTAGTAAATTTAAAGTGTCGAGATTTTTGCAATAGTTTTCCTTCAACTTATTGTTATTACCATTTTGAACTCAAGTAGAGAAAACTTATAACAGATAACACTACTTGTGTTGAATATTCATTATATATTTGTGAAACAAAATAGTTCAAACAAAGTTCTCTTACGTAATAGAAATTAGTTATAAGAGGAATTTATTATTGATGAGATTTTTATTGACATAAAAAAACTATTATATAATTTATGCATGTATGTTTTTATTTCGTACTCGGTAAAAATACTTATTTTAACATCAGAATTTCCTTGTCGTTAGATTTTAATATATCTTTTCTTTGTGGATAATTTATGCCTACACATATGCTTTTATAAATGACAATTAAACATTTTTTGTATGGCAAAATATTTTTTTGCTCTATAAAACCGTACAACAATATAAAAATGACATGGTCATAAATTTGTAACGTAAAAGATTAAATAATTTAATACACTATAAAACTAAAATTATTTCCGCGAAATATTACCTAAGGCTCCAGTTTTTATCGACAAGATGAGTAGGCGCGTACGTTAAAGCCTTTGTAATATCGGCTTAATGTACATTAAGACATTTCCTAGTACTATCACTATTTAAGTTGAATAAATTATAAAATTGTGTTTCAACGTTTATTTTAGCGGTATTTTAACAATATTTCCAAATTCCATGCATAATCTTCAAACAACGTTTCACGTTGCTCTAGACTGAAATTATCAGTTAAAATAATATTCTAGAATCGATGCTCAAGCTGGCGCGAAAATATTAATGTCAATGTTCTTCGCCTTCGATTTTTCCTTAGCTTCGCAATATCCATCAAGTTACATACGCAAGCAACTCCTGCATTTGTAAAAGTGTGTGTCATGCAGATTGAATATATTTTCCCCGTGAAATCTGTACATCGCGCGGTAGCGCACTTAAAAATAAGACGAACGTCCTTAGCAGGCGTCAGCAAATATAGATAGCGCATTAGTTGATGGCCGCGGTTCGGCGCGGAAAACGAATTCCCACACGAACCTCAGTGTCGTCCATTTAATTGCACAACCGGATTAGCAAATGGAGCGAGTACTGGCACCTCGTCTGAGTTTGCACGGGCTTACACTACTGGGCGTGCGCGTTTTAAAATTATCGCGATGATGCATCGATTGATCGCAGCATCGTTGCCTGCATATGTATTGCGATTCGCCGACACTTATGTTTAAGGTAAGTTAACCCTTTGGATAGTGCAGTTGTCCACGGCGCTTGCGAATGAAAGCGAGAGAAGCTGAGGCGACGGCTGGAAAATGCACGATGAATTTTTTTTTTATGTGGGCTCGACCCGCAAGTTTTTACTGTTTACTTTGCTTTTCATTATTCTACCTTCCTTTTTTGCAAACGAAATATTTTAAAAATATCGATTCATCGCGATTCCGCTTCGCGCATCGCTTAAATAAGGAAGCCTAACGTACGAATTTGATGAACATTGGAAATTTATCAACATAGGCACTTTGTTTTTCATAACAAACATATAAGAGTAATTTTTTTTTATACATTCGTTTTTTTACGCTTGACATATAAACAATTAATAAAAATATTCCATTTTCAACACTGTGTAATTCAAGATAATAAATTGAGTTTCGAGTATGAAAATAGAAATTATAATAATCAATTTCATTTTAAATGCAACGGACACAAAGGAACGAAAGCAAAAGAATTATACAGAACCTTTATTTTCATAGATTGAGTATATCATTGCTCAATATTTTTTAAAATTCACTGGGAGATTATGCTAGATAATATAACTGTTGTTTTAAATAATGTCTTTTTAAAAAATCATAAATAAAAATCGTAATTTTATTTCAACGGTATAATATATGATTTTTTATTGATTTATAATATGAAAAAAGTATATTATATTATCATAAATATATAATAATCACTTTAAAAGAATATTTCCATAAAAAATTTTTTTTCATTTTGAAATAATGCTTCATTTCTTTTCATATATCTGTATTATAATCTTTATTATAAATACTAAATCCTAGTACAAATTTAATCAATGACAATTTTACATTTACATTATGATATATATATATATATATATTATAATATGTGTACGTAAATATCGTAGCTGTATCCAATTATAATGCACGGAATAAATTTTCCTCCTTAATAATTTAGGTTCACTTGAACTTAGATACAATCATAGCGTACCACCTACATAAAGCAATAAATTACATAAATATTATTTTAACAACTTACAATTATACGTGCTTGAGTGAGAATTATAGAGTTCCGTGTTTGTTTATTTATTTAAATAATAATACGTAGCTTTTGCATTGTAATAAGACCTTCTTAAATCTATATTCTCCATTAAAATGATTTTTATTCTATTAGCAAAAGTCACTTCTGCAAAATTTAATTATTCTTCAATATAAAACTCTGTGGTGATTGATGAAGTACAAAAAGTGCTCTATTACTATAAAAAAAGGTAAATATAATAAACATGCTCAGACTCAAATGGCTTTCAATTGATCATCAGCTTAGAATGTGAATATCGAATTTATTCTAATTTCTTATTTAAGGGGTTTTTCTTTTGGTTTTTGAGCTCTCAAAAATGCACGCACGCACGCATCTCATCTTACTGTTGCGCAACTGGTCGTCACGATTATAACTATATGATCTAAAGTGTTATACTAATAGAAGTTTCCAGTATTATCAATGTTAATTTTATTTTTATAAATATTACACTTTCACGCAAAACCTTTAAATTATTTATATATTAGACAAAAGAATTTTAGAATAAGTCCTTAATTAAATTCCATAAAATGCAACATAATATCGAAAAACTGTTTTATTTAATAATATCTTTAAAGTGATTTTGCGTGAATTTTGTTTTTTAAATAACCTGTAAATTTATCGAATTTAGTTAATAATTAGTTTAAATAAAAAAGATTTTTATTATTTGCGATGTTTGGAAAAATATTGATGTAAATTTTTTAAAATAGTATAAACTAATTTTTAATTTATTGGAATAAAGCTCCTTTAACTTCTATAACTCTAGCTATGCACTTGTAAATAATAGATGAAATCTCTATGCTCATAAATTTCTTCTTATCTACATATATTCTTATTATTGTTAATTCTAACTTTTGTGATATAACAATTATACGAACTATAATTATTTAAACTTTATACGGATTTTTTTTTTTAATATACTAATGTCGAAATTTTGAATAAATATATTATCTACATTTTACTAATTATGATATATTAATTATTAGTATTTATAAGGTTTAGTAATTTTATTTACTTATTAAATTATTGTCATTATTATGATTATTATATTTATCTAGTTTGGCTATTATTACTTTCAATTAATTATTTTTTCTGAAAAAAACTTTCAAAAGATAACTTTTTTATTCTTTCTTTTATTTTATATAAAAGATTAAATATTTAATAATTTTCATCTATTGTGGCCAATCTTATAACAATTGATTGTGATTATTTGAAATTACAATAAAATAGTATTTAAAATTGAAAATAAAAAAACTTTTTTTTAAACGCATGATATTGTTTTTCAACTCTTTCGTGCATCTCAAATTAAAATCACTATTATTATATCACGTAGAATTTTCCTAAAACTTAAAATTGAAATACATAAGTTTTAAAAAAAAAATGCTTTTCCTATATTTCTTATTATCCAAATATTTATTAAGTAATTGACACATTTTTAAAATTATTTTTAAGATTTGTGAAAGTTTTCACGAAGATATATAATTTTATATACTATTTAGCAATTATAAAAATGAACAATACAAATTTTAATGGAATTTTCATATACCTACAAGAGGTAATTATTGTACGAAAAAAAAGCAATAAACTGTTTCTTAAAATCAATAATAACCTTTTAGGGAAAATAACGAAGGTAAAAATTATATATTAATTAAATTTTATTACATTCAATAGGATCCTCCTCAATTTATGACGCTTTTCGATTACGCATCTCGTGCAATTAGAAATTAACAGTTAATGAACTTCAGTACAGGAAAAGCTAAGTAAAAGCATCTGTGTGATAAGAGGAACTCAATTACCGAGGAGAGTAATCAAAAGGCTTAACTCCTCGATTTTTTCAAATTTCTTTTCAAATTTCAATTTTCTTATTTCATCTCCTAAGTTAATTTTTTTACTTTTTTGTAATTATTATCATCAGTTGCAATATCGCACAGAAATTACCGTTGGTTTGTCTACCGTTTTTGACTGCTATAATAAAAGATTATTTTATTAAAAATATAATAATTAGATGTATTTAAAAAAAAAACTCGTAATTTTTATTATAATATTTAATAATTTTCAAAGTCAAAGAGTATTGAAATTTTTATTTTACAATTCATCTAGTATATATTTAAGTATTATAAATCTTGGAATTAAGAGGTTTTTTGTAGCTTCATGTAATTCATAAATACGAGTAATCTTTTTTTAAGATTGAAAAATTACTTTCAGCTGTGATACAATAATAACTAACTTAGAAATTATAAAGAAATTATGACTGAACACAATAACATGCAATTTTTATTTATAATAAATGTATAAAACAATAAATTAAATATGAGAAGAGTGACAAAATGATAAACGTGGAGATGTAGATAATGAGAATGCACAAGAGAGTGTGAGAGGGAAGAACATGGAGAAGATTGTAAGTTGAAATAGGAAGTAAGAGGTAGATAAACTTAATGGAATGGAAGTGCGAAAGCGAATATTTTAAAAATTGTACTAGAACATGTTATGCAAGGTATCATTCAACGAAGCCATTAGGAAGTATTTATGGCTGAAAAAGGTTTTATAGCGTAGATTTGAGTAATTCTTTTTTTTTTTTTTTTTAACAAAATATAGCCATTGTCATAAATGGTAACATCTCGGTAAAAAATAAAAATACTCCCCTTGGTGATTTTGTACGTATACTCTATATTAATCTTAGCTACATCATGATAAGGTATTGAGATTTTTTCATGTTTTTTTTACAACGGACTTTCTAGACTTCAACGTATTGTGTTAAAAAGTGGGTCGTATGCTCCCACGTCTATTGGATGTGTTCGAATTATACAAGTTATTGTCTTTTCGCACGTGTGAGAAAATAGTAGTTACCTAATGTTTTCACTGCAAATAATTTTAGTTTGAATTTTCGCTTACGCTCTTAAGTAGTTCTAATTATTCTAAGTTCATCTAATAATTTTGGGTTTTTTTTTATCTTCGATATACTTTTCAGAGTACATATAAATAAAATTATGGTTGTAACTATAATTAATAAGTTAAATCTTGTTGTTACTATTTCATAATTTTAATGCTTAAATATAATTTGTTGCAAACTTTAATTTATTATTATGAACATTATTATTCTGTTTACAGTAATTTAATAATAATAGCTTATTATAAAGTTCTTTTTTTTTTTAGATATTATGTTTCACAGATTTGATTAAGGTTAGAGCTAAGAATGTAATGAATATTCAATTCAAATATTAAGATTAAGATCATATTAATCAGAAGAGACGGAATTAATTAGCAATAAAAATTGATTGTATTACTGTTTTTCTACAATATTGAAATCAACACATTACTCGCGTCTTTTACAATTTGCAAATGTTTTACTAAACATTTTTATCCATGTATCTATAATTTTTTAATGAACCAAAGCGGAAGGACAACGAGAAATTTAAAATAACTCATTCTAAATATATTTATTCTAATCTTGTTTATATGATTATACAAAAATGTTTTTCTCAAAAATTTACACGTACTGCGCTAACTAACAGCATATGGTGACCCAATATAAAATACCCGCTTAATCATTATAAAATAACCTGAGTCCACAAATTACACTTTTTCTGTCGCACTTCGTTTGAATAGAAAGACAAAATATATTCAATAAGCCAAATTGTGTATCAATCAGGCTAATGAATCTAATAACAAACTACTTAATATCGGTTTATCCGGTTATATTGAGTACCAGCTATGCATCCTCAGGATACAATAAAATTGTAGCGAAATAATTATCGGCGTAAAGAGGAGATGAGAGAATCAACGGTGGCGCCGTCCGTAAGGGAGAAGGGACAATAGACGGAGTCAGTGCGGCGACGCCGTATCATCACCATCGGGTTGCCGGCGACGTTCGTTCGCGTTAAAGGCGTGCGCTTGAGGCATGCAACGTTTATCGCCGAATTAAATAACGTAACCAGTATGACGAGAGTGAATATGAGCAACGGCGTCAAAAGCCGCGCCGTTGTCTGACGCCCAGTTGTGACGGGCGCCAATTCAGATATGCAGTTTCTGTTTTCGCTCTCTCCGTTTCATTCTTTTTTTTTTTTTTTTTTTGTAGGTACCAGGTGAAATTAATGCGATTTCTCAATTGCTAGTTAGGGAATCGAAGTATTAATTGGAAGCTTCTGCAAATAGGAACTTTTTTTGATATTTAATATCTCACGCTTAAAGCAGAATGGCAATGAATTACAATTTCGTACTGAAGAAATTTCAAGTATTCACCAAGTCACGGCCAATCGGGTAACGAATATTAAATTTCAATCAATGCGTAAATACATTCTAACGGTGTTCGACTTAAATTTACTATACATTTTCCTCCGAGGAAGTTTTGTTCTGAATGAAAACGTGATATTAGTATACTTACGTATATATTTTGTATATATAACTTAAATATATATATTTTAAATATTTCATAGTTATTAATAAAGTAAGAATTAAGTTAATTTGATAAATTAATTTAAAGAAATAATCGGTCCTGCATAATTTACTTTTGTTTATTTTAGAACTTGATCGTAAAAAATGCTACTTTCTAAATTAAATAATAAAACAAACCTGCCAACAGATTGATTAAATATTTTAAGCTGCGAGATTAAATTTTGTTTAACTTATTTATTTTTTGCATTTTTTCAATATAGATCAATTTATTTCCTCAGAATGAAATGTAATTCTTTTAAAAAAGAAGACTGTTTTTATCTATAAAAGAGTTAGTGACTATAATTTTATAAAGAAAAATGTAGATGCATTGAGAAATTTTCTTATAATAGTCATGTGGCTTTATTTTTACTAATTTTAATACATGCATATAATGATCAAATATAATAAAAAGTTAAAAAAAACCTTCTATAAAAAAATATCATAATAATACAAATTTCAATGCTCCATAATTTTCTATTTTTAGTTGCAGAATACTTATATTTTTTTCTTTTTACATTTTATTATATATTTAGTAAGATTAATACATTTCTTTTATATATATATATGCAATAATTAATAGACTGTATATTAAATACGTTTTTTTAATTATTGTTCACAATTCAATGTCTGTTAAAGTTAAATAATGTAAATACTTTCATAAAGAAATTGTATTTTATATAAAATTTAACAATGTGATTTTTAATATTACTAAAAACAGAAGATCCTTGATGTATTTAACATTTATATATGGCGATGAACAATTTCAAGTAGCGTGTTATAATTCATATGTAATCGTACAGCTCAATAAATATTAAATTACTTTATGAAATTAAGGATTGTATGTTAATTTAATTCAATATTTTTTTTTATTTTTATTTTAAGTTAATTTTATAATTAGATATGCACATCTCATGAAATCTAAATTTTCATTACAAAAACTTGATGAAATTACAAGAAATTGATGAAAAAGAAATTTCATTATGGTAAAAGCATCCTCGAGTAAATTGTTGGCTTGTTTTGAATTAAAAAGGACATTTTGAAAGGCGATTCATATTCGACTTGCAACGTAAATTTTCTTAGCGCATAACAAGATGAATCGCATCTTAGTAGTTACATACACGTGTACGTAACGTTCCTAAAATGATATCTATTGCAAAGCTATTTCCGATTTAAGGTTATAGATGCATCATTGCATTGCACAAGTAATACATAATTTACAGCAATATCAAATATTACACAATAGATGTTGAAGCAAGTATATATTGAAATTAAAATTGATATTACATGTAAAGTACATTCTTTTTTCTTAATAGTTCCTGCAAGTTTAGATATGAAAGTGAAGTTCCCGAGTTCCCTGAATCAAAAAATATGACATCTTGCGCCATTTATTAGGTAATTAAAGTAAACGAACGTTCAAAAGCCACAGCGACAAAGCTTATGGTGATTGTAAAATAAGTATAAGCAGAATACAGGTCGGGCATTTTAGCTATAAAATAACTAATTATGCTTGATAATATGGGAGACGAGAAATAGCGAGCAAGAATCAGAGAGTGAAAGAGGAAAGTCAGAGATAAATAGATAGAGAGATCAAGAGAGAGAGAGAGAGAGAGAGAGAGAGAGAGAGAGAGAGAGAGAGAAAGAGAGAGAGATTCATGGGCAAATGTCAAATTGGTGGCTGTAAATGTTTCTGCTTGTGATTCGCGTGAGCGCGGGCTTAGCGGTTTCGTAGGCACGCGCCCGCGCATACAAAAACTCTTGGCGCGCCGCGTAACCGGAAGCCATTTCTAGTAAAACACACCAGCTTTTTGCATGCGGGTGGATGCGTGTCATCGGGACGCGTGGGGCGTGCAAAGGAGACGACGTTGAACCGGGTGGCGGTGAGGGAGGGGCGGGCGGGTAGGAGTAAGGGTGTTTCGTGTCCGATCGACCTTTTCCCGCGGGCTCCCGACGAAGTTCGCATGGTCGGCGATCCGACCGCAGTGGTCGAGGGGACGGAGAGAACGCGAGAAACGGTATAAAACAGCTTTCGAGGCGCAATCGATAGGGCGCTTCTTCGCGGTCCCCACCTCCCACCGTCACCTCCTCCTCGACGCACCGTCTCACCGCCCCAAGGCCGCGGTAGCACCAGCCAGCGAGCAAATGAGCAGACTCGCGTTCGAGAGAGAGAGAGAGAGAGAGAGAGAGAGAGAGAGAGAAGGGTGAGAGGGGGAAAGCTAGAGAGAGTTAAAGAGTGATAGAGTGCGTACGTATACGTGAGTGCGGGTGTGGAAAGTAGAGGAGTCGGAGGACGGGGTTGGGTCAGAGGAGTCGGGGAAGCCTGGGAAAGAGGAGGTCAGGTAGATTGAAGACGGACAGACGACAGGAATGCGTGTGGGAAGAGAGAACTATAGGTAGAAATAAAGAGAGAGAGAGAGAGAGAGAGAGATCGGGTGGGTGGGTGGTAGGGTGTGTGCGTGCGTTTGTGCGTCTGCGAGACTCACCGCCGCCTCGTGCCCCTGGGAAGCGAATAACGAGGGACTCCTCGGCAAGTCGGAGGCAACAGCTGAACAACCGGGCGAAACGTCGTCCTCTGCTGCGGGCGGCCTCTCGCCATGCAGGCCCCCGGCGCAGCTTGGCGCTGTGCCCGCGGCCGCTCCTACGTGTCCCTTCCAACGTAACTGCGTGCGCCGAGCTGCGGCCCCGCGAGGACTACGACGCGCCGACAAACTGTCCCGGCGACTTGGCCCCCACCAAAATCGGAGCAGCAGTCCGAGTGCGACGCCAGCGGCTGGGGCCGAGTGTGCGCGCCGACGAGCAGCGCGGGCAGCGCCCCTGCAACGTCGCGACGCCGGCCGAGGCGCTTGATTCGCGGGGACGACGCGCCGCGTCGCTAGACGCCTCTGCCGGGAAGGTGCGCGAGCCAGCTGCAGGCACCGACGTTGACATCCTCGGGTAAGGACCCTCGTAGGATCGACGTCCTACCCGTCCAACGCCCCCCCCCGCCACCCTCCCTCCTCGGCGCTCCTCCTGCTCCTTCCCCCTCCGGCCCTCGCCGCTCCGGACTTCAGACATCGAACCCCCTTTCGCCCACGAGTAGGCGGGCGTTATTAGCCGAGCTTACGGCTGCGAGGCCGACTTCCGACGCCTCGGCTCTCAGGGAAGCTTCTCTCGTTTCGGCTTGCGTGAGCTACGGAGTACTGGCCGCCGATCACCGGCTACTCCTCGGCCCCTTCGCACGCGAGCGGCAGGAATCTGCTTTGGTGGGTGCGAAATCCACTTTACCCAAAGCGTTCGCGAAAGCTCTGGTCGCCTCTGCTTAGACAACCGCCAGACAACTTGGTTATCATTAATATGGAAATATGGAAATATGCGAATCGCGCCTTTGCACATCGATTACCAACTGCTGCCCACTTAATTCAGCCCAAGTGGCTTCGATTGCACTCGGGAGCTTAAGAGTGCCAGTCTCGTTTTATTCCTGGTAGCCGGCTTTCCATTACTTTTCAAGACTAATTAGCATTCGCATACGTTGTTTTTTAATTAATCCGACGTTCACCCTGAGAATATGGATTCTTCTTCGTGTTCGTATTGCATAATCCTCCTGAAGGAATTCCCATAATGGAGATTTAAGTCCGTTTGTTGTTTTGCAATAAAAATAGCTAACTAATTGTAAATTGTAGATTATAATGCACGACGACGTTTACAAACGTGATTATTTCTATTTATTCGTATTTCCAATAAATTCTACGCGAATCACGTATACTTATACGGTCGAGTGTTTATGGATAACTGAAATCACATATCACACACGCGCATACATGTAGATGGGAGAAATCGAGCAATGCAAAGTTGTGAAAAAAATGCAGGGAATGGCACTGTATGAACGATATTAAAAATAGGCCTCGAATTTAAAAGAGAATGCAATCACCTCGAAAAAGAAAAGAGAATGAAATCAAAAACTAAATTTTAATATCGTGTCGATACTACATAATGGACTAGAATACAGAGTGTGCACTTACATCCAAGATTAAGAGATCTACTTTATGTACAAACATACATACATGCAAAAGTCTAAATAAACTGTACAAAACGAAAAAATTTAATAATTAATTTTGTTTGGTATATAAATAAGTTGTTTTAATGAAATCAATTTCACGTTTAGCATCTATGTTATGAAATATGTAAATAATTGAAATTTTATAAAATAAATATGGGTATGTTGCTTTGATTTCGCACAGGTCAAGTTCATTATTGCTTAATATTAAGGCTTATCCACTGTAAATATTTTAAATATGTTTCATACGATGTACCCATCAAAATATCCTTTATATATTCACTTTTTATGCGCCTGATTCACAGCAATGCTCACTTTTCTATTTTCGAACCCGTTTCATTGACTTAACTGAAGCCAAACAATCAGTCCTTTACAATCTCAGTTTCACCACATTATTTAACATACTTTAATTCCGATTAAATTGCCGTTCGTCAGCATAGATAATTTTTTATTCTCACTTATCGTGTTATTATTTTCTTAATTTTAATTTGATACACAAAGTTCGAATATAATCAATATGTAACGAACGAGTTATGCGTACAGGCCGGTTTGCCATTCTGGCAAGAATGCTGAGTGATATTAATTTTCGCGCTTAAATGAATGGCGGGGTGCTGTTGAATATTTCTATAACTTTAAAGTCATGGAATACACAAAGCAACGTTAAAACTATATATGTACTGTGCGTACATTAAAGTGTTGACGCAGCATTTGTAATGTTTGAGAGTCTGACATTCACAATAGTGTAGGGGCGTACGATGATTATTCGGGAGTCGGTTTTCGCATGAATGGAGGATAGATCTTTCGTTTTAAATTTGCTCGCATTCTCTAAGGTAAGATTTGGTCTTTTTGTTCTTTGGAAACTCAATGATAGCATTTAACTAAAACCACCGCACCACCAATTGAGCGCGCGATGTCAAATAGCCATCTTATTAACCAAAGACGATTGCCTCCTGCTTAAAATGTCTCGCAGGTCAGGTCCAGAGGATCTGGAAAATAGTTGTGTTCGGCGGGGGGGGGGGCATCTAAAAAATCCATAGCAAGGGTAAAACGTTCCAAGTACTGACCTTGCTGTGGGCTCGTGGCGGCGCTGCGCGACATTGTCGTCGCGTAAGTGGACGGAGTTTCGGGGGGCCGCGAATGGGCCCCAAGGGGTGGCGAGGCTCTTTGGTCGGCCGGACCAGCGGGCTCTCGGGGCTCGCCGCTTCAACGGGGGACTGCTTCCTGGGATCGGGGCCGGCGCTCCCGAGCACGGCGTCCATGTGGTCACCTCCTCGGACGGCGGGCAACGCAGGCGACGCCCGGACGCTGACTCCGGCTCCGTCTCCCCCGCCAGGCAGACGCACGACCGAGCCGCCCGGGGCCCCTCGCGCTCATCCACGGCAGCTCCGGTGACCCTTCACTGTAACCCAGAATAGGACCCACTGATGAGAGACCGCCCTGCCTCCTGCGGCATTATTTCGCTAGGTCTATTTTAAATTGCAGCCGAAATTCAATCTCGTGACTGGGAACTTGGTCGTTGCATGTGTAATGATTCGTGAGATTGCAATGGAAAGTACTTTTCACAGACGTGGCAAAGCCCGATGATAGTTTTACTCATGTGGCACATACGAAAACTAATAGGAACGCGTCTACGAAACTCAATATCAACTGTTGCTCCGTAATAAAATTTTTCTTTAACACTGAATAATATTGATTCGAAATGTTATTTCAATTACAGCAACATTATATCCGTTCGTGCAATTTTGCCTTTATATTTAAACTTATCTACACGCGCACTCAGATGTAGGCTTCTTGAGTTACAATTTTAATTATAACATAAAAATCTGATCAATTTTTATACACATATATTAAATTCTTTGTAAAAATTTCTCACGTTTTTATATTATAAGAAAAAAAATCAAATGTACCCTTAACCGTATAATGTATTTATGTTCACATGAACGAGTTCTATCTTGACGAATATGTCCATATATTATAAAATATATGCATACATTTTATGTTAAAAAAAATTTACGTACAGTTGAATATATTATACACAAGCGTGCGTTAAATTTTTCTTTTTTGTATAATCACGGGAAATTTATTTTAATACAAAATACATTTTATCATAAAATGTAATAAAACATAATGCTATTTATCATTTTATACGTGTGTCTTAATAGTGATTTTATCATTACTCATTCCTATCTACGGTATTTTTGTTCTTTTTTTTTAATATAGATATTTTTTAACAAATCAATGGTTAATAAAATAATAAAATGCTATTTCTTGGAAATTGAATATTATGTCACTTTTAAACTTCATTTCTTATGAAGTATACATTTTCACATTTTCATTCATGGATTTAATCAGTCATTAATGTCGAGAAAAGATAAATAAAAAAAATGAATTAAAACGTTCGTTGAAAAAACGACGATAGTTTTAATACAGTCAAAATATTTTTCAAATTGATCATATCTACCAATTAATAAAAGTTTAGTTAAAAAAAAATATTAAATATAGGAACAATTAAATTAATAAACTGATAGTTTTTTAATGATTTTTTATTATATTTCCTTAACTTGCTCGAATCGAAGCAAAGGTGCCCTAGAATATATATATGAGATGTAAAAATTAAAATTATACAAACTGATCAAATATTAAGATTAATAAATCAATCTATGTGTATTCATAAATATACATTATCGCGTGTACAAAAGCTTATATATGTATTCACACACATATACGTATACACGTTCATAGATACCTGAAACATTAATGAATATTAAGTTGATTTATCTAATGGGTCGTTACAATAAATTTTATAAAAGAAAAAAACTTAATAAAGATCAGTTATATTTTAATTAGAAAAGATCAATGAATAGTATACGGGATAAAAATGAATAAAATTATATATTCATACGCAATATTGAGTAAATTTCAAGAGTTTTGTCATAGTTAGTGCGACACCATTAACTGTCACTAAAGCTTTCGAATTCTTCGTTAAGAATACTGCGTTAAAAAAAAAAGCAGTTGCGAAGCCATTAATTGAGATTGAAGCATTTTGGTTTGAACACCAGTCCCAAAAAAATATTAAAATTAAAGCCCTAGCCCAATTAACCTTGCAAAAACGTTTTCATTAACGTGCCCTTGGTATGCGAGCGTGCTCGCTATTATGATGACCTCGATGGAAAAATTTATCAAACGAAATCAACGGGAGGCAAAGGAGCCCATAAAAACGGTTGCCGAGTATCGAGAATGAGATAAAGCGAGCGAGTTTAAGGGCAACCGGACGACAAGTGTACCGGCAACGGCTATTTATGGGTCAATACGATATCGCGAATCGATTTGCGACTTCGCCGACAGCCCCTAAGAAGCCGACGAAAACGAAGCGAGGGAGAGAGCGAGATACGGTGAAAGCTTTGGAAGACATCTGTGGAATTGACTGAGAGGGGTCGAACGCGAGCTCGAGCAACAGTGCGAGAAAGAGAGAGATAGTGATGAGGGGCGGGGGGGCACAAGACGACGAAGAGCTCAGAGTCAGGGGCACGTGACGCGTTAGGTTGGCCCACTTTTATTGATCAGGCATAGCCGATTATCGGTGGCCGAAACAGCGCTGGCCGTCAATTAACGGTAAAAGGGCAGATCAGCATAAAAAACCACTACATTTAAGTTGTAAGTTGTCTATGCCCCCTCTCCAAATCACGTCACACTCGACTGAGCGCACGGCATACAGACGAGCGGCGCGTCAATAGGATTTTTTTTTCCAAAGATTATCACAAGTCACGGCTGGCCTGAAACCTTGGTACTGTTCGATGTGTGAACGTGACCCTGGCGTTGCAGTAAAATTACCGTGATCACCATGAATATTTTTCGCGAGTAACGTTAATTTTTATTGTATTGTCAAGAACGTTTCTGCAACGCCTTTTTCAGGAAAACCGTCCACTTGAACTTTTCATTAGGACTTCGTGACAAACAATCTTTTTTATGACAAATATAATTATGTGTAATTTGACGTGCACTGCAGGTGATTTCCAATTGGGTTATTGTTTTTTTTATAAATGCCGTTTTTAACTATGTACGATTAAAATTTTTAAAAAAAATTTACGTTCGTGTGGTGAGATACGACGTAAGCTTTGTTAATTATTATTTCTCAGCTCTTAAATATTTATGTATTGTTTAATTTGAATATAGGTAAAATTCAAATGAATCACTTGGTATATGTTAGATGATTATGCAGTAGATGTGTCATGAATACTATAGATGACTCGTATACAGGAATTTACATTTAAATACCGCATAAACGTAGACCAATAAATCTTTTAAAAACTGCGTACGTTTTCTGAAATATACGTTTTATCCTTGTTCAAAGCTTGCCGAGTATCAAGTACCTTGTCTACTTGTAAAAATTAAGGCAGAAAGAACTGGCTCAACCTCAATTCATCCATTTGAATTACATATATAAGAAAAACACAGGCGAAGAACTAATAAATAGTAAAAAGGAAATTAATTAAATAGCCTGTTATGGGATTCAATAAAAAAGCAAAGGAAGTTAGTTAGAAACTGTATGGATAATTCGATTGTTACTACTAATTTATGGCTCTTTTACCGATAAATTTAATATCAATCTCATTCCCATAACGATAACTTAAAATACCTTTTAAGTATTACAATTTCTCAAACGACTAATGCTATTAAATGTTTGTTAACACAAGCAGTTAATTATTCAATGTTACTTGAATTAGTTATTATCTAAATCAAAAGTAAGGTTATGAAAAATTCCAAGCGTTTATTCTATTTTGTTTTTATAAGACAACGTTTGAAAATAATATAGAGCGAAGTAAGCTTTTGCAAGAGATACCTCTAACGAATTAAGACCGCTACGCCATTAATACAGTACGCAGAGAGTGGAAGTGGAGAAAAATGCAAACATTAAAAATGTAAGATCAAGCCGAGCCAATGATCCTTACGACTCGACCCACAATAAATCAAGCGATAAAAGCTTATCGGGAAGCGACCTGGCCAAGCGCCAATACTACTCCCCTGCAAATTGCGGCGAGTGCACTTATGTGCGCGCGCGCGCGCGCGCGTATGTATTCGCGAGAGAGGTAAAGGTCCGTGAGGTCGGGGGCTAAATTCGCGCGATAAGTCTGCCGGAGATTTGCGATCGGGCGCGCGAGCACAAGCCGACCGAACGGATGATCGTTGACGCCCGCGACCGCTCGATCGATCTGCGCCTGCCTCACACGTGAGTTGCGACGGCCTCTCCTTTGGCTGATCGCCCCCTCTCCCGCCGCGCACCTCACCCTCGGAACGAAGCGAGGACAGTGTCAGGGCCAAAACGATTGGCCCTGCTACCTGCGGAACCTACGCCTCCTGGACTTGGCCGTGCGATGCGCTACCCGTGACATCAGCCGACCTTCCGCTCGGCTGCCGATTGGAAGAACCACGAGGGTTCGCCAGCTACCGGCTTTACAATAATGCTGACTGAAAATAAGGCAGAATATACCAAAAACAATATTTGACAATATCGTTCAACAATCAGTCCCTTAATAAATCTGCGTCGAGTTATCTAAGTCTATCTAATTGTCTATAGGGGAGTGCAATCTGGCCATTTTTAGACGTCAATTATATATGTGTAATGTTTTTCATAAACAATGTCTAACTGTATTGAATGCGTTTTGCAGGTTATATAATCTTTATTACGTTTAATACAATATTTAACATAAAAGAAAATTTACAATCGAACACTCAATTTGTAACGCTAATTAATTCTACGTAAATATTTTGCAATTTAAAATCTAATTTTTATTTTTAAGTAACCAAAGTTAGCCAAAGCTTTTTAAATGTGCTTAATTAAAAGACATACTTAACACTTAATTAATATATTCCTCATATTTTTGATACAAGTAAGAAAAAAATGCAAGCTTTTGGGATTAATAACCAGACTTAAAGTATTCTTTAATGAATATCCATAGCCTTAAGACTCCCTTTTGACCAGTCCCTTTCCAACTGCTCGAATTTTCTCTCATGTGATCTAATCAGGCATTTGATAAACTAAGATAGGCCAACTAATCGCTGCCCGATTTCTTCGTTTCTTGCGAAAACCTCGTTCTGGAAATCACCCTCCGCCGTTTTATTATTTATTAAATGGCGTCCTTGAAGTAGAGAAAGTAAAGCAGCGCGAGAAAGTGGAGAAGAGAAGTACTCGTACTAATTTTTTTTCGCGCTTAACGTCCCCGAGCATTGTTAATTGCCCGCTCGTTATATACGTCTTACGGTTTATAGTACGTGAAACATACATGTGTGACATGTGTTGTGGCCAAGAGTTAATCATAAGAATAATTTATTATTCGACACATGGTGTTTACAAATTTGCATATATTTATAATTATATTTCATTGCTTATATCATATTGTTAAATAATTTTTCTAATATCGGTCGACTTTAATGTTAAATTGCATGCGCTTTTAGTTAAAATATTATTTAAACGATGAGATTTTAATTACCATGATACAAATGTTTTGTATGCTCAATTGTACAAAAAGATTCTTTATATCGTATAATGATTTATAACTTATAATTCTAAATTAATTTTACTTCTTAAATTCTCTGAAACTCTTGATTTCGAAAAAGTTTTTAACCTTAAAATATTTACAACTTTATAAATTTTTTAAATGTGTCTGTTTTCTATTATACTAAATTTTACACAACACATTGAATTACAATTGAAATTTATAAAAATATTAATGCAAAATTCTAACTACTGATAAATCTTAATACAAAAAAAAATATTTGTATATATTTTTTACTAAACCATTTTAATTACAGTACGTCGCAAAGTACCATCTGAGTTAATGTTAGTATTCGTTACGCGTTTTTCACATATTGTCATATATATATCTATGCGCAAACATACGCATGAATGAACATCGTAGATCTCAATTGTTTCTTCTTACCCTTCAACTTCATCTAATCGATGCTTGTATGTAATGCGTTGATCGAATTTATAAGCATTATTGTAGTGCCGTAATATTAAGATTAAGTACAGCGTAGTGACTGAACGTGAATGATAATGGACGAGATACAAACTATTGACTGCTTGCGATAAGTCCCCGCTACTGATTTGAAATATCTACAATAAGATGTATTTATTACAGTCACTATATAATGTAAAAGGGCAAAGGATAATATATAAATATTCCTTTCCTATCTTAAAGATGAATCTTCTTCATTCTTTCGATTGCTTTAAGTACGCGAGTTGGATAACTTATCCCTCTTTTTAAAAAAGATGAACTCCTAAAGAGGGTCTCTTATGTAACATAGATCTTAGGGAAAATCTAGGAGAATACGAGGCGAATACAAACTAAGTGCACGATTAATCTGAAAATCCTTGACGAATAATCTGGTTAATAACCCATTATAGTTATTCGAATTAATCGGATTTGCAAGAGCGAAGGTTGATTAATTTTGAATAAAAAATTCAATAGCAGAGGAATAGATTTCATTATAGAGAATAAGCTAATGTTGTTGTTGTTGTTGCTGCTGCTGTTATTGTTATTGTTTTTGTTGTTATTATCATTTACATTATTATTAACAAAAGTTGAGAATTTTACTATCAGTGTATAATTCTCATTTATTATTTACCATGATTTATTTATAATATAATAATATAGAACAGCAGCTGGTATTAACAAAAATTTTTTAAATAAATTCCAGTCCGTAAAGATAAATTATGTAAAGTAAATAAAATAAACTTTAATAGATAATTTTGTAGAAAATTCATTCAATATTTAATGAAATATAAACTACCGTAATTATTAGAAATAGAGTACAATTCTAAGCACAATACGTAAATTACTTCAAGTAACTTCCGATCGTACTAACTTTTTTTATTCTTTTATCCATAAATAATTATTATTATTAAATAATACTTATAAATTTTGAACCATTTTTTTTAATATCTTCAATATATATTTGTAATATAAAAAAATTAAGTTTTCTATTTTAAAAAATTAAAATCATAATTTTGTTAATTAATCATAACAAAAAACATCAAGACTTTCTATAATAGAATTATTTTTAATTTGAACCTTATCTGTTAATTAGCTAAAAATTATAATTAAAAATTATGTCTCTTCTGTAAATATAAAGATTAAGAATAATCAATTATATGTTTTATAGATAATATGAAAGCTTATTTTATAAACAATCATGTCATTACAATAAAGCAATTTTATAAAAGTTTGTAAAATATAATCTGGCATACATCGTGTCACTGTTTCTTCGATATTTTAAAAATTTACACGTGAAGAAAGGAAATATTGTTTTAAATGGATGTTTCAATAAATAAAATTGGTAATATTAGTCATAAATTAAAAAATGTAAGTTTTTAAATAATCTTTTCTAAAAAAAATTTTTTTACCAAATGTCAATTATGATATTTGCAATAATATTTGCAATAAAACAAATATATTTTAGCTTATATAAATTATATTAATTTGATAAATTATATTATTTAAGCCAATTTGAAGTTGCACAAAACTAAAACTGTCCATAAAAAAATATCCAAAACCAAATTTAAGGATAATATGTATTTATAAAATAAACCGTTGGACTAATATTGGAATCAGCATATTACATAAATTAATGATATCAGTTCATTTATCAAGCTTAATTTTAGTTCTTTCTTTTCCGACGATTATCATTATTGATATAATAATTTATACTTACGTTTAGATTAATTTTATATGATATGATTAGTAGATATATAAAAAATTAAGACTCTTAATTAAAATTTATCATTTTACTGAGAAAAAATTTCTATAAAACACAAGTCTGTTTTTTAAAAGGATTTTTGTGACTATTATAAAAGGTATGTATAAAACGTAGTTTGCAAAATAGTGAATTTTAACATTATCTGCATAGGATATTCAGTAATTTAAGGATTGTTATAATTTTTTACAATAAAATATTATTTTTATGAAATCTATCAATTGTTAATAGTTTTTTTTTGTAGCGGACTGTAATTAATCAAAGTAACATCATAAATGGAATTTATAAATCGTTTTATGAACAAGTGAAATTGAAGTAAATAACAAAATTTATGAACGAGTCATTATTATTAATATGGAGTAAAAAATTCATTTTTTTATTAAATAAATCACGCAGAATTGAATTTTATTAATTTATTTATAGGTATAATTTAATATATGCATTTACAATTTTAGGTCAGAAAATGAAAAACTTGTGACTTAAAAAAAAATTCCATTAAATAGCTATTAATGTAAAATGGTTTCGTATACTAAAAGTAGTAAAAAAATGTTTATATGTATAAATAAAGTAATCATATCAATTCTGAATCATTCGAAATTAAAACCATGATGTGTATGTATGTGTGCGCGCGCATACATCACTGATCTATCTGTTTTTGTTAATTAAGAGTCTTCTCAAATCATGTATTGTTGCGCTTAGCGTGTTATGCAAATTATGCAAATACCATGTTTTGCAATGCCGATACAAGGTAACAACGGCATACGTGTAAGAGGTATAGTACAATGGGGACATGTTAGTGGATTTTGAATATCATGAAGTTCAAATGGTGACTGCACGTGCGTTATTATCGGCTTCGCAGCTCTTAGTTTAATTAGGAGTTGCCTTCTATTCCGCTACTGACATCGCGTGTCTTTCGTTTGATAAAGCAATTTTATTTTACCCTGTTTTTCTCGACCTTTTTACTTTCTTTTTCATAATTCATTGAGTCATTCTTTCATCAATTAAGCCAATGAATGGTAAGAAAATAAAATATTTAAAAAGGTGGACTAAAATATTTGTCATCAGTTTAAACTCAAATCTTGTAAATTATTCACGGATTCATATTATAAAATTTTCTTATGTTTTTGGAAAATTATATTTATATTTTTAAACTTTCGTATAAGAATATTATAGTCTATTGATGCTTTTACTGCAATCGATTGAAAAAATATTACTTTGTTGAAAAATAAATTACCGTAAAAAGTTTTTATTAAACCAGTAAGCTAGAATATGAAGATAAATATAATGTTACGCAGTCTAAATAGGTAATTTTGTAATTGGTAATGCTCAATGTCGTACCACTATATCAGGAAAATTGACGTATGAGAGGAGAAATATATTCACTAGAATCAGGAAAGGTGTAAGTTTTCAAGTAAGAAGTTGAAACTGCGTGATGTAATACGGTCTCTCCTTTACTGACGATACAAGGTAAAGCTTAGTTAGGTAAACAAGGTTTTTGTTTTTCTGTGGATAGCAAATTATCATATAAAAACTAACTTTTTATTTTATACAATTCTACATTCTAATCATATTTTTTAAAAGAAAATAATACTAAACCATTATTACAAAATTCAACTAATAAAAATTTAAGTTATAATTGTTTAACAATGTTTATTAGATTAAAAGCTTGCGTTTAATTTAAAGGCTTTTTTAATGTTATACATAATTAAGTTCTCTGATTAACAAAAATTTTCAAAATTTTTAATTACACTCAATTATTAATTATAAATTATGTAAGCCTAATAAAATACATAAATTTTCTAAGCCTATCGTTTGACTACTAAACGAGTAAATATCGACAAAACGCACCAAAAAATTAACTACTATTTCGTAAAAATTAAGAAATTTTCTCATTCTCAGCAATAATCAAATTGTGAGGAAATCTACCTGCTGTTTTCTATAAAGGTAGTTTTCTTGTATACTTATTTAGCTCAGATGCAGTCATAACACAACTAAACTGATGTCGTGTACATGCGTAGGATTACATGAATACGGTAATTTTAGAAACAGATATCTCCCTTGAAATCTTCCAGTTACACAATTTTTTAATGACAACAGCAAAAATAATGCTTACATGCATAATAATACCTAAGAGTTCCCTTACATGGCTCATGATTTTCTATATTATGTTGATTCTTTTTACTATATACTTCGTACATAGATATGTACAATATTAGTTAAGATGAGTTTCAGAATATACGTTGAAATGCTTGCAATTTACTTTTTGTGTAACAACTTCATTTATATATTTATAGAACGATGAAAAAGGATTTTCAAAAATTTAATTATACTTTTAAAGATTTTCCAACTTCTTTAACATCGAATTTGCAAAAACCCGAGAAAATATCATTAACGCATTAATCAATTATTTTAAACAAAATTGTACTACTATTAATAACAATAGTAATTATTTTTTATTTTAAAGTTTAAATTATATAAGGCATTGATATACGTAATAAGATTATGAAAAATTATTATTATTATTTTACGAAAATACATGAAATACATTACATACTTCTTATTTTAATATCAGTAATGTTTGTAATTACTATTAATCTTATGAACACTGTAAATTCCAATTATTAAAAGAAACATTTTTTTAAAAATTGAAAATTCATGTTTTAAATATTTTTATCAATATTCTGCACATGCAAGAAATTCGATCATGCAAGTAGAAAAAAGTGACAGAGAAATGATTAAATATGAAATATTCTTGTTGCATCACACTTATTTTAAAAAAGTACCCACCCAATAAAACAAGAAACATGATAAGAGATGTCCCACTTTCGGAACTATTATAATTCAGATACATTTATAAAAGGTTAATTATTCGTAAAATAACAAAAAAATCATATAATTAAATGACAAATTTTTTTCAACAAAATTTTCAATAGAATTTCCAAAAAAAAATTTCAAAAAGTGTTTAAATAATAAATAGTTTTATAAAAAAAAAAAAAAAAAAATCTGGAAAACAAAATTCGTCGATAAATTCAAGTTATATTATATTCTAGAATATATAAATATTATTCCAATTATAAAATAAAATTAAAGAATAATATTAAAAAGTTAATTTACACAAAGCTAACAAATTTTATTTAAGAAAGAAATATTTTACTTATATAAGTACATTATAAAATGAAATAATTTTGTTTGAGTTTGTACGTTAATTAAATATTACGATTGTTTGAAATGATTTTACTAATTCAATAACGTAAATTTCTTTATTCCCATTTGAATAGAATTATGAATAACTAAATAAATGCATCTTCTTACAAATATAAAATCAATTTTTGTATTTATTTAACAATAAAAAAGGAACCACTCCGACATCAAATTATACCTCATTCTTGTATAAAATATTAAGTTTATGATATCAATCATTATCAATTTTAATGCAAGCTTTAAAATATATGCATCAACCGAAATTATTAACGCGTTTGCCAAGTAATAATACTAAATACAGTGATAAATCATAAGATATCAAAGTTTCACATGTTTTTAGTTGAACTTTGTTGTAAAAATCTTGGAATAACATTTTTTGTAAGTGAATGCTTTATGCATAAATTCGCTAGTAAAAAACGAAAAATAACTTTCATAAGAGAAAATCCTAACTAAATGAAAATTGAATGATGCACTTTGAATTAGTTTGCTGAAGCGCATCAGGTGAGTGATATGTCAGTGTCTGTGAATACATAACTAGTAAAGTGTGGAAAAGCCATTGGTAATAAAAAAAATAAGAGATAAGATAGTTGGCGCGTTTACAAATGTTCCCGGAGTTCATGATTGTTCGCATCAAATTTTCATTCTTGATTTGTTATTTGCACAATAACTCATATGTTCAGTAAATAGTCAATAATAATCTTATTAAAAATGAATTTGCGTTTCGTCATCATTAATACAGTCATCTTGTAATTTCACTCGACACTTCCCAATAAATGTACTCTTCAAGCATTGGTATCACTTAATAATATACTTGGGGAGAAATGGACATTGTTTTACAATATTTTTGTCGCTTAGTTTACAAAAGGTTAGCTAGAAGTGTAAATACTTTACCAATAAGATAAATAATTAAATTCAATGATAATTTTAATGTTGTTTCATTTGTACACTATAAGATATCTATTTCATAATAAAGATACATTTTTTTAATGAAGAATTATTACCAATCAATTATTGAAGGTTATTAGCTACATCTGCACTGTAGTGACCATACATAAAATTATTTTTTAAATATACTTTATATATTTTATTACTCTAACCATTTTTGACTGTTTTACGTCAGTTTGATTACTTCAAAAAAACAACTTGATTGATTATAAGGGAAAATATATTATTTAAAATAAAATCGAAAAAGTCGTTAAATTTTTTCCGCTGGTGTTGGTCTTTTACTTTGACTTTTGTCACTATTAATGAAGCCGAAATAGCCTGAAATTTTGTCGTTATAGCTTTTAAATAGAAAATTATTTTTTTTTCCCTAAATATATGATCGTTACCAATCGAGAAAGTGAAGATTTTACTGTATCTCACTGGAGCGCGTATTTATGAATATTTGAATTTTTCCTTTTTTATTTTTATACTAAGTACAAGAGTAAAAGTGTAACAAATGTACTTTTTACATCAATGAGTTTTTTTTTGCTACATTTTTTAAAAATTAATAACATAATGAATGTATATAAATGTAATTGCAATATTTATTTTATTAATTTGATACATATGATTGAAACAAAGATAAAAAATATGAACAAGGATACTATAAAGGATCCTATTTAGTAACTTTGATATTTCAAATATTTCACGATAAAAAAACATCGCCTGATAAAGTCATAGTACTAATAGTGTTATTACATTCTAGTTTGATTGATCTAGCTTAAAAAGTATTAAAAAAAAGACTTGGAGAATTTGTAATGAACTTCTAAAATTATAGTTTTATAAAAATTATGAACTGTAAGAATTATTTTATTATTAACTTCGGAAAGATAAATGAAGAACCAGATCGCACGTTTTCCTTCGCGACTTGAAACCGTTTATTATCATTCAAATACACGTCTCCCACACCATAAATATAAATATAAATATATATATTTATATAAAAAAATAATGGACGAATATAATTTCCCAATGTAGATGTACGTAATAACTCCCCCTTTTACGCACGAGCCTTCCTTCTTATCCTAAGCTTAGTGACGCGTAGAGTCGGATACAAAAAAGAAAATTAATACTACTGAATTACATAAGTCGAGCGTGGCTGCGTTAAGTCGGAAGGGCTAAGGGTGACAGAGTTTGATTAGTGTAGGGTTAGTCCTGTGTATTTTATTTAGACTTGTGCTTACACCGAAGAGGACCTCCCAACGCATTTACGGGTTCTTAATAGCAAGGTGAGGCTATAATAGTGTCAGTACCGTAGGTCCCCCCCCCGCCGTCGCTACCGCTGCCGCCGTCATTACAGTGATCGGGCTAAAGGTTAATGCGGCCACGACGGGGTTCGGAGAACAACAGGGGCCATAATCCGGTGGCACTAGGTGTGTCCTCCGTGGGTGTGCACCTGACCCTAATAATTCCTCCCTGGACAACACCTTCCGACTCACGCTGCCCCGTTTGACGGTATGGGCTAGCCGACCTTCTTTTCAAAGAAGATAAGGAACAGTTGGGAAAGTGACCCGATGAAGGGAAGTTATTGATTTCGTTTTTGACGTACGCTTACGATTGTTTTATTACCGACTTGGAAGCTTAATACGTGTAGATATTAATTAGCTTTTCATCGATACTGACTAATGCTTTTTCTAGGGTGAGACTCTAAACTCTGCGTTTCTCCGAGCTTTGGCTTTTATCATAGTTACAGTATTTTTTCATTGCATTGACATTTCATTGATTGATTATGTATATTTCTAAGTTATCCCTCTTAACATACATTTGCAAAAATTAGCGGTTTCATTGTCAATCAAGAGCATTGTATACAAGATGCTAAACTATGTTAAAATGTTTCTAATTGTTTATTAAGAAAGAAATGAAATAAAAGACTCTTGGTGCAATTTAAAATATAACTTTTAAAAACCAATGCTGGTCGATAAAAACAATAGTTTCAGATACCTTATAAGGTCGTTTCAAGGTTACTTTATCATTAAGATTACAGTTTCCAAATGCTCTGCAACATTACTAGTATTTTTTAAAACAACGAATCGACATTTACTCGATAATACTATTTACGAGAACTTAGATTTAAATTATTTACTGTGTAAAGTATCATACATTTTTTGCATGTATTATTCAAAATTTTTATTGAAAACTAATTATGCAAAGAATCTTATTACCAAAAAAAATATTAAAAATTTGACAAGTAAATCACCTATACCTGTACGTATGCTTTTCGAAGCAATAATTACATAGGCAATAATTATTAAGTAATATTGAAACACTGGTATTTCAAATTAGAACTTTTCAACGTGCTGTCAACGCTAATTTCATTTTAATAGTAATTCATACAAATAACAAAAATATCAACTCGTTCCATAGGTTTTGCCCTCTACAACTTTCACACTGACATAATTCAGTTCATTATAAGCCTCTTAAAAAATTGTGAAAAACAAAATTTATATAATTAGTTGACTCAAGTAAATCTTATACTGTGACTTAAGACTTTGATGGTCTAAAAATATAACACACAAATAAAAATATACATCAGTATCATGACCTGAAATTCAAGTAAAACGTACGGATATTTTGAAACCCGTAATATAAACATTCGTGTATTTCTTTTATACGCATTGTAAATACAATACAATTACGTATCTTCGAGTTTTTAAGAAAGCTCTCACTTTCTCCAAATATCTATAATTAAGTGAAAAGGCTTCGTATTTATCTGGTATATCTAAGTCTCTAGTAAAGCATATCACAAATATTTCAAAATCAAGATAGCGATCGACGAATGGAAAGTATAATAATTTAACTGCTATTATCGTAAAAATTAAAAAGTTTATGCATATAAACTGTTGAGTGACCGACCGGCATATAACTGTATATGTTTTGTTATATATTACTGAGAGGGTGTTAAATGAATGTCGTAGCCAATATATTTACGAAAAATATTATGTACGTCGACCCCAGAATTATTCTTTTTATTGATCCGACTCACGCTCCAGTGCCAACTACAGTGTGTGTATATCTCGAATAAACATTGAGAAGCCCAAATAAAAGGTATGCGTACGCATTGTATGTACATGTAGGACCCATTAAGTGTGAAAATAAACGCACAAGTATATGAATGAATATTAATTTTTGAAGTATATTTTAAAAAATCAAATAAACTTTGTTAATATATTTGCTTTTAATATGTTTTATGCATTTTAAACAATTTATTTAAGAAAATAAGTTACATAAAAAATTAATCATTTTTTTTTAATTTTTAAGACAATTATTTTTCATAACGAATTCAACACACTAAATTTGTTGTTTTCCTTACATATTCATAGCATTATTATAATATGAATATCAGAATGTGTAAAATTCCGAAGGCTAAAAAAAATTAGAAATAAAGATCCTCGATCATTTTTTTCGTATTCATCAAATGTTACTTAATCAATGTCCATATAATATATATTTATATCTGCATTATACTTAATTACGTGAATCCTTAATGACAAAACTAAAAAAAATGATAATTTATTATATATTACCGATCTTCTTATTGCGTTAAGCTAGAATAATGTAGGGCTTAAATTATATATAAAAATATATATATACAATGTATGGTACATTAGATGTCCAGTATGGCGTTAGAAAGGAAGGGGGGAGGTAAACCTTGAGCTCTTATAATTTAGGCCAAACGCACGTTTGGGTCTCTCGCTGGTCTAACTTATTCTTTGTATTGTCACTGTGAAGTGAATGCAAGCACTAACTTATTTAATAACATTAAAAAGAGGTGGTCTCATGGTTACTTTTTAATTTTTAATGGCTTGTAATATTTTTATCGCGATTAACGGTTACAACAAATGCAAATCAAATAACAAATTATTGAATAATAAATTTAAATATAAAAGAGTATTTTTTATACATATTGTATTCAAATTTCTATCATTCTCTTTAAATTCAAGAATGATAAATGATCAGTTGATGGACAAAAATTTAGTGCAACTTAAAAAAATATTTTTAAAGATGATGCACCTGTCTCTAATTCATAAATAATAAGCAATTAAACTTATTTATTCAATTCAAGTTTATAATGTGAATTTATCCACAAAAATAATTCTACGAAAATTTCTAATGTAAGCAACGACTCTGAAATATTAATGTTTAATGTATCGTTATCTGATTTTCCTTGAATGAAATTATATAGGAGCAGAAAACCTGGATTAAATATTTTTTATTAATCTAATTTGAAAACAAAATGTGCTTTGTATATAAACGCTAATTATTACGTGAAAAAGTTTAAACAGTTATTATCCAAGAAAAATAATATACAAGCATGTCATAATCAGGAAGGTAACAATTAAACAATCCACGTGGACATGGAAGGACATCTATGTCCATATTTTCATATTGATAATAATGACAATAAGCCCTCTAACATTATTTTAGCTTCTAATAATTATTATCAGTTCACCCAGTCTAACACATTTTTGTATAATATAATTAGCATTTATATAAATATTAATTATAACATATCTTTTTCATCGGTGTGAGCTTTTCTCTAATCTATTTAACCAAAATAAAATTTCTATCAGAGCAATAATGATTTCAAGTACAATTGAGCAAATCATAAGGCTATAATTCGAAAACAACATCGGAAAGACAAAATTTGAAACGAAATACTTCATTAGGCTCGTTTTTCAACAAGGTAGTTAAAATTTTTCTATCGACAAGCTAAAGCTATACGTAGGAATGTCCTTCATGTGTACTGTCAAAGTAAAACTTTCACGTATAAGAGCGCGCATGTCGTCAAGTGTCATATAACATGTATAACTCTTCTAAGAAATTCTTCAGTGTATAATAAATATTCAAAATTATCTAATAATTCTAAAGGTCTATATTTTTTAAATTTATTATTAATATCAGTTTATAATAATTTGAATGCACTGTTATTTTAATATTTCAATAACATATAAAAATTACTTAGAATTGTTAGTTCATACAAATTTATAATAATTATTCGTTACCTAATTGAATAAAGTCGCGAAAAACAAAGAATTTATGCTTAGAATAATAATAATTACTGTAAAAACAGTTATTTACTTTTTCAATTTTATTTATTATTTACTAGAAATTATTATCCCATCACTTAATAGCTTGTAGTTTTTAATTTTAATATTGTTAAAGAAATTTTAAAATTTATAGAATTGCTTAAGCTACGCAATTTATTAAGGTATGCTCCATGTATTCGCAGTTTTTTTACGAGTTGATCAAAGCCAATGTTAAACTGTTTTTACCGATAAACAACGCTTTTTAGAATTTTCGATATACCTTAGCAGTATAGCAACAAAAGTGCAACAAAGAAAATTGATTTTACGACTGACCAGTCTGTTTTAAATTAATCGATAATATGGACAGTACAATTAATATTATAAATAAAAATTTGGCATTGATTAAAACTTTAGCTAAATTAACATTTTGTGATAAAAAGTCATATAAAAACATGTCAGCCAACAAACAAAGAATCGTCATAAACGGTCGAAGGGATGCTTCAATTTATAATTGGTGTAAGTTCAGTGACCATCGGCCAACGGCCGATAAAGAAGCTTAGTAAAGACGACAAATAATGATAGAGTGCACGTACAATAGTTTCTTCAAACTTATCATCACTCCAAGAGATAGTAGTATTTTTTTTGCTGTCAGGGAAACGCAACGTGTACCTGTTGACCGCTTTTCGTCTTATCTATACGCCGATTATACTTATATTAAGATTATTTTCCTTTACGTTAAAAATATACGTATATGTATATATAAATGTATATATATATATATATATATATTAACATGTTTTTTTATACACCGTTATGTAGTGAAATTAAGAAAAATATTTAACGTGCCGCAAGCAAATACCAGTCATCAAAGTAAGATATTTAAAAAGTAAAAAACATATTTACTTATATAACAATAATAGCGATGGCTAAAAGATTTCGATTAAAATAACATTACTTGCTATCTCTAATTTCTATTTATAAAGAGTAACATACTCTTTTCATACTATTTTTTTCTCAAAATATAAATTTCTGTGACACTATGTATAAACAAAAACGAATAAAGCTGAAATTTATATGTGCAGTAAGTAAGGGTACGTTTATAATTAGCATTGTGCACTCATACCATTTATTTTCTTTCTTTATTTCACATTTTTTTCCTACATTCTCTGTAGTTTTGTCTAGTAGGCATTACGAAATACCGTAAATGAAGTGATTTCATCCGATACGTCAGTAATGAATGCAACAAATTAACCATTTCAAACGTTAATACGTCATTAATTGTTAATTTATATGTTTTTAAACATACGGATAAATATCTAAATATAAAATATTTCTAAACAAAATTGTATTTTAAAGTATCATATACATGATGTATGTACTCTACATAAGGAATATTTTTATTAACAATATTTTATGTTTATACAGATAAATTCAAGGAATATTTATTAAATGTTAATAGATAATACGTTAATAAGACTTTTATTTATTCGAGTAGTTAGTTTTTGATGTGCATAAATATTCATAACAAAATTAAATGAAAATTTTTAATGATATACTAACATTGGCTTTTCTTATTTATCTCCCACCGACAAATTTTCTTTAAAATCTTCATACAATAATTATAAATCCCTCTAATAATTTTTCAAATATTATCTTCAAACAATCCCTTTAAAGTAACTGTTTTAATTAAATCTATAGAAAGAAAAATATATAAACAACAAGTTAATATTACTAATGTATTTAATTTCATATAGGATTATCATTGGTATATTGTTTTTATTAAGATTTAAAGATTTCAATAAAAGCTTCTAAAATCACCTAATGCCACAGTCGAAGATCTATCAATATTATTAATCACTTTATTAATCTTTCTTATAATAATAAACATTTAATCTGTTATAATGTGAACTCAGGTAGATTTGTGTTTTTGTATCAGTTCTGTCCTATTCTAACCTATTGATTACCAAAAGGCAAAAAAACACGCATTCTTTGTTTAGCTAGGCGACGGAAATAACGTGAAAAACTATCGTCCCGATGTTCTCGACATCCCGTGGAGTTTACATGACGCGATGCGAAATCTGACGTCACTTACAGCGACTGGACCACGCACACATTATACAACTCGTCCAATCCAATCAATCATAACTTACAAGGTGCTCTGAATTTTTGCGCAAGTATTAAGAGTTGTATTGTTGTACATGGTTTTATACTTTTAAAAAATTAGTATCTTGTTTTTTATAACAATATTACCATTTGAAAGTTAATTTCTTATCTACTGATGTCCGCAACTCTATGCATGTATATCGTAGGCCTTAAAACAATATTTAATTAATCAAATTAATACAATTTATGAATGACTGTCGTTTAATAATAAAATACGATAAATGCGCAAAGGTAAATAACTTTATCCTTCAACTTGCTCAACCGATTTATGTCTAATTCAATTGCAACGAAAAATCTCTTCACATTTTAGTCACTTTTTGCTTAATTCTTGAACACTAAAATCAAATTTTTTGAAGCCTTTGAAAATTTATCGTCGATAAAAAATCTTTTAAGAATATCTTATGAATTTTCTTGATAGTTCTGTAATTATAAGAAAAACTTAAAACTGCATTTTAATGCATAAATAATGAAATCATATTAAAAAAATTCACAGCTCACATATTTCGTCCTTAAATTAACTTTCATTTCTAATAAACTAATTTATGCACAATTAAAAGTAAAGTATTTTTGGCTTTAAATACAGGTTCAAATTCTGAAAGGCCGCGCAATAATAAATAATGACCCGGATATTACTTCGAAAACTTTCACGTGTGAGTCGTTGACCGTAGGCTTTGTCCAAAAAGACACGCGTGCCTCTTCGATTTTTCCTTATAATTTTGAGTCAGCACGTGACTGCTTGATTATTCTACGGTAGATATAACGGTCTTAGAGTAGAGAAATCGTCATCGTGGAAGTTCCTAAATAATGTTAGATTTATTCCATGGACTAATCAACGCATTAGGAATGACATTGCGCATAACAGCGTTAAAGAGATTACCATTACTCAACACGGTCGTATCTAGTTTTTGTCGGTAAACTACAATGTTGGATATGATATAAAATTTGATCATTTTTCGTAATACTGTTCGAGCTTCTTTAATAAGACTAATATAAAAAAAAGCGTTAAGTCATCGAATGAATAAATTTATGAAGAAGCATGAGAAACATACAAATGTGTGCGTGCGTGATTGTATAGTAAAAACTTAGCCCAAGTGGGCTTTGGGTGCGTAGTATACGAAATATCTGAGCGTAATTAAAGATGTATTGTTATCATTGGAAATTAGTAATCTTGAAAGGAACTTAGTATAAAAGTTCGAATCAATTTTCGATTTATCAATGAGACCTAGCACGAAATATAAATTTCTTGAAAAAAAAAAAAAAAAAAAAAAAAAAAAAAAGAAAGAAAAAAGTTAATAAATGATAGCAATTCTGAGAAGTTTTGAGTGGCAGGAGTCACGCAAAGAAAAATAACGGATATAATTTGATTAGCGTTGGAATAGCACTTATTCAAATTCACTTGGCAACGATGTATGTGACCGCGTTATTTTGCAAGCATGTAATCCAATGGCATACGCAATATGGAATCCAGGCTTTCCCGTCAGTCAGTCTCTCTCTCTCTCTCTCTTTCTCTCTCTCTCTCTATCTCTTTCTCTCTCTTTCTGTCTCGTGAATGATCCTCAGAGCGCGTAATTCTCTAGGAGCAGCCTCGCGCCGGTAGCCGCATTTTATTGGCCACGGATGTCACTTTCACAAGGCGTATCTATCTCAAGGCGCCCGAGGGGTCGGTTCACTTTATCACTCGTCACGGTCCGAGCACCGCGAAGCCCAAGATGAAACGACGACCAGGGGACGAGGGCGGGAGGTAGGCGACGCACTGTAGGAGACACGTGGGTAAAACTGCGAGAAGTAGCCGCGTTCGCGATGAAATCGAAAGTGCGCTGCTGTGTGGAGCGTCGCGTCGTCGGGTAATGTAAACAGCTCCGGATGGGTGGGGATAGAAATGCGCGGAGTCAGGTAAAACGTCGACTTGCCTCGCTCTCCGCTGATTGACTAACTGCTGGCCTGCCTGACTGACTAACTTGACTGGCTCCTCTCTCTCTCCCTCCTACTCTTCCCTTCCGTTCCGCTCTTTCTCCCTCCATATATTTCTCTGTCACCCTCTCTCTCTATCTCTCTATCTACGAGTCTCTCTCTCTCTCTCTCTTTCTCTCTTTCTATTTCTCTCTCTCAAATACATCGATGTTGTCGCGCGATTATAAATCTTACATAGGGGAGGCAAGAACTAGCCGCCGGCGCCTAATCCCCACCACGGCGAACTATGATTTGTTTTTTCTCTTCGAAAGGACGAGACTTTCTGCCACCCTTCCTGCACTTGCAGCTACTCCTGCTGGATTGACTGTTAGCTGTTAGCCGATCCCAATCGTTTTCGCCTTTCGAATACTTCACTGCGGGGGACTTCTAAGCTGCGCGAAGAATTTATTCTACTATTTTTCGACGCGAAATAAATTATTAAAGCCGTAATGTGTATTTGTTTGGGACGATGTTCATTGAAACATTCGTATTTAGTGCCGCATTTAAAAAAGTTTACGTTAAAGTAAAATCAAGATGGATTTTATTACATCATTCAGCAATTTTTAAGGGTTGTGTTTAATAATTGATAAAATTGATAACAATTTTTTTTTTTGTGCACGAATAATAGATAACAAAGAAATAAAATAAAAGATTATTCCATTTTTACACTAATTATAAGCTAACGTGTTTTTAATAGCTTATTCGTTTACTTACGATGAAATATTGTCATAAGAAGTGACCGTACATGTAACTCACCTGAAACAAAAAGAATATTCTTAGATGCGATAAAAAAACAAGCAAAAAAACAATTATATTTGTTGAGGTATTGCAATTTCTCAATGGACCCAATAGTTCATAGTAGTTAATTGTGAAGCATTGATACAAATCTTTATAATCATAATTTTTTAGTCATTTATATGTAAAAGTATGCAAAATACTAATACTTAATGTAAATTTTATCAAAATTTGTTAAGCTTGAATAACGTAGACTCTGATAAAATATTAAAAGCATTGACTGTAAACTCCTAGGTAAATAAACAAAATTTCTTGAATTTTAGAACTAAATTACCCTCCCTATAATTAAAAAATTGTATTATTACGTTATCAATCCAATAAAACCATTCATTATAACGATGAAAATTCGAAAAAGCAATAGACCTCTGCTTACGTCATTAATATCTGTTTATGACTAATTTAAAAATACACAAATGATTACTTATTGTTATTTTAAAAACGAAATATATTTTTGCCTAATTTTTAATTGTTATTTAAATAACATAGTAAAAATAAGTTGCCTTAAGTCCATTTCAATTTAATTTTAATTTGATATCTTTGTTAAAATAGTGCACATACTTGTTAAGTTAATATTTAAATATAAGATTTAAGTCATAAACAGAAAATAATTACGTACACATTGCTTTACAAAAAGCTATAAATTATTGAATTGCAATATGAATTAATGTTTATTAATAACGTTCAACAAAAATTTTTCATTTAAAAGAAACTCATTGAACGAGATATTTAATTAATTAATGTTATGGCATCTTCTTCTGGCATCTTTCTCTAACTAATATATATAATTAAGTAACCAGGCAAAAAAAACTGATACAATTTAATATATTTTTTTTGGCTATAATTTTTAATGATATCTCAATACTGAAACTACACAATGTTAAATATACAATAAAAAATATTTCTTTGCACACAATTAAAAATTTTTTAAAAAAATTCTTAAAAAATATTTTTAAAAAGAAACTAATAGAACTGAAATCAATAATAAGATTTGTTTTATATGAAATAATTTAATGAATAAACAATTATTAAACAAACAAAATTGTCAAATATTAAAACGGTGTTTATTCATAAATGCTACGACGAACAATGTATACATATTCAAATGTAAATATATGTATACAATATTTATTTCTTATATTATATTCATTTATACGTTTTTTTATAGCAAAGAAAAGATTGGATTATGTTTTTATTATCTTTTTTTACTCCGCATAATAATTTTATTTAATAAGAGCTACTATGTTGATCAAGTTAGACAACAAAAAAAGTATTCGATCCTATAATATTAAATATTAACATTAATATTTGTCATAATTGATAAATTTATTTATAAACTTAAACCAATAAATACAAGACGAACCGAAAGAACTGCGTTTTGAAAAATTTATCGAGTTTTTCTTCAATCTTTTTTTTAAATAAGAACTTCAAAAGACAGACTCAATTTAAATACTTTAGCTACTGTAAATATTATACGATTAAGTTAAAAGCTTCAACGAACTTCTTTATAAAAGTAACGTTTTAATTTATGTAATTAATACAACCATAATTTTCATTAAAAATTGCCATTTATAAAACTGAGCACGAATTTATCATCATATTATTAATCGTTTTTAATCAATTTAAAGAATTACTATTCTAATGTATTCTTTATAAGCACACTTTCTCCCAATTTTTTAGGTATTTGAATTACTTTAGTACGTTGTTGTCTGACCGAGTTTTGAACCGTGAGTAAACTTAGTTTTTTATCACCTACTCGTAACGTTCTTTTCTGAATCAAATAATTATGTCAAAAAGAAGTCCCATATTATTCAAAAGGCTTGTGTATAATATATCAACGATCAATATTCAATATCATATATCAATCAATATTCAATATATTTATTTATCTCCTGGCATACAATTCCAAATAATTCTCGGCACGTGCAACAATTTGCGACCTAAAGAGATTTAAAACTTTTGCGTTTCTCTTACTTTGATTTTTCCGAAACAAAATAAGATTATTTTTTTGGAGATCATAGCCTTATAAAATCAATATGTTTATAGTATCGATTTATAAGTGTCAAGAATACGTTATATTATTTTAACATTACTTTTTTTTCTTTAAAGCAACATGTGCCGCTTTTGGCGACAAAATTTTCTGGGTATCTTTATTCAACCTGTAAATTATTTATGAAATGTGAGCAGTAATTTTAACTTAATTTTTTTAATAGCAAATTCTTAAAAGCTTACGTACTTCACATTGTAAAGCAAGCAATAACAAATTATGTAGTTAAGTTTACGAACAAATTTTAATTAATATAATTATTTTCTCCTAAAATCTTCTTCTTACTTTACTTACATTATCTTTAATTTAAATGATAATTCTAATTAGATTCAGACTATTGATATATTTTTCAATGATTATTATGAATCATTAATTCCTTCGTATATTTGTATATTTGTATTCGTATAATAGTATTAATAACTACTGCTTTTGAGATACGACACATTTTTTAAATACTAAGAAGAAACAGAAATGAATTCTGTTACTTATAAAAACCATTAACATTAATTTTTATTTTTGTAGATCATTGGGGTTTTTAAAAAGCTTATAAATTCTTTAATAATAAAACGCAAATATTCAGAATTTGTAATATAAAACGACCATAACGCAAAAGAACAAAGTGTACATTTATGCAATGAGGACAGACGATCATTCGCGCAATATTTCGTAAATAATTTAGAAACATAGTTGCTCCCTAAGCGCCAGTTTTAAAAAGTTTCCCTCCCTCATGTCTTGTTCTTACGACACAATTCCGCGCTTCGTTTGACATTTTATTATAATACGGACATTCGAGAAGATAGGTACTGTTACATTAAAAATTGACGTAAGTTAGTATTTTATAAATTTATCTTTTGATTAGAATATTTCGGCGTTACGTCAAGCGCATCGCAATAATAATGACATATTTTCTGAATGCACCCACCCATTCCTGCAATATTATTTTTTCATGACAGTTATACGGAGAAATATCACCATTAATCTGTAAATAGTCTATGATTAAAAAAATTATTAATTTGTGCATAATGTACCAACATTTTTATTTTAAGTGCTATCAAAACCTTATAATATGACTAGCAGTTTTTGTAATTTGAAATTTCAATGCAAACATATCTTATGATTTTCTTTAATCTCATAGAAATTATAATATTAATTAAATTTTGAACATATATATTTTTTATTTTTATTTGTTAAGTGAATAAGCTGTAGATAAGGTAAAGAATTAAAAATTTTCGTTAAATAATTTCGTTCGCCCTTACTTTACAGAAAAACAAAAAATGTTGTCTGTAACAAATTATTTATTCATATCATACGATTTAATGCAATTTTTTGATTTTTGTTACTATATATGTGTTGCTTATGGAGAAATTAAAACATTAATAGACATGCCTGTTATTTCTTAGTTTAAGATTTATATTAAAAATTTTATTTGTTCTGAATTTAAGCTGTATTTATTAAAATTAATAATTAATAAAATATATACCGATCTGAAGGTATTATGACATATTAATCAATGTTCTAACAAATAAAATGATAATTTAACTGCAAAAACAATGAATTCTTTTGATTGATCCTAAAATTATAGTCTAATCAAAGGACAAAAGTCGGATGAGTAGACGGGCGTTGTTTCTAATCAAACCGGAAACTAGAAAAAAAAATACGAGATATATCGCGTTGATTTATAATCGTAAGCACGGCATCCAAGGAGCCAAAACAAAAAATAACACGAGATAATATATATGTACGGTTATAATATTGGAGTTGCTAATTTTCGAGGTTAAAAGGCATTTTAATGAGGACGTGATTGGCGGATGTATTCGTCATAGTAGATATTATAAACCGTTATAAAATATCAGCGAGTACTGATCGCGATTCTGGATAGTTACTTAAATAAAAATGAGCGTGTCCATGTGTTAAACAAAGCTCAATCGAAGAAGAATGAAATTATATATAACGATGATTGCATTATAACAATCATTTTTAACCAATTTGTACTCAATCAATGAGCTTTGTAAATGTTTAAAATTTTTTACGCACGTGCTGCATTTTTAGGATTTGCCAATGGATTATAATTCTTCTACTTGAAGATAGTGTCGTATCGTTCTTGTTTTTAGTGAGATAAAATCAATATATTATTTTTATGAGGAATGGTTAAATTTTTTAGATTATAGTATGTTTTATTCCGATTCAGTTGTCAAAATGTTTATAAATAAGAGAAAAGATTCTTGTACCAATTTTGTATTTCCTTATAACTATTATAAGGTTATAAGATTATAAAAATACAGAAGTACACCCATGTGCTAAGTATGAACTTGTATACCGAAGTCGATCGTAGTATTTTATTCCCTCCTTAAGTCTTACTAACAAGACATTTATCTACTTTACTTTTTCTTACATACAGCGTCTTTTTATTAGAATGAAACTAGATAATTAAAACAATACTTTTATAATATAGTTAGTACTATATAGTACATAATATAGTTATACAATCATAAATTAATTATTTCAGTTAATTACATATACATATATATATATATATATATATATATATGTTTTTATAATTATTAAATATATTTTATAAATATATTTTAGGTAAATACAGCAAGTATTCCTATATTTGCGGTGTACTAATACTTGACGAACTAAATAATACAATTGGAGTTTTTTGGCTCTGCAAAATATCATTTTCTTTTTGCACTAAATGAGCTTGAATTATGAATTTATTAACAATTATATCTGCAATTTTTTTACAGAAAACTAATATTTAATGTAAGAGATGTAGTGGATGGTTCACACTCAATTTTGTAATAAATAATACAAAATTTTATACGCAAAGATTAATTAAGTTAGCCTTAACGTAAAATGACAAAAAAACTGATAAAACAACTTTTTTTAAAAATTGAGCTTACGTAGAC
Organism: Kradibia gibbosae; assembly: GCA_018907135.1. Lineage (NCBI taxonomy): Eukaryota > Metazoa > Arthropoda > Insecta > Hymenoptera > Agaonidae > Kradibia > Kradibia gibbosae. Next base: position 12,019,578 of record JACCHX010000001.1, on the reverse strand, counting down.
AAGGACTTATTTTATTTGCCGTGCTTTAGGTAAAATATCAATATGATTTTACGCAAATCGAGTGTTGAATGTCCGAATTCTTCTGTTTTTATATAGAATCTAATAAACAAGGCTTAAAGGCTTTCGAATTACTTCTCGTTCATTCCGTAAATGTGTTCAAGGGCAGTGGGCTTTGTGATTTCCCATCTCATTTTCAACAAAGAGTTTTGATAAGTCTCCAGATCGATTGTCTTGAATATCAGGCCGGGACACAATCGTGCATTAGGCGTTATCGACGTAAATTTTAATATAAATGTAATTAGTCCAAATTATGTAATTGATGGGAAATGCGCAGGAACGAACAGCGGCTTCCCATCAATTGGACTTCCCCATCAGTGACCCTGCTTCTGTTTACCCGACGCTCGACGCAAGCGATAAGATCCTAAGCATTCTAAAGCGGTTGATAAAATCCAGTGCTCGAGTCGGCGGACCCACGTACGCCGACTCCGTCGTACCGCGGGCTCGCATAAAGGAGGGCCGCCACTCATTTACGTAGCCACAGACTTACTAATGGACCCGACGAAGCTCGCCCTATAACCGGTGACTCGAACAATGGCTCGTAATGCGGCCTTGCGAAATACAACACAATCATCTTTCGACGCGATTGTTCCCCGCGATTTCGATCACCGTCCCTGGCTTCACGCGTCTACGAGAGCGGAAAACGTAGCATGGGAAGCGCCAGGTCTACCCTGGATTCTAAATGGCTCCCACATAGGTAGAACTGCCTGCATGGGAGGTAAAGACTTTGGCCGATGCGCAGATCGAAACTGAAGACGAAGATATTCAATGCTTAGATATTAATTGCAATACGTATCTTTGTGCGTTATCAGTATAAAAAATACCGATTGTCTTGTGATTATTGCACGTTTCAATGCTTAATATAAATGCTTTGTTTACATACATTTAACAAAAGTTGAATGTGTGTTTTCAACAAAAAATGATAATAAACTATGTAAAATGTTAAGTTTTTTATTATAATTTCAAGTTTTATTATAAATTAATTAATAAAAATTCTTCTATCAAAACATTTAAAAAACTTTTCCAGCAAGCTTAACTACAATTAGTTTATATTACTTATAGGATGAGGCATATCTACCTGATTGAATTGATATATTATACATATCGAGTGTTTGTTTAGTTACATAAATGTATTAAAAATTTTATTACTTCAATAAATATTATTCAATAAATTATAAAACATATCTAATTAGTGTAAGAAATGATTTTAATAAATGCAATATTATATTTTTAATATAAATGCATAAAAATCTCGGATCAAAAGTAAAACACTAATTAATAATAAAATTATTATTAAAATTATGGAGATATAGTCATACGTATATCATAATAATATAATTATTACATCTAAATGGATTTAGAAGATCACTCATAGAGAGTATGAATAATTAGTTACGATTTATATTCTTTTGCGATATGTTTTTAAAATAAATTATATTTACGAACAAATCAGTTTGCTTTTTATTAATCAATAATGGAAAAATTTACGTTTCCTCCGTTATACACATGATAGCATACTTTTTGTTCAATGAAAATATAAACTCATATCACATCATTTATCGTAAAAAATGTATAAAATTTTAATAGTTTATGCAAATTTATTTATTAAAAGAATCATATTTTACTATTTATAGTAAATATGTATATATACGCCATTATTTGCAATAATTTATTTGATTTTTATGACGAACTCTTCCATTTCAATTTATGAAATATAATATTTTATAATAACAATAAATAAAAACTAATAAAAATAATAGTGTCTTAGAATTTGTATCTTTTATACTAAAATTCTAATATTTAATATTTAACATTTATTGTACAAACAAGTAAAGTTATTTTTTACAAAACTTAATCCACAATCGATAAACTGATAAAAAAAGATTACGTTCTTTATATTATATTGCTATGATCTATAATTGAAACAAGTTATTATGTCGATAATGTAATGATTACAGTAAAGATACTTAATTTACTTCTAAAGCAACTTCAACGATCTACATTTATGGTTTTGATAATACGCTGCTATCTTGAATTGTTTGAGTTTCTGATTTTTTATAAAAATATTAGAAAATGAGATTATAAGCATTTATTAATGTTAATGGTCTCATTAAGGTCGAAGAAATTCATCTGAATTTATATTGCACCTCTAGTATTTAAAATAAAAGAATATTTTTAAGGAAATTTTGTAAATACTACAAAATGATACTGAATAATAAATTTTTTATAATCCAAAACAAAATTGATTTCATCTGTAGGTAATGCAATATCATTAAATATTTTAATTTGAAAGTAATATTAAAAATATATATTTCATTCTGTTGTAACGATTTTTAAGTATTATTAATTAATAATTATTAGCAAAATCAGATTTTATCAAACGGTTTTTGTATCAATGCAAAAAACATAAAAAATCATTCAGTCTTAATAATAATTTTTATTATTAATTTTATTACAAAATATTACTTAGATCAATTTTAGTTTCTCTACGTAAAAAATTAATATCCTATTCACACGTATTGAATTATTACAAAGGATTTTTGAGCTTTACTTAGGTTGGTTAATTCATTTTTTAATTTTAGTAGTTTTTCATTGACTTTTTTAGAAATACGTATCCATCAAAGTCAATTAGAATCAATAAATCAGAAACATTCGATAAAGTCTATTTATAAACGATTTTTTATATTTCAGTGTTAAAATCAGTGCTGAATAATGAATTCGACCTTAAAATTTTTGAAGTTTGTTATGTGTTTTAAGACAAATTTATATATGAAATATTGTTTCAACAGATAATAATTTTACAGAAATTTATAACATAACACAAAATTCAAATGGATAATAAACGAATGAAACCATAATTTTTCAATGATATTAAATTTAAATAAAAGGATAACTAAGTATAAAAATCCTTCTACACTTAGTAAAAAAAACTGCAAAAAACTGCAAAAAAAACGTTTGAAAAATTGCAGCGTATTTTTCTATTAAGCAGCACAATTAAATATTCATTTGTTGCTTTCTGCCGTGTAGATAAATCGATTATAAATGTAAATTTAAATTAACAATAAATCGACGTGAAATTTTCTCAGTGAAAAGGTCACAAGGCATGATTGCGAGGAATCAAAATAGGCATCGCTATCAGCTTCACAATTACTTTTCAAACGCAATAGATATTAATACTCAACATCGATAGTCCAACTAATTTTCCATTATTTTTTAAATATTTGTACTGTATAAATTGTATAAATTAATAATAATTTTTTAATTTTTTTTTAATGAAAATTTAGAACTTTAATTAGAATCTTAAGGATAAAATTTTTTTACAATCATTAAAGACATGAAAAATGTGTGCAAAGATAAGTTTACGATGAAGTGAAAATCATCACTTATCTCAATCTAAGTGAAACAATTATTGACTCACAATCGATCTAGACCCGAAGCCTTAACTACTGACTATGACTCTATCCTTGAGGCAAGAGTGGATTTCGTGACACTGTAGTATCATGTGAGTCGGCGCTTGAAAGTTTTTCATGGTAATAAAAGTAGATCGATTTTTTCTTAATCACTTAAAAGTATTAATTCTACACTAGCCTGACTCCTGCAAAGATGTTACGAGCTATCTTATGTATCGTTTAATAAAGAGTAAAGACAATACACAATCCGTTTCAAATCCATTTCGTAATATTACTTTGTTACAAACATATGTAAATAAACAAAATAAATACGAATTAATTATTAAAAGTTTATTTTTAATTATGATTGTTAGACAAAAGAAAGTTTAAAGTCCAAGAAAAAAAAGAAAAAATAAGGGGCTGAAAAATGATAACAGTACTAAATGTGAATTATTGGCCGTTAGCGGTCGAAATAGTAGTCAAAGGGCCAATACCGTAGACAGCACGTATTATCGGGTTGCTTGACTTTATCATTCCATTTAAATTATTTGGCCCACCCTAATTCTCGATTTAACGGGCCTAAGTTCTAATGCTTCATGGCATTCTCTTTTTTCTCTTATCTGACTAGTTTGATACATTAATTTTGTCAAATGTAATTGAATTTGTAAGAATTAATCGGTAAATTAACGTAAAAAATAGATAGCTATTAATGAATTAATTACCTATTGAAAGTAAGAGTTTTATAATAAATGCTTAATTTATAAAGCTTCCTATTTCCCAATAATATTGTACGCTATTAAATTAAACGCTGTTTTGAAAAAAACAAATTTCTTAAAAAAAAAAAAAAAATTATTTCACTCATATTTCAAATATTAAGAAATTAATTTTGTGTTCTTTCAAAATTTAAAGTAAATCAGAAATCTTTTTAAATACCTCTATTAAGTATGCTTCTTCTGATTTTAACACATTCTCATTTTTTATAGACACTTACAATAAGATTAAATTCCATTGCTGACCATTTTAATACAATAATATAGAAAGTATACTTATAAAGAAAGTACTAAATAATAAAATATGATGTCTAAAATAATGATCTATCTAGTATTGTCTAATTTAACACTAATACACAAAAAAATAAATGTTCAATAGAATTGTAAGCCGTATTATTACCGCATAAACATTTATATATATTATAGATTCAAGATCGATTGAAATGCATGCGATTTATACCCTTCCAGCAAACAAAGCTACCTTACTTGAGCATTTACTAAAGCTTATTTGTGATGTAAAATCTATCTTGGACAAATATTCAAAAGCCAACAAACACCCTAATTACTCTTGATTGTGAAGAGTTTTCACCTTCTCTAACAGAATGCATCCAGACTTTAAGCTTTCGATTATCGTTTTTTTTCAATTAACGAAAAAATCTGAATATCACAAATTTAACTTTTTAATGCTTAATGTAAGAAAATTATTTTTAGGCTCAATGAAAGTGTGAAATTACTCTTAAATACGATATTTGAATTAAGAACACTTCTTAATTAACATACATAATTATCCAATATTAACTACCGTATAATATCCATTAGTATGTTTTATTTAGAATTACCATATTTTAACACATACTATAATGATGTTTTCCACTTAAAATTAAAGTTTTAAATTATCATTAAGAAAAGAAATTTTGTAATTATACTTAAAATAAGAAGGTATTACAATATTCTCGATATTTGCTACTATATGCATAACTAAAGTTTATTTGAAAAATAATGTTATATTTACGTTACTAATATTTTTATAGCGTATAATGCACATAGTACCGTATTCATAGTAAAATACGGTGAAGAATATTATTTTGATTAGTATCATGACAAGTAAATTTTTAGTAATATATTATATTATTATGTGTTGTAAATAATATATTATAAAGTTAAAGATTTTTAGTATATTATAATTATTAAAGCAAAAGAAAATAATAAGTGCTTTATTAAAACAAAATATTTATTGATTACCTTCTTTAAAATTCAAATGATGAAAAAATATAATTATTATAAAACTGAATTGATTTTCATCAAAATTAATATCTAAGAAACTGTGAGAATTCCATTATAAATTTATGCATCATTTGCTTAACAGTAATCTTTGTATTTGCTATACACGGGAGTGTACTTACATATAATGTATTTAGTATATCAAAATAATTATTGAAATGTTATTAAGCACTAAGTATTCTGAAACTAACTAATATTCATTGTACATTTTTACCAAATTTGTTTCATTATTAACCTATTGTTCATATTGATTAAGATGTGAACATAATTTTTTTATTTTCAAATATTTTTTAGTAGATTTATAATAGGTAATTTCGTGTTTTTTTTTATTTATTAAAGTTTTTTTAAAAAAAAGTATATTAATTGAATTATAGCCATGTTTACGTTGTATAAAAAAATAATTATTTAATATATTACCAGTTAACACGTAAGATAATATCTTTTCTTTGAAAATATCTAACATATTTGTGTCAATAATTTAGTAAGCGCATTTATTTTTGCATCTTAGTTTTAATTATATTATAATACACGAAAAAAATTATTTAAAAACGAATTATTATGATTGATGAATAACAGCTTTTTTGTTTTTTTTATTTGTAGTAAAATTATGAAACTCTGAAGACATACGATTTTACTACATGCATAGATGAGTAAAGTAAATTGTTTTTAACTATAATTTGTTTATAAATCCATATGTCTAAGAAAATGCTTAAAAAGGTTTTAAATACTCTTTAAGGCATTGTATAGAGTATTGTAATTTCAAAAAGAATTGATTAAAAATGGATAATTTTGTATTACATCGAATAAAAAACGTTTCCTCGTATATTCTTGCATTGTCGAGTATTAACTATCTAAAATATTAAAAGTCGAGAATGGCATTAAATATGAACCGGCTTCATCGTGCAGGGAAAATTTATGCCCTACAGTAGACGTGTTAAAGGGGGTAATTAAAAATAACGATCCTATTAAAGCTTTATACATACTGTACTAGCTTTCTTTTGTGCAAACAAGACAAAAGTAAATTTGGGAACGAGCTTCACTCTGAGCCGATAAGATGAGAATTCAAACTAACAATGACTCTTACCGCGACAATATAGCTTCATACGAGGAAACGATAGATGCAAGAAATAAAAATCGGAAATCATCAAGGCCACAAAGTGCGACAAGGCACGTGGGCGTGTGCTCGCCAATGAATTGAAAATCATTCTCGATTATTTACGTAACCTGCTGTCTAGGTCATGCGCCCGATAACACCCCCACCTTTTACGAATACACGCGCACCTCGTAAACTAAAAACCCATTTCTGAGAAAGCATTATCCAAAGAATCATTGATGAAGCAAGTAAATGCGCCACACCTAGCGTCAACGCTTCTCGACGATTCATCTTTTATTGTCGGCCTTTTATCAATCGTACTAGTCTCATTCACGTCCGTTCGATGGTTTTTATCGCAAGACATGATAGAAGCACCCAGAAGCCTATTGGTTTCTCCTGCTTACTTCAGTTTTCATGGGCTTTGCAACTCATCTATTCTTAACTTGGTACGCGATGAGATCTGTCAACAATACTAACGGTATCTGCCCTCTTTTTCTATTCCTTTACGTGCAATACGTGAGTAGTTCAGAAAATATTATTTAAAATACGAATAATAGCAATTACTATTAAGTAAGGCTGACTAAGCAGATTTATGAGCATAATTGAAATTGTTTTTAAAGGGTATAATTTTTAGAGTTTTATGATTTTTCTTTCGGCATTGGCATCTTGCATACGTATGATCAATAAAATAATTACAGATGCTAAAAAAATTTTAGAAAGAGATGCTAATAATAATTTTATAGCCATTGAAAAGCCACTGAAATACATTGTAAACAATTTAAACACTTTTTATCGATTGTTGATGCGGAATACGTGGAATTTTTAATTTAATTAGTCAAACTAAAATTAAAATCGAATTTATACCAAATACACAGTTTTCATTTATTCGTATTAGAAAAAAAAGGACTATTATCAATGACTGTTTTTTAATCAGGTTACATAATTTGCATAGTTTAATGATATATATCTTTGGTTATAGAAATATGAATACTTTTAAAAATCATTGAATAAAAATATTGAATGATTTTTTATACAAAAAAGTGGTAACGGTATAACATTATAGATAACAATCATAACAGAAAGTAACTGTTTTTAAAAATATTATCATTATAAGTTTTTAATGAAATTTAACTTTTTCTTTAAATTGAAATTAATTCTAAAAAAACCTATGTAATATAATTATAAAAGAATGACAAACAAATGTAGAGGTGATATAAATAAAATTATATAATGTTAAGAAAGAAAATTATTTAAGGAAAATTATTTAATTCCGATAGAGCCGATCATTCTAAATATAGGGGTTTGTTTTAATCGATCTATTTTAAAAAGAAAAACTACTTTTATATTAATTTTATTTATTATTAGCAGAATAACAATATATGATGCAACAGACTTTGAGCACTCAAATAAATCAATAAAATTAAATGTTTTCAACAATGTAAAGGCTACAAGTATTATATTAATTACAGGCATAGTCATTAATGCGCTTTAGCCTTCTTAAATAATGAAAATTTTAATAAATTATTTCTTAATTTTTTTAATCAGTCATTTATATCAGAATTCAATTTATTTTAGAAGTAATTTAAAATATTATTTTAATAAGTTTAGATTTTTTAAGTGCGAACAAAATGTTTTTAATAATTTAGAGTTTTTTCTAAAACAAAACAAAATTTTAATAAATATGTATTTGTATATTACATTAAATCATCTTAATATTATAATAACAGTAAAGAAATATCTCATGTTTCATGAAAAATTAGTTTTGGCGTAATAAGAAGTAAATAATAGTTCTTGTAAACGCATAAATATCTTTAATCTGCATTATAAGGTGTTTCTTAAATTAATTAATGTAAAAGATTATAACGATACTTTTTACAAAATATACGATACTTGTGGGACTTCAATAAAAAAAATAATTTTTTTTTATGTTTTTTATTGTTTTCAATTAATTTTACCAGCATACAATATTGCACCCGTATGAAAAAATTATATACTTAACATGCTTCGTAAAAATGACTAAAGTAACATGCTAAAAGACTTTCTATTGTTATTTACGATAAAATGTTTTTTTTTTAATAATAACTTATCTTTATGTTATAATATAATCATTGTAATTAAGTAATTACGACTGTATTGTATATTATGCTTTGTTGTGCAATAGGTTCTACATATTCATACAATATCTAAATATTTTGTAAAAAGATAAAACATTGATAGATGTATATTTAAACGTAGTTTATAAGGGAAAAAACTTTAAAAAAAAAAACGAAATATTACAGGTTTGAATAATAAATTATTAAATTAAGCGAATAATATTATTACCTGTTATATCAGGCGACTATAGATGATTATTTTAAAGAACTATTTTTACATCTATAAAATGAACTAAATCTATCTTCAAGATTTTGTACATCCTTTAATAAGACAGAAATAAAAAATTGATCCAAACGCTTATTTTATTTCATACTAAGACTGTACAAATTAAATAAACAAATTGAATACAATATATAATAGGTATAAGTTTAAAAATGTGTTTTGAAAATATTTGATCAACGAAACATTTTACCATCCACAGTACGATCCTATAAATATGTAATTGAAATTATTCTCTATTGGAATGTAGTTTATAAAAAAAAATTAAAGTAATTTGAAGGATTGAATACATTACATTAAATGAAAAGTATACGTAGGGTAATAAGTTAGCTTGTAATTGAATATATAATTTACATTGAATATGTTTCAATTTTAAAAATATACACAAATATAAATAAAGTTTGAAGAACATCTTACAGACGGTTCCACTAAGGACAAAAGCTTATTTAAAAAGAAGTATTTTACTAGTAATTTATTGAATGTACTGTTAGTATTGTAGTTTTATTCGATGAAGGTTAATTCTGCAACATTCTTATTTTAAAAAGCTTTTAAATTACTGCCACTTATCCGACTATGTATTATGTATAAAAAAATTTTTATTTAAAAATGATATTTAGAATTTATGATACAATTTTTAACTTTAAGTAACATCATAGTTAACAAAACGATGACAATTATTAAAGACTTTATTTTAAGTAAACTATATGAGGGGTAGAAATATGAAAATGGCCCGGCTTTATCACCAAAAGGAAAAAGTAATAGAAGCACGGGATAAGCTCACTATTAATGGGCAAGCATTTTCGTTACGAAGCTGCGATCATCGCAAGCATGAAAAGTCAAAAAATTATTCGATTAACCTTGCATATGGTTGTGGCTCTGATTGCGCACCTATAAACTTTCTCCGGATGATAAGCAGGCACGTTAATGTTTTAGGATATCATTTTGTGCGAACGCCCTTCAAACTATCCCCCGGCGTATAGGCTCACGACTGTCGACGCACCCCTTCACATTGACAATTATAAACGTGTTCATTAAACTTTAAAGGCGAACACACCAATGATTCAAAGAAGTAAGCATGCGTTGTGTGTCCTTATGTGTCTCTTTATTTACCTTCAACGGGTCGACTCATTAAGAAAAATCGATTTTCTCATTTTAATCCAATGGCTTTTAATTATCAATAAGAATTCAAATATATTTGAATACAAACTATCTTTTAATGTACAGAGGATGTACATATATTTACACAATATTTAAAAAATGCATCAAACATCCTAAGGATTTCAAGGATCTTTTATCGGTGCCTAAACTTCAAGATTATTAGAACTGACAAAAAATTTTTATGAAAACAGATAAAAATTATTTTCATTTATTTTAATCGATATTTTAATAAAACACAGAAATATAGAATAATATGTTTGTAATATTGATAGCTCCATCCGCTTGTGTTTTCATTCCCCGAAAAATCTATCGTTTGTCTTTCTTTGACTGTTTATTTAAATATATCTTGAAGCAGTTTATATTGGATAATAAAATTATATGTGCATCTATATATATATAAATAATTATACATCTATTTTTAATTAAAAATTAAATGTATAGGTAATAAATAATTATATTTATGTTTTGATTAAAAAAAAACAATTTAAGTATAAAAATGAATGGAATCAGCAGAAAAAAGAATTTTTATCATTAAACAAACAATTTTCAATATAGTTTAATGGAAAAAATTAGAATAAAAGGAAAAATTACTAAATGATTTGTTGTTGCTATTATTATTCCACTAGCTTTAATACACATTGTTTTTCTATGTAATATTCTTATTCTACATAATATCTTTATACGTAAATTTTTAATTTTATACAAGTATTTTGATACGTACAGCCAATGCATTTAATTAAAAAAATAATTACGAATCTTCTTATAACAGTACATTAAATTAAGTAAAGTAATATTGAAGTTCTTAGAATGAAGTGTCATTAAAAAAATGATATTCAAATAAGTACTTCAATTTAATGGATAATAGTATTTCACACATTTTTGCGGTGCTCAGTAAAAATTGAAATATCTTTAACAAATAAATTATGAATATACTGTACCCAAATTTGAGCATTTAAATATCAAAATTACGTGTACTAAATATTACACACACACATTATATTACGTATTAAACAAAAATTTCCACGTATATTAAAGTAGATATACTAGTATGTTCTTATATTGATTAAAACTTAATTATTCTTCTTCTAGTTACCATTTTGATATTTTTAATAAAGAATTCGATAAAAATTAATAACCTTCTGTAAAAAAAAAAAAAAATTAAAAGGCGTATAATTTCTAGAAAACATATCTGTCACAGTAATAAGTCACTTTGTACAGTCCTCATTTATTATTTGACGATTAGACGAAAATCATCAATTTCTTTTTAGAAATTTAAAAGGAATAAATAGGTAAACAAAGTATAAAAGAAAGTAATTCGAGCCAATCAAATGGTTATACTCCACACTATGCTTAATAAAATATTAAAAGAAAGCGGCACATGTAATTTTAATCTAAGTATAAAAACTCAAATCGGCTGGAAACTTAAGGTCGGTAGTAAACAAGAAGCTGTAAAAAATTGAAATGTAAAAATAGTCAAATTTATCCCTGGCTGATTCGTGGTCTAATAAAATATTCGCATTGGCATCCACTTCAACTAATAAACGATGTAGAAGACGGCACAAGCATACCGCCAACGAAAATGTTGTTCGGGCATCAATTTTTTAAGACATAACTAAGGAAGAACTGACGACTCATTGTTCAAGGCGTTTTTTCATACGCGCTTAATGATGAAACAACACACGTACTTTGAGGTACGCGTAAAGGCATGGTCAAGGTCGTATCACTATTCGATTAACTACCGACAGCTAAGTATTTAAACTTCCGCTTTAGCGTCTGTGTAAGTTTTAATGAACTTCGTGCCACGAAAATTTGAGTACACCTGCACTCTCATCACAGTAATGATTGCTCGTGTATTCAACAAAATAATGTCGTTACGACAGATACTTATCACAATGTTTACGAGCATTTTAATAGTTCAATATAGTTCATAATTTTTAGGAATTAAATTCAAATCTATTTTAAAGTAAAAGTATAAGTACAATTTCGTAATTTTTTCCACGTTAAATGATATTGCTGATTGAATGTTATTTTATTGCAATGTATATTATCGACTATTGAAATTGTAAGTAAACATACAATTTTTAAAGTATGTTATTACAATGAATGTAAGAATGTCAAAGGAGGAGGCATATTTAATAAGTTCGCGAAATCAATAATATTCAAAATTTCAAAAACTTTATAGATAATCAAAAAAATGTCAAGTTGTATATGATATTATTTTTGAGGAAAAATTGATTTAGAAAATAAACGCATTCATTTTTTGTGATTTTTTACCTCGCTCATGCAACTCAAAAAAACTTTTACAAGCTAAATTATTTTACAAACCATCTTCACTTTAGTGATATAACTTTATTCACTTAAAATTTTAATAAGCTTTGAAAAATTATTAATGCAAAAAATGGTGAATCATAAACTCAAAAGAATAATATAGTGTAAACATCCTTAAGTTATTATACATTTATATCTTATTTTAAAATTATAATTTTCATCATAACATGATTGTAAATATTTATAGTTAACCACTACTATTGTATAATGTTGAAATATATTTTATGTAAATTTCTATTTATGAATATGAGAAAAGCTTTTGTTACTTTTTAGAAATAGATCTTATACTATTTATTACGTGGTAGTTGTTTAAGAGCAAAGAATTAAAATTAAAATCTTAAAAAAACCAAAATTTCAGAAATTTATTAAATGAAAATATAATTATTTTAAAAATTCTTGATTTTAACGGCTTCACTTTCATAATTAGCAGAATATTTATTTTTAAAACCAATAGATTTTCTAGCCATTAAATGATGAAACTAAAGATCGGTCAAAAATTTTCTGAAATAGATTAAAAGAGCTCTGATTTCACTTTCACATTTCTTTAAAAAAGCGTATGTGCCACTTATGTAACACTGATACATTTGTTTGTATTTGTACTCTTGTCTTCTACATATGTTATGTTGTTCGTACAAATGTAACATGTAAATCATTATAAGAATCAAATCAGTTTATCCAATATTAAATTCGTATTTTAATAATATTTTTATAAATTAGTACACAATATATTTAAAAAATTTGATATTAAAAAAAAAGTATTAAATTTATTAAAATATAATTATTAAAATAGTTTAATTGTTTATTTATATTAACAAAAGAATCTCATCTTAAGTTTAATTTATTATAATTGATTGAATAGAATCATGTTTAAAAATTTTTTTCAGTATATAATAAATGTTATAAGCACAACAAATATATTTCAAATCGTTCGAATTTTTGATAAAATAAAGGAATAAATCAATTTTTTTATAAAAATGGAATTAAAATTTTTAATTTAATACAAAAACATAATGTACTAAATCTATGTTGTGTAATTCAGATATTAAAATCTTTTTTGAAGATAAGATATAATAAATTACTATACAAATATATTCACCATTATAAGTTTGGAAAGCCTAAAGGAAAATATTTTACCTGGTCTAAGTAATTCCCATTTACACTCAATATTTAATGTTTTATAATGAATAAGGGCCATAATAAATCTATGATATATCGAATGGTGTTTTTATGGAAATAAAGGTACCATTTTAAATTTGTTTTAAACACATAAAAAATCATAATGTTTTTTCTAAAAACCAAAAATTAAAAAATCAAAAAAAAATTTTTACTCGGTATTTATTTAATTATTTATAGTGTATTGATCTAAGACTACCAGAAGTCTTAAGGTAATAAATACAACTTGAATCAATAATATAAAAAGCGAATTTTCAAGGTTTCAACTTAACAAAGTTAATATGGACAAAAGCTAAATTTATTATTCATAATATTAAAATGATTAAAATGCAACTTATTATTATCATTGTAATAACATACAATTATATTACGTAACAAAAGTACTAATATTGTTTATCTATTGAAAACAATTAATTGGTGTTCAAGAATTTCAGCCCTGCGTATTACTTGAAAAACCTCATGAATATTTAATATTGATGAAATTGTGATAATTTCTTTTTTAAAAATACTACACCAGAACACTTTTTAGTAATACCACCGCTTGCAGAGTTAACCTAATAACTCTTCCGATTCGTCAATTTAATCAGCTTTGGTCGTCCCATCGCTCACTTGATTTTTATACACGTTGCATGTAAGCAATCACCAACTTTAGAGGCTTCACATATTCAATGGAGATCTTTGACATGTTGTATTCGAGGAGACAACATAGCAGTAGCCAGACCATAACTTGCGCATTCTTACGCATTTTGTAAACAAATACCCTGGAGTGCAAAAGTAGTATAATGAGGACCAGGGGAAGAAATGCGAGTGAACATGGACTTAAAATAAATAATGACTTTTCCTGAAAACATTCACATGTTTGTGACGTATATTATGGTTATAAATTTAATAAATGTCGAGTTCCTTACAAATTATTCGTCGACCTATCTTTTGAAAGCTCTTCAGATCGCAATGCGTTTACAGAACAAGTAATTTTATAACATGAAAGTACGTCATACATCAAGGAACAAAAAAATTCTTAAAAATTTACATTAGTTTTGTAATTAAACAAATTTTAAGCCTTAATAACATTACAATGCATAAGTTTTAATATCTATAAGATTCTATTTATTTTTAAACTTAATTGTGATAAGTGAAGTTTTAAAAAATGTCAATTTTTTGTTAACTAGTATTCTAAAAAATACATTATACTGTAATTTTATGCTAAACTGTAAATTTTAAAAATCAACTAGTATATCTTTTACAGAAATAATTGCCTTGATAATTTTTACATTAAGCAATAGCATATCTTATTTATTATTTTTAATCATGAAAATTTAGCTATCAGTTTTATAATTAAAAAAATGTATGTAACTTACTAATGTTTTTCATGCTCTGGTTGAAATACGATAAAGAAAATGTAATTCAAAGATAACTATATAATAATAATTTAATATGATTCATAATTTATTTTCTAATTTATCTGCGTTTAAGTATTCACTAAAATATGCTTTGTTAAATGCATTACATAAATAATTGAAGTAGAATTTGTAAGCCAGTATATTTATGAATAAAAAGATTTCATCTATGAATCACAGCATTTTATTTATTAATGAGCGCTGCCAAAATGTTTGAAGAACTCACTTCTGCAAAAAAATATATATCAAATATTTTCTATATATATACATATAATTAAATCAGTTAAATTTAAAACGATTCTATCAAACATTATTTAATCTAACACGCATTATTATATATATTTTATCATCTAATATATCTAAATAATAAATCATTATATTACGACTTTTGTTTTCATGTTTTATCTTCTTTTGATATCTGTAAGCAACCAATTAGTCAATAAAAATAAAAAAATACACGATAGCAAACCAAAATTGCATCATCTATAAATATAATGATAAAACCAACCACTCATTTAAACTGTTCAAACTTTGTCTATTATTTATTCAGTAGAGAAACGCATATTTTACTATAAATTGTTACACATTCTTTACATATTCTGATTATGCTGTCACTACTCATTGATAATTACTATACAAAGACTTTTGAAAATAGTCCAATATAAAAGATTTAAAATGCGTATATCTCTTTAAATGTCAACTTTATGCAATTTTTGAATGCGAAGTTTATCGAATTATTATCAGATATTTCTATATAAAAAGTACTTTGTAACAAACTTTTTTGTTATAAAAATGCTATGTTTGTGAAGTTATTATAAGTGCGATTTAAGACTTGAATAAGAATTTTAAAAATGTATTAATTTACCCTCAAAAGCAAAAGCTATTAAATAATTAAAGTGTAACCAATCATTTTTAGAAGTTGGCAATGAATTTACAATTTAAATTCTCAACATCCTTGATTCAATATATAACACTGAACTATTGTGAACCTTCTGCTTATAAATAAGAAAATCTGATACCGAGAAACACCATAACCTACTCAATTTAAAAAAATAATGTGTTATGACTTCCTTTTATACGTAGGGTTCTGCAGATATACAAGGTCTTCGTTGTCTTATTTTTAGAATCTTTTTACATATTCTATAGTTTTGTAAATGTAAGCTAATCATAAAAAATTATTATTTGCTTTTACTATAAATTTATAAAAATGATTCGAATACACTATTATTTTTATCAGTACACAGCCACTGCTTCATTTTTTATATTTGATTTAAAATCAATGGTTATCGAATAAACATTTAGATAATAAATTTTCATTGATTATAATCATAAAAAACTTTAGTTTTTTTAAACTTTGTATTTTTCTTTAACATTTGTAAGATTTATATAAAGTAATAATATATCTAAAATTAAATATAACATAACATTAAAATAAAAGTTATTTAATCGACAAAAATCAAGGTAATTACAAAAATAACTAGGTAAAATACGATTTCTTGGACAATTCAGCAATACTAGTACAACGATATGCTTTATAAGTGATGAATCCTTCCTCGAATACCCAAACTTTTTTTCCAGGTATCGGTCAAAAAAGAAGCAAAAATTATGAACAGTATAAAAAATAGTAAAATAAGGCAGGTTGATCAAAGGGGTATTTATTAGAGCTCTAGTGAAATATTTGGATTACTATGTATAAAATTGGTATTTATCCAAGGTAAAAATCAAAGTCGTGCATATTCATACAGCCTCGATCAACGCAACACTCTATCGAATACCAGCACATTGAAAAGGTTTTTTGTTCGTATTGTCGTGAAATTTATTGTAAAAATCTTTTCCCATAAACGATTTATTCAACGATAAAAAACAAGCAAGGTAATGGTAAACAAAAAAACAACTTGATAGACAATAAAGTCAAGTGAAGTGAATTTACTGCATAATTATAAAAGGGAAATTTTATCGACTTTCTTGAAAACTGTCGAATAAACTTAAAGTCGATTTATCAAGTTCGTAAAAAAGTCATCAATTAACTTTAGCCTATTATATTACAATAGTACGAAAAAGCTTGAGAAATTCCAGGATTCTATCTACTGTAGATAAGCTTTGTAGCTTCGATTGTACGTATTATATGAAATTATTGACCACAACATAGTACAGGAAAATAAATATTTACAGAAGTTAGATTAACAATTAAAAAAGTTTTCTTTGAATATAATACTATTTTATGGGACTATTTTAATACTCAATTTCTTTTTTGAATAGTACTTTGCATTAAACATTATACTAGCAAGACAAAGTTTTTAATTTTCGAACATTTTAAATATTATTTATTAAAATGAATGATGTAAAATGATCCATTTATTAATCATCGTCATTGAGAATACAATAACACAATAGTGTAATAATTAATGAAATACGTTTATTAATTCGAAAATAATATTAACGTATTTAAATTATATTTGTAAAAAAAGTAAACAGGGTGTAAAAAATGTAGTTTAAATCTGTCATAAAAAAGTAGTTCTTATTCGTTATTTAAAAATTGTACAAATATTTTCTAAAATTGCATTTGTCTATTTGGGCACTAATAATTTAATAAAAGTTTTAACGATGTGCAACCATAATTTTTAGTTATAGTTATAATCAATCCATGTTTCCTCTTAGAGCCGAAAATTAAAAAATTCAAATTTCAAGCTATTGCAGGAATTGAAATTTTTTGTAAAATTCAATCAAAATCAAATAGCTGAAAGCGTACTTTTTGAACATGAAAAATTTTTCAATAAGGAATGCATACGAAATTTTAATATTGAAAATGAATAAGTGTCTCGTGAATATTTTCACTCTATTTTAAAAATGGAAACAGTACTCCAGGTCTCTTGCAAATTGCAAATAGAGGACGATGCTGCGATAAGAGAAAGTCGAGAGAGCGAGCGCGCGTGTAAATTCATTGGGGAACATTGTTTGTTTGAATTTGAAAGGCTTGCGATTAGGTGTTAGGTGGAAAAAGTAAGGGGCGAGCATCGGCCGAGGAGAAGAGCCACGGGCCAGGCATCCACGACACTCGTCGCATATGCATTGCAACTCTGCGTCAGCGCTACTTATTAGTTACACTCTATTATTCAATCGGCAACTGTCGGGCGAACGGCCCGGATTTCCCGCTCCTGAATTTCGGTCTCTGTCCGCCGTTTCGCGCTCGCCGACCGAGGCTCACAAGATGCACGTGGAAAGTCTTTTCCCGCCACGATTCGCGAGCATGGCTTCGAAAGCGTGTCTGGCTACGTAATAAAAGTAGGAGAAGCCCGAGATTCGGGAAGGGGATCGATTGGAAGATGTTCGCTCGACGAGAAGCGTAGGATCGATTACCTCGTAAATTGTATTTTCCACCTGATGCGCCGCCGAGGGTAGCCTTATCCTCGGAAACTCTCTCCTCCCGCCTTGGCTAATCGGGCCCTGCGCGAAATAACCAATTTGATCGGCAAGCGAGTTTCGTGTCGTCGGCTGCTGGAGTCGCAATGTCGCGTTAACGGCAGCTACGTTAATAGCGCTCGTGAGCGAAGGCGTTTAAAGTGCCGACCTCGCGAGAACGCACTATCGATTGAGCAGCTTTCTCTCGGAAATTGACGCAATTCGCTAATTACGCCATCGCGTATCTTTCGATCGTAGCTCTCGGCAGCGTCACTCTCCGAATGCGTCAATTAGTCTGGAGGATGCTCGTCGCTGATTTACTCGCCGTCGTCATCGATTCGCGGCTCCCGCAAGAGGTTATCCCCCCAGGGGATGAGGCTTCGTCACCGCGAAAGGCCGACACGCATCGAGAGTTACGAGCGCCCGTGGACGCCCAGCTGAGAGCCGGCGAAACGGTAAAGTGGCGCACGTCCGACAAGCGCCGGCGGGGGAAGAGTGGAGGGGCGGGCGGGCGGAGAACTGATCTCGAGGAACCTGTTGCTTCGCTATAGAGAGGCCCGCGGTACGAAGAATGCTTTCGCGCTCTCGGAGAACAGAACGCGCCGCGCCCCTCCGCGGCTCCCTCCCGCCAACTTAAGCGGAGACGCGACAACAGGAGTCACGGGGAAAGAGTGTTACGAGGCGATTACGAGGGCAGGAGGGTACTCTGGCGGAGGCGTCGGCTCGGAGCGGAGGAAGAGGCAGCCACATCGGTAGCGCAGCGAGGTAAGCCGTGCGCGTGTGCGTGTCTGTGAGAGAGAGGATTGCGGGAATCGGCGGCGGAGGGGGGTTGGGGGGGAGAGCGTGCGTGGCGGTGGTGGTGCCGAGAGAGGTAACGCGCGATCCGGCGGCGGCGTAGACCTCGGAATGGCAGAGGCGGCGCGCCATACGCTCGCAGGGAGGCCCGAGCCTCGCCTTAGCCGAGAGGGTCGTCAACTCACCGGTGAAGTCGCTAGGCTCTGCCGTGGCTCACGTCTCGGTGCTCCGATACGTCGGTCGTTGGCTGCGCGAACGGCTGCGGGCCAGTGCCGGCCATATTTCCCCCTCGGCGACTGCGAATGACTCTCACGGGGCCGGGCGCCACCGACTCCGGGATGCTGGTGCTCGCGGCCACACGGACGACTGCGGCGGGGCCGCGGCGGGGGCCTACCGAGCCGACAACGATGGCGCTCACGACGGGCGGCCGCCGCCGCCGCCGCCGCCGCCACCGCCACCACCACCAGCAGCTGCTGCTGCTGCTGCTGCTGCTGCCGATGCTGCTGCCGATGCACCGCGGGTTGCCGGTACTGCGGATCGAGGAGGCGCCCGAGGTGCTTCTTCGTCGGATCTTCCGTCATCGGCCGATCGGCTCTCTGCACCGTTGCTCAGGCCCTCGACGCGCCAGTTCGATTGAGAATATCGAATATCGAGAGTCCGCCGACACGCCCCCGAACGCTTTGCGCGGACGACGTCAGCCTCCTGCCGGCCGTTCATTGGCCGAGGACACCTTTGGCCCAGGGCCTCAAAACGCGCACCTGGAAACGCTGCTGAGCTCGAACTTTGTAGCCCGAAGCTAATTTTCCCCGTAAATTCCCCCAGCCACAGCGACGCCGCTCCATCTCTCTCTCTCTCTCTCTCTCTCTCTCTCTCTCTCTCTCTCTCTCTCTCGCAGGAATCTCCTACAGCCGCATAGAGACTTCCCGGTTCCGGTTCTAACAAATATCTTTTGCTCTAATTATCACCATTTGTCCATTGAGTAACTGCAGTTTTTTCGAAGGCTTAGCTCGCGTATAGAATAACTAAGTGTCTCCCTCTTGAATTTGAACGATACAATCACCAATGCTTTTTTTATTTTTCAAGTAATTACTGTCCTGACAAGTGTCTCGCAATGTGCTCGAATTCCGAAACCAAGTGCGACCTGACACTTGGCGATCGCGAATCAAGACCACTGAACTTTCATCTAGATTTTTTTTGTATCCCATTTGGCCCTTTAACGTATTACGGTTTTAATTTTTAAAAACATTTTACATTGCTCAAACATTATATTTGACAGCTGCATTTTATACAACTACAATTGGAATAAAATAATAATACGTAAGTATTTAATAAGAATCGTTAGATTTTCGAAGCAAACTTATATAGAAGATTGAGAAAATTAAAAAGATTGAAACTCTACAATAGTGTATAGCAAGTCATTCATTTATTCATTGTAACTCAACGCTTCAATATTTAATTAATAATGTTATTATAATACTATATTAACAGGTACGTTACTCGTTATTTATATTTTCAAGATGATGTTCAAAGAAATATTTAATCTAAATATCATAAAGATAAACAATTTTAGATAAACGATTTTCGGCAAATGTTCTCTCTCTCTCTCTCTCTCTCTCTCTCTCTCTCTCTCTCTCTCTCTCTCTCTCTTTTGGCTCTCTAATCTCAGATGAGGGCAAGCAATCGCATAGAAGATACACAGTCTGAAAATACCAACACTTCATCCTACCTTGTTCGATAATCGACCCTCGGTTCTTATTCACACGTTATTGGCTTTAGTTTACATTAATTCCCCAATAATCGAATAGGGCGACGATTGAAAATTCGGCATCCCGAGTCGCGTAATTTTGCGCGGTGTTCCGATTATTTCGAATCGATAACCGAGTGCCCGCCTATTAGTTCCCATATGATTTCCACCTTCTTACCCGCCAAAACGACTTGTGCACGTGACGGAGCCACCAGATTTTTCCCCCTGATGTTTGCGTATAGCGTTCGAGCTTACGGAAAATGTCGTGGAACCCCGTTAACAGCATTGAGTGCGCAGTTGGGAGTTGGAGCTTGGAGATGTTGGGTCACACTTGACTTTCTCACAGCAGTGCGCATGACACGTCGCGATCACTGTAATGGGATAATCTCCCGGTTATCGCCGTATGACTTACGCGGATGTTACTTTGTACGTTTTGCAGTTGGATGCGCGAAGTTCGACGCGGGCGACATCCCACGGCACCTTACGCAAGCCAATGTCTAATAATCGCGGGTAATGCAGAAATGCGCCCGGACGTGCACTTTAACTTCCAGCGGCTGTGACACGCGCTTTTCTAAATTTGTGTAATTACGTTAATTGATGCATCTCTCCTGAAGATGCTTCGCTCACTTAACACTTTACGAGCGTCATCTCCAACATATTGTAATAAACATTGCGAAAAGTCATTTTGAAAAACGAATCTTTTCGCGATTACGTGCTGCTGAACTTTTAATCCGGTCAGGTGGAGCTCGCCTTAAAATTACGCAAGCCAATATTTTAATATAATCAAGTGTCCGTCTTTTAAATAATCATTACCTTTTAAAATCATTTTTTAAATCTAACTTAATTCGATTTTTATTTGGATCAGTCTGTTCAAAAATGAAAAATAATATGAACGATAATTTTTAGATTTTTTATTAAATTCGAAGAATTAGGATTCGAAAATTTCGAACAATTTAATGATGTCGAATAATTATTAATTTTTACAAGCAAAAATAATTAAAGCTAAAAAGAACAAAACTTTTTTACGAATTACAATATTTCAGCAATACTAAATAAAAGTGTAATTAATATTGTTTGCATAAAAAAGCATCCTTTTAAAAAGTAAATAGTTTTTTGCTATTGATTTGCTATTACTATTAATATACTATTTTATTGGTAGTTATTACTACTAATAATTAATAGCTTAAATAATAAAGTTTATTTAATTTTTGTTTATTTAAAATCAAAATTTTTTGAGATGACATTTCATCTGAAAAAGTATTTATAATACTTATAATTATTTATATTTTCTTACTCTAAAGTTATACATTAAACATAAAGTAAAACTTTTAATCTTCGGCATTGTTAAATATCGTAAATTTAGTATCAATATGCGAATTTGCTGAATTAAAATTTAATTAATGTGCATTCTAATTGATAGATCATGTTATCAATTGATAGACTAGAAACCATTTAAAATAGTCGGGCTATTTTTGGATGTCAATGCATATTTGCTTGTATTATACAAAATTGCAACACGTGTACATATTCATATATATATATGTATACATACACATACTTATAGTGCTATAGTCACCAGGTCAACACACAGTCAGACTTTGTGATCTTAATAATGATTATATCGAGTATCCATTGCAAATGCTGAAAAATTTAATTATACATTCATGATTAAAATGTTTATTTATAAGGCATAAAAAAAACTTTTTAATCAATTACGTTACATAAAAATGTTAATCAGTGTTTTTTCAAAGGTGAATTATGTACTGAATTAATCATCTTAACCTCATCTTTTTTAATTCATTAACCAATTCAATTGCAAATTATCTATTTTATTGTAATTTATTATTATATTCACGTTAGGCTATTGGATCTCTTCGTCAAAATGCACTACATAAAACGTTACCAAAGTTTTACAGTATTTACGAACCAGATTATTTAAAGGTTATTATTAAGGATAAATTTTGATTTATCTTTCTTTTCTCTTTTAATATTGTCAAATATTTTTTAGCTGAATAAAAGTAAATACCCTCTTTATCCTCCTCTACTCATTAGAATAAGGGGATATGATTACCCAATCATAGAATCTTATCAAAGTTGGGTATCAAAAATAATAAAAGTAATGAAATTTCAACTAATGGAAAGGTTGCACAAATTATGTTCATTAATATCAGGACTGTATTATTGAAAATCTTATCATGATAATTATTGATTTTTTTTTAGTTTCCCTATGCCTTCCACTGACACTAAAATTGAAAGATTTAAGCCAAAAACAACAGAAGTAGATTGGGTATATCTACTAAAAATGTACGAAAGAAATTTAAAAATATCAGATGTAACTTCTATTGGATTACCAGTGTTTATTAAAGTATTAGAAGCAGGTCTACCTGAAGGTGTATTATTGGATATTAGCAAATTTAATCCTGATGATGTAAAGAATAGATATGTGCCTGATAAACAACTTATAGAATTGAAAAAGGAATATGAAGAAAAATAAATGATTACTTTTTATATATAATATAAAACTTTATTTCTTTTTTATAAAAATGTATAAAAATATATTTACATTATAGTCACCCATTAAACTGTGTTAAAATTGTTACAAAAATGTTTTAATTTTGTAACAAAATCTCTATTTAACTTTATTATTATAATTAAAATTTTTATTTCTCTTTATATAATACTATAAAAGACCAAAGTGTACAACCTTGATTTTAGCAATTTCCTCTGTTTTTGGTATATCTTTTTTTTTATCATTATCTTCTATAAAAAAAAACAAATATTTTGAATATTTAATTTTTATAATAAAAAAAATTTATACTTACTTGATAGTGGTTGAAAATCTTTTAGATAATCATCGTTTCCTAAACAAAGTGGCAAACTTTCAGCTAATTCTCTCTTAGAATCCATAGGAAGATGTGTTCCTGTTCGTTTTTGTAGTGGCCTATATGTTGGCCCCTATAAATTGAATTTTGTAAATATTATAGTATTTCAAAATAGGAATGTTGTTTATGATACAAAGTAACATTCATTGCTTACAGAATTGGGTACTAAGATATGTGTGACTGTATCTGAAAATTTTACTTTTGGTTTTTCTGTGGTGGTCGATAAATCTGTTGTTATAATTGATGGAGAAAAGGGTTTGTCGTTTGAAGCATTTATAATTGGTAATGGTGGTACATTTGATGATAACTTATGTTCTTTATTCGCGTTAATGTTTGTATTACTTTGTGAAAATGTTGATTTAAAATGTTTGCCATCATAGGATTTTGAAGGAATATTGTAACTATTGGATTTTATATGATTGATATTGGAATGTAATGTATTTATATTATCACAGCTATTATGAAATGGAATGTAATCGAGATCATAATCTAATCTATATTTGCGAGTAGATTGAAAATTGTTATTTCTATGATGATTTTGTAAAATATTAGAAACAGAATTTTGTTGTAATAAATTTGGTGGGTTGTGCAATGGCTTAACGTGTTGTAGTTTTGAAATTTGAGTGTCCATATCTATTAAACCTGGAGTACTTCTAGATAAAACATAATTTTTTTTCGGTAAATTATGAATGTAATTAGCTAAATTGTTAGTTATGGGCGGTGGTGGTGGAATATTTATTACTGAATGTTTTTGTTTTGATGTTAAACTACTATTCATACTGCTATCACAAGAGTTTGAATTTGTGTCATCATTAAGACTTTCAGTATTATTAAATGATGTTGACATGAGATTACTTCCAGAACTAAAAGGTGATAAAGAGACAGGATCATTACAAATTGATGTTCCTGGATTCACTTTAACTTGTGTATCATCCGATTGAACAGGGGTCACGGTATTACATAGTAATGTAGATGAATTACTTTTTACACTGTTTAATACTGTTAAGCTGTTTTGTTTTGTATCATTCTCAAATTCAGCTTGTGAAGAGGTATCTTTTTGTATTGTAGAATTTGTACTTAGCAAATTATTACTAAAAGATGTTGATATTACATTACTATTTGCATTATCCGTCGAAGGAAGTGTTAAACTTGATGTTACTTCTGTGGATTGAGATCTAAATGAAGTATTATTTAGCGGATTTGACATCAAGTTGCCTATTTGATATGAATTTGTAATATTTTCTAATGACATACTATTGAGCGATGATTGTGCTATACTTGGCGTTAATTGATTTGTAAGAGAAAGATTTTGAAATGGAGACATCAAATTATCATAACTTTGTATTGATTGATTATAACTCGAACTAAAAGGTACTGAAGTTACAAAGGAATTTGACGTAAAATTAGGCATTGAGCAATGATAAGAAGTTGACGGTAAACTACAATTTGGTACATTGAAAGCTGTACACATTACATCATTTTCAGTCTTATCGACAACTTCGTTAAAAGGTGTTGACATAAAAGCACTGTTACTATGGACTGGAGGATAAAGAATTGGAAGTGGTGGAGCTTGTCGATTAGGATTTTTGGAATACTTGTGCTTAGGTGAATGTTTAATATGCACTTTTTCCTTTCTTGGAGATTCTTCACTTTCAGTATCTTCTGTGTAAGATTCATCTTTTTCACTTCCAGTATCTGAACAAAGAGAACAGGAAGGCCTCGAGCACGTTGAATCTACATTATTGTACAAGCTTAATGTAAATTAAATATTCAAAACGTAAAATATATATTATTCTCGAAAACTTACGTGAACTAATGCAGCTATTACATCTACTTATTATTTCTTCAGCCTTTTCTTTAGCCGCGATTGCCATTTCAGTATCTTTTAGTACAACTGCATAAAAATGTATATCCATAAAAAGATCATGATCATTTAAATCAATAGCCAAACGAAATGCTTTTTCAAACAGCCTATACCTAAAAAAATATTTGATAATTCGATAATTAGGTAATATAATACATTACTGATTAAAAATATTACCTCAAAAGATAATGAAAGAATCTTCTTGTTAAATCTCTTACTTCATCACCATATTCATCAATAACTGATTGGCTCATTGGCTTGACTGGGACATGGAAACATCCTAATGCATTTTGAATGAGATCTGCAATCCATAAGCTTTTAAAAACTAAAGTTCTTGTATTTAATTCGATATAAAAAAAATAATAATTTACTTTCTCGTTCTAGTGTCAAAGGCTGTTTAAAAAGGTAATTTATAATTTGATTTAAAGAATGCATACAAATATGAGGATTCAAATCCCAATTCATAGCTAAAAGTAGAGAAGTAGCTTGTTGAACTTGAGATAATGCTAAATATCTTTGTACTAAAACATCACCGGAAAAATTTTTTCCTTCAATCATTCTTATAATTGCAACAGGACCTCTATAATAAACATATTAAATTTTAAGATACAATCAAAATGTTATAGCTATATGGACGTGTATATTTATACATATACAATCACTATACCTTTCAAAAAGTAATAAAAAAAGTGAATCTCCATGGTTATAGTAATCAACAAAGGAATTAGGATCACTTTTTTTATTCCATTCTAATCGTATGAGAGCAGGTTGTGTCCTTGTTTAAATAGAATATAAAAGTACATAAATAATAAATAGCATATTATTATATGATTCACACTACCTTTAACAAAATTAGTACCTGAAATAAGAAGACATATCAGTAATAATAGAAGGTGCAACATCTTCACTCAACATTTGAGTTTTAATACAAGTTAAGGCAATATCAAAATGTTGCACTTGTCCTCGTTCATTACCAACTGCAAATAAATTTCCATCACTATGCCAACAAGCCATAGTAGGTATCTAAAACAATTTAAATAAGTTAATTATTTAATTATTTACAATCAATGAATATAATAATTAAAAATTTTAAATTTAAAAAAAAAATACGTACAAATGCGGCTTTTATGCTATTGTTAGTGCCTTTATTTTGATCGTGAATTGTAATAGAACCATCTATACAACACAATAATAACATTTCCTGGTTTCGTGAAAATCTTACACAGCTTGTATGTGTTGGTAATGGTACGGACACCACTGCTATCCTTTGTAACTTATCATTTCGTGAAACTTCGTATGTGCGCCATTCAACTGTAACTTCTCCCTATAATAATAATTTTCTTGAAAATTATAAATATATAGCAAATAATAATATAAAAAACTAAATAATAAAATAAATAACATATTAACCTTTCGAGAAACCTTTTGTTCTAAAGAATGAATGATTTTATCATAATTTGTATTAAATATTATACATAAAGGATCAAATTCTGTCCAAAGGTAGCATAACAACTCCAATTTTGTACTAGAATCAAAATAAATAATACCTTAATTTACAATATAAGTTTGACTCTTCACATGTTAAATGGTATCCATGGAAATATAAAAGTTTTCTTCAATCAATACGTCTGTATAATCTATAATGTTAAAATTAACAGTCTTATTAATAGAAAAGTTAGAAGTTTTGGAATAAAATAAAAAATTCAATATCAATCTAAAATGTCACAATTTTGGCATGCAAACTGGGCTGAGGATGGTTACAAACCAACAAGATTACAAAATTGGGAAGTACCAAGATGGCATCCTGAATGGCCTGATAGACATTGTACAACAACAAAATTCATAGGTCATTCAAATGGACGCCTTTATCCTAATAATAAACAATCTAAAATTACATGGAGTGATTTCCAGGTATTTAATGAGTTTTTATAGATAAATATGTATTAATTAAGAAGAAATTTACAATTCAATTAAGGGAACGTGGGAGTTACCTTTAAAAATAAATCGTCAAACGGCTGAAAAACTTTCGAAAAATACAGAAAACAACAAGATCGCTTGGAATAATCATTTGAAACTTCATCAAATTTTATGCAACAGAAAATGCAGAGGTTAAACTTTATGTCAAAAAATATAATAACCAAATTATTTCTATATCATAATGTTAATTTTTTTTTATTTTATCAGTTCAAAAGAAGGAAAGCAATAAAACTGTTCAAGATGAAATCAACTCAGAAGACAAACCCGATACTATACTCAAACAAAAAAATTAAAAAAAAAATATACAACACAACCACAAATACAAATATACATGTAGCATACAAGTAATCTATTTAATTGATGAAGTTTTATCTACCCTGTTAATCTGTAAAGATGAACATTTGCTCTATCATGCTCTTTTACTGTTGGACTCCAAGGATAAACTTCATTCATAGTAGACTTCCACCATATTAAAATCTAAAGTAAATCATAGTTAGTAAGATAACATAGAAAATAAAAAAACTATACAACAAAACATTCTTATATTTTTTTACCAAATCTTCTGTTCTATTATGATCTATTTTCTTTTCTAATCGACGTCCACTAGGACCACAAAGATCAAACGTTGATACTTTTGGATCTAAGCTACTCATTTTATCAAAAATATTTTTTTTTGGTTTTAGAAAATTTACCAAAGTAACTTGACTGTCATTATATGTACATATTACATAGTTTTTTGTTATAATAACTGCAAAAAAATATTTAAAGTAAAATTTGTAATAATATTTTAATTAACAACAGATATTAAGTCTTACCATCAGATAGACGTTCAGATAGTTTCCCAACCAAATATTTATCAAATACAATTTTTTGGATATCTCCTGAACGAAGATCAACTTGTATATAAATTAGTAAACCAGAATTAAGCATTATTTGAATCATACAATAATTAAACCACTGACAGTATATAGTTGCATGTTCTCTTAATTGTTCCTGCATTTATAAAAGTAATTAGCAATAAAAAAAAAATTGAAATATATTCATTACAATACCTCCAAATATTTAATATTATCTTTCATTTTATTTCCTTTTTTATTCTGTGGAACATATATCACTCCGCGTTTCTGAGCATAAGACCTTTTACCTTCTTCATAAATATTGTCGATTTTTTTATCATGATAACTGGAAATTATTTTTCTTTTATTATGACAAATAAAATATTTTTTTCGAAAAATATTACAAAATGTATTAAGTGTTACGAATGCATAATAATTGCAAAGGTATAAACCAAAAAGTGAATAAATATTAATGCAACTAAGAATTAAAATATGTATATGAAAAACAATTAATTCTACCAACGAAACAGTAAAAACACATAAAAGTAAAATATAGTAACATTTAGGCCGATGTACTGTTGATAATAAACCATACATTGGCAGAAAGATTTTTAGAAAATTATCAATTCGAATAAAATAAAAATTTACCTAAAAGCACCAAAATCTGTATCTTTGATATTTACGTCATTGTCAAAAGTCCAAAAGTTTAATTCGCCTAATAATACAAACATTCTACAAGCTATGTGATCAAAAACGTAAACGTCAACCGATTGTATACAAACAATTAGGACAAAAAACTGTAGAAGGTTATGTCACGAAGTGATGTTTCGACTGATCGTGAATCGATTTTTTTCAACGACGACAATCGATGCTATTGAGGCTGATTTTCATAATAACGAAAAACTTTTTGCGGCTTTCACATAGAAAATGAGGAGTTTATTATTGTTTTGATTTTTCGAGTTATAAAATACAACTTTTTAATTTGTTTTTTTTTTCAATCAAAGATATATTCTATCCTCATTGTATGGTGCAGTCAGACCTTGAGCAAGACTTTCAACAATTGTGGGAATATTACAATGATCTAATAATGCGTTGTAAAAAAGTCAGTATTCTGTAAACAAGCAAGCGGTTAATAAGTTGTGTTTACTTTATTATGTGATTCGCATCGAAAGGAATAGAAAAATGTTTAAAACTCACAATAAAACTGAATGTCACATATCTGTAGATCTGGAACAACCTTTGACAGGCTACGCTTGTGCTCATTTAATTATTGAAATCGTCAAGTATATAATTTATCAGAAGCAACAGGTTCCTCTGTCATGCGATTCACTGATAAAAATGCATTCCACATCTGACCGAATGAATAGAAACTATTCATCACTCAAAAAATTAGTCAATTCCTTGTCTAACATATCAGAACAGTTGGCTCTACAATTTGCCGTTGATGATTGCGACATTAAGGAAATTATGATTGTAATCGGAGCTACAATTTTTTCACCAAAACTATGCATCATAGTGGAATTACCGTTAAAAATTTTAAACAATGAAACTCATTTGGAATTTCAGCACTCCTATCGTCAGCCTCTATTGTCCTTAATGAGGTAATGTTTTTACAACGCTGGTTACAACAAATTTTGGATTTACATCTGAATACCTTTTAACATTTACAGATCAATTTTTGAATGCACCAAATTTCAAGACGAAATGACTGTACCTCTTGGACTCACAAACACTTTTGTGCTTGTTCATAAAAAAGATTCCTATGAGAAGTCTGAATTTTTTATACCTAAGCCGCAATTTTCATTGTTATCACAAAGTAGCAATTCTTATCGTATAAGACTGAACTACAATGAAAGCAATCAATATGATTGTAAATGTGATAGTTTCATTAAAGTTCATCGTGATTTCCCGAATAAAAATTATCGCGAAAATGATTGTAATACTGAAAAACTTGAGTCACAAGTTAACTATCAATGGTATCAGTCAAAAGTGGTAATAAAAGGATTTAAATTTAATTACAGCAATAGATAGTATTGTAGATAATAATTAATACCCCAACCACGTTGAAGTATTCGATCAAAATACAATATATTTTAATGCAATTCTACATCGTTTTTAACATTTTTTCTTTATATACAAATATCGATAAATTGATAAGTCTTTGTCATATATCAAATGGAAATTTCAATTTTTACACTTTATACGTATAATTATTTCGACAGAATAAGTAATTCTATTATTTACTTATGCAATGAACGTGTTAAAAATATTCCAGACATGTTTGATTCGTAATATTCTTTTATGGCCTAGATTTTTTTAATCTTGTTAATATGTACTTACGTAATATGCGTGAATAAATGAATAAATGTTTTCATTATATATCGGTTAAATTTAAGTGGTATTATATTTAATTTTTTCGCTGTTTTGTTAACAGAAAATAATAGTTACTTATAATGTAGATAAATTGAAATTTAATTTTTTTTAAACAATGACCTATACGATTTTGAATCCTTTAATTACCTATAAAAATTGACAATGAATCGAAAAATATTCTGACTAATGCGAATGCGATGAATTTTTTGTACAAATTAGAATAAGATGCTGACGAACGACATAAACTATGTTTTATGGTGAGAGCATTCGGATATGCACACTTATTGCTGTATATAGTTATACATTTATACTAATTATACATTTACTTTAATCTTTTTTGTAAGTCGGAATTTTATACTTTAAAAATACGAAAGAAACGTAACCATTTTATCTTTAAAATTTGTTTTTTTTTATTCAATAGTGTATTTTAGTCCTAAATTATGAAAATTATTTTTTAAAAAATGTATCGACCAGAAAATAATTCATGTTAATACTTTTTAAGATTATTTATGTCATCGCTTCTTAAACAGAATCTTAATATTTTTTTTTTATATTATAGAAATACAAATATTATAAAAGATTGCAAGTTAAATGTCAGATGTTTGAACATTCCACCATTTTTATTGTGAAAACAATAGAACCATGATAAGAAAACTAATTACAATATTGAGTTTCCAATTATTTTTGGCACTCTAAGTTTCTAATATTATGTTATTTTCTCATAGAAATAAATTTTTTGATTAGTAATAAAACAGATTTTTTATTTTATAATGAATACAAATGGTAAGTAACTCATTCATAAAAAGAAACTATTCGATTGTGTGATAAATATTGTTTTTTTCGAAAATTTTTTCTATACATTTTTGTATTTTGTGCTTATATGTATATATATATATATATATATACATATATTATAGATAATTTAAATACAAATAATATGAACGAAATGGATGAAAATGCATTCATCCAGGAAAAGATTGAACTCGATTACGAAGATGAGTCATCTGTAAGCCAAAATAAATCATGGTATTTATTGGGAAGTCAATTTGCTACTTGTATTGATGCTGAAAAAGGTGAAGAAGAAGATAATGATAAATTTAGCGAAATCGAGGACCAAAAATTTTTATTAATTAACAGCATTTCAAAGCTCCCTATATCCGATGATATAAAAATTAAGAAACGAGAAGAAACTATCGCCAAATTAAAATTATTGTACAACGAATCAAAATTGTTAAAGATAAAAAACAAATTCCTACATAAACAATATCTTAACCTTATACGTAAATCACCCTCTTTTAATAGGGTACTCGATAAATTTGATGATGATTTGATTTTTGAGGACATTAGGTAAAAAGATTTCTTATCTGAAGTTTAATGAAAAAGTGATTATTTGCACCAATATTTTATTTTACAAGATATGGATAAATGTATTTTTATAACTTATTTAAAAGTTAAACTTATTATTTTACTTTTATTTTTAATCATGTCGGTCAATTAAAAATTGATACATCTTTTATATGCTAAAGTCTTGTTATGATAAAAATTTGATTTTAAACATAGAAGTTCACTAAATTATACAAGCAATTTTAGGATATTATATTTAAAAAGAAACTTTTCTTAGTGGTAATTTATTCCTAAAGGCAAAAATTGTATGTAACGGAAAATATATATTATATATAGACCATATCATTTAATCATTGCGCTATAAAAATAAAATGATCTTTCGCAATTTTATAATATTTTTCATATTGAAATATTTTATACAAAAACTGTAGAAAAAATGCAAAATTATGAAAAAATTATAATTTAAATTATTCAACATTTCAACTGCCTAATAAACATGTTATTTCAATTGACTTAATTCATCAAATACACCATAAAATGCTATTAAATAAATTGAAAATGCTTCATATAAAAATTAATAATATTGATCTCTATTTATCAAATTTATATTGATTTTGTAAATGAATATTATTTTTATAATTTTTAGGTACCAAAATATATTATATACTTATGGCCAGACTAGAGATGAAATAAAAAAGAAAAAAGAATATTTATCAGGAGAACTAGAAAGATTACAAAGTAATTATATTCTTTCTGAGTCTAATTATAAAAAAACATTTGAAAATCTAATTGCTCAAGAGACAGCAGTAGCTAAGAATATCATCCCACGAAAAATGACTAAACAAGCTTGGCTAAATGAAGTTCAACGAATGTTAGCAAACCAAGAACGACGAATGATGGATGTTGCAAAAGTCCGTCTTGCTTACATACAATTACATTATAAATTCGAACAATATCAATGGAAATTACAAAAATTTAATAATCTTGGATCTGGAATTTCAATGATAGATTATGAAATTTTGTCGAAGAAAAAGCAAATTTATACTGACAAACGTGATGAGCAGAACGAAAGCATCAAAAGGATTAATATTTTGAATTCAACCTGTGCTGCCGTATGAATAATTAAAAATTTTATTTCATTTTAAAACACAGAAATAAAATAGTTTAAGAACATTTGTTCCTTAAATAATATTTGCTATTCATAATAGAGTAGTTAAAAAAAATATTTGTTATTATTATGTTTGATAATACTTTTTCATTTAATTGAAATTAAGAAATCAATCGTTTGTGTAAAAACGCATTTCTATAAATTACACAAGTTTCTTTTTTAATTTTTAGATCATCAAACATTATGACGAAGAATTAGATTTGTTCAATGAAAAAGTGAAAAACAAAAATTGTAGTTTAAATGAAATTACAAACGAGAATAATATAAAGCATTCTAAAATTGTTGATTTGGTTAAAGAAAGAGGATTAATTTTAAAGGATATTATGAAAATAAGAGAAAATATTGGCCTCTTAGAAAATCCGCATCTACTTAAAAAAATGGAATTAGACTTGAAAGAAATTGATAAATTAAATAAAATGTTATCATTGAATCAAAAATCCACCAAGACAAGACACCATGATATTCTGAAATAATTGAATTTTAATTTAAAAAAATTAAGTATTAATTGTAAAATTTAAATATTTAAATACGATCGCTTTAAAAAATGATATGCCAATAAGATTTTTTGCAAAAAATGCAAATACTAATTTTATTTTTAATTTAGAATGAAATATTATTACTTTAATATAAATAATTATAAAAATAACGATATGAACGAAACTTACAAACTTTTTTCATAGCCGCCTTTACCACTAATTGTAAACATCGTTAATAGAATCGAAGCACCGATGAACGATAATAAACAAATAAAATGAAAATATTTGCAATATTTGAAATGTTGATAATTAATTATTATATGCTCAGTCCAATCGTATTTCAGTATCGATAAATCATTCGCTTTAATCTCTGGTGTCGGAGATACTTGGATTTCTGCAAAAAGAAAACATCGACCACCGCACACATCGTGCTGAAAGTAAATGTGAATTTATAGTAATTTTATCAGAATGGAATAAAAATCATGCACAAAGGGCATTAGATACCCAGTAAACGTGAAATAGCTGAGCGCATAAATAACTTGATAACGATGTTTCGGCATATAGGAAGATGAGAACAGCCTTCCACGTGTATGATATCTCGGATGGTTCACGATCGATCAATTTATCATACTTCTCTATTAATTTCAATTTCATTTCTTATAGCTTTTACTGAATAATGCACCGGTCGCTTAAGTCTGCCTAATTATGAAATACAATGTGCGTCAACGCATTTTTAAATTAACCAAGATTCAGATTACAAAATTTAGAGACCAAAAACTCATTTAAAATGAGCATATAGTTTATTCAAGAATTTTTCAAACGTCAAAGTCTTTATACTTTTGTGTTTGATATCAGAATTCGTTTGAAGGCCAGACGATTTGGGTTTAATCCCGATTATAAAGGAGTATATATAAATTAATAGCGCTTCATGTATCGGTTCAAGTAATCTTATTAATATCAGGTTCTACTTATGTTAAAAAACGACATACTTTACGAATGTTTTGATATCAGTACACAATTTTACAAGAAATTGAAAACTAATTTTCAAGATTTAAAAAATGTGGTAAGATATAATTGATTTTTAAATGTGTGTTTAATAGCATATTAAACTATTTAAATAATAGTTGATTACAGATTAATTACAAGTATTAGACTTACACGAATTAAAACATATATATTATTAATATACGTAACAGATTGGTATAAAAAAAATTAGTATTTAATAAAGGATGAACAATTTTGTCTTATTGAAGAATTAAGATATTTTATAATTGCTATTGAATTTTCTTAATTATTAATATTATCATTATATATCTTCATTTACAATTTTCAGATCAATTACAAGAATATATTTCTCTAGAATTTTTCTCTAAATTTATATAATTCTTTGCAACAAAAAGTGAAATAAAATGGTTATAAAAATGATGTATTAATCAATTAAAACTACACAATATTAAATTAATAAAATTAAAAAATTATTTTATTTTAATGTTGTATATATTTTTATCATTTTGTCTTAATTTAAGATCTGAAAGCATTTAAAAATACTATAAAAATAATTTTAATAAAAATGTTACTATCTAAATTAATTTTATGTTAATTTTGTCAAAGATAACAATCAATAGAATTAACATTAGTTTTTTAAATTGATATACAATAAAAAATACGAATACATATATAATATTCTTACTACTTAAGCTTCAAAAATCAGACGAAAAATAGAAAAGTATGAGAAAGATGTTTTTAATATGTTTTTAAAATTTTGTAAATGTACAGCGTAAAATCGTCCAGCATATCGGTAAACCGGCTTATTTGCTCTCATTAACATGAAATATAGATTCTTTTGAATTTTCGGAGAAAATTCGTACCAGTTGCAACTATAAAGCACATCCATCATGGTCTCGGCTTGGTACATGAGACTCTCGCCTGCGAAGTTCAACAAATACAGTAGAAGCAATATTATGTTAAAGGTGACTATGTTTCTTACTGCTGTGACGGTGTCTCCTAATTTTAATGCTATTATGAAACGAGTACCTATAAAAATGTTATATCAATTACCACAAGCAGTATAAAACCTATCCTATTAATTAATTAATGTCAAGAATGGATTGAATATAATATGAATTTAGTACACTTAAATGAAAGCTTTTTAAAGTTTCAAAAAAAAAAAAAAAAATTGAAGACAACCAAGATATTTAAAAAAAAAAACAATAGGAAATTTTTGATAATGTATTTTTTGTATGAAGGATAAAGATAAATGGATTTGAACGTTGAAAAATCACAAAGAAAAAAAATATCACGTAGTAATTTTATTAAAGTAATAACTTTAAAAGCCAAATAAAAGAAAATAGATTTTACACAGGTTTTTATACAAATTTCATCTCAAATAATTATTTCGATTAAAAATTTAAATTCATTATCATAGGCAATGTTGAAGATAAAAAAATAATCTATAGGTATTAGAAGGGTAATAAGGTGCGAAAATCCAGTATTAAGTTAGTATCATAAAAAGGTAGTGATATTAACAGTAACCTAATCAAATTTTCGAAATGACCACAAAATAAATAAAATATTTTAAGATATCATCATCAAATCTAATCAGCTTAGAAAATTATAATTAAATTCGGAATTTAAATGTATACCACCTCAAATAACATGAGGAAATTCATCTGGATTGGCCGAAACTGAACTTGCACTAGTAAACAGATAAAATCATCATGTCTATAAATTGCGGGCACTTTCTCTCTCTACCCCTCTCTTTCTCTATCTATCTGTTATTACAATTTAAAATGAGCCAGATCTTTCGTTAAAATTTATAAAAGCCGATAGATTTAATTACGATTAATATGAATTGATATAATAAAAATAAATTTATATAATAAAAAGTAAGTCTATATTTTTTATGTGCATAAAATAATCTTTTTATGGATAAAAAATGTATCTTCATAAAATATTGTCTATAGTAACAGACTAATAAACAATAATATGCAGTTGTCGTAAATTTACTAATGTTATATGATGCTTTTACTGACCTAGCATTAGGTTCATTCCACAATTCATTACAATCTCAATTATCAATATTTCAGATACTGTTTTATTCAAAACATCGGCTTGTTCTAATAATTGACTATGTCTTCGAATGCATTCGTTAAGTCTGTGATTAAACCTGCTAGCATCTTTTGATGTTGTAGTTATTTTTTTCATATCTTCTTTTAATAACGCCATTAATCCACTGAGATACATTGTTAAATTAAAAATAAAAACGTCGATTCCCACATTAGCTTGTGCACAAAGGCCAGTAATAAAAAATTCAAAAAAGTACATAAAAATGTAAGATACATCACTAATATCTCCAAATAAGCAGTCTGAATGTAGAGGCAATTCTCTATCTATCACTTCCGAAAAATTGGTGCTAAACAAAAAAATTTATTTAAACCTTGAATCTTCTTACATAAAATATTTATCTATAATAGATCAATAATAGTTTATTTTAACTAAATGTTTTAATTCGGTTGATATTAAATACAATACTAAAGATGATTATTTATTCTGGTATATATGAACGTACACAATTTATCTTAATTTTCTAATTGAATATATATATTTTTTAATTATAAATAAAAATACTAAATATATTAAAAATATGCCTTGCAGTATATATAATTGTGTATTTTCTCTATTATTTACATTATCAGTCTGTGATCCACTATTTAGAAAACGAAATATTTATATTTATTATGATGGTTTAAGTAATTATAAATTTAAATTTCATTATATTACAAAAATAATGCTTATAAACATTTTTTATTACTTTAATTTTCTAAATATAAGCAAAGTTTTCTAACCCAAATATCTTTGAGTTGATTAAGAACTTCATAGTAGAAATTGGACCTTGTAAAGGATTTAGACCAATCATTAAAATTGCAAAGTAACATAAACTCAACTGAATGAATGACACAAAACAACTAGCTTTTATAAAAGGCTTTAGAATATCCATAGATTTTTTATTATTAATGAGAATCCAGGTATTAATAGTTGATGAAAAAATGGTGCGAATTTTCCCCATATGAATGCGTAGAGTCAAAACCTTTGATAGTGCCATAACTGCACAAAGTATCATTGTGATCTCATCAACTACGTCGTCCAGATTTCCACACTTCAAAGAGATGACCATTAGTTGTGTTAATAATACCCATATCTTAAAATAAAAAAGATTTGTTATACCGTTATTGCAAATTTTTTCAAAAAAAATTATTCATATACCATATTGAATACTATTTCAATCACTTAAATCATATTATTATATTGTATAAATTTCACTACGCACATAATAAATATTGTAAGTCAAGATTATCCATTTAAGTCATTTCGAACCTCCATTTAAATAATATTTAAAAAAGATAAAAAAAATTTCGAGAAAAATGTTTACTTTACCTACTATGCATCAGTAGCAAAGTAAATTCATTTTATTTTAATTAAATGAACTTGCATTTATCAGCCATTTTATTCTATAAAAAATTGTTTTTTATTTATTAATTATAGTGTTATCAGTTCCAGATTTAAACTTCTTTATTTATAAATGCGCATGTTTTTCAAAATTCGTTTTTAGCTCTTTTAATAAATAATAATAATTATTATAAAACTATTCTTTAAAACTTACTGAATTCTTCAAAAATTAAAAAAAAATTTCAAAATTTGTATTAATAAATTTATATTTATCTTATTATAATTATATCGGTAAATTTTCAATTGTAAATGTTGAAAAGGTTTTCATAAATTGCCAATATTTTTTTTCGTAGATAGATTAACTTAAAAAAATTATGTTATTTGATTAAAATATTACATCTATGCGTAGGAAAAGTTTGAGTTAAACCACATCTTTACAAAATATTTATGGCTCAATGAATTTAATAAGATATAAATAAACATTATTTAAGTATATTATTTTTTTACAATAAAATGATCGATCATTAATTTCAATTTTAAATAAGAAATCTTTCAATAATGAACATTGCAAAATTAAATTTTTAATATAATTGAATGATTAAAATAATATATATTTATACATCAAATATCATTAATGTTTATTTACATATAAATATATACATATTTTTATAAAGGAATTAGTTGAAATAGGTAAATTGCCCAGTTGAAAATTTAATTTTGATGGTAAAAATAAAATTTATAATTCGTTGCAGATACATATCTAGAGTAAAACCACTTAGGAGTATTTAAAAATTATCTCCTTCCTCAATTTATAAAAAGATAAATTAACATTTAATATATTTTTTTATTTTCGTAGATCTTGTTCATTATACAAAATATTAATATGCAGCAAGTTTTGTTATTCAAATTATATGTTCATATACAAAATGTATTGTAGCAGTAAAGTATTATTTTTAATGAGGGTAATTTAAACACTGACTTTATTCAATAAAATACTGTTTAAGAATAGTTAATCAGCAATATTTGATATTTTATGTTTGTTTTAATACTTTAATTCCTCAAATATTCATGTTTGAATTAATGTATTTCTCAAGTATTCTCAAATAGTATGATTAATAGTGCAGTAGAATATTTGAATAATAGAAGGTTTTTGATTATCAATGCAATTTAATCCAATATAAGTAACAATTGTAATGTCTACGACAGCAAAGCAAACTTTGTTCGTTAAAATTTTCTTCCAAATTTCTTGCATCCTATTTTTTATTTTAATAAGATAAATTATAATAATTTAAAATTGCATAAATAAAAATGGATATTAAACTGAAAAAAGCATAACGCAAAATAAGGTAAAGATACTATTTGATGTAAAATAATTCACCTCGGTCAGAAAAGCAACGTAAAACCGTATCCACGAAAATAAATCTTCGCAGTGAAGTGGCCAAACACCTATAGGAGAAGTTATGAATTTATTTAACTTTAAAGCGAAAACCGCGTCTCTATTGTAAATGTCTTTTAATATCCGATTATCCATGTTTACTATCCGAATGTATCACACACAAGCCTCAGAAAAAGATGGGAAAAAGAAAGGAAAGAAAAATAAAGTTATGTAGAAGTTTTCGTTGTTACTTAAGTATTCGTAGAGTAAGGGATCGAAACCAACAAACAGTTGTTATCATCAAATACCCTTATTGCGTAATTATTTATCATCAAAATGTATATGCACCCTTTACTTTTTCTGCAATTGAATTTCTATATTGGTATACTTGCATTATGAATATGCATAAGTGGTAAGCGCCGATGCGCTTTTATTTAAGCATTTTTAGTTATGACGCAGAATTTTTCTTGCTTATAAAAATGTATTGGTATAGTTGAATGCTTTCATTATAATCAATTACCTTGTGAGATTATTAGACTTATAGTCTTAGACATATTATTAGAGGTTTATTCGTATAAACAAGGGTTCGATCGCAGAAAAAAAATAAAGCAACGCAGTGTTATGTAATGTCATGCACTCCACATTATGGAAGTGATAAAATTAACAAACAAAAAAATACAATTGTTCACTTTCATTGCAAATTTTTAACAATTTGCTTCTACAATTTATAATTAACTAGTTTTTAATTCATTTCTTTCGAAAGTAAAACTCAAAGGAAAGTTCGAAAAAATAGAAAACATTGCTTTTTGTTTCTCGAGTGATGTAAAAAAACTGTATTTAATATTGTATTTAATATATTATTTTATAATTATTTCATTAATATACTTTAGTATTTTTTGATAATTCAATTGTAGTTTCAAGTATTTTATTTACCTGAATTAAGTAAAAAATTTCGAATTGTTTGGGCTAAAAAGTCGGAAAAAATATTACCGAAATTTAATAGCATGGAAGTTTATGTAAATTAATTATCAAGGAAAAAAATATGTATAACAGAAAATGCTTATATCTTTTTTCCTTAATAAAATACATATTTAAATCATATTTAAACATATAAAAAGTACTCAAAAAGATTGAATGAGAAGTTAAGATTAAATTCCAATTGTAAGTTTTTTATTTAAACATTTGATTGAAAAAAAAATACAATTTTTTTATTTACTAGTATTAATATTGAAGTATACTTAGAAAATTTTTATTTAAAATAACCTCACGTCATAAAACTAAGAGAAACATATTTTATGTAAGTCAATGTCTTTAATCTTTGAAATCTTATTTTCTCATATTTATTTCATTTCTTAAAGTACCGTATTATATTTAATATGTAATGTTTTTTATGTAATTATATCTACTGTAATTTAGTGCATCTACTTAACTTTTTACCAACTTCAATTTTGTAAAGGGACACACCTTAACATCATTGTTATTTCGTTATTATGTGTACCTGTTTCCAACATAAAAATATGTCTAAACGTATTTAAAGAATAAATAATCAAAGAAGCTATTAAACTTCAAAGTAATACATAATTATAAATTTTTACGTAATTTTAATGTGTTTATTTTTATATTTCGTAAAAAAATTTTACTTGTTTTTGTATATACTTAGATGAGTTCAGTAAAAATATAATGACTAAATGTCGTTAGTTAGAACATCCACATTTGTTTATCCTGATCGGTTAAACATGTTTGATTCATTTATATTTCCCATAATTTAATAATTGTTAATTCAATTCAATTTTAGTTTACATTATATATATAATACCAACTGTATATAATGTTAAACATTATAATTTTTAATTTTAAAGTCTTTAATTTTAATTTAAAATATTTTGTTAATATTAATGTAATAATTTTGAATGGGTTTTTTAAATTTAATTTATGTTAATAATTAAATTATGTTAATGTACAAAAAAGGATTTTATGCAGTCAATAATATAATATAAGTGATGCAATTGTATGATTTTAATATGACTTTAAACTAATTTGTATATAAAGTCTATGGAATTCATTCTATCTATTTACGTAATATTTTATGCTCTTTATCAAGAAAAGAATTCTACTTTTCTAGAAAATAGCTTAAGATATTTGAAGCATCTTCATCTTAGATTCAGAGGTTTGAATCATATTTGTAGGTGTATAATAATTATAATAACATTTTTATATTTATATTGAAATTTTCATAAATTTAATTTAAAAAAATATTTAGGTACTACTCAAGAGTTTCTATCATTAATCAATATATATATACACACAAATATATTTTAAATTATTCCGAAAAAGTTAAATGTAAAAATTAATGGTTTTGATTAATGACAGTTTAACATATTTGTATAAACTTTTATTTTCCATATTTCTTTATATTTCTATGTAAACTGTTGTTACTATCAACGCCATTAAAAAATTATAATTTTACTAATTTAGAGTCTATATAATAACCAAAATCAGGTATTATTAAGTGAGTAACGTAATTGTTACATCAATTAAAACATATGTATTAAATGTTATATGTATTAAACCCTTCTTTATATTTTTGTTATCAATTTTCTAAAATACTTACTTTTTCTAAATTTCCTAAATTTAGATTCCTAAATTGATGTAAATCAATATTGATAATAAATTTTTATGTATATTTTAAATGTATTTTTCATTTAAAAATTCCCTTAAAATAATCTAATAATTATGTTCATGTAGTTATCAAATAAAAATAAAATAGTTTTTTGTTTAAGTAAACGAAGAGTCACGTATGTTATCATTTTCAATAACTGATATTGTTTTTGCTCTACAGATGCAGAATATACAACAAACATGTTTTCTTGGTTTCAATAAAGGGGAAACTACTATTAAATCATGCAATGCAAAGAAATTATGTTTTTCTATTTTAATTTTTTATTACAACTAGAATATTGCAGTGTATAGTATGACTCTTCTTATGATATTTTAATGAACCGAAATGTGGGTAATTTATAAACAACGTTTTTTTTCTTTTCTATAGGATAAATTACTATTAATTTATTATATTTTGAATATTTCATATTAGATTATTATTAAATATTTAATATATGTATTGCAATTAATTTAATATGAAGAATCGAGTCACTAAAAATATTTTTTGCATGACTGAAAATGGGACTCGTATTAATGAGTTGCATAAGCAACTAAATAAATTATAAGCTTAATTTTTTATGAAAGGCAGAGCATTTAATACATTAGAAGTATTATACATTTTTTTATCATAATTTGCTCAAATAGTAGCCAATAGTAATGGTCGAGGAAATTGAAAAAGCTTACAGGCATGAAAATTTGTTTTATCATAAATATGAATTCAGAAGGTGACAATGCGTTCGCGGTTTATCGTATTTTTTTTTGGTTCATTGGGAATTGGCCACTTGAAAAGAAAAATTGTTTTCAAATTTTTCGTTTTACGATAGCGATTTTAGCTCAGGTTAAGTCTATCAGGTTTTATAATTGTATGTTTAAAAACTTAATGTTGACGGCTTATAAATTTTATGAGCTACTTAAATGTTTAATAACTGCGTTATATAATACATGCATATTTAAAACTTTTAAAAACTTTATTCTAAATGTAAAAATATGTTTACTTATTAAAACCTAGTTAACCATTTTCATATAACAGGTTAGCTTTTTGATGCATACAGCGGCTGAAATTTATTTAAACAATGGTCAAATATCAGATATGGCTGACGTAATGCTTTTCTTTGCTTCGGCAGTACTAGCTATGGGAAAATATATTTTTATAACTATTCATAAAAATGAAATCGCTGAAAATTTAAGATACTGCTTAAAAGATTGGTCTGATACTAAGGATGCAGCTTCTTTAAAAATCATGAGAGCACATGTTAAGGTTGCGTACAGATTCGTTTGTTTAATCCTTTGTTTACTTTATCTTCCAGACAAAATAATCACTTTAATTCATATGAGACGAGAGAAATATATGTTTGCTATAAATTAC
This sequence comes from Kradibia gibbosae, assembly GCA_018907135.1. Classification (NCBI taxonomy): domain Eukaryota; kingdom Metazoa; phylum Arthropoda; class Insecta; order Hymenoptera; family Agaonidae; genus Kradibia; species Kradibia gibbosae. The sequence goes on along the minus strand of JACCHX010000001.1, from coordinate 11,975,856 downwards.
AAATATGAATTTACACGTAGCAATATATAAACTATAATTGAGTTAAACTTTGAAATGATTTTCATTAACAAAAATTTATATTTGTAATGTTTAGACTTTATTGCATGCATAATGATATTTTTATAAACATTAAAAAGTTTATTTTGTTTTATCTTAATGGACAGATTAATGCAATTCAAAATTTTAATAAAATAGCTTGATTTAAACATAACTTAATATAACTAAGCAATGATAAGATTACAGTAAATAAAGAAAAATTATCATATTTATATTTAAGATTTACAAATATCAACATATCATTTACAATTCTGTTGGTTACATTGGAACAACCCTATTTTTAATTAGAAGTGTTCTACTAAACTTTCTCAATAAACGCCGACTCGGATTAAATGAAGAATTTGAGTACCAATTGATTTCTCACACGTCATATTTATCTAGAGAATTTTTAACAAAATACTATCCAATTTTAATTACAATACAGTATATTCAATGTATGTATGTTTGCACAAGTGGTGCATGCACAGATTGTTTTTTCTTCGGCTTAGTATTTCATCTGTGTGCTCAATTTGAAATTTTAAAAATTAAATGGCAAAATTTGGCTGTTAATGATGATGATTGTGCAGATAACGTCGTTAAATATACAGCCAATAAAATAAATATGAATGAATTAGTAATCAAACATCAAGAACTTATAAAACTTGGAAAGAATTTGGAGGCAAGTTTCAATGGAGTGGTTTTGTTTCAACTCTTAATTAGTATCATCCTTATTTGCATGTGTGGTAAGTTTCATTTTATTAAAATTAAGAAATATTTTTATACAAATTTTATTAATTTCTTGGTTTTTCGTAATGCAATTTTTAATTTTTTTATTGTTATGTAATAATTTAATTAAATAAGATATATAGGGGAAATATCGTTACTCATTGCTAAATGAGAACTAATTAGTACAAAATAATTTTAAAAAATTTTCTGCCTTAGATAAATTTTAGTACATTAAATTTATAGGAAAATGATATATACGTGTGTCAATTAGCTTAAATTGGTAAGCAGTGTTGCTTCGTCACGTGAAACAATTAAAATCACGCTTTTTCTAACGTTAAAAAGAAACACGATCCAAATCCTTAAATAGACAATGCGTCGTAAATGTTTAGAGAAATCGAAGCATCAGCTAGAAAACGACAAATTATCTAAAGAAAGAAAAATTAACATAGATAACATTCCACACGACAATAATAATGTCAATATGTTGCCTTAATTACTGCTTCTTCCAAAATAATTAGTGCAGATCCACCTGTACCTTGTATATAATTAATAATTAAAGCATCAGGTTGATCAAATTAAGATCGGAACAAAAGAAGATAAATCCTTTGTAGTGCTAAATTGTGTTCACGTCGATCATGTCAAGTATGATTGTGAAAATGTAGATTGATTTTATGTATACCATCAGCAGATTTAATCATACGCTTTTCATCAGTGAACAGTGAAAAAAAGGTCCACCTTATATCATTTGACAGCTAAGTAATTCGTATCCTTTATCAATTTTTATGTATTATCCAAGATTTGATTGTTAATGCAATTTTATTTCTACCTGTAGCATACTACATAGATTATAAAAGCATACAATTTTTCATTTTGTCATTGTATCTAGTGCTTGATAATCAAAAATAAAAAGTGGAAACATATTTATACTATTGAATTATATAAGGCATCAAATATAATTATGTGAATAATGTTATAAAATAAAAATAATGTTTAAATTTTCGTATTTTTTTCTTTCGTCTACTTTTTTTTAGTAAATTACGTATTTTTAGCAAATAGTATCAGCCATAAAAATACTGATTTATTCTTTGCAGGTTGCAGTATATTAGTAGCAATGATGGTCAAAGATTATGTGACAATGTTTGTCAGTACGAATTGCATCAGTTTCATGATAAGTGAATCCTTTATTTATGGATACGCAAGCGATTATCTACTGACCCAAAGTGAAAGCATTGTTCAAGCAGCTTATTCGAGTGACTGGTATAATCTGAAGCACAGCTTAAAAAGGAACTTTCTTTTCATTATAATGAGAGCACAAAGACCTATCTACATTACTGCAGGAAAATTTTTTTACATTACACGCAATACAATTATTCAACTACTGAAAACCACATTTTCATTTATATCTGTTCTGCGATTAACGATTGAAGTATCTCATACAGAAATATAACTTTCATATATGGAAAAACCAATTATTATTGAAGATTTTTTAAAAATATTATGAGTGTAAATGAACAACTTTACATTTAATTAAGGGTCTATTAAATAATAAAAATACCCTGGCACGTAACATATTAAATAAAAAAAATTGATCATTCTTTCATTAAAAACATAATAAATTGTTTAACTAGTTATATTTACCTAATAAATACTTATTGTTCATTTATAAACAATATTCTATTTATATCTTTATGAAGTGAATATTGTTCAACAATTGATAATTAAAATTACATATTAAACTTCATTAAGCAATTTCAAGCAATTACAATCCTTTAAAGGTTTATATTTATTTACAATGGTAGTCCTATTTCCAGTTAAACATGTATTTTATTACTCTAAGATTACATATGAAAACGAAAATAAAACTATTAATCTCTTATACCATGAAAAAGCATAAATTCATTAGAATAAATTAATATGTTGATTTAAATTATTATGCTTTCTGACCGCTAAATTTATTTCAGTTTTCAATTTTTTTTTTTGTTGTTGAAATTATTACAATACTTTTTTAAAACAAAAGCTGTAATAAAAATATTTATTAGAAAATTTTAATTATAAGCAAAACGTAAATAATCAAAACAAGTTTATAATGTATGGAATAAAAAAAAAATTAAATACCAATCTACAGAAACAACAAACTGGCATAGAATAATCAAGAGACCATCAGTCCTATTACATACAATAAAATAGATACGCGTAAACTTTTCATTAAAAATGAAAATTATCAAATCAATTCAATACAAAATTTCTTTATTTTATGCCTTCAATTAAAAGGAAGTATAGCAATAAAATTATCAAGACACAATCAAATTAGAATAAAAACAGAAGACAAGGTTTACAAAAAAAATAGATATACAAGAGCATATAATAATAAACACAAATATACGATGACGTAATCGTTGAATTAACCTATTTAAATTGATGAAGAAATTTTACCACCCCTGCAAATCAGTAAAAATGAACGATTGTTAGAAGTAATATTCTTTTACTGTCAAACCCTAAGGAAAAAATTTCATTGTTATTAAATTTTCAAAAAATTGAAATCTAAAATACTTTGTAATTACTAAATTAATGTAATAAAAGTTTATAAAATAACGATTTACCTAAAAGCATTAAAATATGTATCTTTGACATTTACGTCATTGTCAAAAGTCCAAAAGTTTAATTCGCCTAATAATACAAACATTCTACAAGCTATGTGATCAAAAACGTAAACGTCAACCGATTGTATACAAACAATTAGGACAAAAAACTGTAGAAGGTTATGTCACGAAGTGATGTTTCGACTGATCGTGAATCGATTTTTTTCAACGACGACAATCGATGCTATTGAGGCTGATTTTCATAATAACGAAAAACTTTTTGCGGCTTTCACATAGAAAATGAGGAGTTTATTATTGTTTTGATTTTTCGAGTTATAAAATACAACTTTTTAATTTGTTTTTTTTTTCAATCAAAGATATATTCTATCCTCATTGTATGGTGCAGTCAGACCTTGAGCAAGACTTTCAACAATTGTGGGAATATTACAATGATCTAATAATGCGTTGTAAAAAAGTCAGTATTCTGTAAACAAGCAAGCGGTTAATAAGTTGTGTTTACTTTATTATGTGATTCGCATCGAAAGGAATAGAAAAATGTTTAAAACTCACAATAAAACTGAATGTCACATATCTGTAGATCTGGAACAACCTTTGACAGGCTACGCTTGTGCTCATTTAATTATTGAAATCGTCAAGTATATAATTTATCAGAAGCAACAGGTTCCTCTGTCATGCGATTCACTGATAAAAATGCATTCCACATCTGACCGAATGAATAGAAACTATTCATCACTCAAAAAATTAGTCAATTCCTTGTCTAACATATCAGAACAGTTGGCTCTACAATTTGCCGTTGATGATTGCGACATTAAGGAAATTATGATTGTAATCGGAGCTACAATTTTTTCACCAAAACTATGCATCATAGTGGAATTACCGTTAAAAATTTTAAACAATGAAACTCATTTGGAATTTCAGCACTCCTATCGTCAGCCTCTATTGTCCTTAATGAGGTAATGTTTTTACAACGCTGGTTACAACAAATTTTGGATTTACATCTGAATACCTTTTAACATTTACAGATCAATTTTTGAATGCACCAAATTTCAAGACGAAATGACTGTACCTCTTGGACTCACAAACACTTTTGTGCTTGTTCATAAAAAAGATTCCTATGAGAAGTCTGAATTTTTTATACCTAAGCCGCAATTTTCATTGTTATCACAAAGTAGCAATTCTTATCGTATAAGACTGAACTACAATGAAAGCAATCAATATGATTGTAAATGTGATAGTTTCATTAAAGTTCATCGTGATTTCCCGAATAAAAATTATCGCGAAAATGATTGTAATACTGAAAAACTTGAGTCACAAGTTAACTATCAATGGTATCAGTCAAAAGTGGTAATAAAAGGATTTAAATTTAATTACAGCAATAGATAGTATTGTAGATAATAATTAATACCCCAACCACGTTGAAGTATTCGATCAAAATACAATATATTTTAATGCAATTCTACATCGTTTTTAACATTTTTTCTTTATATACAAATATCGATAAATTGATAAGTCTTTGTCATATATCAAATGGAAATTTCAATTTTTACACTTTATACGTATAATTATTTCGACAGAATAAGTAATTCTATTATTTACTTATGCAATGAACGTGTTAAAAATATTCCAGACATGTTTGATTCGTAATATTCTTTTATGGCCTAGATTTTTTTAATCTTGTTAATATGTACTTACGTAATATGCGTGAATAAATGAATAAATGTTTTCATTATATATCGGTAAAATTTAAGTGGTATTATATTTAATTTTTTCGCTGTTTTGTTAACAGAAAATAATAGTTACTTATAATGTAGATAAATTGAAATTTAATTTTTTTTAAACAATGACCTATACGATTTTGAATCCTTTAATTACCTATAAAAATTGACAATGAATCGAAAAATATTCTGACTAATGCGAATGCGATGAATTTTTTGTACAAATTAGAATAAGATGCTGACGAACGACATAAACTATGTTTTATGGTGAGAGCATTCGGATATGCACACTTATTGCTGTATATAGTAAAACTAATTATACATTTACTTTAACCTTTTTTGTCAGTCGTTTTAACGACTTCATGAAATGGTTCTTAAACAAGTATAACCGAATGATGTCAATGTTTAACGGATTTTGCGTATAGATTGAAAGTCCACTAATGTATAAATGATCTCTTACTGAATTCTGATATAAATTTTACATTTTATGCTTATAATAGAGCATTAATGAATTTAATCAAATCCAAGCAAATTAAAGACGAAGACTGGTGAATCAAAAAATTCACCTTACTTATGGATGATTGTATACTACATTGAAACGACCTCAATGAAAATTACTCAATTAAAATAAGATTTCAATAATCTTGGATCTAGAATCTCTACAATAGATTACGAAATTTTGTCGTAGAAATGGTAGATTTATACAGGAAAACGTGACGAACAGTGCAAAACTATCAAAAGGATTAATATTCTCAATTCGAGATGCGCTGTGGTACGATCTTTTTATATTTATATCTTTTGGGTCTCGTTGATAAATAGAACATTCATGAAAAAAATTACAAATTTTGATTTTAATTTTCAGATCATTAAATATTACAATGAAGAATAAAATTTGTACAATGAAGCAGTGAAAAATTTGTACTGCAATTTTAACAATTGTATAACATTATAATAACATGAGATAATGTCTATAATTGTTGATTGGTTACTGAAAAAGCACCAATGTTAAAGCATATTACAAAATTAAGAGAGAATATTGGTCTCTTAAAAAATCTGTATCTTGTTTAAAACAATTGAATTAGACTTGAAAGAAATTGATAGACACTATAAACTATTATCATTGAATACAAAATTTGAAATATGTAAATATTAATTAATATTATAATTTAAATAATAAAATACAATCTCGTTAAATAATGATTCTTCTAGAATATTCTTTTATTGTTGTCTATTTTCATTGATAGTATTGCTTTGTTGTTACGCGTTCTTATTTATACGATTATAATTAATTTGCTTCAAAATTGATTTCCTTTGAAGGTCATCATCAGGCATTTCATAAATATATACTTTTAAAATTCTAAAATCTGGACTCACTAATATCCTTATAAATAATACGACAAAACCTGCTACCCAACCTCCAGCCATCATCCAAGCAACGTACTGAAATTAATTAATTTGCTTACGTGTTTTATTGTTTCAAAGTAAATTACATTAAAAAAAAACATAATCTCACTTGAATCGCTATGAACAATTGGCAGGAATTCATATCGAAATGGTTTTTTTTTGTTGCGAAATAATCAAATGTTTTACAAATTCTGTGAATACGTAATAGTAAATAAATATTTTGTTACTTTTTTACTATGATAAAATATTTAAAAACTCACTCATCGTATTCGTGTGTATGTATCATTTTTTTTACCGAAAATTGATCAGATATCTGATGAAGATTTTCAATAAAAACGATGTATCCATTTAGGCTCATGTAAGTAGAAATCGATGTTAATAGCAGGAAAATCAAACTGTAAATCTTTGCAGGAAATGCGAATTTCCAAAGGGGCAAAAATCTTTAATACATATACATGGTTAAAAATTGCAATAAATATAATGTATCGTAATATTATATGATACTACATCTGCCTATTATATAATGGAAATTACTGCACAACAATTCAGAATATGTCACGTATTTTTAAGTGAAAATGCTATAGAAAATAATTTACATAAAAATGCATTTTAATTTTTTGCATATATTTTGAACGGATTTTATTAAATATACCGCATTACCGTGTACTAGTATTATGGCGCCAGATCAATTTTTATTAGGCACATACATATTCTTTACGTTAGTAATATATGCTCTACTAAAAAAAAATTCACGTATTTTTAAATCAAATATAAAAAAATATTGTATAAATATTGTATTTATTATAATAAAAGAGCTGATTATCGTGCAATAAATTATATACGTTTAAAAAATTTTTTAATATATAAATGAAAGTCTGCGCACGAAAGAAAATGTTAAACAAATGAACAGTTAAAATCAATAAAAATGACGATTAAGTCATGAAAATATTACATTTTTAAATCATTATTATTTTAATGTAATTTTAATGCAAATAATTATGAAAATAACGATATGAACGAAACTTACAAACTTTTTTCATAGCCGCCTTTACCACTAATTGTGAACATCGTTAATAGAATCGAAGCACCGATGAACGATAATAAACAAATAAAATGAAAATATTTGCAATATTTGAAATGTTGATAATTAATTATTATATGCTCAGTCCAATCGTATTTCAGTATCGATAAATCATTCGCTTTAATCTCTGGTGTCGGAGATACTTGGATTTCTGCAAAAAGAAAACATCGACCACCGCACACATCGTGCTGAAAGTAAATGTGAATTTATAGTAATTTTATCAGAATGGAATAAAAATCATGCACAAAGGGCATTAGATACCCAGTAAACGTGAAATAGCTGAGCGCATAAATAACTTGATAACGATGTTTCGGCATATAGGAAGATGAGAACAGCCTTCCACGTGTATGATATCTCGGATGGTTCACGATCGATCAATTTATCATACTTCTCTATTAATTTCAATTTCATTTCTTATAGCTTTTACTGAATAATGCACCGGTCGCTTAAGTCTGCCTAATTATGAAATACAATGTGCGTCAACGCATTTTTAAATTAACCAAGATTCAGATTACAAAATTTAGAGACCAAAAACTCATTTAAAATGAGCATATAGTTTATTCAAGAATTTTTCAAACGTCAAAGTCTTTATACTTTTGTGTTTGATATCAGAATTCGTTTGAAGGCCAGACGATTTGGGTTTAATCCCGATTATAAAGGAGTATATATAAATTAATAGCGCTCCTTGCGTCGCTTAAAGTAAGCTTTTTTATTTGTCTTCCTCCCATTACCTATTTTTTTATGTTTTAAAATATTTTATTGATTTGCAATTTTTAGTGACTGAAATACGAGCTAAAGTGTATGGGTATGAGAAAAAGGTGTGCATAATCGAGTGAGAACGTGTGTATCTGTAGCGCGTTTGCGTTAATAACTTTAAAAATGTACAATAGTTTTTAAATTAAGGACATTTTTTATGAAAAACATTATCAGTTTTATACAAAATTATGTATATGCTAATTTGTAATTATAATTTTTAATGACTTTATTGTATTTTAATAGAATTCTTTTAAGTAGCCTTTTTTCTGTTTGTTGTGGAATTGATTGTAAGTTTTTCCAAGCTCTAAAATGAAAAACAATAGATAAATATCTCTTGTCATTATGAAGTTTATTTGCCTCAAGTGATGCAAGATACTATTACAATTTTGATTTTTATTGCTTTTTTTGTATTGTAAATAAATTAATAGCGCCACCACACGTGATTTTCCGTAGACATGATTTATACAAATTCATATGTTGTGTAATTATGTGAGAATTTTGCTTTATTTCACAATTGACTTTGCAAACAAAATATGATAGTTTGAGTTCAACTTTTAAAACTTTATCTATTGTTAAATATCAATGGAAGCTAAGCTCTCAGAATATAGAAGTAAAAAAAGAAGACAGGCAATGATCAATTTTGCAAAAAATTCTATAAAAGAATTTCTATCTTGGGAAAGAAATACAACTATAGTTGATGTAAGGTTATTTTTTCACATATTTTTCTAATCGAATATTTTCTAAATAAAATAGACAAATACATAATTAATTTTTGTGTTTTATTTTTTTATATTTTTATACAATTATAAAAGTGATATCATTAATAGAAATGTGTGAATTATGTGCTATTTGTATGAAATAAGGATATGAGAGATTGCAGGACAAGGATGACTTGGAAAGCATTATATCGGAAGACAGCATAGACTTGACACCCCCTCCAAGTACATTTTATACTCTAACAATCTACATCCTGTATTTCTTGTTGTGGGTGACGTTGTATATTATTGCAATCCAAGTTGAATTTGGAAGTGTATATTTTGTAACCTCTATGTTGATATTTATATACTTGAATACAAGATCTGGGAAGAAAAAGAAAGGAGAAGTTAGTGCATATTCTGTCTTTAATCCAAATTGTCATTCAATTGATGGTACCTTGAAAGCAGAGCAGTTTGAAAATGAGATCAGATATGGAGCATCCAGTGTACATTAATATGATGTGTTATAATAAAGATAGTGAAATCATAAGATACAAAAATATATGTGTGTATATATATATACAAATTTAATTTAAGTTTATATTGAGGACAGTAGAGCTAAGACTATATTGAAAGTATTTTTAAAAAATGATTTTGTAATAGGTAATATTAATAAAAACATTTTTGGTCATATTGCTTAAAAACGTATTTTAAAATGCTTCTGTATCTTTAAATATCCTTCTACAATATGTTTGATCATGTAGAATTCTATTTGCTGCCTTATAACACTTACGTATTTCATTTAAATTCATTTTAATTACATGAGCTGATTCATGTAATAATATTTTAAATTTTGTAAAGTCTGTCTTAGATCTTAAAGATAAGTCTGAGCAAAGTAAAGCACGATCTAAATCGATTAATCTATCATTTATTATACGAACGTCTAATGATCTGAAATCAAAACTATTTTTATTCATTGTTTATTTAACCATTCATAAAGATAAACATTTTTTAAAGCTAACTTACTTCATAATATTTACATTTTCTAGTTCGGAATTGAAATTTGCTATACTATTAGTAAGCATAGTGACAGTTTCATTGAGATTATCTAAATAAAAAATTTGTTCTATTAAATATCTTCATCCACAGTTTTTTAATTCAATGTTTCTACCTTTTGATTCCTTAAGTTCTTCTGGTTCTATTGCTGTTAGAGCTTTACTCATTATTTCACTAAAATATTTTGGATCCCATTGAAAAAATATTTCTTCGGATAATCTCCACATTGTCAATCCCACGATTTGAGCTAAAATTTTTTGATTTTGTTCAATATTTTGCGAAGTTGAATTAGGATTCTACAAACGAATAAAATTAATTAAATATCTTAAAAATTATTAGGTAATAAATAATTTCTAAGATTCTAATACTTACTAAATATGATAAAACAGCGTGAGGGATATCTAAATTAAGCCTTGGAAGTGAATGTGGTGAATGTATTCCTTTAAATAAATTTTTATGGTAATATTTTACTTCATCCATTGTATCCAAAATAGTAGCTTCGACCATTCCAGATCCAGATACAACAATTTCATCATTTCCTTTAAAAAATAAATTATCATTACGTACATTATTTTTTTGTTTATTTATTGAGACGTAATAAAGTATCTTTAAAACGTATTATCAAACAATATTTTTCAGGATTAAATTTTATTTTGTTTTCATTTGAAAAACAATTGAATTCATACATATTTTTTATTACATTATTTCATTTATGTTTTGTTCATAAAGATAAAATTTTTATATTGAAAAATAAGTTTTACGACAATCTTATAGAAAGCAAATTTAAATAAACCTCTAGCTGCGTTTCCGTGAACTGCAATGTAAGCGACAATCTTTGGCTTTATGTAATTGAGAAATTTTTCACTGCAAAAGTCAGTTGAGCCCAGAAAAACGCAGAAAATAAGAGTCCTCTTGGGTTCCCATCCTTTATTTCTATAAATATTATCTAAGGTTTTGGCCACTGTAATAGCAACATCAAAGCCCTCACCGCTTGCAGACAAAACTATGTATCTATCTAAATATTTAAAATTAATTCATTTTATCTTTGAATGCCATGATATTGAAATCTCATTAAATTTCTAGGAAGATTAGATACACGACTGCTTTATAAAATTTAGAATATTTTAAAAAATAAATAATATTTTGTGTATCATTGCAATAATTACATCGTTTACAAGTACATACATGCACAAATTGTATTTGCATTATTTATAAACGCTTATAGTAATTTAATAAAAATTATTTTTCATTAGTAAAAAGTTAACGATATTTTATTAATTCTTATAAATGTAATTTATTTACCCTGTTCTTGGATTCCACAAATTGTTGCAACTGTACTAGTTTTTGTTTCATTGACATTTAATCGAAAAATGCTTAAATCTGCAAAAACATCCTTTACTCCATTAACACCTTGTTGCCTTAGACTTTGTACATTAGAATCCCTATAAATATAATTTGATTATGATTTATTTTTTTAACTATATTCGGATTTTGTAATGAATTTTACTATTAAACGTTGTTCATAGCTTGTAGTAATAAATATTCTCATTACTAGTATTGCAAGTTAAATAATTTTATTTAATATCAAACTATCAACACTATATATATTTATATTATATTAGTAGAATATTAAGTGTTTATGTCCTAAATTTAATTTAATAAGTAACTGATAAAATTTAAAAAATAAAATTTTATAAAAAGTAAAAAAACATCTAATAATTAATAACACATAGAACTTTGTAACATCACAATATAATATTCATATAATAGTGAAGTATAGTTTCAATTTTTGTGACCCGTATTCCCAAGTTTTTGGCTAATGCTCAAAATGATATTGATATTTGAATGTTTTCTGAAACCCTCCATTAAATTAAAGAATTTAAGATTAATTACATTATTAAAAGTTTTAAATATTAAGCGATTTCTCAAGTATTACTGTAAGCAATTAAATTTTATATAGTTAAGTGTTTTTCTTGTAAATAGTATTTTTAGCACAAATATAATTATTAAAATTATTATATGCTTTTCTGTCTGCACACAAATGTGGGATTTCCTAATAATTTAAGACTTCAAATGATTTTAACTAATTCTTAGGAAACATTTGAGATGTTATTAAAGTAGCTTAAAAATAATAATTTTATTAAAATATTGATTTAGTCGTGTATTATTAGAAGCTTAAAAATTTAAAAATAATTTAAGTATGTAAAATTGTTGATTAACATTATCCTGAAAAATTATAATTAAAATTTTTCTGAAATTTTGAGTATTACAATTTCAGTTTAAATTTTTTAGTGAAAAATTATTTTAAAAATCTATTTATCTAATTTCTATTTTTAATTTAAATGCATATCTAAATTACACACATAATTCGTGTTTAAGAAAATGTATTTTAAATTACGCGAAATCGCTTTATAAAACATGTGTATTTTTTAATCTAATAATCATTTTATACTGGCTGAATATATTATATTATAATAGAAAAACAAACTTTTTTCTGAAATTTGATTAATTTAGGAATGCATCGCTTGCTTACACACGATGAAATTAAATTGTTTAATATGGATGTCGTATTAATTATTATATTTTTAAGTTTTATTGATGTAATATTACTACAATTATACGTAAATATTATGAATTTATTATGCTTAATTTTTATATGATTTTAAAATGTAGCTCATTATACATGAATGTTTTACCGTATCAGTAAATAAATCATTTTCAATTAGAATTTAAATTAAGACCTGAAGAGCAGAAGAAGAAAGTTATAAAAAAGTGCAATATTTTAATATTCAATGAATAATTTGGGAATTCAATAAGTGGTAGTGGTCGGAACTTATCAACATTATTCAATGTATATTCATCTTAAGCCACCATCCATCTTTAAATGATATTTTATCTAAGTTGTTTTCTTCAATTACTGTAGAGTATATTTTTTCATTACTCAATTTATATTTGAATTTAGGAATAGCGTGATGAATTTCAAGATTATCCTTTCCATAATGTAAATAAAAATTTTAACGTCATTTTCATGATATTGACTGACGAGGTTGTCAAGTAGCTTCCAATCATAAGTACTTCGTGTCGAATGAATTGGCGAGAAATTTTGAGTTCGTACAAAATATGATTAATGAATAATGACCGATAAATCAGTATACGCGTTGAAAAAGCAGAGTCTCGGATAATTCTGAAAATATCGAAATACGTAAAGCAACACATTTGACTCGAAGTTCTGATCAATGCTGCGGATCGCTAACGATTATCAATTATCATTGCCCAGCCATCATCTGGACTCCGGTTCTTCCTCTCATTAGGATCAACAGCATGTATCATTTGTCGAAGGTACGCCGCAACGTGCCAAGCACAACTCCGTCGCTCGTCTATCGGACCTACATCTCAAAGTCCTCGTGGAAGCTGCTCGCATTTAGGAGATCGAGGAGGACGATCTGGAGGTCCTTGGTCGCCTGGAGCCCGTTGCCCTCGAGCTGCTGGAGCATCCGCCGCTCGCGCATGACGATCGTCCGGTCGGAGGCGAAGCGGCCGAGGAGGAAGCCGCCGAGGAGACCGAGGAAGCCCACTAAGAAGAGGAAGGAGAGGCACATGCGCTTGGTCACGAACTCGCTGGACTCGCCGAAGCCTCGGCCCATTTGGAAGCTCAGCATCCGCTGCATTATGCACGGAGTCTGCCGCGACGGTTGGATTTATTTTCTTCGCTCGCGCGACTCCCGCGGGGATATTAATATGACTCCTCGCGTACGCGCCGATCTTTTATTGTGCGTATCTGCCGTACGCTCGGAGCAGCCGCGCGTCTGGGAATTCGGCGCCCCTGCATATGCACAACATTCCATTGGCTTCCAATTGAGATGGGTCTCCCTTCGAGCTGCGCCCACTCTTAATCTTCGGCTATCGTCTACTCTCGCCCGCGGCCTCTGCGCTTTCGCGCCACCCGGGAAAAGATTCGTGCCACTGAGAGAAACACTTAAGACCGATGCCGGGCCTGAGCGCTTAGAGCGCGAACCTACCATAAGAAAACACAGCGAGCCGATTCAGATCTCTATTCGCACTGGCGCTGAAAAACAAGTACTCGAATTTCCGAGGCAGTCGAACGGGGCTAAAAGAATTTCTCTCCCGAGCGATTTGTTACTCTGGTTTATTTGCAATTTCTTATTTTCCCATCGGACTCGAACTCCTTCGTCGCTACTTGATGCTTTCAACCAAAAATTATTTTTACTTTGCTGAACATACGGCTTTTGTCGATACTCTTTTTAAAATTGATGGTACGTTAATGTTATATTTAGAATGAAAATCATTTTCCACTCAAACTCTTCGCTTATTTATTTTTTTTTCATTAAAAATGAACAAAGCTTAAAGAGTATTTTTATTCAATTAGCTTGATTGACTGTTTCCAAACTCATGATTCATCCCGTTTTTTGATAAATTTAAGCTGTCGGTTTTATGAAAATTATTAATACTCAGATTATTAGACTGGCTATTATGTAGTTGAAATAATTTTTAGGTAAAACAAAAGTGAAAATGTTATTCCATCGCATAAAGACTGAATCAATCTTTTTTAAGCAGCCAACACACACATTTATCTTGTAAGTCGTATGCATTTTTTAAAATAATGTTACGAAAGTATAATAAATCATTGAGGCAATACTAGAACGAAATCACTACGTTATAACATAACTTGGAACATGACATAAGTTACTTGAACAGGAATAAGTATATAACGTGTAATTTATTTGACATAAACAATTTTATCTAGTTTAAATTATAACCATGAACCGTGCCACTTTTTTTATTAATGCAAAAATTAATCCAATATATTAGTTGCCCTCAATCAGTTGGAATCGAGGTTCTTATAAAAATATGATTTATTATGAAATATGGTATTGTCATTTTTATAATACCTTCTATTATTCGCTAGTAGAATCAAAGCAGATCAAATTTATGATCACGACACTTTCAATACACAAGAGAAAGTTCTTTGTTAAAATCTATTTATGTATTTTCCGGAATAAAAATAAATGTGCCGAATTTACGGAATAACCACTATCGCTCATACAATAACTTTGCCTCTTTTACGCTATTTATATGATATTGACGCGCTTTACCTGAAATCGTAAACACCCTCAATCATCGTAGATCAGCAGCAATGGTTTACTTTTCGTGGTACTCACTTATCACATGCTGAAAATACGAAATAATAACATTACGCTTAGAAATGGGACTAATAAATAGAGCATTTTTTTAATAAATCGGTAAAAGTTAAATCTGACATGTAGTACAACAACGTTTTAGTTGACTGCAATTTTTATTTTGAGAATTTCAATCTCACTCTATATAACGATTTAAAAAAATAGCTATTTTAAATTAGGTATCTCATAGATGATAAACGATTTCAATCATCAAGTTAATTATTTCCACGTTGTTATTTTTAGAGAATAAACGTGAAACAAAATAATTGGGTGCGCTCGAAAATTCGTATCAATCTAGCTTAAGTGAAAATCGGCATTCGTATTTCAGATCGTAGAACGACTTTAAAATATAATAGTATGTAGCGCATTTATATTAAAGCTATTGCCTTCGAGTCACATCCGCGAATGTATATTATCAATGCTACATAAGCGTTAGTGAATTTGTAAAGGCAAAGTGAAGTAAAAATTCTCTTCGTCGATATTTCTTCTCAAATACACTCGGGGATCATACGTTGTGCAAAATTCAAAGAAACGCGCACGTTTTGTCTCGCGAGAAAAGTTGTGTAAACGCTAGACTGCGTGGGATAAGACTGATATTTTTATAAATCTGTTCTGGGTGGCGGCTATCCAGAGTCTGCCGTATGTATACACTCCCCCTCTCTGGGCGTAAGAGTGCTTATTTTATACAATCGTTTACGCATCCACTGCCGACTCCAGACATCGTCTTCGTAAGCGTCTGTAAGTTCTTGAAAATTTTCATGGCTATTGCTCCTATGGGATTCCTGACTTTGCGTTCAGCCTTAGTCATTTTTTACATACATGTCTTTTACATACCGATACTTTTATATATTTTCTAGTTTCCAGATCCTTACCACATACGTACGATCTTCGTTGTATTGCATTGCTTAATTTTATAATAATGTTTTTGTATCGAAAATTTAAAAGCAATAATTTTTATGGTAAATAATAGACAAAAAAGATGTAAATTTATTTGCATTTCTTTTCAGTGAAGGTCATTACGGATATTGCTCTAATATATTCCTACAAACAGCATACAGCCGATTACAGACTTTTTAGTTGGATTATTGAAAAAATATCGTGAATAAAGTAATTGATTTGAAAATAAATTTCTTTTTGTATTTCTTTTCAGTAAAAGTAACATGATACCTTTTGCGAGATGAAATGTTTTTTTAACACTAATTAACACTACAAAGTATTTAAGTAAATCGTACCAAAGCCTACAAAGTTTAAAGCCTAAATTTTTTTTTAAATCCTACAATAGTACTTTATTGGTGGGCAAAAATGAATTATTATTTTATATCTATCTTAAAATGCTAAAATGTTTACTATAACAGTGATTTTTAATAACGTATAAAGTTTTTTGTATCGATTTTTCGACAAAACACTAAGCAAATATTCTTTTGTTAAATCTAAATTAATAAACTATTGAAATTGAACTAAACAAACTAAACTAAAGTTGACGCATAATTTAATATGATTAATATGTATTATTTTTTTTAAGACGTTAGTTTATCTTAAATAAATATAATTTTCAAAAAGTTTTTTACACTCCCTTGTGCTTAATCTCGAATAAAAATGCTAACATTCACGATAAGTGAAACAAAAAATAAATCAAGCTATCCAAATTAGTTTTATTAATAGCAATTTAAATAATCATATTAAGGGTCGAGCGCCTGAGTATTATTGAGTATTACAAGTTTATTCTCAGCTCCATAGACACACATATATATATATATATATATATATATATATATATATATATATACATTTTTTTTTTTCATTTGTAAGCTTATAAAAATTAAGTAGTCTCCGTTGCTCCAGTTCGAAAAGCTTCCGCTTCAAAAGCTAAAGTGGAACGGGGATCGAGAACCTTAGTCGTATATAAGCGAACGCAAAGAATGGCTTTTCACCGCGAATAGCGTCCTCAATAACAGAAATGCTAAATCGACACGCGTAGAGAGGCGCCGATCGGGCCCGGGTGAGCGTGTCTCTCCGCTGAAAAAGCATCGAATCGAATCCTGGTCTCTCGAGCGACGAGGAGCAATGATTCGAGCGGATACCGGGGGAGACTGCGACCGCAAGCGGGCGACCGGGGGAGGCGGGGCCGATGCTGCGCGGTACGAACGCGAGTCGCTCGGTGCGCGCCTCGGAGGAAATCAGCTGCTCGACGGGGTAGCGTTCGCTTCGGTCGGGCGTAGGAGAGTCGAGGGAAGCCGAGGCGAGCAGCTCGGACGGGTCGTCGCTCGGCGGGCGGCGGCAGTGAGGAGCCGTGAACCGATCCGGAGCGCTCGGTTGGAGTGGAGCGAGACACTTTGGCGCTCTCGCGGTGCCGTTATGGCGACGCTTTGGATGGCTCGGGACGAGCGCGGCGTACGTCGGTGATAAACTTACGAGACGGGATACATCGGCCCATTTTGGCCAGTGGGACGGCTGCGCGCGGCGAAGGCAGAGCGAGGATTCCCCCGGGGCTAGGTCCAATGGCCGGGAGGAGCGGCGCGACGGGCCCGAGCTCCGCGGGCATCCGGGTGGAGGACGCCATCGTCGAGTCGGGCCTCGAGCCCGGCGCCTCGGCCGAGACGATGCTCATCACCACCGACAGCCTCCAGGAGTTGGAGCAGGAACTCGGCAACGGTGCCGTCGACGAGAGGCAGACGAAGGATCGCAGGACGGGCCCGGAGCCCGAGCGGGATCCGACCGTGGACGTCAAGGTGCCCACCGAGGACTCTCGCAAGGTCCCCGAGCTCGACGACAACGATGAGGGACAACGAATGGTGCGGCTTTTTCTCCGCCCTTGCTTCCGTTCGTCGTTCTAGCTTTTTGCCCTGCCCCTGCCCAACGATCGATGGGAGTGTTTTCCCAAACGTGCCCAAGTCCTTTGTCGCGATCAATGTTATCGATGTTGTCTTTTTAAAGAGAAAGTAATTCTAGCTCTCTTTCGTGTTTTATCGTCGGTCGCTCCAACCTGATGCACAGGTGTAGGATAACTTTAGATTTGGTTACTCTCATTAATGCTACTGTTATAAGAATAACAACAGCTTACGGTATGCATTTCTCGTCTGATATCTTAGAATTACTCTTATTTTATGTTTACGAACAGCTGATTACTCAATGCGATTACTGGCTTATTATTTTTACGACTGGTTAAAACAATTGCTCCCTCGTTCGATTTCAAGAAGAAGCAAAATTTAGCTATTAAGATTCTATTCTCATTTTACAGGAAGAACTTTCTCAACAGTTTGCACAAAATCACTTAGATACAGATCCTCTGAAATGTAAAACCTGGCTCGCACAAAAAAAGCACATTTTCATTCTGAGTCAGGCCGGTAAACCCATATATTCAAGATATAGTTCGGAAGACAAACTAGTCACAGTTATGGGAGTAATGCAAGCTCTTGTATCCTTTGTTCAAGCTGGCAATGATATGATTAGATCTGTTCATGCTGGAGATACAAGTTTCGTATTCATTGTAAGAGGACCGCTTATTTTAGTGACTGTCTCTAAGACTCTTGAAAGTGTACCTCAACTCGTACTCCAGTTAACGTAAGTTCAACAAATATAACAAACTTTGGCAAAGCTTTAGGACTAATACTATACAATTGTAAAGTAAAAACTTAAAGATCAATCTTATACAGTGTAATTACTTTCAATATAAAAACTAATCCTTAAAATTTACAGATATGTATATAATCAGATATTATCTGTTTTAACACAGTCACAATTAACAAAAGTGTACGAGCAGAGAAGAAACTTCGATTTGCGACGATTGTTAACAGGCAGTGAAAGATTAATAGATCACTTATTAAATTTTATGGATCGTGAGCCAGCATTTTTTTTAGGTGCTATTAAATGTCTACCACTTTTGCCTTCTATGAGAGATGCAATAACGCAGATAATTGTACAAACATGTAGTAAAATAAAGGTACATAAATTAATATTCGTTAAATTAGCATTAATTCAATTATATTTTACATATATTTTATTGTTTGTTTTCAGAATTTAGTCTTTGCAATACTCTTAGCTAATAATCAATTAATTACGTTAGTCAGAATGAAAAAATTTTTCATACATCCAGCTGATCTTCATTTGATTCAGAATTTAGTAGATAGTTCGGAATCGTTTAAAACTGCTGAAAGCTGGACACCGATATGTTTACCAAAATTTGATGCAAATGGTTTTATGTACGGTCATGTTTCGTATTTAGCAGAAGATTGTCAGGCATGTTTGTTGTTGTTAACTGTCGATAGAGACGTTTTTTTCACATTATCCGAAGCCAAACAGGTAGACATTTCAATTCGTAAGCAAATAGTTTACTTATTTGGCAAATGCTTTTGAAAAACATTTATAAAAAGTTCATTTTTAGAAAATTGTTGAGAAGCTACGGCGAACAAATTGTCTAGAAGCAATAAATGAATCTATGAATAAGACTTCTATTACCATTGCTGAAATTGGCTTACCTGAAATGAGGCACGTTTTGTATAAATGCAAAAGTACTGCACAATTTTGGAGCCCAGGATTTCAACCACCTTACACCACAGATGAAGAAATTCAAAGGTAAATATCCTTTTTATAATTATTTTTTTTACTAATATTCAAATATTTATAAACATATAAATATATTTATATAAGTTTCATGTGTATTTACGTAGGTTGCTTGGATGCTATCAATGTTTACATCATAGATTGCATTCACCCAGTCGACCATTAAAATTGATATTTCAACAGTTGGACAAGGAAACCATGCTAGCATGGGTAAATTAATATTTACTTATAATTTGCTGTTTGGATTTAATTTTTTTATAATAACTTTTTCAGGTTACATCTGGATTTGAATTATATGTAACATTTGAACCATTAGTAACAAAAACAGATGCAATTAATGCTATTGGAAAGCTCTTAAAATGGATAAAAAAAGAAGAAGAAAGATTATTTATCTTAAATTCGCCTACTTTTTAAATCAAGAATCATGTGACTCAATTCATCTTCATTGAAAGAAAACACTTTTTTCGTGATTTGATACAGTAAAAAAAAAATATACATTGCTTTTCTCCTGTGTAATATATTTCTTCATTTTAAGATACAAATAGTATAAAGATGTATTTTAATAAAACATATTCGTTGCATTCCTTTACACAAGACATTGATTTTCTAGAATTTTAATTTTTTAAATTGTTCCAAAAAAGATTGTGGTCATGTATATTATATAAATTATATAATTTGTAATATGCAAAATATTGTACAAGGTTGATTTTAACTATTATTAATATGTAAATTGAGCTGTTGTATGGTGATTGTTCTAGTGTAAATAAGTATTAAGAAAGGATGAACATATTCATTAAACCTATAAAACAAATCAGTTGTTTTACTAATTGTAGTCCTGTATGTACAGCGCTTTTTATTCAGATATTAGTTAAGTAAAGTTAAATATGATCAAATTTGATTAAAATCATAGAGAATTATACACTTTTTCCAATTAAATTACGCGATTTATACGTTTCACAAATAACTACTCTAATGCCTAAGTCTATCACGATCTCTTCTTCTTTCTCTTTCTCTGTCTCTGTCTCGTTCCCTATCCCGTCGATCTTTATATCTATCCTTCTCTCTTTTTCGGTCTCTGTCTCTTCTATCACGGTCCCTAGATCTAGATCTACTTCTAGATCGAAGTCTATCTTTCTTGTCGGAACGGGAATGTCTTTTATCTCGATCTCTATATCGATCTCTGTCCCTATCGTAATCTTCTGTTCTTGTGCGTTCAATTGGTGAAGGTATTTCTTCCTCTTCTGAACTTTCTAAATTATCATCCAGATCATCTTCCAGAGCTGATATTTTAGCCTCTAAAAGAATTGCATTAATTTTAATAATTCAATTTGAATGAGTAGTAAAAATAATGTATAATGTATTGTATATTATGTAAGGTTAAAGAGATTACCAAGTTCATTATTTTCTTCAAGTACATATCTTTTTTGTATTCTAGGCAGTATTATGTCACAAGTTCTTTCTTCTCTCAATAAATCATCGATAAATTCATCCATATGAACTAATTCAAATTGGCCCTGTCTATTTTGTTTTCTCAATTTTCGATAATCATTCAAAAGTGGTTCCAAATATCTATAACAGTCTAGTGAAGTCCCTGTAAGACGCATGTAAAACGCACCTAAAGCTCTAACATATTTGAATTCTTCATTTTTTATAAATTCGACAATAATATCTTTTTCAGGCTGAATTTGAAGCATCTTTAATACCAGACACAAAAACGGTGTTGGTTTTATGTTTCCACCAAAAACACCACCTAAAAATCTATAAAAAATTTTCTTTAAATGTATTTCATTAAATATATTGTTTATACATATTCGAGTACAAAGTATTACATACCTTAATTCCATTGCTTTATCAACAAGAAGTTCTGCAGTTAAGGCAAAGCACTCTTCTTTCCAATATTTACTATCATAAATTCTGGATCTAATAATTTTTTCCACAAGATATTGAGGATTTGTGCCCCTAATCGACTTCGCATCTTTCACTGTACGATTAGCCATTTTTTATAATCTTAAGTTAATACTTTAATTGCAAAGAACTTTTGATATGGTTAAAATTTGCAGGTTACTTCATAGCATTTATCCATATTATTTCGGTTAAACTGAAATTGGGTACAATGTATCTAAATAATAAAATCTTAATTTGAGATAATTCACAATCTGATCTCTTAAATATTAAGGCCGAATTGATGTAAAACAGTAGTTCTTACTTTTGTCCAATTTCATCCAACGAAACTATAAAAAACTTCATGTAAATCCGACAAAAGTAATCAAATTCGCACTGATTTTGCCAGGTTTTGCGCGATTTACTTATCATTATTATTATATTATTTTGGGAGCCACATTTGGCGCGAACGACGTTACTGATCACGTTTCAAACAATAGGCGTCAGTCGAAAACGGTTAAGTGTCGGCAATTACAATTTAAGTAAGTACACCAATAATATTCCAGATCATTCATATTTAATACGAGGAAACGTCCAAAAAATTTATTTAATTTTAGAATGACATTACTGTTGCAGTTAAGGTTATATTGAATATAATTATTTATTGAAGGTAAAATTAGTATTGAATTTCTAACTCTTGCGTTTAATAGATAAATAAACAATAATATTACTTTTTACGATATTCAATTACACTTAATTTTCTAAGGAAATTATATATTATTTATTATAATTTCAAGGTCAGGCTAATGACAAATCTAGAAATTTACTTCTTTAAACTAATTATTGAAATATCAGTTTTTATATATAAAGAATTAATTTATTATTGAATATATTTTAAGATTTTTAATCAACATGGAAGAAGCAGCTCGTTTAAAACCATTTGTGATCAGCAGTAACAATGCACTGGAATTCAAATTTATTCGAAAAGCAGAAGATTTAGAAGATGATAGTACAACATTTAAACCTGAAATGTCTCATCAAGTATTTGGAGACTGGTAAGCATTTAATAATTGATATGCTTGTTATAATAATATATTTATCTAATGACTTCCTATTTAAATACATTGTTTAGCGAAACATTATTTGGGTATAAAGATCTGAAAGTAAAACTGTATTACACAGCTGGTTGTTTAGAGACATATTTAGGTATGACTTATTCAGAAAAAGTAAATAAATTGATATGTGAAGATGTTGAACCAGATGAAGTTTTACAAAAAATATCAGAAAAGCTTGCTCCTAATGTACATGAAAACCTTGATACGTTTGTGAAATCACTTTCAAAGGATGAAAGTTTTAGACCAGCTGGTGAATTAATATATTCTTTTTCTGTTGATGGTAAATTGTGTATATATATATATTTTTGTTATCTTTTAATAAAGTAAAAAGTTTATTCAGAATGCAATAAATCAATGTGACACTACTTCATTGCATTTTGTAGATAATTATAAAATAAGAACTTTTGAAGTATATAAGGCTGATATGAGTTACAAAAATTTTAAAGAATATCATCAGCGTTTACAAACTTTTCTTTTGTGGTACGTGGATGCAGCAAATTTTATTGATATTGATGACGATCAGTGGCATTACTTCAATATGTAAGCTTATTAAGAATTTGTAATTTTAATCAAATTTATGACAATTGTTTTTTAATAAAAAAATAAATAATCATTAAAACAACCAGGTTTGAAAGATACAAAACAGAAGGTGATTCTGTTCGTTATGCAACAGTTGGTTTTTCAACTGTATATCAGTATTATGCTTATCCTCATCATACAAGACCTCGTATTGCTCAAGTTTTAATTTTACCACCTTTTCAAAATATCGGACTTGGTAGTCATTTATTGAGAGCTATTTATCGCGAATATATTAATCGTAGTGAAGTGAAAGATATTACAGGTAATATAAATGTATAAATATATCATATGATTAATATTATTAATTTTCATAAAAATTTTTTATATTTAAATTACCTGAACAATTTGAAAATAAAAGACTAAAAACTTAAAAAGTAATATTTTGTAATAGCTTCTATCACGTGTGTATTCAGAGAATTATTTTAAATTTGATACAATTTTTATTAATTTAAATATTTAGTGGAAGATCCTTCTGAAGATTTTCAACGTTTACGAGATTATGTTGATGCAACAAATTGTATTACATTGCCTAGTTTTGTAAAGTACAATCTTAGGGAAGGCTTTAATAAATCAATGGCGTCAGAAGCAAGAGAAAAGTTTAAAATAAATAAGGTGAAACAATAATGCTATATAGTTTTTAATTATGGATAAATAATATTTGAATTTTTGCCATATATATTTTTTTTTTTATGTAGAAACAAGCACGGAGAGTGTACGAGATCTTAAGATTGAAAGCTACAGATTTATCTAATGAGTTGGATTATCGTGATTATCGACTAAACGTTAAAAAGAGGCTTAATATTCCATATAAAAGAGAACAAAATGATTTGAAAAAATTAGAAGCTGCATTAAAAACTTGTGATAAACGTCCAGGCGTTAGTCTTCCTATACAAGAACAACGAATACAAATTCTTGATAAGGAATATCGTGCTTTAGAAGAAGAGTACAAGAAAGTTATTAAAAGGCTTGAAAAGACTTCTGACTGATAATTGAAATTTTCTAAGATTAACTTAAGCACGTCATTTATTTTTCTACTATTTAGTAATATATTTTTATTTACTTTCACGTCTGTTCTACGAACTTCTATTAAATAACGAGTGAAAATCAAAGATTTTCGTTCTTTGTATTTAAGATATTTGCACCCTTTTTTATAAAATAAAATTGTGTTTTGTTTTATTTTCAATAAGAACGCAGTGCGTTCGGCAAACACTGGTTTTTACAGCGATAATTGTGCTGGTCATTTAATAAGTTACTTTGTGATTACATTTTTTTTCTATTTTTTTTTTTTTTTTTAATAATTATTAGTTAAATGTTACTGCGATTCAAAAATGTAAATACTCATTGTATTCCATAATAAAAAATAAAATAAATTGCAAACTCATCAATAGTGTTTCAGATTTTCTATTTTTGAAATTATAAGGGCAATGAATTATTAAAAGTAATCATAACGAAATAGGAAACGTAAAAGTGGCCAACTAAATAAAAAAACTTAATTTCTTTGTCAGAATGAAAAAGGAGAGCGTCAAACAATGTACAAATACAAAGCTGCAAATAAAACGAAGGTCTCGCAAAATTTAAGCAGCATTTGGAGGCAGGTATATTTCAAAGAAAGACAACTGGAGCCTTATCGTTCTAATCGCAAAACAATAGCTCCGCGTCGCCTCTCGCAACTCTGAGTCAAATACCCCCAGTGCAACTACTTATATACACATAAGGATAAATACAAAGGCGGCCTTTAAGTGGGAAAGGGTATTGGTTTCCGCAACAGTTAAATAAATAAGGTGAAAGGCTACTGTTCCTCTCTCTCTCTCTCTCTCTCTCTCTTTTGCTTTACTCCCCTAATTACGGGCAAACGCAACGCTTGGAAGTAGTGCACGACCGAGGGGAGTCCCCTAGCCGGGACATAATCCGTCGGCGAGTGCTCTCGCGTTTCCTCGCTCGCTCGCCCGTCTGCACCTGCACGGACCAGGTATACGGGACCCGACGACGGTATAATGAACAAGCGAGTGTACCCCCGGTGGATGCGAGGTAGTAAAGTACGTCTACGGTGTACAAAAGTTGCGCGGCAGGTCATTTGCGGAAATGACCGGAGGTCCACGTGCGCGGGAAAGCTCGCGTCGGCTAAATTTTGTCTTCCTCTCCTTCGTCCGCTGTCTCATCGTTGGACTCTCGGTGTATACAATATATACATACGTACGCAAGCGCACGTACACGCACTCTCTCTCTCTCTCTTGTCGTTCTAGCCGCCGTAAAGTTCCTCGAAGGATAATAAATATCCGCGGGCCGAATATGACGGTGAGTGGCAGGTATTATAACGGCCCGCGTTGGTGTCTACGCGTTGAATTCGCGAAATTTTGTCGGGTCGTATAGAAGGGGGAGTTGGGAGGTAAGACTTCCGTCCTTTTCCCCTAGCCCCCGCCCCCAATGCCCCACGTAATTGGAAAATTTTAACAACACAAGCGATGGTGACGCGCGACTTTTGTCGCTCCTTAGTCCTTAACGACTTGGCAGCGTGTCGCTAATACGCCAAGGTACTTAGGCTCAGGGGCACTTTTCCTTGGGTTTTTCTATTAAAGTTAAGAATTAGAGGATTAACATTCGGGACCCCGTATCCAAGTTCATACCTGCAGGTAATTAATCTTGTTAATGGCCGATGGATGGTTTCTTAGCTAATGCATGTAACTTAATAATTGGAATTGTCCCATGTTTTTGGAGGGAACACAATATACATTGCATTTCCTACTCTATGTAGTATTATTAAAATATTTTCATTTCATTTTATTCCTCATAGACTCTTCTTTTTCTCTCTTTTTTTTTTAATATACAATTAATTATAAAATTCAAAATCAGCAGCACACATTCACTATCAAAGATTTTTAATTTTAATTATTATAAACTTAGTACACGATTATAATTATTATTTATCAAATTAAGTTAGAAATTTTAAGTAGCTGCTTTTAAGAGATAAATTAAAATAAATATTATGAACCCAAATACTATTCATTTGAGTGTGGAATGATAGGAAAGTGACCTTCTGAAGTTATTAATTTATGATTTGATGATTGAGTCTGACAACAATTTTATTTAATGATTAACTATTTATCTTAAGCAATTTATATTTTCGAACAAACATGTGAATATTAATCATTTTTATATTAATAATTCCAATTTTCTCCTATAACTCATTATTACTGAATGTATTTATAGCTTACGTAATAAAATATAAGTGAAATGGTTTATGTACACGCTCATGATTACGTTAATATATATTTATATGTATGCGTATATTTGTATATAATAATACAACAAAATAATTAAATTTTTAATTTATTTTTAGAAATTAAAAATAACCTTGTTTATAAATTAACTGTGTTGCTGTATCCGAGATGCGATGTTTATAAATGTAAATATTTTTATTAATTATTAGATCCTGAGATTTTAATATTTTTCGTTTAAAACTTTTTATATTATAGATTATTTATTTCATTGATTTTTTTTTACTATTATACCTTTAAAATTAGCATAAAAGAAAACGAAAGTCTAACCGTACTTTTTGGTGTAAAAAAGCGATCATTTACTTACTTTTGTAGTATAATATTAAGATTTACAAATAGTTTTTGTTAAAATGAATAAGCAGTTATTTTCAATAAAAGTAAATTTTTTAATTTTTATTCATATTTTATTAGTTGTAATTTACTATCGAGGCATTTTATAAAAATTTTTTTTTTACTTCGTGTGATTGAGAAATCAATGGGTAAAAATTGTCATTGTTGCAAATGTTTTTTTCAGATTAGGAATCTTTGATACCAAATGTGAGATAAAAATTGTAGCGTGCTCAGATTTTAATTTTATTGTAATTATATACATACATATAATTGTGAAAATGAAGTTAATAAGATATCTATTTTTCATGTAGTTACTAAAGCATTTCCTATTAAACTCTATATTTAAATAAGTTTCATATTCAACTGATTTTGTTATATATGAAGTTTATAAATATCGTTGTATTAAAGGAATGTTATTTTACTTTAGAAATCTTATTGTTTTCATATTTTGAGCAATTACGGGAAGGCGCTTAAGAAACTAAAAGTAAAATTATGTGCAAGGGGACAATAATTTCCGGGCGAGGGTCGTCAAATGGGTCCAGTAAAAAAAAATTATATGTGGCCGAAGCAAAAGGACAATTTGCCTTGACCTTCGCGGTTCGCAACGAGCCACCCTTCGAAGCGAGTTTCCTCTCCTCCCCGAGCGCTTCAGCCGCCCCCTCTTTCTCTGCCCCCCGGCCCCTCGACGGCCAATGCCCGCACCAAGTTAGCACATACCAAGTACCTAATCCCCCGTCGCCTCATCCGCCACCGCTGAACCCCGCCGGCGGCCGGTGATTTGGAATTACACCATCCCCGTGGTACCCGCGCTCACGTAGATCGAGCCTAACGGTGACTCTACGGTCATAAAGTCGAGCATGGAAAATCCGCGCGCTGGACAATCGCCGGCAATAAACGGCAGCACCATAAAGGGATGGTCGGGAGGAGGCAGTTCCGCGTAGCAGCTCATACCCACGATGCCAAGGGGTTTTTCCTACCTAGCCTCCCCCGCTAACGACCTCGGCTCGCAGCAGCGCCGGAGCTTTCCCCGGGGGGGATGAAAAAGCTGCGCGGGCGTCGGACGCGACTCGTGGGCCTCCCATAGGTCCCAGGCACTTGGCCCGTCGGCACCGCCGGGGAGGGGTGGAGTTTGTAGAGTGGGGTGGCTCGTGGGTGGGGAGGCCTCGAACATAAGGAGCGGCTATCTTGATCTCGTCTCATTTGACTCCCGATCCCGGGCCCAAAACAGCTCGTGTGTTCAAAGTACAACTTCTCAGAGCAACTAGTGCCCATCGGTTCGTGACACTAGTTCCCTTTGTATCCGTCGAGAGAGGCGGCGAGCGAGAAAGCGATAGAGGGAAAACTAAATTGAGATAGAGAAATATATACATATATATATATATATATAGAGAGAGAGAGAGAGAGAGGGAGAGAGAGAGAGAAAGAAAGAGAGAGAGAGAGAGAGAGGGCGAGAGAAAGAAAAAGAAAAACAGAAAAAAGAGGGCGAGAGACGACCGCCGAGAAAGAATAAGGCAACATGGATAACAGCGAAGTGCTTGACTTCAGCCTACGTAAGAGCACCGACAGCGAGGAGCAGAAGCACCTCGTCAAGGAGGAGGACGAAGTCCTCGAGAAGGGCCAGCCCCAACCGCGCACCGGCAAGCGACTCCAGCGCATGCGACCCGCCGACGAGAAGCTCAGGGCGATCGAGCGGATAAGGGCGGGCGAGAGTAAAGCCTCGGTAGCACGCGACATTAATGTGCCCGAGTCGACGATACGGGGCTGGTGCAAGTCCGAGACCGCGATCAGACGCTGCCTTCAGATGAAGTCTCCCTACGATAGTGAGGCTTACTCACCAGCGTCAAGCAACGGCTCGATAACCGAGAACAGTCACGTAGTCGACATACCTGGTTCGTATTACTTTTACCCTTTTACCGCAATTGCCCTTCCCTTCTGCTGCAAACGTAATCGCATCTGTGCTTCTCGCAAAGATCGCTCCGCTCGGTTAAATAGAGAATCCGATCATAATCCGGCGCAAGCGTTTCGACGAGACAATGTTTATCCGACACTTCAAAACTGCTCGCCGATTTTTTTTTACACTGAATTTTTGAGCAGGTTGAATGTTACTGATGTACCAATACCAACCGTAGCGATTTTGCAAGCATTACATAAGAGCGTCGCTCTTTTAACGAGATTGGTATAAATTCGATACTACTGTTTAAAAATCCTCGTAAATGAGACCATTTAGTTGGACACTTGTTTGAAAATCGGTAGCACTGCACTATGGCACGCAAACATTAGCTCCAACGCATATAAAATGAGACGAGAGTCAGGAAATAGAATATAAATTCTCGCAAATTCGAATTGTAAAAATAAAAAGGATATTATCATTTGTGCTTCTCTATTAGATTTGACAGCAAATTCGAGTGACGAAGAAAACAATCCACAGCGAGAGCAGAGGAAATCGGCGAAAAAGCAAAAGCTGGAAACGACGCGCGTCGACCCATCTCTCGCATCGGGCGTCTTGTTCCAGGAGAACCTGCACAACATTTCCAACGCCGACGCGAAGACCTCGTCTGAGTTGCTCTGGAATTGGTTAATGTTCAACCAGCGGCTTCTCAATCAGCAATTGATGCCGCTGATGCCTAACGGTCAGATGGCCGATTACAAAGACGCGTCGATGACGCTCCAGATGCCGATAATCGATCAGGGACCAGAGACGGAAAAGCCGAAAAATGCCGACGAGGCGATCGCCCACGGCGAGAAGTTTCTCAAGTGGCTCGAGGATTGTAACGATCCCTCGGTTACGAGGTTCAAGGTCACGCAGCTAAAGCAGCTGCTCAGCAATTTAAAGGCCTCGAGGAAATGAGAACAGACTCGGGAGTTCTGGATTTTCATTTTACATCGATTGTCTTCTTTCCTGGCATGATACGCATAAAGAATTTCATCGTTAATGATATTCATTGCGCGGCTTACTCATGTGATAGGAACATTTTAATCGTACGAGTACCGATGAATGTTTATTGACGCTTTAATTATTTTCTTGTACATACGATTTTGTACTATAATGTGTTTTACTAAAGAATTACTATTATTTAATGATAACGCTCAAGCTGTGATCGATATTTGACAATTAGCAAATTATTCCTTATTTATTGAATAGTATAAATTTACAAACGATCTAATTGAGCTTTTACGTGAACTTGTATATATTTTCTTTTTTATTTTTTTTTTTTACATAATTTGTATAATTAATACTTGAATAAGTCTAGGGAAAAATTCAATATAAATGTATATATATATATATATATATATATATATTTATCTTTACTAAATCTTAAAAATATTAGTTATTTATACGATTTAATTATCAGTTATATACATACAATTTCATATAAAATAGTGATATAAATATTTGTGATATAAAGTCGTATTTTAACTTATTTTTACGAATTGATTTTGTAATGTATTACACAAAACATGCTTTACGTGAATTGTCATTCCTATACAAACGGTAAAAATATTATTTAATTAAGGAATAAATTAAAGCAAATGCAAGTTTAATCAACAAAATTCACTTCTTGATTACCACAAAGTATTAAAAAGCGAACGATCCTCACTGCAGGTTATTAATTTTTTCTTTACTTGTTAAATGTAAATGTATCTTTGTATTCTGCATTGAAAATATCCAATTTTATTATTAATCGTATTTTTATATAGACGAAGTACGTATTTAACGTACCTGTAAACGTTATCAAAATACTTACATATTTTATGAAAATAGAATTTCCAAATTAAGTGAAAATAAAAAATACTTATTTGTTAAACTACTTGTTTTACGTATTTTTATAATTTTATAAGCGACTAAGATGCGTATGCATGCGCTACTATATGTGTACATAAAAATTTTAACACATAAGTATTAGGAAATGGCTACAAATGTGGAAATTAAAAATTATTATTTATTTCTTGGTAATTTTCATTTTACATCGAAAAGAATTCGCTAGTGTCTATGATAAACACTACAGATAATTTAGTATTAAGTTGAATATAATTTTATTTCAAATATTTTGTTATAGAATTGCATATTTACGATTAAAGAGCCACTAATGTTATTTGACGTAAACAATTTTATCGCAATGACAATGTAAAATTTTTAAATAATATTCAACGAAGAAACCAATTTTCATATTTGTAAAAGCACGACTGAACATTATAACCTACTGTAATAATAATTTTTTTAATTTAATAAATTTTTCATATTTATATTACATATTGTTTATTTATTTATACATTTTTATATTCTCATTATTATTCATATTGGTCGACATTGACAGAGAATAAGTATTGCTTTTTTAATAATTCAATACAAAATTAATTTTCGATATTATTCTTATTATAATTTAATTAATATCACAATATGAAAAATCCCTCGTTACTTTACAAATTCACCATTTTTCAGCAAACAATTAAATCTTAGCGATGCATACAATCATAATTTAACAAAAATTCACTGCTTATAGAAATAATCTGCTTATTTAATAAATTTTTGTATATTTAGCCTGTAAGCCTTTTATTTCGTGGTACATATAAACTATTACTTTCATTTTGCGATCATCTGTACGAAAAAAATAAGTATTTATTTCGAAATTCGTTGGCATAGTAAATGCACGTTGTTAATCAATATTAAGTATATACACTGACCGAACACAATGTGCATTTGTCTAGGTCCAGAAAAATCTGGAAAAACTCTTCTTCTTAATAATCTTTGCGGCGATAGTATAGATGAAGCTATTTCTACCGTGCAAACAAATGGTGTTATTCATTATAATGTTCGAAATGCGGATGGTCGCTTCGAATTAATAATTCGAGAAATTGGTGGCAGTATGTCACCTATTTGGAAGCATCATCTTGAAAGGGTATACATATTTTGGATCCAATATTGTAAAATTGCCTAATATAAAAAATTAAACATTACATTATATTACACGATATATTTAAGTTTAATATTTTATAAATAAATGACACTAATTAATATGTGGAAACAAAATTTGATTTTTTATGCATACACATAAATCTTTTCGGTTAAAATTATAAATTAACAGTCAGTAATAAGTCTAAAATATGTAATACTAATTTTTGTTATTAATATTATTTGCTTGATATATGATAATCAAAATTAGATAATTATTTTAAGTTTTCCAATATTTTTTTATGCCAAATTATGCAAGATATAGTTAAAGCATATTTTTTTAAAGAAAAATGCGGTAAATAAAATTGTATACCTTTAATTAAGATTTACGTAGAATAAAGTTATATTTAGTAGTCTAATCATAATTTATAATGCTTTCATCCATCGTAATTTTATCAATACAATGATTCTTAATTTACGTATTTGCAGGCTTACAAAGTCATTTTTGTAATAGATGCTAGTAATTTATGTCAAATAAGTGCTGCTGGCGTCTTATTTTACTCTCTGCTAGTAGAACCAAAACTTCAACGAGCGAAATTTGCTTTAGTTTTGACGAAGATGGACTTATCATATCGGCAAATGAGAAATGAGGCATTACTCATGCTGCATTTTTCTCGACTCCAGAGAGAAGTGCGACAAGAAATAACTGTCATTGAAACTAGTGGACTTACAGGACAAGGAATTGACAAACTTAGGGAGTGGATTTTTGATCCAATAACTTTGGCTAATGCGAGTCGTAAATAGATAACGATAAAGCTGATGAATGTAAAATTTTTGGGGTTTTTAATAATCTGTATTTCCATGTAAAATCATTCATTTCGTCTAATGTGTACGCAATAAAATTAAAAAAAATAGTTCAAAGCGAATTAGAGAAAAAATCTCTTCTCATGAGATCTTATAATTTACATTGACCTTACAAAGATACAAATTTTACTTTGTTCTACAAAGTGTAAATATTGGTTCGTAGTTTTTTTAAATCATGTTTTTGAATGAATTAAATCTAATTAACATATATCATGACGTTACGTTTGGCTCTTACATATTTACATAACTTATGAGTACTTGGTATGGGAGGACAGCACTCAACGATTATTATATGTGATTGCGCTTAGGCACTCGAATTAAATAAATATCCTCGTTATATACTTTGCCACAACGTTATGCAATTCTTTACAAATTGCAATTTAGTGTATCCTTGTAAGATCTTCAACGATCTTCACTAAATCATCGACCGTCGCTTCTTTTTTCATTCCGCTTCCATCATCAATCTTAAAAGTAAAATAAATTAATGAGCTATTATTTAATTAAAATTATAAAATCATATAAAAAAAAAAAAACAATTTTTATCTAACTTACAACTAAGCTCATGGCCACTTCAGCCATTTTTTCGTGATTTAAATCTAAAAAGCTTTCAATTAAATCTCCATCAATAAATCCTTCACATTGTTCAATTTTTAGATCTGTATTGAAACTTCTCCAAAAATTGTGTTCAATTTTGCCAACACTTTTTATAACAGACGTTAGCCTATCTTCTAAATTACGAAGGAATTCATAAAACGTTGACGGTATCTGTGTGACCAAACCAATTGCACCACTTACTGTTCCAAAAAGAACACAGCCATGGGTGGGAGTACTTGATTCTCCTAAGTGTTGCATGACTAAAGATCCATGTCTAAATACATTTACCATATCACCTAAATGAAATTGTCCAACTTCTTGCATTTGTTGTCTCTCTTCTTCAGAGGTTGCAGCACTATATAAAGATATTAATGTTTAATAAAAATGGAAAATAACTTTTAAATTTTAATTTAAAAATATTTTAACGAGAGTACCTATCTTTCTGACAAACAAATAGATTAAAACAATTTTCAGCTCCCAGGAAAGTATCATCATCCAAAATCTCTATAGCAATCATCCAATTAGGATTATAATCTCTAGCGATTTCTTCAAAACTTCCCTCCATAGTCTTATATTGTAATAGAGTCACTGATCTCATTAAATCACCCACAAGCACAAAATCACCTTTTGTTTTTAAATACAAGGCTATTATATTATTAAAATGACTGCATTCCAACCTCAATTCTTTTTCAGCCGTCCATTCAAATAATCTAACTGTACTATTAATACTAGCTAAAAGTTTTCCATTAAACTCAACCAAGGAATAACAGGAACCTTTTATTTCTTTTTCTGCAACCTACAAGATATTTCAAACATTTTTTTAGTCAAGGAAACATCAATTTTATTATTATTTGTTAAGTAATAAGTTTTATACTTGTGATAATTTTCCGTCATTCCAATGGTATAATAAAATTCTACCCATTTTAGGCTCAGTGTCGTCAGGGTTGAATAGCGCAGTACCAACAATAAAGTATGGAGTTGGATCTTCTCCTAATTTTGTTGAAATCAAGGACATTGCATATTCAGTTGGCATTAAAGTATGTGCATGAAGAACTTCAAAGGTATGTTGGTCGACAATTAGTAAATTATGTACTTCAACTTCTTGACCAACATCACTTGCTGTATTGGTAGGTTTATTGTGGGTCGCGATATGGCTACTATTTGATACTGATGCAGCTTGCGTCGAAGCAGACGGTCTAACAATATTAACTCCATTGCTTTCTTGAATATCAACGCGCATTGTAATTACTCCGAAAGTTTGAGTAGCCTCTTGATAAGCGATTCTTCTTGGAGACTCGCCTAGAGGTACTGTTCTAATGTGAAGTTTTTGAATTTCATCTATTGTTCCAATAGTAACTGTAAAACAATAATTAAAATATAAGTGAAAACCAAAATATTTTGAAACACAATAAAGTTGAGATAATTAGCAATATTTTGTCACTCATTTATATTTGGATGATTTTGAAAGTCATTATTAATTAAAAGAATTTAAGTAAAATT